>OX637391.1:61320568-62039756 GCA_951799425.1 Ilex aquifolium | reverse complement strand
GAATGCAATCGAATTGAAGATTGTGGCTGGGTTTGTTGGTAAAATGACCAAAACAAAAAATGTAAACAAAAAAAAAAGCGGTGGTAATACTAGTTAGTCTTACATATGGATAGTGTTTCAAGTTTGAACAACTGAATTATATGAAAATAAAGGTAAGAATATCCTATAAGATTTAACCCCATACATAAATCCGGACTAATTGAAAGCTTACCCCGAATAACATATTCGGTTTCACTCTTTCTATAATAACACTATTATTAGGGGTAACTATTATAAAAAAAAAAAAAACTCCAATTAGGGAGGGAGCATTCGATTCATCCTTCGTTTTGTCAAAAGCTTTGCCTTGTAGCAAGCACTTTCATTTCATCTCAGAGAAGAGAGTTGCACAACACCTCCATTTTGTCTGTTTCAACTTCTTTTTGATTGTGTTGAACAGCGGAAGCGATTTCAATGGAGCCCATTGCAGACGTGGTAACCCTAGGCTAGGATATTTCAATATTTCCTCCCCCCCCCCCCTCTCTGTTTGTATGTATATGAGTATTTGTATTTACTTTCTATTCGCAAATCTTTCTGCGCTTTTCGTATCTGTTTTGCCACTTTTTATCGCTTTCAAAAATCCTTGATTAATTCTTTCTTTGTAGGATTGTCTTCTGAAAGTGAATGTCAATTGTGAGGCCTGCAAGATGAAGATGATCCAATTGCTAAGTTCCATCTGTGGTATGTCTTCCTTAATTTGTTTTGTTTTACTATATCACATCCATCGTATTTGTTTTACTTTGTTTCTTTTTGATGCTTCGATTATATATTTATATTTATATATATATATCGTCCAGGAGTGTATTCTGTGACCATAGATGCAGCAGAAGGAACCGCAAAAGTTTCAGGGGAGGTGGATCCGAACATCCTTCTGAGGGGGTTAGCGAGATCAGGAAATCACGCAGAGCTGGTGTGGGTCAAGCTTAAACATCCGGTAATGAACAATAGACGATGTTATTACTCTGCTGACAATGGATCATCATATGCTTATCATCATCATCATCATAATGGTGGAATAGAAGAACCACCCTACAGTACTACTACTAGGTACAGAGGGGCGTTGCCTGAACGTTCATACTATTATGGGATGCATCAACACTACCCACCCATAACAAGGACAAACTATGCAACCCAATATCCTAGTTGGTACACCACAAACTCCTACTACTAGATGCTATTCTTCGTTGGTGAGCTCATGCAGGGTGGGTTTTCTGACCATCTGCGGAAGAAGAAATGCATGCATGCATTCATTCTCTCTTTGATTTCTTTATTATTAGCAAGAACAAAACTACATCTTAGAATGATTTCAGCATGTGATCAAATTTGGCATGGATGCACTATTAGGATTTATAGCATTGGCTTTTGATTTTTATCATGAATTATTACTAGTAACCACCGTGGTTTCTAAGATTTTCTGGTTTTTATGAGCACACTTTCTTGCTTGTGTTGTTTGTTTTGCTCTGCTTTTGCTAGAAGAGAGACCCGCGCCTGGGGCGGGGGGTGTGGTTGGTTGGGTTTGTTTTGTTTTGGGTTGGGGAGGACAATGAAGTACATAGATAATTTTGTATCAAATTCAAGGATTATCTATAGAATTACTAGATCTATTCCCTCGTATAAAACAGAGATAATTTTTCTCTTACATTTAAGAGCATCAAATAAGGCTGGAACCCATGGCAGCTCGGAGGCTCTAACGAAGTCGGAAAGGAGAGCACTCATCTTAGGGTTGGTTTACTACTTTGATGCTTTCATCCCATTTCCAACTTTCTCTCCTTCACCTTCCCCCGCCAAACTTGTTTGTATTAATTTCTGCTCCAAAGCCTCCAATCATAATAAAAATGAGATCATTTTGGCCTTTTTGCAGTATCTTATCGAACACACAAAAAATGCAAAAGTAACACGAACAAGGCAATCCATCTAAGCAACCATAACGTTGATTCAACTGCTTGCATTACATCTAGGTTTTGATCATGATGCGTTCTCTTGACAACTCAAATCAACACATCCCATGATATCCAACAACATCAGTGATGATGGCCATAGCATCGCAAGAGCATCAACCACAACTTCAAGTGCATTAGTAAGAATCCAAGCAATATATGGTAAGAATCCAAGCAACATATGACCTCAGTGGCTACAAATATAATTTTAGATGGGGGAGCAGATGAAAGCGAAGTAAAATTACGATCTCTGCACATCTTCATGAAACTTCACAGGCTCACGGCTTCTCTACACATCTTTGGCTGGTGAGAGGCATCAGCACTGCAACTTAACATGTCATTCGCCCACTGCAATGAAAGGAATTCCCCTGGAAAACATTGAGGTGAAATTAGCCATCACTTCCTGGCACAAAAAGTAGCGTCCAAAAAACAAACTAGCGGTTCATCCTTTCCTTCTTTCTCTACCATATCCTTTAGTAGAATCAGTACAATGCCACAACCAAATAACTAATAGAGAGAGAGAGAGAGCTTCAAACTATATATTAAATGATCACAGTTAAGAACTGGCACCCTAAGGGCCAAGGCCAAGGCCAAGGCCTCCTTAAGCTTTTCTTTTTTTTTTTTTTGGGGGGGGGGGGGGGGGGGGGGGGTTCATTGACAGGTAAGTCAAATATACTTGGAGCTAAAGCAATCAAAATATGCAACAGAAACAAGCCAGAAAATAAAAATGTGAAAATTAAACTTTCCTACAATAAAATATTCCTAACACATGGCAATACCTTAAGCATTAAGAATCAAGCATAGAATATATCTAATTCAGGAAGTCCGCAGTTTTTCATTAGCTGTTGAATTTTGTTTATACACTAGTTAGAATGAGAGGGTATATCAAACAATTTCCACGAAAGAAATAGAAGAAGAAGACACATGATTGAATCTTCAACACTCCATTTGTTTAGACACATAACCCGAATTAAGTTTTCTGCGTCATGTTTTTACATAAAACAAATTCATTTTCCTTCTCATTTTCTAATGCAAGGTTGAAGCTCTGGAATACAAATAATTCTTAGCAAAAGCCCTACGGGCATTGATATAAGCATCCATACAAATTCAATTGAAAGAGCTTTGTATCGGTGACACTGAGGCTAGATAGCTTGCATGATTTCAACAGAGTACAGATTTGCACAGATACATAGATATACAAGCGCTAGGCGTGTGATGTGTAAGAATTTTCAGGATTTGCAAGTTAAATGTCAATTTTGAATAAATCACCTAGTCATTTTCAGGATTTGCAAGCTAAATGTTGTTTCCCCCAAAAATCTATGTAAAACATTTTGCAAGCAACCAAACATCTCAAATTGAATAAAAGGGAGGGTGACAGATGCAAACTAATTTTGTGTGGAGCTTACAACGGCCTCGTGTGACGTACAATAAAGTGCTTTGGCACATGCACTTGCCTAAACACTCAGAGGCTTTAACAACTATTGAGTGAGATGAAAAAAAGGAATTAAACAGGACCTCAGTTTTGTGCTGGCAAGATAGCTAAAACTGCTAGAAGAAGATCGAAAAAAGTGGAACAGCGAGATGTTTGGCAATCTATGGGTGGAGAAACCTCAACTGCTCAAGTGATGACAGAAACTACAAAGTTGGGTGCAAAGGGAAGGGGTCATCAACAGAGGAGGTAATCATAAGCGAGGAAGGATTTTTTGAACTCAGGAGGTTAACTTCATAAGAATGGAGAAATTAGCCAAGGTCTTTATGGCTAAAAAGGAGGGCAACTAGGGAAGGTGGTGGATTGACAGGAAGGAGAGAAGTCCATAGGGGGCAATAAAGAAGTGCATGGTGGATTGATGTGAAAGGTGTGAACTGGATTGTAAAATGTGTGAACTGGATCATGTCATATGAGGCGATTGTCGGATGGAATGGATTTGGGCGTCATTCCGAGTGAAAATTTTTTGAGGAAAAGGTTGTGGAACTTGGAAGCCTAGAAGAATCTCAATGGGAGGCTTCAAGAGACAGCCTGACTTTACCAAACAATTTTATTCACTGTATACAAACGAGCAGTTAATTGATATAATGAAATGAGAATGATATATCATAGCGAAAAACTAGCTTACCAGCCTCCGTGTCTTGAAAAATAATCATTATCCAGTGACACAGCAAGTGCAACAGCGACTGCTCTTTCTGACAGTGTCAAAGGGTGGATTACTTCTAACTCTTGAATCTACAAAAGAATGCAGCATAATTAGGGGACTAATACAGGAAATAAAAAATGAGAAACTCTTGCACACTGATGTGGTACTTTACCCCTCTACCAGGACCAGCATTGGAGCTGGTGTCAGCACTACCAAATCGGATCACATATTGACCAGCATCCGTGAAGATCTGCATCATATTAGTTAAGAGCAACTTTTATTGCTATCATGCGCTTCAAGTTAGAACCAAAATGAAATCGAATTTATTCACTTAAACAATGCACCTAAAGAAAACTTAGTTGTGAAGTAAACCATAGTAGAATAGAGCTAGGCCTATCAATGGTTAAGATCCCAATTCACTTGCACATCCACTAAATAGCAAAGGATTCAGATCTCTATAGAGCCACTATAATTTGGGTGATATTGTTTTCTACCATAAGTATAGATTTGATTGCTATTTGAAGCCACTAGGATGTTAGTTTGCACCAATTTCATACATATGAATGTTATAGTTTTTATACATGTACAAATATAGACAGTAAGATTCACACTAACAGAAGATACCAATGGGCCAAGTTGAGGACCAAGACGGAGGAGTAGAAAATCCAGGACTGATACCAATTTAACTAGATCTAAACCCTGTTATTTTCGAGCACTGCCTACAAAAGGGCCTAACCTTTAGAAGAGTGGATGGGAGCCTGAAACTCCTGAAGGCCAAAGAACCAAAGACAAATAAGGGCTGCGCAAGATGAAAAGCCATAGGCAGTGCTAAGGTGTGAGGGGAATGTAAAAACAACAATAGTTACAAGAGGCAGATTTGATTGGCTTGGTGGAAACCAAAGTGAAGAGTGGAAAGGCGGCCAGAATTACCAGATAATGTGGGTTTAGGTCGACCTCACACCCTCAAGCTAAAGGCCTTATACAAGTAATTAATTTTTTTGGCTTTTTCAAGCAGATAATCAATTTAATCAATAAATCCATACAAGATCCGATTAACTCAAGAAAACAATAATAAAAGTCAAAAGTCCTAGACACAAAAACCCGATATTGGATATTGTTTCACAACAATAGTGGGTACTCTTTGCCAGCCATGTTGAGTTTGGTGTGCAGTGTACTGATTCCACATCACAACATTTACAATCATCGAAGTTTGAGAGAGTTTAAGTTCTAGACAAATCACAATCCAAATTTATTTCTCCTCTTTCTACTGCTCTTCTGTCTTACTCAGAAATGGCGTCCAATCACTTGAACCCAATCTTTTTTCCCTCTCCTATCCCTTTTCTTCCTCATCCTCATGTCAACTTGCAACTTTGTTTGAAAGCAATCATTATTTTAATTAATCCTTTGAGATCAACAGATAGACCATTAAGTACCATCAAGGAATTAAATTTCCAATGTTTCGAGGTGTTTCATATGTTTTGGAAACAAATTTTCAATTTTTTCTTTGTTTCAATTCCTTTTTTGAAATGTTTGTGAAACATTTCCAAAACAAAATTTCGATCCTTCAGTGCCGCACCCTACAACATTCACATGAATGAGCCCAAATGTTTCTTTTGGGGGGAGAGAGAGAGAGTGAGAAACTTGCCCAATTTAACAAGGATGAAGAGGCCCAAATATTCTCAAATCCAATTTCTTAGAACTCACTGAATCTGATAATTTGTAATTAAAATATCAATATAATTCCACACACACTTTAACAACTACTTTTGACCATGTTGACATTTAAGCATGTATGAAGTTATTTTCCCACAGAAGGACAGCCATCTTTAAAAAACTAATAGCAATCACAACATCAACAAAAATAATAACAGCATCCAACAACAGTATATAGATCCCACTTCCTCTTCTCAATGCAATAAGTAGTGTAAACAAATAAATTCATAAGCTATCCACAGCTATAGAATAATTAGCTGTGACAAACGGGTTTAGACCACCGAACAGAATAACATAAAAACTAAAAGTCTTTGTTCATACAGACAAGGGAAAACACACTTTCTCATGTGCTGAGGTAACTAAGTTAACAAAGGCAGACAACAAATAAAGCATGTAACATGAGGCCACTAAAAAGTAAAGAGACAACCTCAAAACCAAAACCTCTCCAATCACGATCTATCTGAGCCAGCACATTCCCATCAATGTCCTTCAAAGTGAATGTCCAGTTCCAAAAGCCAGGATTCTCAACCACTGCAAACTGCTTATTGCTACACAAATATGACCGAAAGATATAGAAGCATAAGACGAAGCTCTTCCAGCAAATTAATTATTAAAATGGATCCACCAGAAGTCCTTGAGTGGTATCCCTTGCCACAAAAGACAGAAAATATAGGAGCAAGTCATGAATAGGAAATGCCATACATACAAAATACTGTTTTAAATATAATCAATGAACTGTTTGATTCTAAAACAGTGACATTTCTTTTTATTGCAAATTACAGTCTCCTACGTATCTCAACCCCCGTAACATATAGCTTCATGGAAAATTCTTGAGGATAATCTTGAAAGTTAAATATTGCCAAATATACCCTTCCTAAACTAATATGTATAAACAATTAAATTTGACAAAGAGGTCATCCTTCTACAATAGTCGAAGGTACTAACTCTTGGCATTCAAGACCAACAAGCTAGTAATGCTATTGCGGGATTAAGAGCCTGTTTCCAACTTCTCAAATTCGTAATGAATCAGCTCAAAACTGTTTTGTGCCTCTAACTCAATTATTCCAGTCATGGGATAGAAGGCATAAACCTCGAATCATACAAATAATCAACATAGATACAAATGAAAGAACGGATCACTGAAAAAAATACCCCAAGTACAAATCATAAATCCTCTTCCAAAGATGCCATCTTCTGTGAACGACACCGATTTCCTGGAAACAATAATTGAAATGATAAGAACCTAAATTTATGCTTAATTGCCAAAAATTGTCTCATAGTAGTGTAATAAGAAACCATGATATCTCACTAATATGAAATTGCAGAATATCACACCTTGCCATCTATCTCTGCATAAATTGAGCTGGTTATCCACCAAAACGGCCTCCTAACCTAAATTTAGGCATCAGGAATAGGTAAATCCTAAAGTTACAAATGGCAGCAAACTATAGTGGATTACTCTATCAGACATTTCAAAAGAAATATGAAGTTCTTACTTTAAAGAGCTCGGTACCGAGGGCATCAGTTATGTAAGCCATAAAAGGGCGCCGTAGACGAAGCAACTGGCGTGAAACATGACAACCATCAAGGTTAGAAAAGAGAATATCAAAGAATTAAGAATTTCCTATATTCTGCAGTTCAAAAGGTAAAGGCGATGTACGATTAAAACATGAAATATTCTTAATAATCACTTCACTATTTATATTCTGTGATCATTTAAATCAACAAAGGCTTCAGGTAAAAAGAGCGTCATAATAGAACAGTACCTAAGTACACTAAGTTTTAAAAAAAACAAAAAAAAAGTCCACCAATTACTGGAAAACAAGTCCAGCTTCTAGGTTCATACCTAACAGTCCAGTACTTAATGAATTAAAAATAAAAAGTTCAGTTTCTAGGTTCATATCTAAACCTGCACACTATTGTAATCAAATTACTTCCTGGTCATGAAAGCCTTGTCAGTCAACTATCTGTTGTATTGTATCCAATCTCTCTTCTTTTTTTTCCTCATTCCGTCTTTCCAACCAGAATTTATAATGTCGTGAGATCTTTTTATTTCCTTGATTGTATGACAATTTTAGGGATCATTTGCAAAGATTTTAGTTGTTGCTCCAGATTTATTTGCCATATTAAAGAAATATCCAAAGTTTGGTAAAACCTCTTTTTTTTTTCAATTTTTAAAATTTCTGATTTCAAATATATGTGTTGCTTTGTTATTGCTCCCTTATTCCAACATCACTTCTTCCAACTCTGCCAAACCACCATCATGACCACTTTCATCCCAGCCCACCACCAGTATTACTACCAACATTTTCGTGGCCACAAAACAAAAATTCTGTCAGGAAGTCTACACACTCAAATACCTCCTCCACCTTGGGCCTATCACTCCTCCATGCGCAAAAACCAAGCATCCACACCACAACCTTCATCATCAGATCACCACCCTTACCATTACAACTATCATCATCATCATCATCTTCCATCACCAACATATCGCTCTACCCACCCACTGCCATCTCCTACCCACCAATTGGAAATAGGGAAGAGTGAAACTTCTAAAGATTCCATGTAGCAGAAGCATATCTGGTATATCAAATCACCAATTTGTCTTCCTTTTACTATTTCCCAAAAGGCATTTTTTTATCGTAAGCCAAAGAGTAATATTAATCATAATATAGAGTGGGCACAAAAGAGGACAAGTCGTCCTCTACTGTTACAGAAAAATTATAAAATACTAAGAGCAGCAACAAAACAATGAGCCTTGATTGTTTCTAAGAGAACATACTTTTATAAAAAAAATATCAAGATGAGTTCTATTTTCAGGAGTCCATCTACAGTTGGATGGCCAAAAATACAAGCAGATGATAGCCCCAAATGATAAAAAAAAAATTGATTTGACTTGGACTAAACTAGCATACAATTCAAAAATCCAATTAGGAAGAGTAAAAGAGAAATTTAACATGAAAAAGCTGGCAAAGAAAAACCGCTCTAAAAACACAAGTCAAACCTATACCAAGGTTTAAGAAAGGAGTTCTTGGAAATTCCATTTTTTTCCAAGAGTCACCGCACCTAAAGGCGGGGGAGGAACAGATAGTTGGATAGTCCTAAATTAAGTTTGCGTTTGGTAACCGCCTGTTTGTGTGTTTTTCTATTTTTGTTTTCACTTTTTA
The DNA here is from genome assembly GCA_951799425.1 of Ilex aquifolium. Lineage (NCBI taxonomy): Eukaryota > Viridiplantae > Streptophyta > Magnoliopsida > Aquifoliales > Aquifoliaceae > Ilex > Ilex aquifolium. Next base: position 62,030,771 of record OX637391.1, on the reverse strand, counting down.
CAAAAAATAATAATAATAACTCGTTTGGGATGTGTTTCTGTTTTTTTTTTAAAGCAAAGTTATTTTGAAAACAAGGCCCAAAAATGAAAACAAGAAAAATGTGTTTTCAAAAACACCAAAAAACGCAAACAACTCGTGCGCATGGGGGATTTAATGAGATCTTGACCTCGAACTCCCTTAGCAACAAAAAATCCTCTTTTTTATGGGAAGTATAAAAACTCCTTTCTTTGCCAAACTCACTTATCTCGTCTGTCTCTCTCTCGTGAAATACCGTCTCTCTCCATCCTTGCATCTCTCTCTCTCCTCTCCATCTCTACTCGGTCTCTCTCTCTCTCTCTCTCAGATCCAACATCATCTCTCTCTAAAAGGTAATATTTGAACTATATACTCTAAATATTCAGAGATCTATGTATTTATCTGCATATAGATCAGTGTTTTACTTTTTTAATCTGAATGGAAGCTTAATTTAAGTAAGGTGGTTTTGGGCTAAAAAAGTGAAAAAGAATAAGCTTGATTTAAGTTCATTTCAAATATTTTATTAACGTGGTTGCTGGTATACATCCATGGCTGACATAGTTGATTTTTCAGCATTGATGTCTACTTCAGCAATTAGGGTCATAGATTTTATAGTTTTTGACTTTTTGTATCTATGTGTTGTGGCATGGAGATAGACTTTGCTTGCTCCGAAGACTTAGAAAAAGAATTTTCTTTGTTTGAGAAGTGAGAACGGAAGACAATGTAGGGAGTATTGCTATTGTAATGAACTATGAGATCGTTTTTCTTTCTTTTTTTTTTTTTTTGGCAGGGAAATTATCTAAAGACGAGCACAAATTGAAGTGGTTAGCAAACGAGTTTTCTGTTTTTGTTTTCATAATTTCTCAAAATCGAAATAACAACCAAACAAGGCTTTTGTTTCAACTTTTTACATTAAAAATAAAAATAAAAACTGTTTCTGTTTTTATTTTTTTTGAAAATAGAAAACTGGAAACGTTACTAACCGCACCCGAAATGTCCATAACATCCTGAAACCCAACTACAGGGAAAATGCAAGCCCTTGGAATCAAAGCTTTATTCTTTGGTCCAGACCCTTAAACTTATATTGACAAGAGAAGACCACACTCCTAGAAATAAAAGAAACTTTAAGAAGCAGTTTGATTAAAATTTTGCAACTTTTATCATTATTTCCTTCTTCTCACTTTATATACATTGGCATTCGTTGCTGCATCAGTTTTCCTCTACTGGAAAATGCCACCCCAATTTGTAGTTCTCCATCATTGCAAAATTGTCGCTATCAAAAAGGATGCTTGAAATACCATGTGCATAAGTAACTTTAACTTTTAAGATGAAAAAAAATGCTGGGAAAACAAGAGATGGCAAAAACAAGGTTTGAAGGCCAACCTAGTTAATATTACTGCTGCCCTCAGTTAATTTTTTTTTTTTATCTTAGGAATAGTTTTGATAGCTGTGTTTCTATAGTGTCAAATTCTCTGTCACTGTAAGCTATCCACTGGGCTTCTCATATTAACTGGACCATGACGGTGCTCTACAACGTGAAAATGATAAAAGAAAAAAGAAAAAAGTGACTCCTGGTCTCACAACGATCGACGATAAAACATTGTCAGTAAGGTACATCAAAGAACCTGAACTAAATTGAATATTTGTTGACCAATGAATCAGCAAGGACAAAAGGTGCATCATGGAGACATAGAGGCAATGTAGGCTTCCAAACCTTGAGGTGAAAAGCAAAAATACCGACCAAGAGATATAGAATGTAGTGTTAACATAAATGGAAACCGGAAAAGTTGGAAGTATACCTGTCTGGCAATGACATTACTCTGCTCACGAATAAAACCTACAGGCTGAAAAACAATATCAATTCCAAAAATTCCATACGAGCACTAATCGTACAGTATGAGTCATTATGATTAAAACTGAACTCTATGTAAGGCAGAACTTAATACGATTATGTGAAATGAAAAGGCCACATACCGATTGAGGATAGCATACATCAACTATTGCATATTTATTCTCCTGCAATTCAAGAAGATAATTATTGGCAAAACACAAATGGAAGCCTAGGAAACTATAGGTGAGGGCAAAATAGACAAGGGAATGCTAGAAAAATGCAAAAGTGCAAGAAAAATATACATCAACACAGAGGCTCCCCATTCATCAACTAAGATATGATCAATTGAATAAAGTTTGGAGCTAAAAAAGTGCTTCTGAATCGAGAAGCACCTAAATTGTACTCACTATTCATGGCAGACCAAAAAAAAAATAACGAGTCTGTCAACCACATATTTGGAACTCATAAAATTGAAAATAGGGCTAATTAGATTTACATTATACTTGGTTGATACAGACAGGGAGTTGTTCACAAAAAAACATAATCTGAGTTATGACTTAAAGACCAATGAAATTTTATCCTTCTATCTATCTTTTAGGAAAACGGAGACAAAAACCTATTGAACTGATTGAACCATTAAAATCTAATTAAAATAGCCTACAATCATATAATTATCTCGATTAGACCAACATTCATCAAATAACACAAAATCATTTATATGTTCCAAAGACAAATAAAGAAAGGGGGCGAAAAGAGTGCACATGGATGCAGACAAAATGATTATGTTACTAATATTCACATCAAACTATAAGAAGCCAAGTTTCCAAGTAACCCCCATCTACCCAACCTTTGGATCGAGCATCACTGCTTCAAGCATCTGTATCAACTTTCTAAAACCTGACTAGGAACTTGGCAATATGTGAACAGACTGAATTCTGGACAACCAAGTCCAGACTAGATGTATGAAATATTTGTTAGCACATGAAAATAAAGACAAGTACAGACAAGAAAATTATAATAAATCTGTCAGTAGACGCCAACCGAGTTGAACAGAATAAGAAACTCAGAGTACTAAATAACAAATTATAAATGAAAACTGCAATTAACTGTGAAGTCTTCAGTGTAGATGAAATTCAATAAGTCGATTGAGCAAAAAGGTGACACAACAACTAAATAAGTAATGTGAAGAAAGAAAAATAATAATGATGAGGGCCCTAAGCAGTGAACATATCACAGCATGCCGCCATCAAAAAGGGAATGATTACTTTTCATTTTTCTCTTATTTCTTTCTCTTTTCCTTGTGGCAGGAAACATATAAGAAGGATGTCATGCTTCAATTTAGAATTCCATAGCATACAACAAAAACCAATTCATTTGTTAGTGGCTTAGATTTAAAAAAAATCAAACAACAAGACTTTTTAAGGAATTCGTGAACCATTATAAAAGAATATCATCATTTGCCACATTCAAGTAAATGCTTATATAGATGGAGGTAAACAAATTTATAAAGATTAAAAATTACCTGCTCAAAACCAAGTACAAGATTGGCCCATTCTATATCCCTAGTAATTAGCAAATTGGATCTCGCAAGAAGAGGTGCAACTGTAGCCTAGAAGAACATAAAATTGAAAGTAAATAATCCTCATAGATTCCAAACATATGTAAAACAACAAAAGATATACTCAAGAACATCACAATTTCAAAGAGGAAAGAACAAACAATCATATGTGGCCATCTGCTAGAAGTTCCAAGCTTCTAAAAGTCATAGTGAGTAATACAATCCTATAGTGACACACACATATACCCATGTGATCATTATCTATATTTGGAAAGACGTATTTCTTGATCACCAACACATGTTACCACTACGTGTCATTAACAGGCATACTTTGATTTTGCATCACTGCCTGCTGGAAGGAGATTCTCCATGTGCAATGTGTTAGTTATATTCTTCTCCTCTTTCATGGCATGATGCATAACAACGCAAATCATGTATTTATTCTCCTTCACCCAAGCAAAAAAGAAGAGTATACAACCTTGAGAGTTTAAAAATTAAAAGTGGCTTCTCTCCTCATTGGATTTTACTGGGGAGCGTAGTTGAGGGGTTCCTCTTAAGAAAGAAACAGTAGTTCAGCTCCTCACTTCTACTTTCCTTTTTTCCTTCTCTTTCGTGTGTGTGCTTGTGCATGCTTTCGATAATGTTATTTTTCCTTAGCCAAAGGATTTATCATTATCCTTCATTTGTATAGTTCCGTCTCTGATAAACTACAAGTTGTTCACCAGGAACAACATGCAAAAAAAGCTAAACATTGAAACAAGCAACAACAAAAAAAAAACTAGCCGAGTTTGAAACAAATCAACCTACTTAAGCAGTAAGAAACCATAAAAAATCACAGGGTATTGTTTGATTATAGGTTAATAGCTATTTTAAGAAAATAAAGGCAGGCCCAACTTCACCTCCTCCATAGATGCTGGTTCCAGAATACCAGTGACAGCTTGACTAGGAGGTGGTTGTTTCAGAACTTGCTTCACCTGACCATAAGATTCTTTACCCGTAACAGACGTGGCTGAAAACCATCTTCCCAAAGAATCCTGGAAAGAAGGCTGATTACCAAAAACTGCTTCTCCATGATTTGCATAGTTAACAATTTTTCGTCTTCTTCTTCCTCTGGACCTTCTCATTTTTTTATCTGCAACCCAGAGCTGTACCAGAAAATCTCTATTTAAGTTTGGACAGTCTTGTACACCTTGTCCATATTGACGAGATACAGTCACTGCATATGGTTTTGGCCCAAGGAATCTTAATTCCGAACAATGAGGCAATTTAAATATCCATGACGCACTTTTAGCTAAGCTCAATGTTTCGCCTGCATATCCTCTTTGTGGTTGCAATGACAGGAATGGAATATTTTCAGGATCAGAGACACCGTTTCGATGTTTCTTGGCCATAGAATAAGGTGATATGCTGCATTTAGTTCCCTCCAGAGTGGTCAGGGGCAACTGGGCAAAACAACGCAAGCCCTTTACCCTATACATCTGATGGAACTTTAAAGGAAGCCTGTGTAAATGACGACTGATTACACATAAAGCAAAGATGTTTCAAAAAGGAAGACTAAGAAGCAAAGACCACAACAGATATTCTGCATCTTCAGAGTGTGTGCAAATTTGTGTATATGGGTAGCCATCTCCTTTAATACGTATAAACATACATACATACATACATACATACATGTACACATATATAAAGCAATTCTCAAATGGTTGGAAATCCTCAGCATTTGGTTAAAAACTCAAGGAAAAGCATATTCAATTCAAGATTTTTGACATCAACCAACCACGCTGAAGTTGGATCATATATCAGCTCAGTTGGACAGTTGATTTCTAGGGTTTTTCAGGTTTTTTTTTTGTCAATGGTGAACCATACTTGATGCAGACAGGGGTTTTTTTTTTTTCCGCAAGGTGAATGCAGATAGAGCTGCTTGGCTTATTTCTTTAGACCCCAAATGATCTGGAAAACTACTTTCGTATAAAATAAAATAAATTATTCTGGCATATGTATTTGTACATATATATATCTCTCGAATTTTGGTATAGGAAAATGAAACTGATACGAAAATGAATGCAAAAGAGAATGTGGAAAGCACCTCAATCAATCAGAGAATAGCTGGGAGATAATTGGGACGACCGAAATGGAGATTCTTCGGTAATAATCAGCAAGGCGCTTCATCGAAAGTTCAAACGAAGAAGAAGAAGACGGGGTTTAATGAAATGAAATGAATAAACAGAGGAAGTGGGGTCTATAGCGGGGAGCTATGAAGCACGGACACGGACACGGGACACGGACACGACACGACACGGACACGTAGATACGTAATTTTTCAAAAAAGTAGGACACGGACACGTTGAGGACACGTTGAATAAATATATTCAAAAATATATTTTATAAGCCAATATAATCCAAACCTAACATTTTTGATCAAATTAGATATTAAAATAACAAACCACCACATTATCACTAAATAGCAAAGTCATTAAATAACAATGAGCGTAGCAAAAGTTTGTTTGTTCCATTTAATCATCATCTAACATTCACAGTTCAACTTTTTTACATCAAAATAGTAAGCATCCAACATTAGAAACCTTTACAAATATACCAAAAATAAAAACATTGTTCATCCTATTCAAACAAAAGGTCCCATTTCGATCAAGTTCATTAAACTTCAATTGCCTCACCACCACTAGGTCCACTACAACTACCACTAACACTACCACTACCACTACTACGACCACGGGCACCACTATCTCCTCTATTACCATCCTCACTAAAGACCATGGCCTCCAACTCCGGTTCATCAAGTGAAAGTTGTGCAATCTCAAGCTCTCCTACATCTTGAAATGAATCAAAAGCATCTCCGGCAATATCCCACATCTTAGTTTCTCCTTGCATATATTGTGGAGTTCTTCTTGATAGAAGACGAAGATTGCTATGAATGAAGACCAAGTCTTCGGCACGCTTTGGTGTCATCTTATTCCTTCGAACGGAGTGCACAAAAGAATAAGTACTCCAATTTCTCTCACAACATGACGAAGAAGAAGGTTGCAAAAGTAGCTTCAAAGCTAAACTTTGAAGCAAAGGTGCACTTGCCCCATAGGCGACCCACCAATTTTTAGGGTCCATTCCATAGCGATCATGGATTGAGTCAATATCCCCAAACTCTCCGGACTTCGTTGAGAAATTGTCAAATTCCTCATGTACCTTTGCACGATCCTCCGGATTAGAAAAATATTTTTTTATGCATTTCACTCTTTCTAGAGAAACCTCCATATCTTTGTGCGGGGGAACTCGAGTAGGATCCTCATGAAGCCATTGATCACTATAGTACCTTAAATAAGAGAAAAGAAGAAAGAAGTAAGAAGTAGTGGATTATTAAGAGGGGAGGAAAAGTTTAAGAATTAGAAATCACCTTGGATTCAATGAATGGGCAAGGCAATGGAGGGGAGTGTTATTTTTATTCCAACGATCAACAAGAATTTTGTGCACCACATCATAAAACGTGGATGACTCCTCCACCCGCTTTCTTTCGTGCCTATATATTGCAATCCTCACTTTTTCTATCATTGTATCCCACATGTCATATACCAAGTGAAGACAAGGCTTGTCCGTATCACAAGCCCTAAGCATATCATATATAGGAGTTGTAAATGCAAGTATGTAATCAATAGAGTCCCACCAAATGTCATCCAAGACCTTCTATTTCACAAACTTAGCTTTCCCCACATCATCTTCTCTATAGTTACTCCACCTCTCACTAATAACCATGGCTTGAAGAGAACCTTTAATGAGCTTAAATCTTTTAAGCATTACAAGCACTGAGGCAAAACGTGTACTTGCAATAGAAAGCAATTTCAAAGGGACAAACTCATTGAACATTGCCAATCTCATAGAGTGATTCATGATGAAAGTCTTAATAAACACAATATCATCCGCAATATCCGTAATCCAAGAACACTCATCAAAGGTTACTTGATTATTTTCAACATTCTTTGCCGCACAAATATTTTGCAAAGCAAGGTTAAGTGTGTGAACCACACATGGTGTCCAAACAATATTAGGATATACCCCTTCAATGAGATGGCCCGCCCCCGAATAATTCTTAGCATTATCGGTAATCACTTGAATCACATTATCAGGGCCCACATCATGAATTACTTCTTTCATCAAATTGAAAATAAAGAACTTATCTTTAGTTTCACCCGAACAATCCACGGATTTAAGGAACATAGGCCCACCTTCCGTCACGGCCATAAAATTAATTAAGGGCCTCCTTTGTGAGTCACTCCATCCATCACTCACAATGCTCACACCTTTTTCTTTCCATGTGCTTTTAATGGGTTGTAGCAATCTCTCAATATTAGCATGTTCTTGTTGGAGTAAAGTAGTCCTCAAAGAATTGTAACCCGGTGGCAAATAACCCGGAAGAGGATTAGATGCGGCAAATGAAAAAGCACTAACAAAATATGGATTCCTTGCAAGGTGAAAGGGTAAGCCTGCAGAGTAGAACATTCTAGCAATAAGTGCATTTAAATGATCACGCGTCTTCAAGTTGAATGACTTTTCAATAGCCGAAGCACTTCCACTTCTAGTCACCTTTCTTTTCTTTGATTCATAACCCCCTCCATCAAAGCTATCCAAATGATCCCCAAATGAGACACTAGGAGGCAATGGTACTTTCTTCGGTGCAACTTTCCTCGATCTTTCATTGGCTTCATCCTCTAATTTTTGCATATCTACAATATCTTGGCTTGTAACTTTATCACATGCTCCAATCCCAAGACCATGCAATTTCAATAAATGAGCTCGTACTCTTGTGTATGAGCTTTTCTTAGTTTGATTGCAAAAATTACATTGCCAGGAAATATTTCCCCCACCATCACTCAACTTCTCGAATCTTGTAACGTACCTCCAAAGAGGTTTACTTATGTCTTCTTCAATAGATGGTGCACTGCTAGCTCCCATAGAACTCATTTTGTTCAATTCTAAATAAGGCCAGAAAAATAAAAGGAAAAACAGAAATTACAACAACAGAAAAAACAGTAGCATACAGGAATAAAACAAGAGTTGCAGCAGCTCATATAGGGGGAAAAAAAAAGCAGCAAAAACAGCAGGAGCATGTAGCAGCAAAATCAGCAGGCAGCAGCAAAAAAAAAAAAACAACAGCAAAAGCAACAGGAGCAGGAAGCAGCAAAAAAAACCAACAGCAAAAACAGCAGGAGTAGGCAGCAGCAAAATCAGCAGGCAGCAGAATCAGCAGGCAGCAGCAAAAAAAAAACAACAGCAAAAACAACAGGGTTGCAGCAAAAACAGCAGGCAACAGCAAAGGCAGAAGCTCCAATCCCAGCAACAAAAAAAATAGGGAGCCAAAAAAATAGAATGAAAAAAAAATGTTTTTTCGTGTTAGGGTTGAAAACCCTAACAGGAGAAGCCTGAGAATCACATTTTATTGAAGAAAAAATGGTGTAAATAAGAAGAAAATATCATGGATAGTTTAGATTGAAGGTTACCTGATGTGCTGGTTGTTGAAAAATAGCCCAAGAAAATAAGGAATCTTGAATCCTAAGTCGCCGGAGTGAGCCAAAGTAGCCGGAGTGAGCCAAAGTTGCCGGAGTGGTTGGGCTTTCCTCTCTTGGCTTCACAGAGAAGCTCGCTGGAGTGTTCTTCTTCTTCTTTCTTCGCGTCGGTTCAGTTCTCTTCTTTTTTTTTTTTTTTCGTTTCGTCGACTGTGTTCTCTCACAGAGAGAGCACTAGGATATATATATATATATATTTATGTTTTAATTCCTAATCTTTGGGCTTTTTATTTTTTAGCCCTGCCACTTTTAAAAAACTACAAAAAAAAACCCATGTTTTAATTTTAAAATTTCAAAATGGCCCTTAAACGTGTCCGCTGCGTGTCCGATGCGTGTCCGAATTTGAAAAATTAAAAAAAAATTGGACACTCTAATTTAACGTGTCCGACACGTGTCCCCAGCGTGTCCGAACGTGTCCGTGTCCCAGACGTGTCCGACACCGACACTCTGCCCAAAATGAAGTGTCCGTGCTTCCTAGGCGGAGAGGGACCAAGGATCCACACTCTGCGCGCCTTCAAATGGCGATTGAAAAGGCCAGTAGGCCCTCTTTACCCAGTCCTTGTGCATCCAGACCCTCTCTATTCTAAAATTTCGTCATTTTTTTTTATAAATATATATATACTCTAATCTCATCCCCACTCTTTTGTATTTTTTAAATATTCTTGTATTGCCTCTGTTAGAGTAAGTGGTTAGGTCTGATAAAAAAAAAAATATTCTTGTACTGCGTGTTGATTGAAAAAACATTTGTTTTGTAATAAAAAAAAGGGTTAAGTCCCTCGAATTTTAATTTACATTCTTAAAGATCAAAATTTTAATTTCTACCTTCAAAATTATAAATTTGTATCAACGTACATTTAAAGCTAACATCCACTCAGTTTACCTTCTAAAACTAAATAAATAAATTACACTTAAACTCCCTTATATTTGTCACTTAATCACTTCTTCATTTGTTTATATATTATTAGTTAATAATACCACAAAACAATACTAATGTGATATCACCACCATTACAATGAACATTTGAGTTGTATGGCTCAAAAGGATGTAACATATTTAAGACTTTGAAATTCCATCTTTAAAACATTGGGATGGGGGAGTAAGAACTACAATTCTACAGAGGCCAACATGCGAGGCGGATTTCATTGCCGCCCCCAACTCAATGACCCTAAAACAAATATCCTTTTTATCAATGTGGTAGCTTCTGAGACTGATCCAAGTATGCTGCCGTACAATTACAAAAGTGATCAAGTGAATTGTCGCCTCATATAGGTATCTTCATGCACAAAAACTGGATTTTGGTTGTTCTGCGGTGGGAATTGGGGTTGTCCCATGGCAATGCCAGATGGATTAGGAGTAGCAGGTCCACCCCGTGGATCATTTATGTTCTTTGCTGAATTCAAGGTGAGGTAGTAGAGAATTCCGAGAAGAACACTCGCAAGGGACAAAACAGCAGCTCCGGCAAAGACACCAGGCTTTACAACATAGCAATAGTAGTTTCCAAAGTACATGTTCTCTTCGCCATGTTGATCATTGAGTGCCGCACCGGTTAGCAGCAGCAGGAAAGCTACAACAAATGTGAACCTGTATGACATTGAACTGTCAAGAACAGTCTCTTTGCAAGTCACACACAGCATGCACTTTTTTGCAAAAAGGTAAACAATATCAACCAACCCTTTTCATCTTTGTAAAGAAACTGAGCAAAAGTGTGTTGGAATACAGTTATGCAAACCTAAACCCAACAATCTTTACTTATGGGTGTCCACTTAGGGCACTGTACAACTAATGTTTTCAGATGCTATCACGGCCAATTTCCAGTTTTTGCTTGCAAGAATTTTTTTTTTGGAAAACTTGCACTCCAAACACTAAATTATCAACTTGACTATATTCCAACAAATGAGCATTCCCAAACACAAGGACACCATACATGCTGCAGTTCTTGTATTGATTAAACAAATAGGATGCACAGTAAATGTATTTAGGGACCATCCCAAATCAACATGCTACACAAGAGGAGGTTCCTTAAATAAATGGTTATGCATCAAAGTAACAGCTAGAAAGACAGATTTTGTGCCGTTTTGCGAAAATCGACAATTTATCCAACACAACTCTGATGAAGGGATGAAGGGGAGTATAATTTAATATTTTTGGCAGTCAAGATTGTAAGAGTAACACAAGGGTAAAGGGAACGCCTTGAGAATTATATCACACTGAGACTAGGATATCATGTCAAGTCCTCATGTCAATGGACCTAGATGTTCTACACAATAACATGTGATCCGAAAATGATGCTTTGACGAATTCAAGGCAGGCAATTTAAGAAGAACAAGGGTCGGTGTATAAGTCAGAGTTTGGTTTAGACAATAATCAAATCTGCAGTGTCTTATCCAAATCACTGGAAGTTGGAGACATCTCAATCCAATGACATCTTCAGAATTAGATAACAATTGTAATCTGTTTCAGTTGGCACATGTTCCTTGTATTCAGAGTTCAGACAAAGCCTTGCATCTTAGCACTAACGTTGTAATTAAAGTTCCACATTACCAGGAGACAACAAAGCAGACCAGTGCTAGTGTCCATTTAGTGTTTGGTTGATGAGGACCTCTTCCACAACAAAAGCAACCAGTTGCAACATTGATCATAATTTGAGAAATCATAAGAGCCACAGCCGCAGTTAATCCAAGGGCCATAGCTGGACTCCTGGGGTATACACAGACAGGAGGAGAGGTATATTGAACCTGAAAACCCTGCAAAATAATCGTGACACAAAATAAACAACGTTCAAAAAATGTGTGAAACATAAAGCCGTAGAAGACAAATATGCTTTTGCTCTACAGACCCACAATCTGCATTGGTGAAAGTATAAAAGAAAAAAGTATTACAAGAAAAGAGAATTATCCCACAGATGACAGTGGAAGCAATTAGTTGCATAGTATTCCTTGAACCATATCAAGAATTGTATATTCCTGAGCATTAAGAAGGATTCCTTACTCAACTGATGAGAGATCACCCAACAACTCCCTCCCTCTCTCTCTTCCTCTTCTTTTCTCTGAACAGCAGACAAGAATTCATATCCTTAATCAAGTGAAGACTCAATCACCAAGCAGGAAAGAGAAGCAGATTCTCTGACCAACTTCCATTTCCACAAATCACTATATCAAGTTTGTGAGTGAGGAGACAGTACATTAGCGATTTCTGAATCTCTGTGGAGCAGTTAATTAAAGTCAAGCATTTCAAAAAAGACCTATAAGCATTTACTCCTAATATATGAGAATGAGACCCTTCTGATATGTAAAGTCCTTAATGCTGCTGAATTGAAAGAGTTCAAAAAAATAAAATTAGTCATGGAATTGAAGTCTTTAACCTTGAGGCTAAGAGGACTGAATTAAAATGCAATCGTTGCATTGCATTTCTGCAGTGTAATAAAGCTAGGATTTTAGATGTTGGACACAATGAGAATCAGAATGCATATTTACAAATCTTTTTAAAACCAGGGATTGATGACTCCTTTGCTATGAAGCCTGAAGGATGGCAAGATAATACCCGAGACTGAGACACAAATAAGTTAAAAGGAAAACAAATTGTCGACAGAGACATAGTTGGCATTGAGATTGGGAAGAAAATAATACAATTGCTTAGTATTATGGACAATGCCGAAGTCTAAATTGCATATCTAGAGTCCATGTTGGAAGAGATTTTCTGACTGAGTGAATCTGGTAAATTGTCAAGTCTGTCAACCCCTCTTGTACTTCTTTCTTGTACTCATCCTAATTTTTTTTCATGCACAATATGGTGGAAGTTTTTTTAATCAAAAAGTAGGATGTATCCATGTTCTACAACTATTTGTGGCCAATTTTGACTCCAAATTGTATGAAAAACTCAAGTTGTGTAGTTATATATGGCACGAGCGCACTAGGTGATATTGACTTATCAGTTATCACTGGGACCATTTTATTCAATTAATTGTGGGAAGTTCAAGAATAGACCTGCACGTCCAAGTTGAACTCCCAACCCGAACTAAACTTGATCTCAAGGTTTGCAAACTACCTCAAGTATCTAGGGGAGTTAACTCGTCTCCGAAAAAGGGTTGGGGCATTATGCCAAACAGATGGGAAAAAAGAAACTGAGGGGGAAAAAAGAAACTAACTATTAAAAAAAATCACCTTTCTGTGATGCAGGCAAAAACCCTTTATGCTTACCCCGCGTAGTCTAGTCACTAATGTGAATAGGTTATGTACACTTATGCACGTTCCTTCTTTGAACCTTCTGGTATGTATAATGTTGTGGAGTTAACTCTAAGATGCACAATACACCTAAATGTCTTGGGTTCGACTCTTGTCAGTGTTTCCTAAACGCGATAAAGAGTAGAAAGATTTTCAATCGATGAATCAAGCTCAAGATCTCATTAAGGGGGTGCTCCCGTGCCTTCCTCAGGGAAGGGGCAATATACTGATCTATTGGGGAATGAATAGGCCACTTCTTACTGATACTTGGATTTGCGGGTGAGTGCAAGTATCCGAGGTTTACCCTCGCAGTGGTGGATCCAAAGGACCCTTGCCCTAAGGCGTTTCACATCATCAAAAAAAGAAAAAACCTTCATGCTTATCATAGGAACAACTTTAATAAAATCCCTAGGTTATTTTTTTTTTCGATTTTCTCCCTAATGTAGAATGACAAATCTAGTTACTCCGAAGGGGAAGGCAAATGAAAGCCGCTAAGTAGCAGGGAGGATCATTCCTAGGTCTGAGACCCAACCAGAAGATGGTCTTTGCCTCCACAGAGCCTCTTACAGGGCTTGTACTCCAGACCTCCTGTTGAGAGGTGCGAGACTGGCCACCTGATGAGTAACTTATGTGGTGAGTAAATGCACTTGGTTTCTCAAATTGATGAGTAACTCCTTCAAGTAGTCATCAGTCAATCTGCATCAAAATTAACTAGCACTGGCCCCTTGAAAAAGTTTTAGAATATTACTCCTAGTTATATTTATATGCATATTGAAAGCAACATATAGCAGTTCCCATGTGCAACTATCTACCAATAATGCCGGAAAGAACAATGAACACGATTCATGGCAATTAGGACAACCAAAGAGGCATAACCCGTGAAGCAATTTCTAACGTAGTAAATAAATTTTTAAATCCCATTGAAAAAGAGGTGGGGGGTTAGCTGCAAGCATTGAATGTATCCTCATGTAAGAATTTATAAACAAATGTAGCTGCAAGCATCAGTGAAAAGGTATTTGAACAAACTAGCAGTGTTATCAATATCATCAATCTTGGGTAAGAATATCTCATAGCATCCGACTCTATCTTGTTCGTCCTGATATTTTTTAAGTCTTGGAAATATTTTGCCCGGTGAGGAACACGGCTTAATTTCAGTCCCGCAAAGGGCTATTTGAGTAACGAGAAAACCAAATCATCCAGTTGGAAAGACCAACAAAGATTCCTCTTCAAAACAGCCATAGCAGAGATGCGAATCAGAGTTTATAAGAGTAACATCTCAATAAAATTGCATATCAATAGACGATCTACCTCAACACTAATTATTAGCATATATGCGTGATGTGCGCAAACAAATAGAGAAATGAAAAAGAATAAGAGAAGTTCGCCCCCCATTTTCTATGATCACCTTTATCCTCTTGGCCTCTGCAGCAAAACCCAAAGCAGCAGAGAGTAGCCCTAGAAACGCCGCAAGCGAGCACACCACTACCACCTTTTTCTCCATTTCCTCTTTCTCTCTCTAGACTAGACTAGACTAGGCTAGACCGTACTCTTGTTTCTCACAAAAAGATACACCCACTCTTTCTCTGTGTCCGTACAGAACAGTGAGAGTTCAACGATCAGTTACTGGTTCAAGAAAGAGAAGAGAGAAAGTGTAGTGATGAAGGAAACGGGAAGCTGGTGAACGTCTCTAATTTATAGGTCGTTTCGTTTTGAGTTTGCTTCTCAATCAACTGTATAAAAAATTTTACTGACCCAAAATACAAAATTTTGACCCAAAAAAATAAAAAAACTGTATAAAAAATTGTAGGATAAATTATACTGACACCCCCTATAGATTAGTCTAATTACCGAGATATTTTCTTAATTTTTTAAAATTACATTAACACCCCTTACTGTTTACCTTCCCATTTCACAAAATACTCTTATGGTTAGCATCGTTATTGTCAATGTCAAAAAAGTGATTGCATCATCAACTTCTTACACTTTAATACACATTTTACCCCTAAACAAAATTAAATTAACCTGTTTATTTTTATGTCATATTCATGTTCATATCCGTATTTTTTTTTTATAACGTGAAACATCTCTAAGATAGGGCCACTTTGGATCCATCCTTGCTAGAGTAAACCTCAGATACACAAATTATAGGTATCAGTTAAGCCTGAAAAACACCTGCGAGAGTCGAACCCCTAACGTTTGAGTTTACAGTTTGTCTGTGTTTTACTCTACATCGCTGGGCTACCCAATACACATACATGTGTGTTCATATTCGTGTTGACCTATATAAAACTTTGAATAAAAAGATTTAACGTTAAGATTTAAGTCTAAATTTCTATTATCACTTAATTGAATACATGTTCATACTTTTTTTATAAATTAAAAATTAACTTAAGAAACATAGCAATAATAATGCGTAAAAATATATTTTTTATACAATAATTATGTCAGTGTTTAATAAACAATAACAAATAATTAATATTTTATTTTTATAATACCAGTTAAACATGTTAATCGTGTCAATTTCGTGTTAACATACAAATGAGAAGATAAATGAAGTTCAACACGATTAAATAAAATGGGTTGATCGTGTAAGTTTTGAGTTTGGTGGGTTGAACCCGAAAATGATTCATTTATTAGTATTTAAATATATGAGATGATGATAAGTAAAAAATGATATATGGTAAGAGTAATTATGGAAAATCGTTTTTTTTTTTTTTTTTGTTATATTTGTTAAGAGACAAGATCTGACAGGGTGTCAATGTAATTTTAGAAAATTGAGAGGATATTTTTGCAATTAGACCAATCTACAAGGATGTCAATATAATTTACCCAAAATATATTTATTTTTTTATTTCCCTTGACAAGGATTTATTATTATAAATCAAAGACACAAGAGAAAAAGTAAATATTCCTTCTTCAGTTGCCCCAAAAAATATTTGTAGTATAGTATGTTTCACTCTTCAAATTGAACCTTTTGAAATGAAATTGATTTATATAATGTTTTACGCTGTTTGTGTTTCTCTGGGCTGAACAACAAAACAAAACTGGTACCACAACGACCACCAGCAAGAAAATTTTTATCTCATGGTGTTGCATGCCTGTGTTTGACTTTAAACAATCTTATATGTCATTCTATGTTTCTTATATTTATTTGAATGAATGGCTTCTATTATTATTATTTCTTTCAAGGTCAAACTAGAGAAAAATGACATATTTTAAGGGCAGGTATGAGCTCTAAACTCCTCCTATACTTAAAATAGATGATACGCTTGAAAGTTTAGATGGCCTTTGATATAAATCTATAGCTGGAAGTAGGTATTAATGAATGTCTAGTCCACATTTACAATTCATTTCATGGTGCAATAGAGGTTTTCAGACTCTTAGCTCTTGTGATTTAGTACACCATGTGCAAATATGCAATATAACCCGTTTAGGGGAAAGAATTACAAAAGGAACAATAGGTTTGAACTGTTCATTGAAGACCATAAACGAGCAATGCTCCAACTCCCCCAACACCAGCAATGAGGCCAATAATGACACCAATTGGAGGAAGTCCCCCACCAATTGCTTTCCCAGTGTTAACATCATATCCTGCAAATCTCTTCTTCGGTGCTCTGCACTGTGGGCATGTGTACTCATCTGGCTGCAGAACATAACAGGAAATGGAGAAAACTATTTCTAGATGAATGTGCTTGTGATGTTGAATAATGGTTCAACAAAAAAGAAAAGAAAGCTTGCCTGCTCCTCAAAAGGTTTTGATAAGGTGTATATGAATCCACAGTCCAGGCATATGTGACTTGCTCGGGCCTAAAAACAGTGAAAAACATTCATAATTAGACCCAGGAAAAGCATAAAATAAATTAACCCCAAAAGAAATCACAGTAAAACAAGTGCTTATGATGCCATGACGAGTCTTGCCTTTTGAGCCTCAGTCAACTTCCTCCCAAAGCGAGGAGGAGCTGGACGCTTGGGTAATCTTTTGACATCTACATCAGCACCTCTGCATCACAGGATATACCCAAAGATTCTTATGCATGAAGGAGATCTACTTAGTCATGCCATCTCTAGGTATTAAACTTCTTACATACATAACACTGCAATTCTATTTGCTTGTCTTGACTACCACAGTCATCACTTTGAAGGCAATGTTTTCCAAGTCATACAATTTATCTTTGCGGTACAAGACAGGCTACCAAACCTCATAGCCACAAGTAAGGTTCGATCCCTTCCTAGAACTCTGCAGTGGCATAACTATAAAAGTCATTGCCTTTTTAGGTCACATTTCTGAGTAGAACTGAAAAACCAATACAAAGTATTTGATGTGCATACATATACTTGCCATGAAGTTATAAAGAACCTCTCTCCCGGCTGAACACAGATGCATTAAACCAAACTTAATAGCAAACTGAACACAGTGAATTCCTTAGAATTGCAATACTGTTATTTCCTTCAATTAATATGGCAGCTCAACCTTGTAGATCTTAAATCACAGCCTACAGGGAAGTGAAATTAGCATTGTGGACTACAACATCAGAGTCAGATTACAATGCTTACATCTATCACATCTCTAATCATCTTAGGCGCCTTACTTGGACAACCATAACAGGAACTTAACATACTACATATCAGATTTCCTCCCGAGAATTGCAGCCAAACACCCTCCCCCCCAAAAAAAAAAAAAAAAGAACACACACACAGCCAAAGATCAAAGCTTGTTGAGTTGCTGAAAAAACTCCAACAGCTTGCACTTCAGATTTGGTGTAGCAGCATCTAATCATATGTTAGAAAAGGGTTTTGCTTATTATTTGCTCAAATAGATCCATGACAATTTAAAGATAAGTTACAGGTAAAGGAAATCACATAGCACCAGCCAATCAATATAATTCCACCTTTACTAAAATTAATTTTGAAGTGAATATATTTACAAGTTAACCAGGGTAAATACATATGTTGTAAAACCATTAATGCTTTAAAATTTCAGAATATGGGTCTTAAACGCGACAACCGCAACAAGACAAGTTTTAGATTGGACAGAAGTAAAATGGCGTGTTGGGGGAAAATTTGGAAGAAAAAATAGTATGCACATTATCCCAATACAAGGAAGGGAGAACAGACCAGGGCCTACTTTAACTTGTATGGTTCAGAAAAGATATTCCCCATACATGTGCTTGTGCTATGGTCGACAGTTAGAGAGAGATTATGCTCGGAAGAAAGGGTGCAACAATATCGAGAGATTATGCTCGGAAGAAAGGGCGCAACAATATCTCCCAAATGAGCCTCTGACTTGTGTTCTCTACGGCTGTTATTGCAACTCATGGACACCTGTTCTTACAATGCCTTTTCTATGGAAGTTTGGTCTTCAGTCATTGTAAAACGTGGGTTGAAGTGGCGGATCAAAACCTCGCCACTTCTAATTACTACCTTAGTTTGCCTCAGCATCCCTAACAGGGGTGGCTAGTTGTTGTCTTTGTTTTTTTGTTTGTCTTGTGGAGTTTGGGTATACCATTGTTCTGTATTCTGCTCTTTCGGGTTCAATGAATTTGATCTATTCACCTAAAGAAAGATGCTATCTTTTTTGTTACGAGATAGGGCCTACTATAGATAGTTATGGTGCGACGGCTAAGAAGAAAAGAAGTAATATCAAAGAAGCAATGAGGAGGACGCTAACCTGCTCACAACAAAGTAGACAGAGTCCGGCTTTGCCTGGATGGCAGTTTTGGTAAAGCCCAGCTTATCAGCAGGCCAAAGTTCATCCCCAAAAAAACTGCTAGTGTACATTACCTGGTCCCCGGACTTTAGCCCTGCTTTTGCAGCATTCCCACCACCCTCCACAGCCTGTTAATACTATCCGTGTTCATTAACAACACCCTCAAATTTACTCAAGAGTTAAAACACCCAAAATATTCCGTCTCTGAATTTCTCGTTCAAAACAATCGAATTCTATGCGAATAACTTACAGTGATGACCACTCCACCAGCAGGCTTTTGACCTAAAGTAAGGCCCAATGGCTTGTCAACCTCAACCTCAATTTGCTTTGAAGCCCCAGCAGTTCTTGATGTGACCTCGAGACCTCTTCTTACTATGTTAAAACTGCAACTCTTGTCATCAGCGACGAAAAAAATTGAGATACTCCTTTTGGCATCTTGGAGAGAGAGCCCCTGAAATGTGGTTTTCTGCCCACAGAAAGAAATAGAGAATAGAAGGGTGACATTTTGTTTAAATGGGTTAATTGAATGAGACGCTAGAGCAAGACGAATTAAAAATGGCAAAAAGTACCTGGCTCGGAGGAATAAATAATGGCTTTGGATTTGGAGATGGGTTTGTAGCAGTTTTTATGGAGAGGTTCCTGGTGAAAGCAGCAGAGCAAGAAGAGGAGGCACCTGCAACTACAGCCGATGACATATTTGCCACACACAATTTCGAGAGAGAGAAGAGAGAGTGTGTGTGTGTGTGCGCGCGCGCTTTGAGGAGACTTTGTCTGTCTTCTTAAGAAGACTCAATGTACATATTGTGTTTGTGGGTTGATCTTTGTGGATGAGAATGCACCACCAGATAATATTCTAGTGGCACAGAGGCTGGACCTACTGGGAGCGCCACACGCCACACGCCACACGCCACACTTATTTAATTTCTTTCTTTTTAACCGAGGAAATGAGTAAGAAGAGTGTCTGTGTGTGTCAATCGAAATTCAGTTCAACCTTAATTCTAAATGTTGACCATCTATCTCAAGGTACATTTCCAGTAAATGGACTGGATTGGATACAAAATAATCTCAAATATGATTTAAATTTCAACAATACTCAAGTTAGGGTCTCCCATCCAAAATTCGAATTTTAACTTAAGTTGAACAAGGCCTTAATCAAATTTGGGTTGATCCCATTTTTTCAATCTAAATTCTAGTTTGTATTATCGTAATTATTAAATTAAACCCAAATATTAAACATGAGTAATTCTAGAATTTCAAAATAGAACTAAAATTAAGGGATGTATAACTTATATTAGTTTAATGATTTGATAGTGATGTGGTTTAATTATGTTATTGTGACAATAACTCTGTAACTTATTATTCATTAAGACTCTATCATTTGACATATTATTAGATCAACAAATTAAATTTATTTTTAAGTTTCAATAATATTACTAAGTCCTCGATCTTGAGACCATAAGAGAAGATGATGAGGCGCCTACCTACGCAAAGATTGAAAAAAAAAAAAAAGACAAAATGAAAACACTAGAATGCAGTAGCCGGTGATGAGAGGTGGGGAGAATTGCGGCAAACCGGACACGAAGCATTGACGCGAAGCCATTCATCGATGCAGGCAGCATGGAAGCAATGTTGACATTGAGGGATGCTTCTTAGCGTCTCCTTGGCCCTGTACTCAGACAAGCATATTGGGCATGTGTTGTGGTCTGGTTTTGGAAGTCGCCGGCTCTCACCTAGCACTGTTTTCGGATAGGATTCTATGGTGGGCCCATCGAGGCCGCCACCGACGGCAGTGGGCTGTGGAGCAACCATGGAGGTGGAGGTGAATTCTGGAATAGAGTGGCCCCTCCTCCGACCATAAGACTTAACTCTGCCACAAATGAAACACAACATCCCAGCAACGCATAAGAGCGTTGGTACTCCAGCTCCTACGGTTATGGCATAGCGAGCACTTCTTGGAAGTCCTGCAAATTGGCAGCAACTTACACATAGACGTTAACGAAAAATGGAGACACTACTAAGAGAGAAGCATTCATTGCTTTTTTCCTTCCTATTTTACTTTCTTCCAATCCAACCACTTGTGTTCTCTTCTATCATTATTTTCTTTCTACCCAAACAAATCCTATTTTAAGAAAGTTTTAGTATCACAATACACAAGTTTTTAGAATAATAATATTATTTACTAACTCTTCCCATCCATGTGTCATACTTACTAGGGGTGCAACTTGGGTTGGGCAACCCGATTTCAACCCGAGCCCAACCCGAAAAAATTGGGACTTGGGTTAGGATTTTTAATACTTGGGTTGGGCTTGGGTCAAAAAATTCAACCCGAATTCAATTTGGGTCGGCTCGAGTTGAGACATCGACAACCCGATTTCAACCCGAACTCGACAAATTATATATATAAAGAATTAGCACTTTTTTTCATTTTTACTCCATTGTCCTCTGTATCTTGTTGTTTGCTACTCTGTTATGCGTGATTAGTGGTGATAGTGTGATGTTTTAAATTTAATGTTTTTATGGGTCTAATTTCTATGTTTTCTGGGATTGTGCTTTGAGATCACTAGTTTTTTGTTGTGAAAGCAAATGATCAATAATTGTGCACTGTTATGAATGAAATATATGAATTGTTTTATGAATTTGTAATTATTCCCCCTCTCTCTGTCTCTCTTGCAGTGAACCCGAATTCAACCCGAGCCCGCCCGAATTAAACTCGGGCAGTGCTCGGGTTGAGTTTCTCAACCCGAGATAGGGTTAGGGTTAGGGTTAGGGTTAGGGTTAGGGTTAAAAATTATATACTTAAAATTGAGTTAGGGTTGACTGTCTAACCCGCCCAACCCGCCCGAGTTGCACCCCTAATACTTACTAGTTGCAAATTTGTTTGTTTCTTGTACTAGGCCCACATGACCCCATCAAACTCAAGTCCAATGCTTTTTCTACAGCAGTAAGCCCACTAATTTTGGGCAGAAAGTCCTGTTCTGTGGACCACAACACTGTTCTGGGCTGCAATCTACATATATGTAGGACCGGGTCGATTCCCCTTTTTTTTTTGGTCACTGAAAGGAGAACAACGTGATTTGAATCCTAAATTTTAAAATTTAACAGTTAATAAAACTATGATGATTAAACCAATCACTAACTTCACTTCAATAATTTGTATACTAGGACTTTGAATAATGTTTCTTTTGAAACACTTCTTTTTAGCAAAGAGTTATCTCAATAACTAGTCAATGCTACAGATATCTGGAAACCAACCATGGTTGAAATAATAACAAATGATAAAGTCAGTAGCCTATCCTATCTATTTTTCACTTTTAGTCGTCTTCCAACATTTTGGTGTATGTGCATTAACGTCAAAGTCAATGGAAGCCAGAGGAAATAGTTGTTGTTGTGGGAAAGCTGTGCCTGCCTGTTGCTTTTCAAGTCTGGACTTGATCTTTATCATTTTAGTTAGGTTCTTTACAGGGCCAGAGCTTCTTTGTTATTTATTTTTTAACACTATATTACGCATTTTAATACCTCAAGCTAATGAAACAGTAGAACCCCCAATTAACAAGATTCACTGTTGCCCTAATCATGATTAAATCCCAATAATTAATGGATCAAAATCACTCAGTTGTATACACATTTTGAACTGCAAGCCTTCAGAAAGTGAGCTCCAGAATTCCCTGGAAAAAAACTACTAGTACTGTACCATCTTAAGACTAGGCCGTAATAGGATGATTATCACAAAGTAAACTATAAAAACCAGTAAACCAATGTTAAGAATAAAGAACTTACCATGTTGAGGAACATTTCTGCATTCAATTTCTTGGCTCGAGTTACTTTTCAACCCGCACTGTCCACCCCGCAACTCGCACCTTCCGCACTGGGGTGCAGTCCAAGTGAGCCGGAGATGATCACTAAGATCCGAGGACAACACCTGCTCATTAAACGGCCACTCTACCGGGACAGAAATCGTTGATATTAAACTGCAGGTCGACGACAAGACCCTCACTGCTCTCTCAGATGATGTAGCAAAAACCGTGTATGTTGAACCACTAAGACAAGCTATAGGATTTAACCGATACTTTGTATAATCCAATGAGCAATTAAACAAGGTAAAATCTTGATAAAACACCCCAGTAAATGGAGAACCCGCAAGATTTAAGGAAAGAAGACGTTGAGGGAGGCAGTCATGTGGATCGTTAATCCATAGTTCTTGTGAGGCATAGTCTATACCTTGGACAACGAATTTTCCTGAAACTGGTAGCTCAAGAACTGTTAGGTTTGTTGTGCTGTCACAGAATAGGCCAAAACCAGGATAGCCACACGGCTTTGGTTGGAGTTTTTCTAGCCGGAAAGGGAATCGAATGACAGGCTCGTTGGGATGGCAAGCAGAGTTAAAGCAAATATCTGCGCTTGAAACCATAAACAGAAAGTAAGAGAAGAAGAGAAATGAGGCAATGGTTTTGTGGGTATCCATTTTTTGAGCAAGTTGGTATTCTTGATTATGGGGAATGCTGGCCAAGGGAAGTAGAAGTCTACCTATAGTTTCTAGACCATAATTAACAATTATGACTAAAATTGGTCTTATGCTCCCTTGTGTCATGCCGGTTCATTTTGGACCATTGATTGGCTGCCATTGCCAAGGCGGCTGCATTACGGAAAGTCATAGTAAACGGTTGTCTTGCTTGCAAGTCAACACATCAAACCAATAATAAATCTCTAGTATTACTCTATATATAAATCTCTTGGATGGATATCCCTACAATAATAATAATGTTGCTTCTACTTAATATTAGAATCTAATACCTTGCAATGCTATGACCCCCTCTAATTCAATGCTCATAATGCATTAAATCTCATAATTAGATTGTATTTACTCATACGCTCCATAATGGAGTGGACTAACAAGTAGATAGATTAAAATCAATAATTGCTACTATACTAAGCTGGTTGGGAGTGGGAGTGGGACCCTCCATCCTGTCAGTGCTACTGCTACATGAACATCAGCGATGGGGTGGTTTTTTGTCAGGCGAAACATCAATCGGGTAGCTAGCAGGATAATAGAGTTTTGTGGTTGGTGCGATGGGTTTCAAGCATCTGATGGGAAGAAGTCATCAGAAGATACACACGTACTAGAGGCTGCATTTAGTTTCATTCATTTTGTTTGCAATCATCATCTAATTAAAACTTCAATCCTGCTACATAACCTACATGGGTTGGGTGTTCATTTCATTTATTATTAGGGATGATTGCAAATTTGTTAAATTAAATTCGGACATCCAAACAAACAGTAATCAAATGCTCTTCTCTCCTCTAATAATATTAAACCAAACTCCACATAGTCACATACTACTACTACTACTACATGATCACATCGCACACAATCATCCTATCCTATTTGATTAAAAACCAACAAAATCAATCTGATTTTATTAATAACAAAAAATAAACCCTAACCTCCTCTTAGCTTCTCGTCCATTCCTCAATCAACACCGTTGTAAATCCGCCCAATCTCAAAAATCAGAGCACCGACCATTTCGTTCCCAATCGCCAAAGCGGGTAGGCTCGGGACCTCTAGGACCTCCGATCTCACCGGTCTCTTTATTCACGTCCTCGTCATCCGCATCTTCAACATCACCGTTGCTGACGTCCTCCTCTTCACTTCCAAGCTTCTCTTGCTGGTCCAAGACCTGTCCCTCTTGTTTGTTAGGGTTCTCTTGATGAGTTTGTTCTCGCTGAGTTGACGAGTAAATGAGCCGACTCGTTGAGCTACAAAACTCGGGCCTGCCGTACGATAGCGATACTTTTGGAGGTTTGGATAGCTCGATTATAGAGGTGAATAGGCGGCGAAGATTGATTGCCATTTCTTTCTTCGCTCTCGTATCTCCTCTGGAATAACAGAACAACTTTCTCACTCCAGCTTCGGAAGAGAGGCGCTAAGCGTACGTAACGGCGTCGTGTTGGTTGTGGCGCAAAACGCTATCAAATTTGCAACTCCAAGGCCCAGTTCAGTTGTATCGGATATTCTATAGGGCTGAGGGAAGCTGATACCTTCCCCAACTTAATTGGATAGAAATACATGTGCTAAAAAAAAGTCATAAAAGTCATTTTACTTCTATCATAAATAATGCATATCTAATTGACAACTTTTATATTTTTAATATCTAAATATTAGAATGTGAGACATAAAAAAGTGACATAATTTTAAAAATTGTGTGACATCAAATACCAGAAAAATTGATAACCCCTCTTGTAGAAGACCGATAATGGGTATCGGTGATTGTTTGAAAAAGATGAATTTGAAAAATGAAGATATAAAAAATAAAATATGAAAAATAATTTTAGTTTAAATTAATATACAGCAAAAACATTAACTGTCAAATATATTTTTATAATCTTTTTAAAATTCAGACGATTAATTGTCCATTAAAATAGGAAACCACTCTGTCAATAAAAACAGAATATAAAAAAAATTACTAGATATTGCATAAAATTAGTAAGGGCATTTAGGTACTACTTTTTTTTTTTCATTTAGGTATTACTAAAATATGAAAATATGTACTTAGCCACCAAATATTTTATATAAAATATAGTTACTACCTTAAAAGTTTGGCACGATAGACTTTTTCAGGAATATTTAAAAAAAAGTGTATTCCCCACAAATTTCCCATTTATCATCCCATTTATCAGTGGATAAGGAAGATATTCAAATGGGCTTACTGGCCCAAGTAGCTGAAATTTTAGTTGAAACGCCGTCGTATAGTTACTACGACCTTTTGCAAATGAGCTTTTCTCTCTCTCTCCCTTTTTTTAGGTGTCGGAGAGTGAACGAGCTGCTCTTTATCCACAAAGGAATATTCTATTAACAGAGAGAAAAGAGAGAGCAGAGATGAAAAGAATTCCACTCATGAAATTTCCACAAAGACACCCAAAATCCTCAGGCTCAGGTGTGTCTTTCCTTTCACCTCCAACTTTGTTTGCAATCACTTTTGTATTTGAATTTCATTTTTAACATGTCCAACATCACGTTGTTTTACTTCACTTGACATTGTTATGTATCCTGTTTTTCGTTCTTTAACATTTTACTTTTTTTTTCTTTTGGTAATAATTTCTATCCACTATGATGAGTCCAAATAATGATATATGTGATAATGCTAGGTTGTTCCCTATAAGTGATGCGTCGATGCGTTTCGAAAAATCAATTAGGGGCGTTGCGGTTGTTCGGGGCATTTCAACAAATAAGTTAGGGGCGCCGTATTGGCGCCCGGGTGTGGTGATAAATAGGCAAGGGTCTCCGCGCCATGGACGGACATGGGGGTAAAGAAGCTAGTCCACGATGATAGACTTAGCTTGGCAACATAGAATATAGGTACACTCACGGGCAAAACAATGGAATTAGTAGACATTACGAGCTGGAGAAAAATTAGTAGAGCATGCTTACAAGAAACTAAGTGGGTAGGTGAGAAGCAAGGAAGATAGAAAATACAGGATTTAAGATTTACTATAGAGGAAAAGATAGATGAAGAAATGGAGTAAGAATAGTTGTAGATAAAGGCTTAAAAGATAGCGTAGTAGCAGTTATAAGGAAATAAGATAGGATTATATCTATCAAACTTGTAGTCGGAGAGAATATAACCAATGTGGTTAGTGCTTATTCACTCCAAGTAGGGTTAGAGGAACATATTAAAAAGCAATTTTGGGACCACTGTTGGTAAATCAATGGCTGTATACAATATATGGTCTCAGATCAAGCAAAGTTGATTAGTATTGCAATTCCATGTAACTCAAAATGAAAGCACTTCATAATCCACTTGTTAGCAGCCATGCCAAAAAAGAATTAAAAAACTTAAGAAATAACCTAGCAAGAGGGGAAGAAATACAAAACCATTCTATCTTCTCTTCGATGGTTGTCATTGACAACTTTGATTTTGAATTGGTGTATTTTACAGGGACAACTTGGCCAGTTCTTCCAATGGCATATATTACTGCTATTATCGTCTTTGTTTTGTGAGAGGTCTAATCTTACTTATAATGGAACATCTGAATGGGGAACTAAGTGCTCCAGTTGTAAGCAACTACTTCACATGTGTGGTCTTGCTGAATGGGGACACTTTTCATTAACAGTGAACTTGATTCCAGCTTATAACTCCCTATCTCTCCTTATAGATTCTGAATCTATTTCCTGACCAAGTACGAAAATCCAAGCGCTATCTTCCTATATTCCTGCTCCATTCCTTTATCTTCTGCCGGAAAAAAATCTGAAAGTTGTTGGGAGCTCTTATATGAGCTTAAGGTGCAAATTTTCCTCATCCTCCTCAAGCTATTATATCTCTTTAGATCCTCTACTTAGCCTATGGGATATAGTTCCAGGGAAATTCTCATGCTGCATTAAGAGGAGTGAAGATCTTGTGTCATAATACTGGTAGTGGTTTATGTTGTATTAACATACCATTCGGTTTTAGGTAAGATAGCGAACAGATATCTTGCCCTTTCCATGGTTTTGTTTGCATATGGAGGAGAGAAGAGATATGGTGTATTTGGAGTGATTTATGCTAGATTTCTCTATCTGGGCACAAAAACTATTACTCTACAAGTGAGGTGATTTGGAGTGATTTGGACAGGAAGTGCGAAAAAGAAGATAGTGAGCTCCATCCTTTATTTCCCTTCCTGTCTTTCCGCTTCTCATTTGTAACCAAACAATTTAAACATTTATAAGCCTTCTTTTGTCTCCTTTTCTCTACTCTTTTATCTTCTTATAAATTCTATTGTCACTTCCCTCCACTAATAAACAAATGACGTCTAAGTTTTCCAACCCAGGGTTGGGTTCTATACTGTCTCAACTGAAGCAAGATTGCCTATTTAGCTACTTAATCAATTAATGGAACTTGAGATGCTCTGAAGGGGTATGTTTTGACTGTGATCCATTCTTTTGGTGACTGTTTGCTTCAGCAAGCTGAGCTTGGGTGCTAGTTCTCAAAGAGAGCTCAAATGTTGTTTTCAAGGAAACAACCTGCTCAGCTACTTTTGTAGCTGTTTGACCTAATGTTACTTGGATCGTGAGTCGCTTTGGTACGGGTACACAAGTACACGGTTAGGTAAGTGGTACGATGGGGGGTAGACTTAGCTTGTATGCTACATCAGTTATTATTTATCTTACATTTATGCTCAATTTTCTATTATCTAAAATAATATATAATTACAAATCTATATACAAGAGTCAATTAATATGTATTTTATAGTTGTACTACATGTTCCAAAGCGAAATCGATTCAGGGTTAGTATTATAATTTGGGGTCCTATTGGTGATCTGGATTACGAACACACCCGTTTAGGATCGATGTATCCAGATCGTGGGTTTTCAGGGGCTTAGTGAATTCTAGTAACTAACTTTGACCTAATAGACCAATTGCTGTGCCTGCTGGGACAGCTGTCTCCCCAGCAGAATCCAAGTTGTCATTGGTGGAATATAGGTGTGCATATGCTGAGTTTTATATTCAATAAAGCTTTGTCCGCATAAAAGGAAATGTTTTTGGTGCAACAATTTCAGATAAAAGGAGATAGACACATTTGGCTATACATTTCGTTTTTGTCCTTCAAAGGACAACTGAATAAATTGGAGTTTAAGGCCATTTTGGAGAAGTTTGTATTGCTCTGTATCTTCCCCTTTCTGCATGTTATGGGCATAAGCTATTGTAATTATTGTTCAGCAGGTCCTCCATTCCAAACTCAGGGTGCAGCTAAAGATGGGAATGCTCAGCAGAGTGTCACATCAAATTCGGATGTTCCGGCAGCACCCATCAACACTGATGTTGGAGGGAAGGCTTCTCTTCAGCCAAAACGTACACCAGTATCTGACAAGGAAATAGAGGCTATTATGGTGAGTAAACTCTATTTCTGACACAGAGGAGCTCAAGTATCTATTTGTGGCCTGGGCTTGGTAGGACTGATCCAACCTCAATATGCTATTCATTTGCTTTGAAGTCATTCTATAGGCTTCTCCTGGAAAGTAGCTCCAAATAGTCAATCCGACCTGAATATAACAAAATTTTATAAGGCCTGTGTGCAGATCTTTTTTATTTAGTAGTTTGGTGTGCTTGAATCATAGGAGAGTTAGTCAAGCCTAAGAAAATAAATCTCAATAAGAGGAAGCCGTGCAACCAAAGTTGCCCTGTCTGTACAAGGGGGTGGAGTGCTGAAGCATTATCACTATACAAAATGAAGCTGCTACGTTGTACCATATACAACCCAAATTCCCACAAAGTTCTCACCTTAGAATATTTTACTTGTCTAACTCATTCCTATAGCACTGTGTGTAAGCAGACAATGAACGAGGTCATAAGGCAACTAATATTCAAAAGGTCAAAGCTGTTTAAACCCAATTCTTTTATGGATTCTATTTTTATTTATTTATTTTCAATGCTTTTGCAGTCAGGTGGCTCCTTCTGATCTTCAACTGACTGAATTCTCTGGGAAGGCGCAATGTGTTTCAACATATATGTGTCAACCATTTCTGTGCAATTTGATATCTAAAGCTTAACGCAATAAACATCTACATCTTTAAGTGCTGGGGAGTTCAATGAATAGCCAAATTTTATTCCTCGCTGCACTAGAATGTATACTGAGGGTTGAATGCACTCAACATTAGTTATACCTTTCTTCCCCTTTTCCTTATTTTTCCTACAATTTCTTGTGGTTGGTTAATACTTTTGCTGGCAGGGTGGTCGGGAGGTTTGTTGGAGTGTTTTGCATCTTATAACATTCGATCGCGTGTGTTGTGCTTCTGGGTATTTGATGCATGATACTTTGACAGGTTGCTTTGTAGCAACCTGTGCTTTGAAGTGCTTTTATTTTGATACATGCACCTATCACAGAAACTCAGGGCTAGCAATACACTAATCAAGCTGTCACGGGGTCAATTTCTCACCCAAATTTTTGCTTCGTGATGACACTGAAATTATACACTCAGTCTCAGCTAATGCACACAATCGCTCATAGAATACACACAATAAAAAGAATAGGGACAACAAGCAACCACACATCACACACAAATTTTATAGGCCAATGATCTAACCTTTTCTTTCTCTATAAAGCCTAAAGGAACACTCAATCAGGGTTTGTTTACAAAAACGTGTCAAACTCTCTTTTGGTGCACTGTAGACCCTAACATGTCTACTTATAGCATACAAGATGGCGGTTACAAGCCCAACAGCCTAGGTAATTGCAAAGCTACACCAGATTCGCTCACAAAGCCACCCCTCAGTCTGTTGATGATGGTTCAGGTCCTATACCACTCTCACATCTGCTGGTCATGGAAAGGGGCAGTTGCAACTGTTAGTTGACCCAACCAGTAACTGTCCTCAACTGTTGTGCATGCTAAATGCATATACCAGCACCCTCATGCTGTGCACATGCCAGCATTCTACACAGAACTACCATTGCATGCCATACACATGCCAGCAACTGTCTGGAATAGCCATCATCTGCAGGGCACATGGCACAACTATTCGGAACCGTCTCATATGTTGTGCACCTGCCTTCCTTGCGAGCCCACAACACTTGGTTAGTCTTGCCTTCGTGCCTAGCCATGCCTAACTCATGGCTTGGTCTTCCAAGCTAGCATTGCCCTATAAATTGAGCCACTCGGCTAGTTTTTGCTTGCATGCCTGCTTGTGCCCACGTGCCCATGTATTAGCTGTTATGCCCGGCCATGTATGGGGCTTCAATCACCCACTGATTGCACCCCAATTGTGCCCATGCATGAACTACCATCCTCAGCCATGCATGAGACTTCAATTACCCACTGATTGCACCCAATCGTGCCCATGTATGAGCTGCCATCCTCAGCCATGCATGAGGCTTCAATCACCCACTGATTGCATCCAATCGTGCTCATGCATAAGCTGCCATCCTCAACAATACATGGGGCTTCAATCACCCACTGATTGCACTAAGGGTTTACTTCCTCAAGCGAAACCCAATTTGGCTAAGGCATGGGCGCCTTTGGGCGAGGCTGCCCCATGCCAACGCCGAGCCAAAAGCTAAAGGAGTAACACAAGCTCACTATTATTGGGCATAAGACCCATACATCTCTTTAGGTAGTAGGTACCAGCAACATTAAGGTTGTTGAACGTGAAAATCAGGCGTTTCGGTGCTTAGTCACATTTCACCATATCACTAATGAAAAGAGCATAGCAATTTCTTTTATGATTTTAAACAGCCAAACCAATCAACAACCAAATGGAAGACAAACTCCTCCTCAAATAAGAGTGAAAGCAAAAAAGAGAAAACAATTGGACCTGGAAGAACAACCCAAAAAATTCTTCACTACCATCACAAATCCAATTACCCACCTATCACAGACCATCCCCCGAACAGTTATAGTCCGAGTAGGGTTTCTTGATCGTTCGAGGCACAAGAATGCCTTGGGGAGGAAACGCTCTCGGCCCGAAGACATAATCATTGCCCTGTCACTGTTGGGATCCACTGACGTCAATTGAATCGATTGACATGATAGGGGATAGAGAATGTCAACTACACCGTCGTCTTCAAGTGGAGACAAGCATGGAACCCCATGAATGTTTAAAGAAAGGCATGATCTTCGTTTGCGTGAACCAATTGGATAATACCCCAAGAAGCGTCATCATCTAATACTTGACTCCGAGCAGGGTCATCATCCACCCTACAACAAGATGAAAATCTTTTCTGATGTGGCCACTTACATGATTGACAGCCGCCGTACATGTGGTGTAATGGGAGACATTCACTCCAAAAAAAAAAAAAAAAAAAAGTTGTCAAGCATGTCGGCTTAGACATCATTATGAAAAATTTGAATTAACACCTACTCAAGGTATAAATAAAATAACCCAAGGATTGGATTTCAGGTACGCATGTATAAGTGAATATCACACAAAAGTTTTGTATCATATTTCTCATACATTGACGAGCAATGCTATTGGGACCTAATTTACTGACCTAATTTGCTGACCTAATTCACTATGACCTTTGGATTAACTGTGGATTCCATCAAACATTGAAACTTGGTGTTAATCCAATGGTTCCAATGAAGCCACGTCATTAGGTCAATAAATTATGTCAGATTTTTAGGTCTAAATAGCATTTTCCAATTTGAAAAACAAAATTTAAGCCCAAAAAATGTTTTTTTTTCCTCCTGCAAAAATGCCACATAATACTTCAACAGCAGCAGAACGATGGCGTATTATTCACAATAATTCTACAGAGAAAACGGTGGTGGTTCCAGTGGCCAATTTTTTACGCAATAATTAGATAATAGTATAGTACATTAATCCCCACCCCCTTTTCAAAACCCTCTGCAACTTGATAGCAGAAAAAACCAGCTCTAATACCAATTGATATGAGTCTAAGGACAAAACTTGCTCTTGAAAATTGACTAGCCTAATAGTTTATATACATACAATTAACCTCATATTAAACCAACGCGAGATCCTAGCAGAAAACATCTGGCAAGTTTATCGCCTTTATTCCGCTTGAAACATCATAACAAATTTAACACACATATATATATATACCTCCAAATGAAAAACTAGAAAATAAATAAGCTGTGAGGTGAGGTCCCGCAGGAAAGGAAGATGGGTTAGCACTCCTTGCGGAGAAACAATGGGTAAACTCTGCATGTATCCTATCCTAATTCATGTATTTCCGGCAGTTTGGAGCTTTACACAAACAGGGCACTCTGAATTCATCACACTCGTCAGGATCAAATAAGTAATCATACCTGCAAGAGTGCAAATGAAAATAATGAATTAAGAGCTAAACATAAATCTGAGCTTTTCTGAAACTAATCCAACTCCATCAACACACATACACACACACACACACACACACATAGAGAGAGAGAGAGAGAGAGAGAGATACGTTAATTCATCACCAGCAGACACATTAGTCTTAGCAATAAGTACTATCCGGCTCTCATCATCACCTACACTCATGATCCTTGCATAGCAGTTGGGCATACACTGTTCATAATGAAATAAAAGAGTTCAGCTGGAAAAACACAACCAAAGTTGTCCAAAATATGCATCAAGTGACCAAAACTTGCTAAAAATGGTTAAAAATACTGACAATATGGCACTAGCACCATTCTTTCTCTAATATCCAACTTGAACAAAACTTACTGAATGGTTAATTAGGCGGGCAATGTTTCCTTTGTCTGTGGCATCCACTACCACTTCTTCACTGATCTTAAACAGCTGCAAGTTAGAAATTTCACCACTTTCATGAGATAAAAAGAGAGGAGGGAGACAGTAATAACAAATCATCTGTTCTTTTGCGGAACAAAGGACATGTCCAAAAGCAATCAACTTACATAGCAGTCTTTGCCTTCCATACGATAGCGTGCCTCCCTCAGATCTGCAATACTGCGTCTCACCTGTTCACCACGGTATTCAAGAACCTGGGCATGACATGAATGTTCAACAATTAAATTTTGTATAATTGAACCCAGTAACTAGCCTAGGTTCTCATTACGTGAGGATCAATTTTAAGTTCCAGGAACTGAAGATGTTGGCTTTTTGCCATTGTTTCTAGTGAGGACTCCAGCTTATTATGGGTTTAATCTGGAGCATGATATTGTGCCTTCAAAAAGTATGAAAACCCACTGGAGTGACTTTATGTCCACAGGAGTTCACATCACTAAAATCTTCAAGACTTCCATGGAGTCGGTAACTAGTCGTTTAAAGTAGAGTTTTTTTTTTTTTAATAAAGAAAAAGGGAGGAAACTGAAGGACTAGGAGGAAATTGACATTTGACAAACAAACAACACATCTTGAAGAACTAAAAAAAGGTACTTACCATTTCTCCTTCAAAGATGTTTCGACGGGCAAACAGTCCCCATCCATGTATTCCAGATCTACCAAAGCAAACCCTGTCATTTTCTGTTCTCTGGAGTCACGAATAAACACCCAAAGAGTGAGAAAGTCAACCAAGTAAATAATAGGAACTGAACAAGAGGAATAAATCTTTGCCTGTAAATGGTGAAGCCGGTCCCTGAAGGTATAAAAAGTTTTCGGCTCCTCTATCTCCTGTGGAATAAAGTATGTCATCTCAAATTTTCTCTTGTGATCAGCTGAATGGAAGCATAACTATGTAAAAGTGACCATGAGAAGAAATTTTTACTCTGACAGTGTTCAAGCTTTGAATTGCCCTCAAAGAATGACGTCGAGGTCCCATCACGTGGTGGGCAATGGCCACTTCACCTGTCCTCTGCAAAGCAAACAAAGGAAAAAGACAAAAAGTGAGGCTGGGTGCACACAACAGCACGAGCGCACATAATTTTAAATAGATAGCTGAAAAAATGATCTAGGGAGCAAACATAGCAATTTGGAAAAGGGGATCCTATTAAATAAACATAATTTAAATTCACATTGAAATGTGGAAAAGCACATGCAAGGCCATGATAGAATAACACCAAAAATTAAAAAAAGATTTCATGCTGTAAGGAGGCTCAAATAAAGCATAGTCATTCACTGTGTTGTGCTCCAGTTCACAAAATTGTGCAAGCCAAAATCTAGATGCAAGTAAAAACAGAATGAGGAAGATGAATGTCGAATGGCAACTCTTTTTTTTTTTTCTTTTTTTTTTGGGGGGGGGGGGGAATCTTGAGCCAGCCTTGCTGCATTTGCATTTGGCATCCTTTAGTGCAAAATAACGATAAGAGCATGAAGTAGGCAGTATGGTGCCAATTTTTCTCCCTGAGAAAAAAAAAAAACTAACCCTTGCTCATGTTGGCCAAACCCTCCAAAAGGAAAAAGAATTTGACTTACGAGAACAAAACTATCATGAGAGAAAAAGGCACTTATCACCTAAGAAGTGGCAGGCTTCTGTTGAACAGCAACTGGTAGATGCCCATTATTTTGGAAACAAAACAATTAACTTCAGACACATGGTCCACACTCAAAATTTTATCAAACATGTGACTGAACAATTGCTGATAAAATCCACAAACTGTAATAAGAAATGAAGGACGTAAGATTTACTGAAAAGTTTGACGACACATGCACAATCAATCACGTAGTATTCTTACTGCAACTGTATCTATGCTGCATCGTGATTCTTGATTAATGTAGGGTACCTTATCATTCAATCTTCTAAAGGTCTGGCACCTTGCAGCAGAAAATGGTTCGATCCTATTTGTTTCTATTGTTGGAGCTTCTTGAAGCTTCAATCTATTGGATGAAATTAGCCTCGAACCAGTACGCGTTTTGTTTTGGATTAAGCTTTTAGTGGAGAAAACTCCCAAAGGAGTCTGTATGATTAGAACAGTGTCTGGATTAGGAGCCCTGCATAAAATCAAAATCCAGGTGCATAAACTAAATATTAAATACAGATGGCACACATAGATAGCATGTGAAAGATGACATGTAGTAGTTAAATATGTCCATGAACCCTCTACTTCAGAAGTGATTGGGCATAAATGACCGATGGCTGCCAAAAAATGAAGAACCCTACCTGTGATATGCGCAATATGAAACCATCTTTGTAATCTGTCTCCCATTTTTCTCCAAGCTATGCAACTGCAATTTGGAAAGCATTTGTATTAACCAATCACTATGGCAAAGAAAATGGCACATAGGATGCAAATACAATGAGACCAGAAATGAAGGAGGGGGAACACACATACAGAGAGAGAGAGAGAGAGAGAGAGAGTAACTTCAAAAGGAAAACTAATTGTTCCACATGGGAGATAACACACTAAAGGACAGCAATCCCAATAATGCAAGCCTTTGGGTTGCAACAGCTCGTTCTTGTGTCTGTAAGTTTTTGTGCTTGCATGCATGCATGAGGAGTGTTCAACACTGACACTACAAACAAGAATGATTGCAGCCAAAAAATAACAGAAATCAACAAACCCACCAGTGACCTTGCAAAAGCTTCCACTATTTACATACTGTTCAGTTAGCACAAACATGCCATTGATATCATTCTACATGCCATGCACATGAATTACTTTTTCATTACAGAAGATTGAGCAAACTCAAATCTTAAATGTTATGACATCAAAATCCAGCTTCGTATCTGTTGGTCCTCGTACACATCCAACATAATAACAGTAGAAACCAAAAACCCAGTTGGTTGGTGAATATTAATGAACAAGTAGACATCAAAATGCAAGATAATTTCATAGGACTCTCCAGAACTCCTTACCCATTGCACCGAAAAAAAAGCACTCACACAGCGGTTTATAACAACAATTCGATCAAAAGTTAAGAGAAATGAGTAAATCTCACCTCCATGCGATACCCTGCCCTTGATGCACACATTGCGTGGTAATAAGTGGAACACTTGCAACACTGTGTGCATGAACCATGGATTTGCTTACAGATAACACAGATCTGAATATTAAGATACAAAGCACATTTAGATTCCACCAGTGACTGATTGTGTGGATCAAAACCAATCAACTATTTATCCATCAGTATGCTGATATTTATAGATTAAAACCAGAGATAGAGAAATCTTAAAAACCTTGCACAACTGATCATATGCCTCAATTCTACCTTTACAAAAGAGTTTGATGGGATTCTCAAGATTCCAAGAGCTGGCTCCATCTTTTCATCGCTTGCGAACGAAACTTCAGGTTGAAACCATGCGCAAGTAACATGAACCCACAGAGGCTCCACGTCAGTAGGCTTCAGAGCACCTCCTAGAGGGGAAGAAAAAATCCAACCACTATAATTTCGAACAAAAAGATGCAGAAGCAAACTGAAAATAAGGTTCACAACTGATTCAAGTCTTAGTTGATATTACACTTTCCATTGAGATTGTTAAAGAACTCCATCCAAAACCAATTCATGAGGCTTATACACTAATTTAGGAAACACTATTAGTTGTGTGGGACAAGCTCTACCACTCACTACGCATGTGCAAACTGCACTCACACTGGAGAGAGAAACAAAAGAATCAGAACAAAGTGCACTTCAATACCAAATTCAAGAAACTGAAACAAAGAGTCTTACCCAAAACCTTATGAAGCCCAACTTTGATACTATGTCAAAGCAAACAGCCCAAAACCAATTGGTAATACTTGGAGAAACTGAAAGGACTCATAAACTAGTTTAAGAAGGACTATTATATCAACGTGGGACAGGCTCTGACAATAACTACTGGATTCATAAGATAAAACCATCATTAATGGGAAGAAGCCTGGGACAGGTAAAAAAAAAAAATGGAAGACGGCTGGGACAATATATTTCGGATTTGTTGGTACACTAACATCTGCAATATTACAGAAATCAAAAGATATTTTGGTGTGCTCGAAATTCTCTAGTTCCCACTGGCTGCCATACTTTTTTTTTTTTGTGTATACTGGTGTCCAAAAGGAAACAAACTTCATGAAAAAGCAATATTTAAGAATGTTTTAGGAAAAAATCATAATATGCACGAGTCCTTGTAGCAACATACTCACTCAATAGTTCAGAATTGGATTTTATTCTAAATCAATTAGTAGCAACAGGCTCAAATGCTTTTTCAAACTGCTTTCATAGGATAACACCAAGCATATCTTCTTCAGACAAATCTATCAGCTGGTTTAATAGACACTGGAGAGAAAGGACACCCCCCCCCCCCCCCCCCCCTCCCCCAAACACACACACCCAAAAAAAAAAAAAAAAGCAAAAGAAAAAAGAAACAAAATCACCCCCAGGAAATCGATATTTTATAACTAAACATATAGGAATAATTAAATGAACAACTCATGACTCATGAGATTCCAGTCCGCATAAAGTTACATACCTTTCACAGGACAGAGGCAACATTCCCGTTCAATATTAGGTGTCTCGCAGGACCGACAAACCCAAGAAGTGAAGTCCCGAACATTTCTTGCTCCATAGCATTCTTGATGGACAGCTATTTGACATCTAAAATTGAAAAAATCAGCAAAATTTATCTTATGATCAGATTACTTAAAGACTTGGTGCAATGTGTAGGTGACAGTGTTTTGCTATATAACTTGGCAAAAGTTTTAAATTCAAAACATAGTTATCAGAATCGGACCGGATATCGAACCAGGACCGGGTCAATGGCTCACTAGTTCAACTGTTGGGTCAACTGGTCGGATCGGTCATATAATAAAAAAGCATAAAATTATAAATATAATAAATCCACAATCACAATAAAAATCACAATCACATTACCAACAAAATTCACAATCCCAATCACATTCACATGAATTAAAGCATAATTCCACAAATTAGTATCTTAAATTCCTAATTAAACTTGCAAATTTCATTCAATTAGGTTTGCCCAACAAAAAAAATAATTCAATTAGATTTCTATACTTTAAAATGTATCAATTATGTGTGTGTGGGGTAGTGAGAGATGAGTGTGTGCTGTGTGTGTGTGTGAGAGAGAGAGAGATGGCAATTCAACCCAGCTTCTGTTCACACACGAACTCTAAACCATTTCAAAAAATTCAAACCACCCCTCTCCACCAATCCTCAATGTCCAGTGACAAGTTAATGCCAGTCGGCGGAAAAAGCCCACAACGAAAGGAAGGAGAAGGGAGAAACTGATTGCCTTGGTTAAGTTCGAGACTTCGGGTTGCTGAGCGGAGGAGATCAATTCCCTTGCCTGAGTTGAGCTGTTGTACGTCTAGACTGGAGAAGATGGAAGAGAAGATGGAAGAATTTGGAGATTTAGAGCTAAAATTGCCCCAAAAGTAAGGGTTTTTATTTTTATTTTTATATGACTTAATATTTGAACTGCCTGGTTTTAATAAATCGTCCATCCGGTTCCCTGGTTTTCTCCAAAACTGGCCGGTTTTACGGTCCTTTAGCGGTTTACTTGCTCAGACGGTCTTTTTATCAAACCAGACCGGTCTGGTCTGGTCCGGTTCTGATAATACTGATTCAGAATATGATGGAAATCTTTTAACATTTATTTGATAAAGGATATTGTGGTGCAAAATAAAAACAAACAAGGTGGAACTGTAATGAGAAACCTCAAGCGATCTAGTTCAGGCTAGAGTCTTGGAGACAGAAACTTTGTCAGTGCTTGGGAAATAGCATAATTTGATGACCCAAGATTGCCTGACCACAATTTTTTTATTCGGACAACTCCGATGGATTATCCAATTGCTGGATTTAAATTCTAGGGTAGGATCATATTGCCAGCTATAGTGTGTGAGTACCATGTTTAGGTTGTGCACGCAAGCACAATAAGCTCCTTATTGAGAATACCTATTGCATATGATAATCTTGTTATAGTCCCAATCTTCAACCCATCGACAGACAGCACACCGCTCTGTTGTCCACTTGGAATTAACAGGCTCATATTTCTCTGTCACATAAGTACAATGTCAGTTCCTTGACTGGTGTGGCAGCAGGTGCAGCAAAATGTAACAACTCATAAAAAGCGAAAAAATGTAACAACCCAGAAAAAGTGAAAAAAACTGCTTAGGAAAGGAATATACCTTGTAAAAAAGTAAGCAACTTCTGTTTTCGTGCTTTTAAAGAAGGACGTTTAAGAGAATTAACAGAAACAAGGCTACGTGCATGATAGTCTGCTAGCTGCAGCATCTGCATAAGTCAAATCATATTCTGTTAGATGCACACACCTCACTTATTGATCAGTTCAAGTTCAATCATCTTTTTTTTTGGGGGGGGGGGGGATTATAAACTTCAAACAGAACAATAAAAGAATGACCTCCGAGACTGAATTGCCAATTGACATGGGTAAGAAAGATGAAAAAATATGGGAAGGAAAATAACTAAGTCGAAGATAACATTACAAAATTGAAATTGCAGATTTGAGACAAATAGTTATTTAACTTCAACCAATTCTTCTAAAGAAAGAAAAAACAGACATGGAGGAAGAAAATTTAAATTGCACAAAATGACAGGATCAAACTCAGATACAAACCCATTGTTCCAGTGGTAACAAGGAACCTTTCACTCTGACACTAGCTTTCCAATTTTTCGCTTTGGAACCTGTATGTCGCTCCCATTCGCTAAGTGCCTGCTTCTCTGTCCCACAAGACCCACACTTGCACACAACTCTGCAATGAAAAGAAAGGACAGAAGGGGGAGGAACAATTGATTTCCACATTAAAAATTGTATATGTAAATTTAAGATTTTTTGGCCATATTATTTGTAATCTAAAGTACTTAAATTATTGGTGCCTATTTTGATAATCATGCAATGAAACACAGACAAACAATTCTAAATACATATTTTATGTTCCTTGCTTGGACTTCCCACACTGCTAGCCACTTTAATAGGACATATGAATGCCCAAAATCTTCTCCGCTTACTTAAAATTAAGCCAACAATTCTCAAAAACTTACAAAAATAATAGCAGTTCTCCGTTCACAAAATTAATATGCAGTCCAACTGCCAAATTTTGACATGAAATTTTTTTGGATGCCTTGATTAGCTCTTATGAAGCTGATCTTGAGCAAAACAACAGCAGAAGAAAGAACATGGATTTTTTTTTTTTGAAAAAAACATAAAGGGTACATCAAACCTCAAGCAACTCTACTCCATGTATCTACGTTAGTACACTATATGCCATGTGTTAGTTAACTCGGTTGAAATCCCAGCAAAGCTCTCATTCCTTTAAAATGTGACTGCTGGGTTCACAACCATGAAAAACTGGGAAAAAATATAGCACCGACTTTGGAAAATTTATAAATTGAAAGTTGCAAACAAAGAATGGTTTTTAGGCGAGTACCCGTTTTGAAAGGATTTTAAGTAATATTTACGGGGGAAAAAGAAAGAATTTTATGAAAACAATTCAGTTTGGATACAAAATCACCAATTCCTTAATCCTATCTGGTCATCATAAGGCCTCGTTCGTCATGATAAAAAGAAAAATTGAAAAAGAGCTTGACCATACTGGTGAGAGAACAATAACAAACAAGTACAATACATCGCCATAAAAAATGAATGCAATAGAGCAGAGGAGGAAGCATTAGTTACAAATACTACTATAAGCTTATGCAAATAATGTGTCATAAAGCTATAAATGCTTACAAATGAAGGCTTGGAATATATATGCCTTCCACTCCAGAGCAGACAACAATAACCTTGTCAGGCAGCATCAATTGGCCATTCTTTTTGTTATTTCTGATCAAAACCTCCACCATCATTAGATATACAACAGAAAATATTCAATTTCGCCTTTAATGCTACATTAGCAGTTGCCAACAAATAGACACGATGACTTACTTGACTTTAGGCTGCCAATTTTCTGAATCTGACAATTCAAAGTTAAACTTTGCTTTGCATTCGGGACAATAATAATCAGTTGTCCCCAGATCCTAGAAATCAGTAAAAAACCATATCAGCTAACTTCAAATTCATCATATACGCACTTAAACAGGTGTGTGTATGTTGAAAAAAATGTAGGAGATGGGGCATGATGAGGACACCTTGAAGGTATGGCTGGAAATTTTATCACATTCAGCATGCACCCAAACTTTACAACCATCACAACGTACCTAACTCAGTCAAGAGAAAAAGTCCAACACCCAAATATTTAGAGAAAACTACAGACGTTATCAACAGGAAGGTAAAATAAATATAAATAGAATTCATAACAATAGGTTAGATGTAGGTTGCCTCACCCAACTTCCGCTGTTTGATTGATTTCGAATTTTCTTGCATATGCCACAATAATGTTTTAGTTTTTTTAACTGCCACGAAAAATCATGTTCTCATTAAGAATACTCTCATTAAGAATACCCAACATCTGGCATCCAGACATTTGTGATAACAATTTTGGGAAATAAAACTAACTATCGAGGCAAGTCATACGAACCCGAGCACAAGAATTACACAAAAGATTGCTGCTAGAAGTTGAACCATTCATTTCCCGGGGAATTTTAGGCGAGATACTCAATCCACAGCCTTCACAGAGCCATGCGTCTTTCTTTTTAAATTCTTCCTGCACAAAGAAACTGTACTTCGTAAACCCAATATTAGAAGGACCAACCTTTACTTCGGAAAACAAAGCCATTTATTTGTGTTGCAGGCAAATTGAAACCCATAGTGACTGGATTTCTATATCAATTAAAATAAAGATTAATAAAACAATTCATGCCCTCTGCCCAATATAATAACCGGTGTCACAATATCATTCTCATATAAAATATCCCGGGAAAATGCCTGAAGTTACTGATATATGCCGGTTGCCCAAATACTGATGATACAGACGGAAAGCCTGCACTGTAATGCAACTTGCCTGGTTCTGGGAGTTGCATTCCTGATCCTGATTCGAATCAGTAGCCTCTAGGACCCCTCTAGGAAGAGATGCAAGATAATCTAGATTCCCAGCTGCTGCATTGATTTCGACCATCAACATTTCATTAAAGCCCTTTTCTGCAAGGAATGCCTCCTCTATGGCAGATCGAAGATCGCTGGGCTTGCTATCATTCAAGTTAATCTGCCCCTGAAACCTGAACCGAACAAAATTTTACCAATCCCAATATCACAGAAAATTAAATGCAAGCAAACAAACCAAATAATTACACACCTGTCTACGTGATCTACAAATGGAAATATCATCCCGCGTTTAATCCATGCATAATCCTGGTCATCAACGTCACATAATCTTAATAAGTACATTCATTGAGACTATATACGTGGCTCTCCATAAGGACATAAGTGAAGTATAACTAATAGCAAATAAGCTTGGGAAGAGAAGTATGTCATACCCTCTGTGTTCCATTCCCAGAGTAACCAAAAAACATCACGCAAACAGCACCAGCAACCCTAAAACTCAGAACTTGCTGGGGAGCTTGCGTTTCCGGATCAAGGACAATGGCCGGCCAAGCTGGGCAGTGCTTCCCTGGTATAGCCCAAACAATATCACCTGAAACAAAATCCTCCAGCCCATATACCCCACTTTTTCTCCCTTCCTTCTCCTCCAACAATCCATTAATGCGGCTCAAATCAATAGCTTCCTCATTTGGAAACCTCTCATTGTCAGCCAAATGCTCATGTAGTGATGTTAATGAACTCCGTGAAGTAGAATACTTTCTAACGTCAAAACTTTTCAATCCCTGACACTCGAACTCCTCTCTATCTTGCTCTAACAATGGGTGAAATTTCCGGCATTGATAGCCAAATTTGTCGTGATTAAGCTTTGTATTTCCAATTTGTCTGCGTATTTTGGGGTTTTTGAAGCTAAATTTTTCTTCATAAGGTGTGAATTCAGGGTCCAAATTGGATCCTTTTGCACTAGGTTTACTCTTCTCTTTCTTCCAGTTATCAAGAATTGAGTCATTGAATCGAGAAGGGAGTACCTGAACACGCCCTCGCGACGTCCTCACCAGTGGCGGCCGTGAAGTCTCCTGCACCCGATCGCAACTCTCTTTCACCCCCTCATCCGCATTCGATGTAGATTCTACCTCATCCTCTGTACACCACCTCGCCGCCGCCAAGCGACCGTCACCACCAGCGGCTAATAAGCGACTGAGTCCATAACCATTGAAAGGAATTATACCGGCGGCGACCTCTCCGAGGAGATGCAGAGGGTAATAGCCGTTCTTTACCTTCCTTTTCTTTCGATTTCCCGAATTTTCGTCGTCCTCACCAACCGAGTCACCGACTCGACACCGTTTCAGACTCGGCATTGCTGATTTCAAGTTCCGTTTAATTATCATATCCCCTAGTCAAACCTTTACTCCTTCTAAACTAAAATCTCAGCACAAAAAAACCACTCAATTTTACCAAAACCCCCCAACTTTATCCATCCGAAACCCTAATTTCGAAGTTGGACAGAAAATAAACTTGGTTTACACGCGAGTAAGACAGAGAGGGAATTTTCTATAGAAAAAAACAAAAAATTGGAATGAGAATCGAATCCTCAGAACGGCAAACCGAGAGAAAATTAGGAGGAAAAATTGTTTCCCGATGGAAACGATCGAAAAATAGGTAGCAGAGAGGTGTCTGAATAGGGATCTCTGTTCGACGAAGAGGGGTCTCTCTCTCTAACTGCTCATGAGACGATGAAAGATAAAATATGATATTATAATGTTTTGTATATTGTAGTCAGTATATAAAAATATAGTGATAATTCTTACGCAAAATTTTTTGGAATGATTTATAGAGATACAACGAGTGTATGTATAGGTGCTGAAAGTTGGAGAGAGAGAGAGAGAGAGAGAGAGAGAAGCGAATAAGGATGACTGGACTAGGGGAGCGAGAGTCGGCGTTATGATTGTAAATGTAAATAGTATAATGCTAACTTGCGCCTGACGTGCTTGGAGTGTAATCCTGAGTTGGTAAGCATGGTGGCAATCTGTTGCAGACATGGCTTAGACGACTTCATGTTAGGCATGGATGGATCTTTTATGGCTATGCTTTTCTTCTCTTGCAGAGTATGATGGTAACAGAGTGTGTTCCGAGAAAGTTGGAATAAAACTTACATGGATAATGGACATAATTTATTCTCTTATGCATGATTTTTTTTTTTCATAAGACGGTGATTTGTGTAATTTCATTTTAATTTAACACATCGAATTGGATTATATGTAGTTCAATTCGAGTTGAGTTTGTCTGGTGGTTTTCTCAGCATGTACCATTTTGCTGGCAAAGATTTTTGGTTAGATGAGTGCTATAATAGGAGAGGTCACAATGGCAGTGCTGATCTCTTAAAAACCTCTGAGAACCAGGGTCCAAATAGATTTTTTTACAAATATATTATTATTATTATTATTAATGTGTGTCAGGTCTGGAGTAATTAAACCAAATATTTGAATTCTCTTATTATGTCCTTTTGATTGATTTGTTTGTTGATAAAATGGAGTCCAAAGATGGTTGGTTGGTTTTGTAGCCGGGCTTTTTCGCCGGAGATGGGGGTGCTGGGTGGATCATTTTTCTGCCAAATGGGTGCAGTTGTGTTGTCCAAAAATAGAGTTAATTTTGGGGGACAGATTTCGTGGTGTGGAAGAAGCAAAAGA
This sequence comes from Ilex aquifolium, assembly GCA_951799425.1. Lineage (NCBI taxonomy): Eukaryota > Viridiplantae > Streptophyta > Magnoliopsida > Aquifoliales > Aquifoliaceae > Ilex > Ilex aquifolium. Next base: position 61,985,945 of record OX637391.1, on the reverse strand, counting down.
CAGACGTACGGGTCCTGAAGCAATGAGAAGCCGCAGAAGAGCCGATAGTGATAGTGATAGTTCTCCGGCTGACTTAGGATGGCACATATGAATGAGAAGAGAGGACAAAGATGATGTTTTTAAAGATTAGATGCTAAATTTTACTGAGCGGGGATTAGAATATTACCAGTGAAAAAGTTGGCTTTCTTTATTTTTTGGAACTAGGTTTGATTATGGTATGGTGACAAAATCATTAATATCTTTTTGTTTACAATACAAATATGGCAAATACCTTTCCCTAGGTGTACTTGCTTTGCGTTTCATGTTTATATTAAAAATCCGTCAGGGGCCACAAAAGCTAACCTACCCCAGGAAGGAAGCACCAACATTAACCAATGTTTTATCAACCAACGCTGCTGAATTTGCTTGGCGTATGTGGACCCAACCAGTCGGTCAACGTTAGGAGGAAGAGGTATGTGGCTGGAGGATGACGGAAATCAACTTAGGAAGAAGGAGGGAGCTGGCCTGGGGGAGGGGAGGGGGTGGCGGGGGTGCAGTGAGATGGTGCTGAAATGGGGGATGACATCGATGGATCGATCAAAAGAGACTCAAGTTTTGGATTTAATCTCACGTGGTCTTGTGTTTGATGCTTTAGCTTCCACCTAATTGAGGAGTGGTTAGAGATTGAGATTATCCTGGTGGGACTGTGCTACAAATTCAGGGATTTATTAATTTGTTGTTTTCTTTTCTTCTTTTTCTTTTTTTATTTTGTTTTTTTTGGAGGGGGAGGGGGGATAATTAGTGTAATATAATTGGGGGCGTCGTGGTTTAAGGTGGGGGTGCTTAATAAGAAAGAACTGGTATGGAAGAGAACTGTAACACGGAAATGTTGAAATTTCAACATTTTTCTTGTTGGGATATTTTGGGCATTTTCCATGGTTCACATACTCTGTTCATATCAAGAGTTCAAGAACCATGTCATTGGTCATTACACAATCTCATACCTCCTGTTGCGAAGAAGGTGAAGATTGCTGGAGCTCCGATCGGCATGGTGGAAAGGTCTCATTTTTCAGACAACGTCGACAAGCTTATGAATTTCACGTGTGTGTGTTTTTTTTTTCTTTTTTAAGCATTGAATATTCAGAGAAGCTTCTAGTCTAGTCTAGGTAGAGTTGACGAATCTGGATGTGGGTAAGCCAAATCTGCTAGCTTATTTCGGGTGAGAGGATATACAGTTTGCTACCAAAGTTTGATTACTGAGATTTGACTGACTGAAAATAGTTGGGAGTAAACGTGGTTGACTGACTTTTCAAACGCACAAAGAAGAGGAAAGGGAAGAGGATGCAGCATATAACAGAGGAGATGGGTGAGGGACAAAGGTGGGAACTCGGGGTTGTAAATGTTTGTTGGGCCAGTGGTGAATTTTGAAGGTGACTGGCTAAGTAACAAGTGTTTGAGTCAGAGTGGTAGGAATGGTTTGTGTGTGGATGCAGACCATGAGAAAAAACTAGTAGTATGTATACATAGGTGACTCAACTAAGAAATGATACCAGAGGCTTTGAGTTAGATTCATCATGTATTTCGGCCAATTGATTGGGCTTGGAAGTTGGATGGATATGGATATTGATATGGTCATGGCCTGCCCTAAAATTGGAGAGGTTTGTTAGATCATGTGAACCGTAAAAGGGCATAGAATACCATCGAGGCAAACAACTGCATTTTTGCAAGCAAGCAAGGTGGCATTAGCTAGGGTTATGGGTCTCTCTCTCTCCTCCTTTAAAAGTGATGTGCTCTGAACAAAAATGCAGATTATGCGACACACTGTGACTTGCTTGTGGCACAAAGAACCCCTTCTAGTGTTATCCCCGTTTGATGGCCAAGTTGCAGGAATGCAATGCCAAAGTAATCTGATCAGGTTGGGTTGGGTTGGAGGATTTTGAACGCTCATGTTGTCGGTTTCAGACCCCTTTTTGGGCGTCTACTTTGCAGATGAGGGAAATGGAGTTTCTAAACGCACAACGGTTTTCCGGGTCTCTAATTATGTCTTTCTCATTTTGAGTACAATGCTAGGGTTGGGCCTCACCTCCCCTGTAGGCTTTGGCTTTGCACTTGGATTGGCCTAATTCTTTCAAAATCAAAGCCAATACACTTCAAGGACAGTGGATTCGTTGGACCCACACTGAACTGGACGCCCGGCATGATCAAGTATAGGACATCTCATGGGAATTCAACTGTCACTGGCATCAAATTGGTTAGAATTCTTCTATTAAACAAACAATATATACAACTCCACTCTGACTTGCAGATATCTACAAAGGAGATTATTGCAGCTAATAAACTATTTTGCAGGCGTTGGCGTTCTAGCTTATTCAGCAAAACCTGTTCAAGCTTTCAACTGATGTTATGCCAGCTAGGCTTACACTTCCACCCATCTCTTTCATTCTAATTCAACAATCATCCTTCAATTAAACAGTTATTGCTTCTTAGCAGAGTCAGATTCGTCTGTCTTTGCAAACCTTCCTCGAATCCTTGGCTGACTGTCAGCCAGAGCCTTCCTGCAAGCATACTGAAAGAAAGAAAAGCCATTTGTGATCCGGTGAGAAAAAATTTCCTCAATACCACACAACCCAGGACAGCCACAACTTATCGGCAATTGCATCGTTGAGAATGATACACATATAAATACACACAAAAATACATAATCCCCACTTCCCCCTCTTCATCTCGTTTACTATTTTTTTTTTTTTTTTACTATCAATAAGTACTAAGCACACACCCGTGTCACAATCCTGCACCTTAGCTTCTGGAGGTTACATGAGATACTGCCCGAGCAAACAAATAATGGTGCAACTGATGGAAATGATACTAATAAATTACCTTGATTTTCCTGCCGAAATTCCTTTTTGTCTTCTTATTCCAGTATCTAGATAGCTTTTGCCTGCGATCTTCAGCGATGCAATTGCCAAGAGTCTGTCATAAAAACCCATTATCAATGACCCAGCCTCATCCTGTTCAAATGGCCAGAAACATCTAAACATTTCTCAGTTTGTAGACTTGTCACAAAACCCATAAATGGTCAGGACACGGGACTCAAACACAGACGAATTTACGGAGCTGGTGCTTTACACCATGGATGCGGAACTGAAGAAAATATATACATGCATAGAAATATCTGATCTTACAGATAAAAGCACATTTCTACTTGTGAACGAATTGGTCATTTCATTCATAAACTGCTCCTCAAATAGACAGCTAGGATGACTTGCTCAGGAGAATAAAAAACTTAAGGGAGAATTACACCCAGACCCCCTGAGGTTTGTCACTTAATCACTCAGACTCCCTGACATTTGAAATATTACACACAGACCCCCTAAGGTTTGTACGCGTGTAACACTTAGACCCCTACTGTAAATATATCCGTTCATAAATTACATCTAGACCCCTTGAAGTTTGTAGGCATATAATACTTAAACTTCTTAAATTTAAAATGCTATACTTAAACAAAAAATACTCCAATCAAAGATAGAATATCAAATATTTTAAATTTTACAACCAAAATTTATGTTCTATTGTATCATTTATTGAAATAAAAATTCAACTTTTTCTTAAAAAATTGTAATTAGTATACAATTATACTATCTATATAAAATATTTGATATTTAAAATATTTGATATTCTATCTTTAATTGAAGTATTTTTGGTCTAAGTACAATATTTTAAACTTAAGGGGTCTAAATAATATATATTTACAAACTTTAGGGGATCTGAATGTAGTTTATTAATGGATATATTTGGGTCTAAGTGTTACGCGCGTATAAACTTCAGGGGGTCTGAGTGTAATACTTCAAATGTTAGGGAGTCTGAATGATTAAGTGACAAACCTCAGGGGGTGTGAATGAAATTCTCCCAAAACTTTAATCAATCTAGTAAAAACTTGAGGTCAGGGATAGGCAGATTATAACATCGTATTTAAAACTGTTGTTTAGAGCTTAGTCATTGGTCGGGATACTCTCTTGCAACTAACTATAGGCTTAAGCTAATGGGTTAGCTTTCTTCAAGGAACCAGACATCCCATGCTTGCAGCAATGAAAATTGTAGCATAATAACCTGTCTTCCATTAAGCCAATGGAGTTACTTACCGGGGAAAAAAAAAGCTAACAGAGTTCTAACAATAGGTGCCAAACAATCTCATCTACGCTCCTACTGCCTCACATCTGTTCAAAAATGAGATTTGACAAATTGGTGTAACATGCTCACAAGGATCAATAGCCAGCCAATGCATCCATTTTTGCCTATTTACATTGTTCTGCTGACAACAATTGTGAAGAATAGACCAGGTCTCCTTATTGCCTTTCAGGTTTCTGTGTCTTACAACTTCTGGTATCTCCCCAGAAGTGAGCTGTTAATCTTTCGGATGTCTCTGCCCCAAAAATATTAGATTTGCATGCCCATCTTTGTTATTGCATATTGAAACTATTAGTGAGACCCATCACCTACTAGCAGACAATCACAAATGCAACTTTCTTGACTATTGTAGCTTCAATATTGAACATGGTTTTAAACGTTCGTTACATATATTCAATGATGACTTAAGACAGAACATAAATTTAACCATATGATTTCTGACTTTCTCATTGTGCACTTCCAAAGGATAATAAAATGCACGAGGAGGGACGGAATTCAGAGAGCTTGAGGAGGAGAGCAGAACAACCAGCAGTGATGAACAAAGAAGGAATGGTGGTGGTGGCTGCAGAGCCTCCAGTTCGAGCTGTTCGCAAGAGGCATCACACGCTTACCCACTCGGACAATACTGTAACCCCCTTAGTGAGAATGCCACCTTTCTATCCTCTTTCATCCCAGAATATTACAATCTTCCATATGCTTCAGCAGTTCAACAATTTCGAATCGTGACCAATTATCCCCTACAATTTCGAATTTACGGAGCTGGTGCTTTACACCATGGATGCGGAACTGAAGAAAATATATACATGCATAGAAATATCTGATCTTACAGATAAAAGCACATTTCTACTTGTGAACGAATTGGTCATTTCATTCATAAACTGCTCCTCAAATAGACAGCTAGGATGACTTGCTCAGGAGAATAAAAAACTTAAGGGAGAATTACACCCAGACCCCCTGAGGTTTGTCACTTAATCACTCAGACTCCCTGACATTTGAAATATTACACACAGACCCCCTAAGGTTTGTACGCGTGTAACACTTAGACCCCTACTGTAAATATATCCGTTCATAAATTACATCTAGACCCCTTGAAGTTTGTAGGCATATAATACTTAAACTTCTTAAATTTAAAATGCTATACTTAAACAAAAAATACTCCAATCAAAGATAGAATATCAAATATTTTAAATTTTACAACCAAAATTTATGTTCTATTGTATCATTTATTGAAATAAAAATTCAACTTTTTCTTAAAAAATTGTAATTAGTATACAATTATACTATCTATATAAAATATTTGATATTTAAAATATTTGATATTCTATCTTTAATTGAAGTATTTTTGGTCTAAGTACAATATTTTAAACTTAAGGGGTCTAAATAATATATATTTACAAACTTTAGGGGATCTGAATGTAGTTTATTAATGGATATATTTGGGTCTAAGTGTTACGCGCGTATAAACTTCAGGGGGTCTGAGTGTAATACTTCAAATGTTAGGGAGTCTGAATGATTAAGTGACAAACCTCAGGGGGTGTGAATGAAATTCTCCCAAAACTTTAATCAATCTAGTAAAAACTTGAGGTCAGGGATAGGCAGATTATAACATCGTATTTAAAACTGTTGTTTAGAGCTTAGTCATTGGTCGGGATACTCTCTTGCAACTAACTATAGGCTTAAGCTAATGGGTTAGCTTTCTTCAAGGAACCAGACATCCCATGCTTGCAGCAATGAAAATTGTAGCATAATAACCTGTCTTCCATTAAGCCAATGGAGTTACTTACCGGGGAAAAAAAAAGCTAACAGAGTTCTAACAATAGGTGCCAAACAATCTCATCTACGCTCCTACTGCCTCACATCTGTTCAAAAATGAGATTTGACAAATTGGTGTAACATGCTCACAAGGATCAATAGCCAGCCAATGCATCCATTTTTGCCTATTTACATTGTTCTGCTGACAACAATTGTGAAGAATAGACCAGGTCTCCTTATTGCCTTTCAGGTTTCTGTGTCTTACAACTTCTGGTATCTCCCCAGAAGTGAGTAGCATAGATACAACAGCAAGCATACGTGGACCCTAATCTAGGATAAAGAAATAGTAGAACAAAATCTCAATCATGTCAACCTTTTTACAAATTTCGAAATGACTATCCCTTACCATTTTGTCACATTTGTCATATTGTCATATGCTTTTGGTCATGTTTCCTCCTATTTTTATACCTTTTCCTTTCTCAAAGGTAGACGTGGTGCCATTTCATGTTCATATTTCGTTAAGGCCACTAAATTGGCTTGAAGACAAATGGGATAAGAGAGCTAAACATTGATACAGATAAAAGGAAGATGGACAGAGATGAGATAACAATGCAAGAGAGCATATAAAATTGACCTTCATGTCTCCTTCACTGAATGCCCTTCGCATTCCATAAACAGCTCCAAAGTCCAGTCCAGAAAAATCCAGAAAATTTGGCCTCATTGGAGCCCCTTGTATCCACTCCATTGAGCTTAAACACCCTGAGCTAACACTTTTCTGGAGAGGTCCCTGAGGAAGTAACTTTTCTTCTGCAATTGGGTTGTCATCTGTCCTTGTTGCAGGAATTTTGATGTCCATGACCTCTGAGAGTGGTGTTTCTATAGCTTCTTTTGCTAATAGATCCTTCTTGCATTCATAGAAAACCTCACTCAGAAGCTGTTCACTCTGAATTGATTCCAGATCTGTAACCTTGAGTGCTTGGGGGTTAATGACATCTCCACAAGAGGTCATTGAAATGGCAGCCATCATGGGATCAAGGCGCACTCCTGGTGCTTCAATAATAGGTTCTGGAGCTTTGAAGAGATCCCCTTCTCCCCCAAGGTCATATTCCAAAATAGTGGAGGTCTGAACCATATTACACTGTATTAGAAAAAAGGTTCCAAGTATGAAAATAACATGTGCCAAAACAGTACTGATTCATCAAAGTATTCATACGGACATTCATACATGTATGTACGTATTTATGATATTTCACATTCTAACAAAACAGCTGGGGTCTAGATTTGGCAAAATCTATCAAACTATGAGACATTTGAACATATATTAATGATATTCCTCAAATCAACCTCACCATTGAAAAAATTCACATCCTAGATTAGTAGTGCAGAGGATAGTTTCCATATTTGTCCATAAAATTGGGTAAAGATAGCTACACTAGGCCACTTTCCTAGAATTTCACCCCATTTATCTTCATGCCATGAAAGAAGGGGAAGGGGAAGGGAAAACATGGAAAAATAGGGAGGGCACTATACAACATCTAGTTATTTAGCTAAAAAATGGAAAAAAATTGACAGAATCATTAACAGTAAATAAATGTTGTCAGGATTTCAGTCATAAATTTAGCAACTCAAACACATGCCAAAATTTCCACAGAGCTGATGCTCATAAGAAGCAGATATACAGTTCAACTATTAATGATAACCTCAGAAGTAACGAGAAGTCCAAAACCTAAGACATTCAAAATGCATGATTTCAGAAAATCAACCAACTTCCAACGAGGGACAGAGATCAAGTTCAACTTTACCAAGGATGATCTCTTTTCCCCAAAACTAGGATCCTTCGCACCCATCCTCCACCCCCCAAAAAAATAAAGCCAATGGAATAACAAGAAGAAAGTTGGGTTAGCTTCGCTTTTCCCCAACTTTTCCTCTTTAATCTTTGTAAGTGCAGTGAAAAGTAAATCCTTAACACAAGTTGGCATAAGATTCGAAAAACTATCTGAAAATACTGTTTACATATCCTTAAGAAAGAAGTAAATGGGAAAACAAATCCATGGTCAATTATGTCCTTTCCACTGAAGAAAATTGAAAAAGAAAGTAGACAACCCCAAACTTAAGATTGTGACATTCTTTTCGACTCTCTTTATTTTCCTTTTCACTATCCAGCACACAGAACTGAATCGCTAAGCATGTATGTCTGTCTGGTTGCTGAGATAATTGTCAATAATTTTTTTAAAAAAACTGAAAATTTGAATATTAATTATTTGAAGTTTCAGTTTCCCTTCTTTAGCTCATCTTTTTTTCTTTTTTCATCTCCATGTTCACTTTGCATGCTGAGAAACCATGAATAAAGAAATAATTTTTCCAAATTTTGACTTTGATTGTCTGAGCAAAGTACAGACATTTTATTCAAAGATTGAATTTTGCTCCTTTTTTTTTTTTTTTCCTAAAAATTCATCAGCATCCAAACAGAAACTAGAAAAAAAAATGAGACCCACAACAAAAGTAGTCAAAGAACTCTGAAGGTCACAAATCAATTGAATTTTCCACTAAAACAAAGCATAAGTCAAATACCCATTTCAATCAGCGAGAGAATCCTACCCTAAACCTCAAACAATCAAGTATTGAAACTCAAAATTCTAGGTGCAAAAAAAATCGAACGAATGCTGATCAAGCAGATTCACCGAAAACGGAGAGACATAGAGGTGAAAGAAGATAGAGAAGTATGTATGTACCATGATTGAAGCATTAGGTTTCTGATAGCCAAAGAAGTCTTCAAGCTGTTGCACTTCTTGAGAGAAATTCTGAAAATAAGGGAACAGAAGGCCAGTCTCTGCATACATTTCGTAGCTTCTCTATAGACTCTGTGTTTCCAACCCAAAACTAGAACTTGACGTAGAGATGTTTCAACGGGGAAAGGGTCCTCTTTATAGGTGTCCAAACAGGAAGAGAGCGAAGAATACAGTAGCAACAGAACAGAAGCAGCCAGCCGTAATGAAGAGAGAGAAATAGAGGAGCGAGAAAGGGTTGGGGTTGGGCTTGGAAAAGAATGGTTCATTTGAAGAGAGAATTTAAATAAAAGTTTAATATTGATGGATCCTCCTAATTTTGTAATTGTAATAATAATAATAATAATAATAATAATAATAATAAAACAACAACATAGCAAAAGTCTTTATTTTTCTCCCTTTCCTTTTCTTGATGGGTCCGTAATTATATTTCTCTTGGCATATTTTGGACAACATATTGATTTAGACCAATTTTTCTTCATTCTATTGCTTGAGCTTGACATTTTAATGCATATTTTTAAATTAAAAAAATTAGAGAAAGTCTTATAAAATTTTCTCATCGTTTGAGATAGCTTTCATCTTATTTTAGAGACTTCTTGTAAAGAAATTAATTGGGTTTTGTCAAATTATTCAATCTTGATTCCCTCGAGATTTTAAAAACTAAGAATTGACGGAACCATTCATTATCAAATATAGTAAATGGTTTTTTATGTTCCCTCTCCCTCTTATAAGTTGTATGATTCTCTCTTTTAAAATTCTTTTCAAGATTCATTGTTTGAAAATTATAATAACTTCTTTAGCCGAGTTATGATGTTGTCTCGTATTCATATCTAATAATGTAATTAGATAATAACAATGGTTTCAGTGCATGCCCATGTAGAGAAAGTAGTTGATTACAGTGGTAATGTCGGCCAATCCTTGAGTTAATAATGTCCACTAAGCATACTACCACAATGGCTTCTAATTAATTATAGAGTGCAATGCTATTGCTATCTCATTTAATTTAATATTTTTACCTAGTTATCCTTGACGCCGGTATGTATGTATATGTATTGAACTTTGAAGAGATGGATGGGACGTTCTAAATTTAGATTTTCTCTAAAAATATATTTAATTATCATATATATTAGTAAAAACTCGCTCATATATAAAATGAATGCTCTTGAATTTACGATAAAAAATGGTAACTTACCATTGAAACGTAAAGGAGCAACATCATCTTGCCGTCAATTGAATTATAAGAATGTTGAAAAGTGAATAAAAGACCAAATTCTCATCATGCATTGCTGAATAGCATCTTTGTGGCGCCTAATAAGTTAAGTTAATTCTTAATCCATCTTTACTTGATGCAGGCTTTACCATTTTCATTATAATTTGTTTATTTAATTCATCACTATTATTAAATGAATGACGGGTTCTAACTAATATTACTTGCCTTCATTGTCAATCTAATCTAGTGATTGATTAAGTCACTAAATTAAGTTTAAATAGTACTTAGGATTATTTTTATGTCATAATTAGTGTTTATTGGACTTTTTGGGGTTTTTTAATTATGAGATAACGTCAGGAAAGATGTAAGTCGACTATCAAACTTGTTAGTTCTTACATTCATACATTTTAAAGAAAGAAATAAAAAAAAATGGGAAATAGAGGAGGGTATTGGAGAGAGGGTTTGCAAGATTCGGTGTCTTCCAACAATTGTTCGAATTCTCCCCAATGTGGTGAGTCCTATTCCTCCCACATTTTAATTTTATTGTATTATATATATATAACACTAACACTTTAATGCTTTTGTTCTTTTCACAAACTCAAAGCACCGAATATTTGGTATGTGCAGTAGTTTTAATGGAAAGAAGCATGGGCATTCTGTAGGTGAGATGAGAATCCATCCCCCACCTACAATTTTACTATAAGAGGGTGAGGCCTCTTAAAAGTGGTATATATGGAAACAATGAATGACTTGTTAACTAATAATTACAATCAAAAAATGAACAGAAAAATCCATCACTACTACTAATATTTAAAGTTTAGCTCCAATATTTTCTTACATACCTTCCTTCCATAGAACTTGTGAAAAAAAAAGTTATTCGCCTCTGAATCTAATTAAGGATTGATTCTTACATGGAAACATATTCTATTGATTTTTCATTTCGCATATCGTATTATCGTGTTATGCCGACAGTAAATGAAGGAATAGAGAGTGAACTTAATTTGGTGATACATGCAAAATGTGAAAGCCGAGGAGCTCTTGTATAGTAAAAGGAAAATCCACTAGGGGATTCCTCTATCTTTACACAAGTATAAGTTAATATTAATCACAAAGGTCAAATAGTTTTCAAGATAGTCTGATAAAAGCTTAATGGAGGAATATTGGACTATGGAGTGGAGCTGTAAAGTATGTAAAAAGGTTATGAGAATTTCAACTAGTATGCGTATGCCCCAATAATAGATCTAGAAAGAGTGGAGTGTATGCCTATGCCTATGCCTATGCCATGCCCACCTTTAAATGATGAGTGAGAAATATATCTATGCACTTTGGGATGGCAGCTTATGGGACAGTAAATAAAACCTTAAATCCCCCCTATTAGGAAAAAAAAAAAGGAAAATCTAAAAAGAAAGCCGTATTCAATTTTATAAGTATCTAACACTTGGCATGCTCTTCTCATGACACTTGGCATGCTCTTCTCACAACACTTGTCATTTGAATTTTTCAAAACAATGCAGCTCACGCATTTTATAGGATCTTTTTCCTCTTCTTTTGTTCTTTATATTTGTCTCATAGGACCCTGTTAAATTACTTGAGATATTAGTTTCACGTTCGTCTTTAAATCGAGTATTATTGAATTAGTTAAATCTACTATATATATTATCAATTTTAAAGTACCAATAGGTCCCGATATTAAAGTTTAGTGTGTAGTAGTAATAGATATAATATAATAATATATTAATGAATTAGTTTAATGCAATAGGGGAATGACATCACACTAGCTATTAGAGCCATTTGCCCATTACGGTGTCCCCAGGAAAACACACATGTATATATATATATATATATATATATAGAGAGAGAGAGAGAGAGAGAGAGAGAGAGAGTTTCTCTTTGGCTGCAATGATTGGGTTCCAACATAGAAAGAGTGGGAGGGATCCAAATGTGAAATCCCAATTTGTCTTATTTGGTTGAGTTGTGGAGAAGAAAAGGAGAAAGTGGCAATAATAAAGGCGAACCAACTGAATGTAGACACTTCTGTTTTTTCAATCTTACATGACTTTTTCAAGTACTCATTCCATTTTTGTGGTGAGAGAGAGAAGTGTTGTATTGTAGCTACCCCCAACTTTAGGTGCCATTATTCCCACACATTTTTTTAACTTCTTGTCTTGTACCTCTAACTAATAATTCAGTTTTAATTTCAAGTTAATTTCCAATCACAGATGGAGTAATGAGACTAAAAGAAAGGAGCAATATATATATTCGCAGGTTAATTAGAAACGGATGGCTGCGCTACTCCATAAAATTTGGAGTATAAAAAAACAATGGTTTTTTTCTCGTCCCTAGCTAGATCCATCATTGGGCTGAGTGACAAAGATGAAATAGATGCCCAGATAGATATAGATTGGATGAAAAAGATGAAAAGAAAAGGAAAAAGAAAAACAGCTGGAGTGGATTGTCTCATAGCGCACTTGTCTTTCTAGACGAATTGGAGTTGGAATTGGAATTGGGAATTGCTTTGGACATATGGGACCCCATGTTGCCTTATATTGTCCAAAAAAACTTGGAGGAACTTTATTTTTTTTTTTGGGGGGGGGGAATGTAAACGTAAAGATGATGTGTGTGAAAGTAATAAGGGAATATATATATATATATATAACTAAGAGGGTTCTTCTGAGAGTGGCATCTAACCAGTTGACATTGACAAAATTGAGTGTGATCACTACTTAACATATATTGACAACATAGGAGTTGGTATATATATATCTCTTTTAATTTTGGATGGATGCATGCCCGTCTGTCTGGGATCCAGCTTTGAGAATCAGAAAATACGCGTTCGACAATCTTGAAACCGAATGCTTTCAATGTGTTTATTATGGTCCCAACTCACGATTATGGGATAAAAAAAGAAAGCTCCCATCTGTCCATGGAATAAGTCGACTACTGTACTTTTATGACACTTAAAAACACATCAAAGGAACAAAGTAGCAGAGTACATGTCAAGTAGGAATCACCTAGTATTTACATCTCTTTATATATATAGACATCTAAATTAAACATGATCATAGTTCTAGCTCTTTGGCGGCTCTCTGAACAGCCCCAATCTTAGGGGCAAAGCTTAACCTATTGCCAGTGATCTATTATTGGAATGGAGATTGCTGTGCTTAATGGGGAAGTTTCCTCTTTGACTACCTACTACTATTATATATGAATCCTTTTGTCTCCCTAATTTGGTGATATCAGCCTACTAATTTCCTTTCTTAGGAATTGTCATACGCTTTCTATGACTTCCTTGGTCTTAAATCCCCCAGAGTTTCCTCCACATTACCACCATTAACGATCGATAAGGAAGTTCACACAAATCCATCCTCTATCCCTTGCTCGCTAGCTTCATCACTTGGTGTTATGCATTGATATACCACAACAGACAAACAAATTAAGAGATATTTGAATTTGACTTGTTTAATTCGTTATAAATGAGAATATTCTAAACCAACTCAAATAAGTTAGGTACTCTTTGATATCATTTTTCTAACTACTTTCTTATTTTTTTTCTCTTATTTGCGTTTATTTCTTTTTTCTTTTCAGACCTAATCACCTACATGTATATCAATACATATGTTTGTGTATATATATAAATGTGTTATTTATATATTGAGATTCACATAATTACTTTTATGATGAAGTCATTAGCAGATATTTTCTTAGCATACAATTAAAATCCAGTCTGCCTTTTAACTCTAGGGAAGAAACTTTGTACTACCATGCATTCATGTACTACAGATTGTACAAGAAGCAATGAAGAACTGATCCTTATGGAGGGATATTCTGACATAGACCCGTCTTTTTGGGTGATGCAAAACCAACCTTTCACACAAAAAAAACCTTATGGAATTAATGAGATAGTCTGGAGTTCGATTATCCCTTAAAATTATCGATTAAAATGTTACTCGATATTTATAGGAATTAAACGATCACCCAAGTACATGAAAAGATTATTTATATATATGTGTGTGTGTATGTTTTAAGAGGTCCTAATACCAAATTAATGAAATGGCTTTTGTATTTATATAAAGATATTGCATCACTTAAGACAAATGGGAGTGCCACATAGAGAAATGTCCAGCATGGCATGCTGACAAGATGGGTGTTACATACATTCTATGTAGACATTTGTGAGGCCAAGTCAGCAGCACAATATGCATTATTGACACAGGACCATGCACGAGAGATAAAGATGCAACTATATATATATATATTCATTTTTTTGTTTTTTTTTTTTTTTGGGGGGGGGAGATAGGGGGGGATAATATTAATTACCGTCCGGGTGAATTGGTAATCACAGAAAAAGGGCTTATGCAGCAGCAGTTCTTGTAACTTTTCTGTAATAGTGGGCATTCCACCTTAAGGTTGAAACTAAATGGACACAACTGGCTGTTTAAGGGAGTTCAATACGACAACGTTAGTTTAAGATGAGATTGATGGCAAATGCATCTGTCCATTCAACTAACACAAACCTAAAAGTATCTCAGCATTAAAGAGCCATGAGTAGCCAATTAAGGATATGAAAACAAGACAAAACAAAACAAAAAGAAGATTGGGTGGCATTGGAGGGGGTCGTCTATCTCAAATGCACCTTGATTTAATAATTGGTGAGCAACATTCTTCTATCAGATAACCAAAAACTGGACTCATGTCTTGATAAATGTTTTTGAAAAACAAGATCGGATATAAAAGGACAAAATACAGGTATGTCCCTTTTGGCTGTAATAGATTCAATCATAGACATCAACCACAGTTGAAGACACAATTGATCCCACACAGCAGGAGAGCGCAGATTTTTTTACGTTTATCCTCCTGAATTGTACCTTAACGCCAACCACTTGGCTTGCCAAGGGTTATGCAACCTTATTGAGGCTTTGGCATTTATTTAATTGAATAGGGGTAGGGGTAGGGGTAGGGACCATGCAAATGAAGAGTACCCAGATGGAATAATTTTCATTGCCATAATTTCTCTGATGTTTATGGGACCAGACCAAAGTAGCTGAATACTCGGCAATGAGTTTAATAATAACTATAGCAGCATCTTGTTGGCTACCCGGTTGGGCCAACCCTAGAAGGGGACAATAGTGGTGGGTGCCATGAATGATGGAATGGAGATGGAGTCCTCACCTTTTGGAAGAGAAGGACGCCTGAAAATAACCCTAGTGGCATTTATAGAGGAACGTGTCGCAATGTGGTTACAGTATGAACAACTTGGCAAGTGAAGGGTGGGGGTCGGGGTGTCCTCCTCCTTGTTCTAGCTTTGGGATTTGTCCACTCACACATTCATTATTGGGTTGATGGATTCCCACCAAAGACTGAAACATCGATCAGGACAAGAAGGGAAACTGTTACAATCACATCAAACCTAATTAATATAGCCTGCTGAACCTTTTTGTTTTCTTCTTTTTCTAGTAATGGCCCAACCTGACCTGAGGAACTCTTTAATGTAGAATAAAAGGCCAACACCCCCAAGAGCATGGTCTCTATGCGAACGCACACCCTGGAAATATGACAACGCCAAGCTCTCCACCAAAACCCATCTAACTCTCGGAGTAATCGCTTAAGAACATATGAACCTGTTAAATGACCTAACAATCATCTGTTTTTGAGCTATTGCTCTCACCACTCACATTTTTACCATTCCACAAAATTATATGGTTAGTTGGACCATCCTTAGATAAATATACTCCCAGACCATACCAGTATCTAGATGCAACAAGATATTAATGGCTTGAACTAGAAGAGAAGCATGGTCTTACTCTTTTCCCCACCAAATGAGGACCCTTAGAATGGGGAAATTGGAAGGGGTACACCAAATTGGAGTTAATTGTGAAAAAATACACAGAAAAAAATGTAGGGTAAAAAAATTCTTAATTTTGATACTTATTTGTTTCCAATACATTATTTGGAATTTTCATATTTTCTTCTAACCTTTATATCCTCCCTTCATCCATGCGTATTTTTTTTGGAAAGTGATGCATTAAACATCTCCTAGTTTTATAGGAGAACTTTAATATTCCGTATTTTTATGTCCTCATTTGACTCATGCATATTTTTTTTGGAAAGTGGTTTTATTTTCAAATTATATTTAATGCACCTTGATTCATGCGTATTTTTTTTGGAAAGTGGTTTTGTTTTCAAATTATATTAATATCCGAACTCCGTAACAGTGTAATAAGACATTTATACAAAATATTGTACTATTACATTTTTTCAAACATGTATTTTCATTCAAAAGAGTCCATCTCTATTTTGAATTTGTTACCACATGCACAAAACCACTTAACACTGTTTTTGTTACACTATTATGGAGTTCGGATATTAATAAATTTTGAAATTCAATCAAAGTGATATATCCTAAAATAAACGGAATATTAAAATTCTCCTATAAAACTATGAGATATTTAATGCATAAATATAATTTGAAAATAAAACCACTTTCCAAAAAAAATACGCATGAATCAAGGTACATTAGAGATTTCGAATTAAATGACCCTAAATTTCAACGCTTAAGATAAATGTCTTGTTACAGTTTTTAGGAAAGAAAATTTTACAAAATGGGCATTTACGTCTTTGTATCTCAGCTGTGTACTTTTTTCCAAAATATTTTGTTCTTTGTACTTTTTTATAATTATATCTAATTTAGTGTACTGGCTTCCAAATGACCCGATTAGAATTGTAAGAGTCCAAAACCCACCTAGGGCCTTTGGTTCATGGGTTTAAGGTGAATTATCGAGTGGGATTGATAAAAAAAAATAGTCCCAAGATCCCACATAAACCATGTTTGGTTCATTTTTAAAGAATGAAGATTAAACAATTGAGTTAATCCTGACCCAATATAAATAATATATTTTAACCCATACATGGGGTTTGATGAAACCCACGAAGGGTGCTCAAAAGTGAGAGATGAAGTTTATAAGTAGGGAAAATTTCAATCACACCCCCTCTAATTTATCATATTTTTAAGGATACCTCCTCTATTTTCTGAATCTTCACTCACACTCCTGTCAGATTAAAAATATTAACTAGAATGCAATTTTACTAAATTGCCCATGATATATTTGAGGACAAATTTCATCTACACCCCCTCTAGATAAGTATATCTTCAATGAGACCCCCTCTATTTTCTAATTTTTTTTTACGTATTAAAATTCGGGCCGATTAAAATTCGATTCAAGTTAATTAAAATTTATTTTTTTACATATTAAAATTTGAGCAGACTAAAAATTATATTTTTATTAAAATTTGGATTAATAAAAATTCTATTTGAGCCAATTAAAAATTATTTTTAATCGACTCAAATCATATTTTAATCAACTCGCATTAAATTTTAATCAGCCCAAATTTTAATACATAAAAAAAATATAAATTTTAATTGACTCAAATTTTAATAAATAGAATTTTAATAAGTAAAAAATATAAATTTTAATCGACTCGAAAGTGAATTTTAATCAGCGCTAACAACTCAGGTATAGTTCAAATCGACTCAAATTTTAATACGTAAAAAATAAATTTTAATAGACACTAATTTTAATACATTAAAAAAAAAAATTTAACCAGCTTCAATCGAATTTTAATCAGTTCAAATTTTAATATGTAGAAAAATAAATTTTAATCGGCTAGAATTTTAATAAAATTTTATGTAGAAAAATTACTTAAGGTTTATGTAGGGGCATTTTTGGTATTTTAGATGAATTTTTTTTGTTAGAAATGATAGTTTAATGGTAGGGGGTGTTAGTGATGTTTAAATATAAACTAGAAGGGGTGTCAGTGATGTTTTTGATAATAGAGGGGAGGGGGTGTTCTTGAAGATATAATAAACTACGAGAGGTGTAGCTGAAATTTTCCCTTAAAAGTAAAAATACTACTTTGCCCAAATCGACTCAAATTTTAATACGTAAAAAATAAATTTTAATAGACACTAATTTTAATACATTAAAAAAAAAAATTTAACCAGCTTCAATCGAATTTTAATCAGTTCAAATTTTAATATGTAGAAAAATAAATTTTAATCGGCTAGAATTTTAATAAAATTTTATGTAGAAAAATTACTTAAGGTTTATGTAGGGGCATTTTTGATATTTTAGATGAATTTTTTTTGTTAGAAATGATAGTTTAATGGTAGGAGGTGTTAGTGATGTTTAAATATAAACTAGAAGGGGTGTCAGTGATGTTTTTGATAATAGAGGGGAGGGGGTGTTCTTGAAGATATAATAAACTACGAGAGGTGTAGCTGAAATTTTCCCTTAAAAGTAAAAATACTACTTTGCCCAAAAAGTAAAAACTCATTCTCATTTCACCTACTAAAGAATATTTTAGTCAATTGAAAAATATATAAATTCCCGAGCTCCACAAGTATTTATGTCACTTACCTATTAATAAATCATTGGGATTGGGTTTGAAAGGGTTTCATGAAACAATCCAATCCCCCTCCTCCCCCCCCCAAAAAAAAAAAAAAAACCCCATCCAAACAAGCCATAATAATCTAGCCTTCCACCCAACAAACAGGTTAGTTTTGCTTCACCCTTCAACTCATTCAGAATATAGAATTTGTCAGAGGATTTGCGTTTTACACCATGAAACGAAAACCAACAATTTGATTCTCTCTGGTTGGAGTGGTCTTTCCTCCAACAACAATATCAACAAAGTAAATCCGAGAAAGCAATCTTAAGACATGAGATTCATTCATACGTCAACTGTTGTCTACATCCGATACTTCCTCGATGGACTTTTATGGGACGTAGCTTCCCTGACAATTGTGTTCAGCAAACAGCCATTCCTCCGGAGACGCTCTTCCAGCTAGGAAGCCTGTCTGGCGGTTCCACCAAAACGCTACCCCATTATCGCCTATAACCTCCAGAAACCAAAAGTGATATGTACAGGTATTTTGGAAACTCCAAAGCAGTAGGCATAAAAAACAACATGATGGCAAATCAAAACAAAATAGTAACAAAATTCAATTAATAATATGATAAATTCGGTCATGATATAAAGCAACAAAGTATATATTAAATGACCACCTAATGCACAAGTCTCCCACTATTACATTTAGCGAAGATAAGATGTATGCAATTTTACCCCGCATGTAAAGACTCTTGATTTTGCAACTTGAATCATTTGTGTTATAATATAATAAAACCACTTTACTGCCACGCTAAGAACCACCCTCCAGCAAAATATATACATTCAACTACCAAATTCAACAACGAAATTGCAAGTGCGCTCATATTGATAAAAGTTTGACCAAAGACGATTGGCCATCTTCCCAAGAAGGGATCAAAAAAGGGGATCCAAAAACAGCACTTGTGTTTAACATAATAAAGCCCACCGAGATGAACACCACTGCAACGGAGAAACAGCCTCCATCAGCCCATCTTTGCCCTTGAAAAGTCCATCTCTGGATGCTGAAACGTGCAAGTATCCAGATCAGTAGACAAAAACTAACCAAGGATACAGGACAAATAGGGAAAATTTCATGTGCACACTTAAATTGTCAAAACTTCAGAGACAACCCTTGCACCATCATCTAAATTTCACTAAGGCCCATATTTTCCGGATAACACCGATAACGAAAAACAAGCTTTTAAATTTATGCCCCAAAAATTACAAACAAACAAAAGAATCACATTAAGTCTTTCCTCCCTAAATATTTAATTCTCCCATTTCTTTAAACAAAGCTGAGGTTTATATAATCCCATTTCAATCCATAGATTTCGAGTAATATCCTTGAAAAACTTGAGTGGTGGTGTGGTGTTTCATAGGTAATGGCCATTTTTAAAGGGCTAGCCACCCTTGTCCTTTTGGGGACGTGCTCTAGACCAACACAAACCACGGTGGCCAGCCGTTAAGCTCGAGGGAATAATTGACGTAAGTCTGGACATCTATAGCAAAAAAAGAAAAAAAAAAAGAACTGATTAAATGGGTAGTGTTAGTATTCAACACCCATTTCAACTATGGTACACTCTCTCACTCAATTGGTTGCATGGCATTTGAACAGCTACTGTGTGTGCAGTGATAGTGCGACAATATCTGAATGGTGGTCGTGGTATGTGTGCACTCACGCATGCATGGTGGTTTTGTGAACTGTTAGTGGGTGGTTGTGATTTCACGCATGGTGGCATGCAGTGAAGGTTGTATGTGCACTGGTAGTCATGGTAGCTGTGGTCTGATGACAATCATGGCGGCCACCTGAAACCGACACTTTTATGGAGTGATGGTAGTCATAGTTTCATTTTGACAGAATACAGAGGGAGTTCGTTAAGTGCAACCTTTATGGAGTGATTGAAATGTTTCCAAACCACACACGCACACACACAGATATATATATATATATATATATATATATATATATAGAGAGAGAGAGAGAGAGAGAGAGGGTTGAGTGTTCACCTCGGCCATGAATTTCTTCAAAATATCTTGTTTTTGCATCTCATCACTGGTTGGTAGGCCCATAGACTTTTGTCGCTGGTCAAACTGTGACAAAAGTTATCATGGTGTAAAATGTTAGAATCTTGAGAAATAAAAATTGGAAATGTATTCAGTGACAGATTTTAAGAACAACATCATGTATTCCACCAATCAACATAGACAACGCAGTCATGATACAAACCCAGAATAGATTAGAAAAGGCCTTAGAGCCCTACCATCATTTTCTCCACAGTTGATCGGGTTTCTGGGTCCAGATCAGCTAGCTTGCTGCTCTCGGGTTCTACTTTTTGAGTATCAACTTCAGGATCCCCCTTCACCAAACACTTCCACCATTCCATTTGGTCCTGCTTAGTCAGAAGAACAGAGATAGTTTTTTGATCCTCTGCAAGAAGAACAAGTTTTCATACAAAATGTATATCCGTGAGCATCTGCATCAGAATTCCTGAAACTAGGGATGACAGTTTTAGACATGACAAGAAGCCAACATGACATCAGGTTAGAATTGACTAGTTTTCAGCACGAACCCAAAAATGATACAACCCGCTAACATGAATAATAAACAAATCAAGCTGGTGCCAAAGGCGAATAACCCAATTTTGACACGACCCATTTAAGTAGCATTGTACTAAGAAAATGTCTTTTTTTTCCATCTTTCCATTTCTTGAGCAGGTATTGTGTGACTCTGGTAAAAAATTAGAAGATTTTTTACTGTTTTGCTATCAGATGGATTGAGTTGATTTTAGTACATGGAGGCTTATGGATGGTGGGTTAGGTTGAGAAAGGAGGTCCTAATATTGCGTTGGCTTCCAGGTTATACATGTCAATCCAAACACATCACAATCAGTAAACATGTTGGGCTAGTATAATGATATTGGATGGTGATTAACTAAATGGATTATATAAGGTCGAAACAAACCCAAAAGGAAACAACACAATTCAATTGCTACCTCTATTGGGAAATGGAATCAGGTAAAGTTTGGCGAAAATATAATGAAGAAAAATAAAACTATAAAGACCCCTCTAGAAAAAAAATTTGAAGACACTGCCTATTAATAAGAATGAAGTCATGCCCAACATACAAATAATCTACCAAAGTACCAATTCCCAAACTAAAGGAATTACTAAAAGACCTACTAACTCCACAAGTATTGCAAACTGCAGTAAATATTCATGGTTACAAAGTAGCACATTCGACGGCCTTAGATGATTCTAAGTAAGCTACTGTATTAAACTCTATCAGTGTGTAAACATACCTAGGCTCCAATAGCAATCATCAGGCTTGACAGGTTTAAAGAACTCCCCCTGCAAATATGTGAACAGATATGGAGAGAGGAAAATTAATCAAACAGACAAATGCACAAAACTCACAAAGGAAGTATTGCACAATGCCACCCAAACATACAAAACATCTTGACCCACTTACATCAATTATTGGAGGCTGACCCTTGAGACCAACTTTCAGATGGTTCTTTTTTATTTCACATACAACAAACCTCGATTTTGTTCCAGAAGGTACAGGGACATTAACAGTGACCTCTTGCAGAGATTGGCCCCAAGAATACTTCTCCAGATCAAGGCCATTGCCCTTATTGGGAGCTGCCCAGATTTTTTTGGTTAAATAAGAATCATATTGTTGACAACTAGCTATTACACAAGAAAAATAAACTGTGAACAAGCAATCCCACTTATAACATAATAGTCTAAACTATATATGATCCTACCAATAAATCACAAATAGATTGCCATCCCGCCAAGATGCAAAAGAGGGGAATTCCTTATAAATCCTTCATGATCGAAGCTGGCAAGAAGCTAGTAAAAATTAATTCGATCCCATAAACCTTCCACCACTTTGCATCTATCAGCAAATATCTGGCAGATTTCCTACTAAATTGATCCACATGGTAGCAAGAAGTGCAAAATTCCACAAGGTAGTCCCTTTGTTATTCCTCCCAAAACCTCTAAATTCCTCAACAAACATATAAGAGGAAGATCAATCCTCGCCAACTCAAACCTGCCATCTTATACAATTTATTCCACAGACATTGCAATTCCAAATTACGCTCAAAAACAGACAAGTGCAATTGGGCCAATTTTCAGTCTAAGGAAGAAAAACCTCGGGTGTCCTTTTCTATTTTGACATAGGGATAGCAAGAGTAAATTCACCTTGTTCTCTTCATCGGCAATGAACGAGAGCAAAACCGAACCATAGCAGACATCTTATATTGTATAAATACAACAAAAATTAGGATATATATACACATTGAGGTACATAAACAAAAAACAAATACAGTAAAAAGGCGTCGAGATTAAAGAGGAAAACCTCGATGTGCTTTCTTCTCGTCATCCTTCGCGTCAGTCATCCTGACATCCTCCTCCTTTGGCACCTTCACCACCACCGGTGGCGCGGCCTCCACCTTGACTTTCCTCTCAGCCTTGACATTCCCCTCAATTTTCTCTTTTTCCTTCCTCTCCTGAGCCTCCACCTTCTCCTTGACGGTACGAAGCAGCGCATTCACATCCGTAACCACCGAATCACTCTTAAAAAGATCGCTTTCGCGAGCTAGGAACTCAAAAGCCCTTTCAAGAAACCCTAGTGCGTTGGATGGGTCAAGAACGGCGCTAAATGGCTTAGTTGTTGCCGACGATGATGAGGGTTTCGTCGTCGGCTTGTGATCTTTTTCTTCTTCGTAATCAGAGAGTATAGCCATGGCCAGAGAGAGAGAGAGAGATTCGGAATGATGAGGCTGGGATTGGAATTGGGATTGGGAGAAAAAGGGTTTTTGGAGTTATGGGCAGTACGTAGAGGCGGCAAAACTAGCTCTGGGAGTGATGATGGACTTTCTTTCCTTCTAAATTGGAAAGAGGTCGAAGGTGAGGTAATAAATTGGTAATCATTTACACTCTTCTCGTTTAGACCATGAATAAATATAGGATTTTTTTAATTTTAACCAATTAATTTTATTAATAAATATAAAATATTTTTTTATGTAGTTATTATATTTTTTTATGCTTTATTTTTTCTTTTGAATAAATTACGGGTGCGAAGCTAAATGAATGACAAGTTTCTACTTTACATGAAGCCAATTAAGATTGAATCTTTATTGCTCCTGTTATAATATTAGTTAGAATGTTGTTATTATGAATTATGTTATACTATATTGTAGACAAGTTTTTAATTTTATTAGTACTATTGATATTATTTTTGCTCAATTATGTAAGGATTATATTGTTAACTTAGTTCTTTATTTTTTGTTTTGATCATGTCATGTGATACAAATATACAATGATACAAATTATACTTTAATTGTTATGAGGTTTTTTTTTCAATTTTTTCTTAAAATCACAAAAAATTAATTGTGATGGGGGAGACGGAGGTGAAGGCGATGATGGTAGGGGGCGGGGGCCGAGGATCAAAATTTACCCATAAGATGGGGATGGAGATTAAAACTTTGGATGGACTATTTTTAAGCTAGTATGGGAGTGGAGACTATTTTCCGCCTCCATCCCAATTCGCTGTCATTCCTAATCGAGAGTTTCAAAAGACTTGTATAGTGGTCTCATATTCAAATTTAGAATGACAAAACCCCATCCATTGTTCCTTTTTTGTCCTTTGGGTAGGGTTATTTCAAGCCCTTAAATATCTTTTTTGTTTTTTTTATCTCATTTAACTCTCTAATTTCAAACTATAAAGTTCACCCCATTTATATCTCTCCATTAGTAACTAAGTCTACATTGTATAATATTGTCCGCTTGGAATTAGGCTTGTACAACTTTAAAACGTGTTATACAGTAAATGTCCAAAGTTCACACTTATATACCACTCCACATTCACTTCACTAGTCGATGTGAGATTGAGTCATTGCAAAGTCTACCCCATTAATAACTAAAACCACTCTATTTTTCTCCTCATCCATTATTCATTCTAAGTTTCTAACTATAAGTAATGTTTTCCTCTCTCTGTGTTTCTTTTTCCTATCTCATCTCACACACATTTTTGCATATATTTTTAACTATATTACTTTTTTATTATATTTTTTAATGGTATCAATTGCATTTTAGATACGAGACACCTATGGATGTTATAGTTATGCTTGCAATAGATATTTAGGAATTTGTTGAGTCAAATATAAAGTGGATTGATGTAATAGTGAAGAAAGACACAATTAAACTTTTAATTCCGTTATGTTATTGACATGTATTGTATTTTAGAATTTTAATATGCATTCTAAATAATAGTTTTTCATTCTTATATTTTATGTTTGGTTTAATATTTATTATGAATATTTCCAATAGATAATATTATGTTTGTATATAGGTGAATGCTAGGAATTTTTTTATTAACGGTTTGATTACTGATTAATGATTTAATTTTTTATTATAATTTATGCATAAATGGGGTTAACTTAGTCACTATTAGGGTGGGTATAGATAAGGTGAGTTCAGTAATTTGAAATTAAAAATTTTAATGGGGTGAACAAATATATTTAAAGAGGTGAAAATAGTCTCACCCTTTACCTTTTAACACCGAGCAAGATTTTTCTTCTGTGAGGAAAATTTTCCAAAAACAAAAATGAAGAGATTTTATTCTTTGTATCTCTAGTTGTCGAGGGTGGATCTTGATGGTGTCAAGAATTTATGTTAAAAAATTACAATAATATTATTTAGACTTAATTTTGTTGATTTAATTCATCATAAGCATTGAATTAGTTATAAGTCTTAACTAATTCTAGAATTGACTATCAATTTAATAATTATGAATAATTAGATCAAAAAATTATATTTAAATAAATATTAATTTTTTATCTTATTATTTATCAATAACGCCAAGAGAATAACGTGATATAACGGTTACATTGAATGCGGAAGAGAGAGGTCCCCAAGCCACCCATGGCCATGGTTAAACCTCGTTCAGTAAATCAAAACTCTGCGCACTCTGCTTTCTTTTCGATCTCTTTCCTAGTAAAGTAGTTGGAAGAAGTTAGGTCCTTCTCCGTGAAGGTTCCAGCTCATTCCAGCTCCATCAGAAGGCTACCCAGTAGCTGACTCTAGTACCCAGCAGCCCACTCTAGCAGCCACCCCTATGGACTGCTTGCCGGTGGCTGGACAGTTGAAGCTTTGACAAAGCTTGCCAAAGCTTTAAATTGTGTTCCCTCTTCCTTGACTTATTTGGCCAGAAACTTCCTATAAATAGGAAGCTTAATGAAGGCCAAAAATGTGTTCAAGATCAGTGAGGAAGAAACAGAGAGAGAGAGAGAGAGATTCGGGAGAAATCTTTGTGAGAATTTTTGTATAAATTTTTGTATTCTATTTCCAGAGAGAAATAAAGAATTTCTCTTTGTTTATATCTTGTTTGTGATATATTTCTGACCCTGGGTAACCAACAAGTGGTATCAGAGCTTTGGTTGGGGTCGCCGGAAAAATTTTCAACTCACTGTTTTTGGTTCGTACGGGTTCTAAACGAACTCGAAATCAAATTCTGAGCACACCATTGGATTCCTCTCGTCGAAACGAGTCGAACCCCATTGGCCTCACATCAATCTGACATCGGACGCTCTCTCACGGTCCTCGCCAGAAGTTCGCCGGAAAATTTCGCCGGCCGGTGACCGGAGGAAGGTTGAAGACGACGGAATATTCCATTCCGTCAAGGAATATTCCGTTAAGTTACCAAAAATTTTCCGAGCCAGTTCTGACCTCATTTTAGCTCCGTTTTTGGTGAACCAAGACTCTTTCCCAGCTATTTCAACCGTTCCGGACGCAACGGTGCACTCCGTTTTGCAAAATTCAGCCCCGAAATTTTTGATCGAGACATTTAGAGCCTAAAACTCAATATGTCCACGGAGGAATCAACGTCGGGAGCCATGATCAAACTCACTGCCTCTAATTATACACTTTGGAGACCTCGGATGGAAGATCTCCTAAGCTGTAAAGACTTGTACGATCCCTTGGAGGCAGAAGGTGTAAATCCAGATCCGACAAAAGAAACGGAGTGGAAGAAACTGAACAGAAAAACCATCGGTCAAATCAGACAATGGATTGACCACAGTGTATTCCACCATGTTGCACAAGAGACTGATGCACATGTCCTATGGAAGAAGCTGGAAGACATGTACCAGGCCAAGACTGCTCAGAATAAAGCACTTTTGATGAGGCGGTTTGTGAATCTGAAGTTAAAAAGTGGAACTTCAATTGCCGAGCACACTAGTGAGTTCCAGAGTCTGGTAAATCAATTATCATCGATAGAGTTAAATTTGGGGGATGAAGTACAAGCTCTCTTACTTCTCAGTTCTCTACCAGACACTTGGGAGACGCTGGTAGTCTCTCTCAGCAATTCGGCTCCAGGAGGCAAACTTACCATGTCAATGGTTAAGGATGCCCTGTTCAATGAGGAGGCCAGGAGAAAGGATGTTGGCATTGACCAGTCAAATGCCCTCGTCACTGAGAGCAGAGGTAGACAACAAGGAGGTAGCAGATGCAGGGGAAGAAGAAGGAGTAATAGTAAAGGAAGGTCACAAGATCCACGGAGATCAAATGACGGAGGAAGACCTACATACAAGTGTTACCATTGTGGCATGCAAGGTCACATGAAGAAAAACTGCCGCAAGTTGCTACGAGAGCAAGGTCAAGGCAGTAATCAGCCGAAGAAAGAGGACGGAGAGACGCTAGTCACTCTCTCAGAGGACGTGGCCATTCTTTCTGTCAATGAGGAGACATGCCTTCATTTTTCAAACCAAGACGCTGAGTGGGTGGTAGATACTGCAACTTCATACCACGCCACTCCTCACAGCGAGTTCTTCTCGACGTACAAGGCTGGAGACTTTGGTACGGTGAGGATGGGAAACACCAGTTCTTCCAAGATCGTGGGAATTGGTGATATTCAGATAAAAACAAATGTTGGCTGTACACTGGTATTGAAGGATGTCCGACACGTGCCCGACCTTCGGCTAAATCTACTTTCCGGGATAGCCCTCGACAAACAGGGCTATGATAACCACTTCAGCAATGGCACTTGGAAGCTCACGAAAGGTGTTATGGTTGTCGCCCGAGGACATATTTGTGGCACGCTTTACAAGACCCATGTGAAAGTTTGCTCAGACAGCCTCAATGCAGTTGAAAATGAGGCTTCACCAAATCTGTGGCACCAAAGACTCGGTCACATGGGGGAAAAAGGATTGTTTACCTTGGCAAAGAAGAATCTCATCACAGTTGCCAAGGATGTTGCACTAAATCCTTGTGATCATTGCTTGTTTGGTAAACAACATCGAGTCTCGTTCAGTTCCTCTATGAAGAGGAGATCAGAGTTGTTAAGTCTGGTACACTTTGATGTTTGCGGTCCCTTGGAGGTGGAATCATTGGGCGGCAACAGATATTTTCTGACCTTTATTGATGATGCTTCACGGAAGGTATGGGTGTACTTCCTAAAGACGAAGGACCAAGTGCTCGAATGCTTCAAAAGATTCCATGCCATGGTAGAGCGAGAAACAGGAACGAAGCTAAAGTGTCTCCGAACAGACAATAGAGGCGAATATACTTCTAGAGAGTTTGAAGCATACTGTGGAAATTTTGGTATCAGACATGAGAAGATTGTTCCACGTACCCCACAACACAATGGAGTAGCGGAGAGGTTGAATCGAACCATTGTGGAAAGAGCCCGATGCATGCTCAGTATGGCAAAGCTGCCAAAACCATTCTGGGGTGAAGCTGTTCGTGCCGCCTGTTATCTGATAAACAGATCACCGTCAATACTATTGAATTTTGATATTCCAGAGAAGGTGTGGTCTGGTAAGAATCCCTCCTATTCTCACTTAAGAATATTTGGGTGCAAAGCATTTGCACATGTATCCAAGGAGCAGAGGCAGAAACTTGATGTCAAGACCACTCCGTGCATCTTTATTGGCTACGAAGATGAAGAATTTGGATACAGATTGTGGGACCCAAAGGCCAAAAAGATCATTAGGAGTAGGGACGTGGTGTTCCATGAAAACCAGGCTTATGAGGACTTTGAAAATTCCACAAAGTCCAGCAGTTCTAGTTCTAGTGCACAAGACATTGTTCCAGACCCTGCACCATTACAGTTCGCCACAGATAATGACGAAGTGCAGGATGAAGCTACAGAAGCAGAGCAAGATGATGATGAAGGTGTTGAGCAGGGGGAGCAACAACCCCCTCCACCAGATGTTGCAGGACCATCACAGCAACCAGAGGATGGTGTACCTCATATAGCTGACGAGCCTCAATCACGAAGATCTGAAAGAGGACGCATTCCGTCGAGTAGATATCCGGAGTCAGACTATATTCTGCTTACTAATGAGGGGGAGCCGGAGAGCTTCCAAGAGGCACAAGCTTATACAGATAAAGATAAGTGGATGCAAGCCATGCAGGATGAGATTGATTCCTTGCAGAAAAATCAAACCTATGAGCTTGTGAAACTTCCAAAAGGCAAGAAAGCACTGAGGAATAAATGGGTGTTCAAGCTGAAGAAAGACGGCAGTGGAAAATTGGTGAAGTATAAGGCTCGATTGGTCGTTAAAGGATTCCAACAGAAGAAATGAATTGACTTTGACGAGATATTCTCACCAGTCGTTAAGATGACCTCAATTCGAGTCATTCTCGGATTAGTAGCCAATTTAAACTTGGAGCTTGAACAAATGGACGTGAAAACTGCATTTCTTCATGGAGATCTGAATGAAGAAATCTATATGGAACAGCCGGAAGGTTTCGAGGTTCCAAGAAAGGAAAATCTGTCTGCAAGTTGAAGAAGAGTCTATACAGCCTCAAGCAAGCGCCCAGACAGTGGTATAAGAAATTTGACTCATTCATGGTGGGTCAAGGCTACAAGAGGACTGCTGCAGATCAGTGTGTCTACATTCAGAGATTCTCGGATGGCAATTTCATTGCACTCCTACTTTATGTTGACGACATGTTGATCGTCAGAAATGATGCAATAAAGATTAGCCAATTGAAGAAGGAACTGTCCAAGTCCTTTGATATGAAGGACTTAGGCTCAGCTCAGCAAATACTAGGCATGCAGATTGTTCGTGATAGAAAAACCAAGAAATTGTGGCTCTCACAGGAGAAATACGTTGAACGGGTGATCCAAAGGTTCAACATGGATACTGCCAAGCCAGTCAGCATCCCACTGGCTAATCATTTCAAGCTGAGCAAGAATTCCTGTCCCTCATCAAAGAATGAGATAGAAGATATGACAATGATTCCTTACTCTTCAGCAGTTGGGAGTCTAATGTATGCAATGGTGTGTACAAGGCCAGATATTGCCCATGCAGTGGGCATGGTGAGCAGATTTCTTTCCAATCCAGGGAAAGAACACTGGGAGGCGGTCAAGTGGATTCTCAGATATCTTAAGGGTACATCGAAGATATGCTTGTGTTACGGGGGAGTTGAACCAGTTTTGGAAGGCTATACTGATTCAGATATGGCAGGAGATCTTGATGGTAGAAAATCTACATCAGGATTTCTTTACACTTTTGCAGGGGGAGCTGTGTCATGGCAATCAAGGTTGCAGAAGTGCATAGGTTTATCCACGACGGAGGCAGAGTATATTGCTGCAGCGGAAGCTGGTAAGGAAATGTTGTGGTTAAAGCGGTTTCTCCAAGAACTAGGTATTAAGCAGAAGGAATACAAGATGCATTGTGATAGTCAAAGTGCTCTGGACTTGAGCAAGAACTCAATGTACCATTCCCGGACAAAGCATATTGATATTCGCTATCATTGGATACGCGAAGTGATGGAGCAACAGTTATTGAAACTAGTGAAGATCCACACAAAGGAGAATCCAGCAGACATGTTGACAAAGGTCGTTACTCGGGATAAGCTTGAGCTGTGCAGAGACATAGCCGGAATGAATGTCTGATTACATTCTCTTCTGATGGTTCTGGAGGGGGAGATTTGAAGGTTCCAGCTCATTCCAGCTCTATCAGAAGGCTACCCAGTAGCTGACTCTAGTACCCAGCAGCCCACTCTAGCAGCCACCCCTATGGACTGCTTGCCGGTGGCTGGACAGTTGAAGCTTTGACAAAGCTTGCCAAAGCTTTAAATTGTGTTCCCTCTTCCTTGACTTAGTTGGCCAGAAACTTCCTATAAATAGGAAGCTTAATGAAGGCCAAAAATGTGTTCAAGATCAGTGAGGAAGAAACACAGAGAGAGAGAGAGAGAGAGAGATTCGGGAGAAATCTCTGTGAGAATTTTTGTATAAATTCTTGTATTCTATTTCCAGAGAGAAATAAAGAATTCCTCTTTGTTTATATCTTGTTTGTGGTATATTTCTGACCCTGGGTAACCAACACTCCGTTGATACGCACTCATGATACATCTTCATATTCTATTAGACTTAGAAATTGGTGATGGTTCGTTGTAAGAATTATTTACCAAACTACTGTCCTTTTCAAATAAATATACTAAAATACGGTATTTTTGAATTTATTTACCAAACTACGACACTTTTTAAAAACGGAGTCAATAATTTCGCTTTTATTAAAAAGCGGAGTTAACAACCCCACTTTTGTTAAAAAACAGGGTCAATAATCCCGCTTTTAAATAAAAAATGTGATCCAAAATAATGAGCTTAACATGTGAAAAACGTGGTTAGTAACCACGCTTTTCACGTGTTTCAACTAGAGTTTTTTCACAAACCTTCTATCAGATGAGTTTCTTCACAAACCTTCCATCATAAAACCTCCCACTCCCAAACCTACCCAAGAACAATTCCCATCTTAAGACCCATTAAACCCACATTTTTCACTCTTCCTAAGCTGTCAATCTCAAACCCATCTTCCATCAGATGTGTTCATGGAAAATCGGAGCACTAATTTGTCTCTAGAATTTCAACGTGTTCATGGAAAGCTAACTGTAAAAAGTAGGGATTCAAATCCAGAATTTCTAGCTAACTGTAGCTACAAGAACGTCCTCGACTACGAGCTCTGATCATCACAATCACAATCACAATTGGACACTTCTGATCTTTTGGAATCTTATTGGGTCATTGACAAACAAGGAATGAAAGAATCAAATTTTGCCCAGCAACATGGCTTTTCAAGTCTATTAAGCACTTAAAGAAATAGTTTAAAAGAAAAACCCACAAAGACCTATTGGTCTCCAAGAAGCTACGGTGACTCCTCTTGTGGTATATCCAGCACCACCACCAGAAGCTCCTCCTTCTGTGGTGGCTCAATCGACGATTTTAGGCAAGTGAGAATGCAATAAATTATTGAGGAGTTCATGGCTTCAATTAGATCCATAGAGGAGGAGAGGTAGGTGGGAATGAGTCGATTTAAATAATAAAAGTTGGCTTACCAGATTCCAGTGGTGTTGGCATTTTGTGTGAAACGCATGTTTAGTAAACATGCTTTTCAGAAAAATCTAAAAAAACGTGTTTAATAAACACGCTTGTAATGTTTTACCATTTTTTTGTTAATAAAAGAGGCGAGGTTGTTGAATCCATTTTTTATCAAAAGTAAGATTGTTAATTCCGCTTTTAAAAAGTATAATAATTTAATAAATAAATTCAAAATTACCGTACTTCAGTATATATGTTTTAAAAGAACAATATTTTGGTAAATAACTCTCGTTGTAAAGGTCGTTGTTGTCACTTTCATAACAACTCAATCTGACTTTCCACTCTTTGGTATATTCTGAATAAATTATTTATTCTTCTTACATTGATATTATTTTAGTTCAATTTGCTTTTGAGAAATAGTTTCCAGCCATTGACTTTTTCCTTTTTACTCGTAAAAAATGGTGCCAACTTGTGAGTTGGTAGCCTTCCACTCTTCTTCTTCTTCTGCAGCTGCTGCTTCTCACGAAATAACGTTGTTTGACTCTCTCTCTCTCTCTCTCTCTCTCTCTCCATAACTGCAGATTTAAGCTTAAATGGAGTGCGGTCATTTAGCGCTTTGGGGGTATTCGTAACGGGTGATGCAGGCGAGCTTTCATTTGGGTAATTTTCCTGCTTATAGATGTGTAAAATTTGAACCTTTTTATTTATTTATCAGGTACTTCCATGAACTTGATGTTTCTTATACCATGATATTGATCCCAGACGTCTATTGTGATTCTAAATTTTTTTGTTGTATTTTACATTTCAATGAATATATATCTATAATATAAAACAGAGCGGTTTCAACATCCAACGGTCTCTGATGGTGTAAACCTCCGGATACGAGCTAAGGAACCAGATTAATTGGCGTGAACAGTTTGCATGGGGACTAATATGGCATCTGAGCTACAAGGCTCATGAAGTGGAGAATGAAAGCTCTAATTAGTCGTGTATAATGTGTGAAATACGGTGGAAATATAGTGGTTCACCGGCCAGTGAGCTCGGCTAGTCCACTCTCTAATGGAGGCTCTTGCTCCTTCTTCTTTATTGATGAATTGAAGGTGTTACAGTCGAATACTCAGGGAACTAGGGTTTCAAAAAATCCCTCTTTCTCTAATGGGGGATATCTCTTTCTTTTTATAGCCTCATATTTACCTCTAATACGGGACTATCCTACATTGAAGGGATCGTGCCCTATCTTCATCCACAATTCCGGAGTTACCTAAATTCCTTATGGCTGGCTTTAAACGGAGAGATCTTTGCCTTCTTCTGTGGGATCCTCCTTAGTTTTAGGAGGAGATCATGGTTAAATACGGATTTTCTGCCTCGGATTGGATTCTACCTCCTTAATAAGGGTATCCGAGTCGTCTTGTTGTTCCCTCAGCATTTCTCCTCTCGCGCCTTCGACTAGGAGCTCTTAGTGCTGACTGGATGAGCTCTGCTCATGGCTAGGGGAGCTCAGCTTATTTTGCCTGAGCTCCCGAGCTGAGCTCTCTTACTGAGCACGTGCCAGTTTTATTCTGGGTATCATCAGTTGCCCCCCAGCCCTTGCCTTGAGTTAGCTCAGGCAGGGGATGACTTGTACAAGACGAGTTAGACGTGCGTGTGGCTGGCACGTGGCTGGAGGATTTCTGACGGTTTTATAGCCATCATGACTTTCCTCGATTCCCGCGCACGTCTCAGCCCATGTCTCCCAGGCTTTAAATGCTTAAAACGGCTATCTAAACTGCTTCTTCGCACTATTCATCTTCTTTACTGCCCTTCGTCTCCGCTCTCTCTGTGATTCCAGTCCTTCTTGCCTTGGTTTTTCTATTCTCTTGCCTGAAATCGAATTTCCGGACCTCGTTTCGAAGACTTGCGACGCCTCCTTTTCCGATTTCGTTCCAAGTTCCTGTTTGCCACTATCCCTGGGTTAGGTACGTCCTTTGCCCTTATTTCTTCCTTTTTTGCTCTGGATCCCTCGAGTTCGAGGTGGTTATTGCATTTTTGGGCTTTTCGGTTCTTTTATTTTTGGAATCGTGACCATTGTCTAGCCCCACTTCACCACTTCGTGGATTGGGGTTCTGTAGTTCATATCCTTGCTGTTGGGAGCCACTGTGTTGATTCCCGGGTCATTAGAGAGTGCCTGACTAATCCCCCTTTGCTCTATCGCTCTTTCCATCTTCCTTTTTCTCTCCCTATCATGTCTGCTTCTTCTGAAGCCACTCGCTCCTCTGTTTCACTTCTAGGATCTAGGTCAGCCGGGGAAGATACGGATTTAGGGGAAGTTGGTGATGAGATTGATAATTTTCCGGGTGTAGAGGCTGTAGAGGCTGAGGTCTACGCCGAGGAGCCTCCCTCCACCTCATCTTCCCTGCCCCCCAGACCTGACAAAGGCAAAGCTAAGATAAGTGGAGTCGGGGTGGAAGAAAAAACCTCGTATCTAGGACTTGCCTTTAGGCATGCCGAATCTGTGGGCTGCAGTAAAGAGGCCCCTAGGCTAATGAAGTCTTATAAAGTTCGGTATGGTTTTCCCCCTGGGGTCGAACCCTGGTGCCCAGATCGATCCGTTTTTTATGTAGAAAAAGTTCATAACAGAGTCTGCTTCTTTCTTGCTGCTTTTGACAACGGCCTTCGTTTTCCCTTGCATCCCTTCATCAAGGCTGTTCTGCAACATTTTCATGTGTGCCCTTCCCAGATCTCCCCCAACTTCTATGGCCCATTTAACCAACCTCCCTGAGGATTCCGGCTTGTGTAGTACTTGCTTCATTGGCTGATCTGTTGGAACCTCAACAGTATGAGCCTGGAAATAAGGTCTAAGTCTCCTAGCTGTTGTAACCAGAGCTAGAACGAGTTTTTCCATCCTTAGATATCTCTCCTCTGCCCCCCTCAGAGCTCTGCTACAGTAGTAGACTGGTTGCTGAGCTCTGTCTCGCTCCCTAACTAGCGCTGCACTTGTTGAAAAATCTGAAACTGCTAGGTAGAGGGTGAGAATTTCCCCTTCTAGAGGGCTCACCAGAACAGGGGGAGAGCTCATATATCTCTTTAGGTCTTCGAATGCTTCTTCACACTTGGCATCCCAGTGGAATGCCTTCTTCAAGATTTGAAAAAATGGCTGGCATTTATCGCTAGCCCTAGACACAAAACGGCTCAGTGCAGCTATCCTGCCTGTCAAACGTTGCACCTCTTTCGTGTTGGATGGTGATTGCATTTCCATCATTGCTCTAACCTTTTCTGGATTGGCTTCAATCCCTCTGTTGTTGACTATAAAGCCCAGAAATTTTCCTGCCGAGACCCCAAATGCGCATTTCGCAGGGTTTAACTTCATTTTGTATTCCCTTAGAATTCGGAATGACTCAACTAAGTGCTCGATGTGGAGCTCTGCTTTCAGTGACTTCACTAGCATGTCATCAATGTAAACTTCCATGGATGCTCCTATTTGCTTCTGGAACATTTTATTTACTAACCGCTGGTAAGTGGCTCCAGCGTTCTTCAATCCGAAGGGCATGACCTGATAACAATATGTTCCCTGTTCAGTCACAAAGGAGGTCTTCTCCTGATCGCTGGGATCCATCCTGATCTGGTTGTAGCCTGAGAAGGCGTCCATGAAGCTGAGGAGCTCGTGCCCTGCAGTGGCATCCACTATTAGGTCAATCCGAGGTAAAGGAAAACTGTCCTTGGGGCATGCTCGGTTGAGATCAGTGAAGTCGATGCACAATCGCCACTTCCCATTGGTTTTCTTTACAAGAACTACATTTGCTAACCAAGTGGGGTAATGAACCTCCCTGATAGCCTTGGCATGGAGGAGTTTGCTGACCTCCTCATTGATTGCCTTTTGCCTTTCAGAAGCAAAGCTCCTCCTCTTCTGTTTGATGGGTTTGCAAGTTGGGTTAACGTATAGCTTGTGGGTAATAACCGATGGGTCAATCCCTTCCATGTCTTCTTGCTTCCAAGCGAACACTCCTATATTCTCTTTTAGGAATTGAATGAGGAGTCCTTTGAGCTCAGCGTTCAGTTTGGAACCCACATAAACGAGGTGTTCTGGCTTCTCATCAAGCTGAACTGGTTCCAGCTCTTCCGATGGCATTGGTCTTGTCTCCATTTCATCTCTCATGTCGAGCTCATCCAGTTGGATGTTCTCAACCTCCTTCCTTTTTATAGAAGCCATGTAGCATTCCCGTGCTACGCGCTGGTCTCCTCGGACCACTCCGATTCCATTCTCTGTGGGGAACTTCACGACTAAATGATAGGCAGAAGGGATTGTCTTCATAGAATTTAAGGATGGCCTTCCAAGCAAGATGTTGTACGCAGATGGTGCATTGACTACTAGGAATTTGACAGTGGTAGTGGCTTGGCAAGGTGGGTCCCCCAGGGTGAGCACGAGCTGGATTGAACCCAGGGGGAGCACCCTTTCCCCGGAGAATCCTAGTAAGTGAGTGCTTACTGGTTCAAGCTTCTGCCTTCCTATGTCCATCTTGTCGAACGCAGGTGCGAAAATAATATCTGCCGAGCTCCCGTTATCAATTAGAACCCGATGAACGGTTCTATTTGCCACCACTGCTCGTACCACCAATGGATCATCATGGGGGTATTGGCACCCTTCTAAATCAGCATCTGAAAAAGTGATAGCTGTATCCAAACGCGGTGCTTTGGATACAGCATGCACTTCGAGAGCTTCTTCGGCTCTGATCCGTCGGAGGTGCGCCTTCCGAGCTGAGCTAGACTCTCCACCTCCGGCGAACCCTCCAGATATCACTCTGATTTCCCCTAGAGGCTGCTGGTGTGGTGCTGGTGCCTGCTGCCGGGGTGGTGGAGGCGGAAGAGCTCGGTTCTGGTCATCGTTGGCTATAAAACGACGCAGCTGACCTCGCTGGATCAAGAACTCGATTTCCTTCTTTAATTGAATGCAGTCATCAGTGTGGTGCCCATGATCCCGGTGATAATCACAGTACTTCGTGGGGTCTCTCTTTGCCGGGTCTGCCTTCATCCTAGGTGGCCATTTTAAAAATTTCTCGTTCTGGACCTCATACAGTACTTGTGACACAGCAGCGGTGAGTGGGGTAAACCGCTGAGGCCCATACCTGGGTTGTAGTTCAGGTTGCATGGGACCCAGCCGATCTCTGACATTTCCTCTCCTCTTTGGCGAGCGGTCTCTGTCCCTCCTTGGGGACCTCTCTCGTCCTTTTTCCTTCCTAGGGCTTCTGTCCCTTCTCTTCTCTTCTTTTTCCTTTTCCTTTCGCGAAGACGTACCGACCACCTTAGAAAGGAGTGCCTCTTCACCGTTTATATATTTCTCTGCCTTGGCTAACACCTCAGCCATACTTGCCTGAGGGTTTTTTGATATGGAGAACATCAAATCCTTTGATTGCACTCCCAATCCTGCAATGAAAGCAGTTATGGCTAATTTTTCATCCGGGACGTCTACTTTCAATGTCTCCGAGTTAAATCTTTGGACATAAGTCCTCAGGTTTTCCTGGGGACCTTGCTTCACATTCAGCAGGTGGTAGCTCGGCTTTCTGTGTATCCGGGCTCCTATAAAGTGAGAGACAAAAGCAATGGATAGTTCTTTAAAGGATGAGATCGAGGATGGTGGGAGCATATGAAACCAGTTTAAGGCGGAGCCTTTCAGCGTGATGGCAAAAGCTCTGCAGCGTACAGGATCCTGGTACCCATGTAACTCCATCTGGTTCTTGTAAGTGTTGAGATGATCCACGGGATCTTTCGATCCGTCAAAGACCTCCATTTGGGGCATCCTGAACTTTGGTGGGAGAGGGAAGTGTAGCACCCCCGTGGTGAATGGGGATTCGGTTTGCTGAACCAAAATATCCATTGTAACCGGGGCCTTACTCTTTACGGCCTCTTTCATATGACTGAGCTCTTGCTGGAAGTCTTTGAAGCGTTGCTCCCAGTGC
Source organism: Ilex aquifolium (assembly GCA_951799425.1). Taxonomy (NCBI): domain Eukaryota; kingdom Viridiplantae; phylum Streptophyta; class Magnoliopsida; order Aquifoliales; family Aquifoliaceae; genus Ilex; species Ilex aquifolium. Next base: position 61,948,343 of record OX637391.1, on the reverse strand, counting down.
TGCTCTCTCCTGTCTTGCGGATAAGGGAAAAAATCACCTCTCTCACCCCTGTCGTTCCGACTTTGCACTTCGTCGTTATGGCCATTACCAGGGGGTACGTAGGGGACATATCCCCTGGCCTGGCTGCCTTCTCCTCCCTCGCTGACCTCTCTAAGGGGGTCCCAGTATCGAGGTTCCCTATGAGGGGGATTACTCTGGCCTTCTTGGGCCGGTGGTGCCTCCCGTGGGCGTTGTACGAGCTTTGACAGCTCTTCGTTTTCCTTTAGCAAGCGTTGGTTGACGAGACGAAGGGCCTCCAACTCGTTATTAATGGGGGAATTCGCCTCCTGGATGTTCCCGGGTTGTCTGCCGTGGGCAGTTTCCGGCTGATCTTGCATTCAGGGTAGGTTTGTTTGACTTCTGCTCATATTTCGAGTTATTACCATCAGTCACTGAGGAATCAGCTTACTTGTAACAGGAACAGTCGTTCCCACAGACGGCGCCAAACTGATGGTGTAAACCTCCGGATACGAGCTAAGGAACCAGATTAATTGGCGTGAACAGTTTGCATGGGGACTAATATGGCATCTGAGCTACAAGGCTCATGAAGTGGAGAATGAAAGCTCTAATTAGTCGTGTATAATGTGTGAAATACGGTGGAAATATAGTGGTTCACCGGCCAGTGAGCTCGGCTAGTCCACTCTCTAATGGAGGCTCTTGCTCCTTCTTCTTTATTGATGAATTGAAGGTGTTACAGTCGAATACTCAGGGAACTAGGGTTTCACAAAATCCCTCTCTCTCTAATGGGGGATATCTCTTTCTTTTTATAGCCTCATATTTACCTCTAATACGGGACTATCCTACATTGAAGGGATCGTGCCCTATCTTCATCCACAATTCCGGAGTTACCTAAATTCCTTATGGCTGGCTTTAAACGGAGAGATCTTTGCCTTCTTCTGTGGGATCCTCCTTAGTTTTAGGAGGAGATCATGGTTAAATACGGGTTTTCTGCCTCGGATTGGATTCTACCTCCTTAATAAGGGTATCCGAGTCGTCTTGTTGTTCCCTCAGCATTTCTCCTCTCGCGCCTTCGACTAGGAGCTCTTAGTGCTGACTGGATGAGCTCTGCTCATGGCTAGGGGAGCTCAGCTTATTTTGCCTGAGCTCCCGAGCTGAGCTCTCTTACTGAGCACGTGCCAGTTTTATTCTGGGTATCATCAGTCTCAAATCAATAATCATGGTGTCTCTAATAATGCTTAGGCACAAACAAGTTGGTTTTATGCAGACTTGACAAACTCAACATGAATAATGGGTAACTTTGTTATCCGATCACAATATTTCTTGTGGAAAGATTCACTATTTTATTGTTTTATCATATTGTATAGTTTTTATGATGAATGGTTATAACTAATGATTTGATTTACGACTTTAATTCATTTTTTTGTATGATATTGAAAAACAAACTTTTAGTACGTACCCTTATATTATCCCCTATAATAGATATTCATATATTGCAAGTTCATGTCAAAAAACTAAACTAGTATATCCTCACTATCCCTGTAAGAAAAGAAGTCAATTATAACATATATGTGTTTTTTGTATCAGTGTCTAAATAAGTCACAATTTTTGTAGTCTCTTTTCCCCATGATAAAGTGTGCGTCCTTATTGAGTCACTCTTTTGAGTAGTTATCTACCTCCATATGAACCTTCTTACCTGAATGAGAGCTTTGTCTACAAGAACATTTTCTAAGGTTATAGCATACAAAACTTGTTTTATGTTTATAGTGGCTTTGAATGTGATAATCCTTGGGACTTTATAACCCTTAAACATATCCTGATGGTTGTCTTTTTTCAGTAATCTTGGTGGAAAATCCTGTGAAAACTGTCATATGCTTTGGTGAAATCAAACTCGTCGCAGCTTGGTTTCCCACCCTCACTACAGAGTGCACCTTCATGCAGATACAATAAAATTTCTAGCTGGTTTACATTTGTCTCCCGTTAGCCTTCAAGCCAGTCCCTTCGACACCATCTGCCTATCCTACATAGTTGAAGAACTGCTCTATTGTTTTGTATGATTCTTTAGAAGATCTTCTTGACACCAAAAGGGAAAAATGAGAGAACAACAGTAGTAGAAAATTTGTAAAAGCTGGTTGATTAAGTTCACTATTATGTCATATGCATTTGACATAGGGCCATGATAATCAAATCACGTCCAACTCCTTGCTTATGGTGCTATGCATTTATGTTTGCATAAGATATACTATATATGTTTGTATTTGCTTCATCTTTTACCCTGATACAGATCTCTTTGAGGATAGCAGGAAGACGACAGAAGGGAAAGTTTTGGGTTAATGGCTTCTGAGGGGGAAATTTTCTACTTTTCTGGGCCATTACACCTTACTCTTATTGATTGGTAAGGATGTTCTACAACATTACTATGTTTGCTTAGCTGTATCACATTCCATATGTTTATAATGCTATAATCTGAAAATACCAATTTTGCTGGAAGAAGTTCTACTATTGCTTTAGGCTCGACGTATTTTCGGTCTGGTTTATGGTCACAAATGGGTCTTACTGATATAACAATTATTTAAAAAGGAAGTTGAGTAAAGGTCTCATCAAAAAAATTTAGTCAATGCTAAATGCAGGGTGATGGGAAGGTACCATTAGCTAGGGGGAAAATATTGTAGTGAATTTACCATTTTAATTGTCTAAGGGAAAATATTGTGGTGAATTCTCACTGAAACACATCTTCCTTGAGTTACATGTTGCCTGAGTTATTATTTAATATATTGTTTTTGTATAGGTTGTTTAGGATTAACTTTAGCTTCAAGTTGTCCCGAACAAATATAGTTTGATGCTACATTAATTGCTGCAGGAAAAACACACATCACAGAAGATCCATAGCTGCCAGCTTGGTTAATGGAGTGTACATTCTAGAAATGGACCGCCAGCAGAAACGCCAAGGACCTCAGGCTCTTGCTCCACCCTGGTGGGATTTCTTCCATTTCAGATTAATCCGCTTGCTAGTGGATGATGATGATCACTCCATCTTTGGCGCTATCTATGAGTTCAAATTTCCAGCTTGCCACTTTAACTATTCACCCCACAATCCCCCAAGATATGTTATTGCCTTTCGAGGCACCATCATCGAACCAGATACCACATTACAGGATCTCAAGTTGAATCTTCAGGTCATTGTCAATACCCTTCAACACAGCCGCCGCTCTAAGGTTGCCGTGCAAGCTGTGCAGCATATGGTTGCTTCTGTTGGAGCTGCAAATATCTGGTTAGCGGGACATTCTCAGGGTTCTGCAATAGCTCTGCTGGCTGGAAGGAACATGACCAAGTTGGGTTGTCGTCTTGAAACTTACCTCTTCAATCCACCATTCTTTTCTGCACCTATAGAACATTTCAAGAATGAAAAGTTGAAGCATGGAGTCCGCTTCACAACTAGTATCATCACAGCTGGACTTGCTGTAGCCGTGAAGGGTCGCCATCAAAAACCAAACCAAACTGATCCATTCAGTGTATTATCTGGATGGGTTCCATACCTTTATGTTAATCCATTGGATCCGATTTGCTCAGAGTATATTGGATATTTTGAGCACAGGGATAAGATGATGGAGAATGGTGGCACTGGGGGACGAATTGAAAGGCTTGCAATGCAGAATTCATTAGGAAGTCTTCTACTCTCGGGTGCATGTGGAAAGGATTCAGAACCAGTACATCTCCTTCCTACTGCATATCTGACAACTAATCTGAGCCCCACTAATAATTGGAAAGAAGCTCATGAAATCCGTCAATGGTGGAGACCGGATTTGTACTCGCAATCCAAACTACACCAATACAGATGATAGCTTGATCTTGATTGTCATGGCGGCAAAAGTACCATTGACATACTCCAATGGAAACTTTACCTCCTCCTCCTTTTTAATGCGTACTCTAGGCCTGAGAAATTTAGGCCGTTTATATTATCTGCAAATGAAATAACTTGGGTGAATTGTTTTTATTTTTAACTTTATTTGGTTTCTTCTGCACGTCGAATAGATTCGTAGAGCAGAGGGTCTCCTGCTTATTTTTTCTTAATTAGGATGAGTTTGTCTGATTCCAGAACTCTCGATGTGATAATTGTTTGATTAATGGAGCCATTTAAAATTAAGGAAAGGAAAAGTTGACTTGATCAAAATGCTTTAAGGTCTCAATTCTCAAATCAAATGCGACTTTATTAATGTAGCCTAAGCAAGCAGCATCGATACAGTTACTCCACCTGCATAACTAACACAACAGCTTTAACACAGTTTGGGAGATGATGTAGCTGGCTGCTATGTTTATTTTCTTTTGTTATCTCTTTCATTTCATCCTTTCTAATCACTTTAAAGAAAGGTGCAATCAACCTTTACACCGACACTATCTTTTTTTTTATGCATTTTTCTTTTAACTCTTCCTCGTGACAATATTTGATCAATGTTATTAGGACATAATTTGAGGACTTAATAACAAGCTCACATACCGGAATGCAAATGGTGCAGCACAGCACATGAACTTGCAAGATGGGGTTTAAAGGCAAAGCACACAGGCCAACTCCAAAGGGACAATCTCCCATACTCTCTGCACAAAGATGTGAATCAAGATAGAATAGCAATCAGTTTAGCTTAGGATTTAGCTTTTCTTGTTTGTTTCCTTTTACTTCTTTATTGTGTTCTTCACTTTTCTCAAGCAAAAATTTTTAAAAAAAAAAGCAAATGATTGTGACCATTGATTTGTTAATGGGACCAACCCAACAATAAAAACACTCCGCTATCAATCCACACTACACTACATCAATATATTTGCAATTGCTGGCCAGCACGAAAGTTCCATTTGATTGGTAGTTGTCGCTGGGTACTAGTCTTCGTCAAAGTCAATTGTCTTCTACGACATTCCAAGCGGCAATGAGGCCCATTAGCGAGAAATCTAGTGCAAAGATGATTAATCAGCCCGTCAAACTTCGTAGTCATATCCCAAATCAAGAGTGATCTAAATGGGCCCTCACAAGTGGACCCTATTGCGGGTCAGGCGTTCCATTCTTATATGAACCCAAACACAGCCCAATAAGTTTGCCATAGTCGGCATCACCTTTTGCACTCTTTTCTCTTCCTATCATATGCATATCAGTACTAATGGTTCGATTGGTAAGTGAGACATGTAGAAATATATGCAGCTCTTATTTATTAATCTTTTATCAAATGTCGCTTATCAACTCAATATGGATTATAGAACTGGTAGGTCCTATTATTTTTTCTAGTCAGATCTATTGATTCAATCATTCTGGTAAATATATATATATATTAGTTATTATCCATGCCTAAAGGTACGGAATAATAAAAAAAATTGTCAATTATAAATATATTTTTATTCACACTCAAAATCAAATTATAAACATAGAAGAGAGAAAAAAAAATTTAATTACCTGTTATAATGGGGGTGAGCGATGGTAATGGTGGTGAGAGACAGTGATGGTTGTGGTGGGCGGCGACAACCGTTGTGATGGTAACAATCGTGAGTGGTAATGGTGATGGTGGTGGTGGATTTTGGGTGACGATGGTAGTAGTGGCAGTCATGGATAACGGCGGTGGTGGGCGTGGGTGGTGCTGGTGGTAGGTATGGTGGGGGTGGGTGAAAGTGGGTAGTAGCAATGGTGGGCGATGATAGGTGGTGATGAGTTGTGGCAGTGAGTGGCGGTGGGTAGTGGTCAGATGATGATGGTAGTAGTAATAAATATAAGAATGAGATGATAATGGTGGTGGCGGTGGGCAGTGGTGGGGTGGCGGCGGCAGCGACGATGGTGAAGTGTTTTATAGAGAAGTAATTTTTAAAAAAGTAGAAATTATTTTTTTTTTACTTTTACTTACTTATTTAAGTGGTAAAACAATTTTTGACTTATTTTGAAGTAATTAAAATAAGTTGTTCAAAATACTAATTTTTTTTTTTTAAAGTGTTTATGAGAAGTTATAAATTCTAGAAGTATTTTTGAAAAGTCACCTGAAACACACCCTTAAGGGGCCTATTTTCCCTATTAAATTTAAGAAGTTAATATTAGCAATCGGATTAACTTTAAAGTAAAATTTAAAACGATTTTAATTGCAAAAAATAAAAGTTATATATGTATATATGTGTGTGTGTGGGTGTATATAAGACAACATATCTACTAGAAAAAGAAAAGAAATAGATATAACATAGAGTAACACATGTAGGAGTATCCAGACAGACAGAGTGTGTGCTTGAGAGAGAAAAAGAGAGTGAATATGCATGCATACATACAACAGAGAACAAACCCGAATGAGATTTGCATGTATGTGCGATTGTAACCTTATGGTCCTTGTCCTGGCTGAATTAGTGAGCACCCCACTGCTATGTATGCCCAATTATTGCAAATCAGCATCGTGTGTCTTTATCACTTGCCTAATGACAGCTGCATTTTATGGCTTTCATAAACTTTTGATTTATCTAGAAGAGTAATGTTACCTTGCTTTAATTTGTTGACCCAATTATTCGTAGTCATTTGATTGATAATGGACCGTAGTATTTGTTGGGACCTACAACCAATCTAATAATTGTGATGGATTATGTTAATAATTTATGTCAGCATGAGTTAAGATAGCCCTTTTTAATCTATCTATTTTCTGTGTATTGTGTAAGCAGCATAAAAACTGATGGGTCCGGCCTAGTAATGGGCCCGACCCAGATGAGACTAAGCTCGGTTCATCCTGGAGCTAAGGAGTCGGCCATGCCATCCTGGAGCTAAGGAGTCGGCCATGCCATCCTGGAGTCACGCCATCCTAGAACAAAAGAGTCAACCACGACATCCTAGGGTCTCAGCCACGCCATCTTGAGATCCACTTTGCAACTGATAAAGAGATCTCCCCGTTATTTCTACGCAACTATCTCGTCCATTACGAGAATAGTGTCACCTCCACTGAATTAACCTATTTGTTACGAATATGACATCTCAATCTGTTAAGAGGCGCCTTTAAATTGTAAGTCCCCATTTACATATGGGGGCATCTTATCTCACACCTGATTTACCTAAGCTTTCTTTGCTTTCATCCGAGCTCTCCCACACTCCTATAACAATAAAACACTTCGGCAACCAAAGACCTTCAAAATGGAGTAGGTCACCCTGAACGACTCTATCTCTGTGTGTTGTTTGTGTTGAGTTCTTCATCATATTTACTACATTTTATTAATCATACTAATCACTTGACAAATGGTACATAAAACTAATTTGTGCATCATAAAAAACTATCGTGGTCCTACAAATAAGCTACTGACTGTTGTTTATTTGAATTTATTACATCTCTCACATTACACTCGTAATTATTGTTATTGAATTAACATTTCCCCCCCAAGTAGTATGTTTATTTCATTTTATTCTAAGTAGGACTGTTAGTTTTCCATGACCCCAGTCGTAGACATTGTAGACTTATACTTCAGTACACATTTAGACAAATTCTTTTCAAAACATGATGAATGTTTTATTTTGGAGTGGTGTGAAAAAGATTCAATTAGATGAAAGAAGAATACGATCGAGAAATTTAATATTTAGGAGAAAAGTGAGACTGGAACCACATTTGACGGGGATAATGTGGTATTTTTTTTAATAAAATTCCATGATGCCTTTAACCATGAAAATTAGGAGTAATGAATTGAACATATATATTTTTATCATTATATTCTCACATATAAAATGGGTTTCTCCATAAATTTAATGAACCCATAGAATAGTTATATTAACGGAGAACATTTTAACACACACACACACACACGCGTATATTTCTTTCTAATTTTCTGCCAAATTTTAGGAGGCTAGATTTTGGATAATTATCAGAAAAACTCATCTTTCTGTTTTTTCTTCCTAAACCAAACATGATTCTTTACTCATCCCTCTCCATATCCATCATTCTACTTTTTCATTAATTTTATCAAATGGACCTAGGGCTGTTAATCAAGCCAAGTTTGAATATTTTTTTAGGCTCGTTTATGTGTAAATAGTCAAACGAGCCAGCTCGTTTATGTGTAAATTAGGTTTGAATTAGGCTCGAATTCAGCTCGATTAACACCCCTAAATGGACCACCCAGGCTCTTTCTCCCCATCCCCGTCACTTGAAACACCCAGCTTCATGTATTGATGATGAGTCCACTAAAATTATATGACGACAATAAGAATAAAATTATTATTTAGTAATAGTTAGGTTGTCTACGTACGTTAGACATTGACGCATTAAAGCTTATCACAATATGCTTTGTTACGTATACTTCACTCAGAATATGATCCACATGATATGGTTGTTGATAAATATACATCTACCACTTGTGAATAATGTCATGCTTTCTTTTTCTCTAGTAGGGTCATATTGTTTCGTGAAGGAGGGAGACCACAACCTAGCATGCATTGAATTATGGATGAATAATGGATGGCTCTCTTTTCTTATTAGTCCGCAGTGTCACATATCAATATAGCTGTATGAAATAACGTCCATGCATCACTTCAATTGTGTAGGATTGAACTCAATAAACATTATCTTCAATCAACACAACCGGGCCTAGTCCATCGAAAAACTAATATACTAACTTGAGTTCATCCATAAATACCGGACAAAGAAGACCTGAACCTCGTACTGAAATGGTCAATGTTTGAGATTAACCTTTAAACTTAAGGGTGTTATATGTAATTTTTATATTCGATGGTTGTATTATTCTCCACTTTTATTATGAGAGAAAAAGGTGAAAAAAGAAGGTTAATTAATTTTAGCACAAAAGACACCGCAAATGCTTCTTTCTGATCTAGCGATGATGATTCCTTAGACTCCGCTTATGGACGGTGAAGGAAGTCATCGTCAAACAATGATGCTTAACGCGGTTAAACTAATGATGCCACAAAGATATCACAATGCTTGAATGATTATATTTTAGCAAATCTTTTGAAAATGCTCTCTCTAGCAAAGCACATATATATAGGATGTGGGTTGTGACCACATCGGTTGGTAATGTGCTCAAATTTATGTCATTGTTGAAAAATTCATAGGATCGATCATCAACCCCCACTCCATACACAACCAAACAATGGACCTAACTCTCGGATCAGATTTTAGACCAAACACGTGTGTGAATGTTATGATTATTATGGTGATGGTAAAATTCAAATGTAATTTGATGGTGTAAATCTATGCGAGCGAGCTATGGAACAGGATTATTTGATATGAACGACCTGCGTGGAGCTAAGTTCGGTGTCTGAGCTACAAGGCTCGTGCTTGATAACACCGGTGATGCTTAGGGAATTTCCGGGAAAAGGGATGATAACAAGACAAGATTATAGTGGTTCACCGGCCTGAGCTCGGCTAATCCACTCTAGAATGGAGTCTCTCTCTTTTTTTTTCTCTCTTATTGATGGTGTACAATCTGTTACAGTCCAATCCCCCCTCCCATGGAAATATACAGTACTTATAATATCACCCCCTACCTTCCAGGATCTCTGCCGAGATCTTTGCCCCCCATTCATGGGATCTTCCTTATTCCTAGGGGGGGATCCTAATCAAATGAGGGTTTCCCTCTTGGGGACGCTGCATGATTTCCGCTTGGGTAATACTGACTAATATCCAGCTGTTTCCCTAACTGATTTGGGGTATTGCTTTGCCTGGGTCGAGCTTGAGCTCTTCTCCTCTAAATTCTGAGATTTTTATCTGAACTCCATATCTGACCTCCCGAGCTGAGCTCGTACTTGGAATTAAGTTTGGGTATCATCAGTTGCCCCCCAGCCCTTAGCCCAAGTGATCTTGGGTTGGGGCTGAGCTGAGGTCCAATTAATGCTGAGCTCCAGCTGCCGACCTCGATCTTCGTGCGAACAGGCTCTTGACGGTTACGAATAATCATTTCCTTCCTTGTTTCCCGCGCACGTTCCCCACTTAGTGCAGTTAGCTTTAAATGCTTCCGACTTGACGCTAACGGCCATTTTTCTTCCTCTGAAACTTCAAAAACCTCCCTCTTCCTTGTGGACTCCAGACTTCTCAATCCCTTTGGCGAATTTAGGGCTTTGCAGCGATTCCTTTTTCTTCGAATTGGCGTTGGCGGCTTGCTTCCTTTGACCTTTGGCTTGCTGTACATTCTTGATTAGGTACGTTCTTGGTCCTTTGTCTGTTATTTCCGTTCTGGATCCCTCGAATCTGAGGTGGTTTCTTCATTTTTGGACCTTTCGGTTCTGTTATTTTAGGAACAAAGGTTTTTCTTTGATTCATCTTCCCCATTTTTTGGACCCTTACTCTACCGCTAGGATTTTTATCATCGTTCATAGTTGTGTCCATCCCAAAGTTCTTAAGGAGTGCGTCTCTGAAATTCCTCCTCTCTACAGGACTTTCCAGCTACCCTTTTCCTGCCCTACTATGTCTGCTTCCTCCGATGCCACCCCTTCCTCTGTTTCCCTTTTAGGAGATCAGTCAGTTGGGGAGGACTCTGACCTAGGAGCCGTTGGTGAGGAGATCGACAATTTCCCCGGTGTTGATTCCGCCGAAGCTCATGCACCCACTGTTGAGCCTCCTTCTGCACTGCCCCCTGTGGCCTCGAACAAGGGGAAGGGTAAAGTGAGTGGTGTAGGTGTTAGGGCTCCAGAGGTTTTGTCTACCTTTAGTCATGCTGAGAGTGTAGGCCGTAGTGAGGCCAGCCCTTCTCTTATGAAAATATTGAGCGCTCGTTATGGTTTCCCCCCAGGGGTTAAGTACTGGTGCCCGGATGAGTATGCCCCCTATGTCTCCCACGTTCATAAGAAGGTCTGCTTTTTCGTAGCTGCCTTTGAGAACGGGCTGCGCTTTCCTCTTCACCCTTTCATAAAGGGCGTTCTTCAACATTTCAACGTCTGCCCTGCTCAGCTTCCTCCTATTTTCTGGGGAATTTTGGTGGGTCTACTTGTCTTCTTCAAAATCCATAAGCTTGGGGTTCCCACTATTCCCCTGCTTACACACTTCTACAATGTCAAGTACAATTCTTCGGAGGGCTTTTTATATATCTCCCGACGTGTCAAGACCAAAGTGATCATCGCTGATCCTCCGAGCTCCCACAAGCAGTGGAAAAAACAATTCTTTTTTGTGGAGGGCTCACAATGGGAGTATGATCCTGCCGATAAAACAGACACCCTTCCAGTCCCTAGGGCGTGGTCTGTTCCCGAGAATCTAGGTGAGTCTTCGTCTAGCCATGATTGCAATCGAGTCTTGTGACCATCACTGATCTTGCCTTGTTTTCATGGGTTCCTAGGTGAAAGGCTGGAACTCAGTTCGGAGGATGAAAAGGTGTTGCTGAGGTTGGAGAAGTGCCAAACGGCGAGATATTCTGAGCTCATTCGACCCCTCGTCCTTGTAGCGCAAGGGCTCAGTACCCCTGGGATAGTTATAGAATCCCCTACTCCTCTTTCTGTCGAGGTGCCTATCTCCTTTCCAGCAGCTACAACTGAGGTGCCAGGTAGTAGATTTCTCATTGCTCGTTTCAGGCCTCCCCCTCTTTCCTTCTGGCTCTTCTTGTCAAATGATGACCCTTGTTTTTCAGGTTCTTCTTCAATGGAGCGATCCAAAGGAGAGATTAAAGCCAAGATAGCTCAGCTGAAGGGTAAAAGCAAGCGTAAGCCAGAGGTCGTCTCTGATAACCGTCCTGTTACTCGAGCTAAGGTGCCGAGACCAGGATTGCCCCCCAGCGTCCCTGCTTTAACTACAGGAACCTCTTCCCTGTTATCAAGTTCGCTTGTTTCAACTCCTGGAGTTGGTGTCACTTCGTCGAGCTCCCCTCGAGCTCCAGAGATCCTTCCTTTTTCGGGAGACCATCCGCCCCTCGATAAAGCTAAAGTCCTGGACCAGACCTCCCCTTCATCGTCTGAGGTAGAAGAGGCCTTAGGGTTAATTCCTCAGCTTCCGCTGGCCTCTCTTCCCCTTGGATCACCTGATCTCACCTCCGAGCCCTCTCAATCGCTCTCCGTGAAGGTGAAGAGGGAATTCCCCAAAGCGGAAAGGAGTGAAGACTCACTTTTTGACAACATTGATCTGGCAGCAGGCGCCATCACTTCCATCATCCCAGACTCTGACGTCCTGAGGGCAGCCACTATGCCCCTTGAGAGCTCCATTAATTCACTCTTCATGGGACTACAGCTGTAAGTAGTTGTTATTCCCCAATAGGCTTTCACTTCATTTTTTTTTTTTGTCACTGATCGCACTTATTCTCAGCTGGCCATACATGTGAGGGGTCTGTTGAGCCGAATTCGTTCCATGGAGAGTTCTGTTAAAGCATCCAAGGCCTGGCAAAACAAAGCAGCAGAGCTGACCTTTGCCAATGACGACCTCCAAGCCCAACTCCTGAGTCTACGAGAACATGCGGAGAAGCAAACCTCTTCTATCAAGAGCTTGGAAGAGCAAAAGAGAGGAAGCCAAGAGGAGCTCAAAAACGTCGCAGAGGAGGTCCAACTCAAGACCGAAGCTTGGGCCCAGGTGAACCAGGAGAAGTCTAAGGCCTTGAGTGCCTATAGGGAGATGAAAAATGAATATAATGTGTTGGGTGAGGCGCATGATGTTTTGCTTGCTGAGGTTGAGATACACAAAGCAGCTGTTAAGGAGAGAGATGATCTGATCTCTAAGCTGAAGGACGACGTTGTCACTAAATGGGCTAAGGGGTGGATTGCTTTTCAGGAGATAGCCGAGGAGACTTACCCTGAGCTGGACTTCAATTTTGACGTTCCAGATGAGGAAAATGAGGAGGCTTCAGCTGAAAAGGAGGCGGAGGTGCCTAGCTCATCCATTGCTTCTGAAGGAGCTCCTGCGAGCTCTGAGTTGCCCACTGGGTTTCAAGTTCAGAACCTTCTACCTGCTGCACCTGTTTCTACCTCAGATACTTCCGAAATTTTACCGCCCCCTGCCCCTACAGACCTACCTGTCTCGGCTCCTTTCTCTGCTGACCTGGTGGTAAGGGCCTTAACTGAGGCGGAGGTCTCTGATCTACCAATAACCCCAGAGACCTCGACTGCTATCTTACCGGACGCTACATCTGCTGACCCTGTACTCACTACTTCAGCTGAGCTGCCAGGAGATTCATCTCATGCGGAGAAGCAAACCTCTTCTGCTGAGCTGCCGGGCCATGTTCCTCCAGCCCCTTAGGGATCTATGCTTTCAGATTTACCGATGTAAATATTGGATATAGATATTTTCACCGTCTTTGCTTTTTGAAATTACTATCCCATCGTTGCTTATTGTCTTTCTTATCTGCGTTTTCATTTTATATCGCGTTGTTCTCTGATTGCACTCCTCTTTCCTCTTCTGCCCCCTTGCTTGGAGGAGTTCTTCAGCTCTCCTTCCAAGCAACATAATCAACATTGGGTGTTCAACCGAGCTGTCATTGTGCTAGGTCAACGTCTGTAGAGCTTAATTGATTCGACAAGACCATGAGGGCTGATCTTCGAAGATAAGAGGTTTCCTTTTGGTTCCTTTGGTGGTTGGTCAACCGAGCTGACCAGAGCTCAGAGATGTATGGGGAATACTCCGTTTAGACGTGCTCAACTCCAATTGCATTGAATGTGGTTAGATTCCGCGTTGATTCTCCTTCCCGCGCTTTCCCAACTGCTTTCCAAAACCGTAACTGCCTTCATCAATTAGGAATCCGAAAAGACCGCCGACTATGCCCCCTTGTGGTTCTTGGTTTTTCTAACCGCTTGCGGTTTTCTTCAATGCTTAATACCTCCCTGTCCCTTTTTTCCTTTGCCAAAAATTTTTCTGAGTTTTTTCTTTGCTCTCTGCTGTCACTTTCTCTTCTCCTTGCAATCCTGATGGCTGCTCCTATTTCTCCTTTGTTCCTGGAACGTGCTGCTTTTGGGATCGACTGGAAGTGGCACTGTCGCTACCTGTCACCTTCCATATTGGAAACTTCTGATTTAGTGGGCATCAAGAGGCGATTCTTCCCTGAACTTGATTTGCCCCTGCGAGTTCCCACTCCAGATGAGCCCTGTAACTTCCTTTCTCGAGGGGAAGTTTGCTTTTTTGAGGGCGCCTTTGACATGGGACTTCGCCTTCCCATCCATCCCTCTATTGGGCGGGTCCTTGCTCATTATGGCTTGTGCCCCTCTCGCCTTTCCCCTCGTGGGTGGGCCGCAATGGTTAGTTTTTTTCTCTTCTGGCGCTTGTATGGCAATGGTAGGTTCCCTTCCGTTGCCGAATTCCTTTACTTTTTCGAGATTGAGGAGGACGATGTCCCCTGTTTTAGTTTCTTTCGTTGGAGGCAGTTCGATTTGGCTCGTTTGGTTTTAGATCTCCCCGCCAACCCTGAAGGATGGTCTAATCGTTACTTCTTCGCTTCTGGAAAGTCTTGGCGTTCTCCTGAGCTGCGTCGCCCTCACACCAGGGTTCCCCGATCTTGGAAGAGCTTTTCTCGCATTGGTGTGCTTAGGCTGAGATTTCTTGAACTCTTTTCCCTTTCTTTTTATTTTACGAAGGTATATTCTTACCCCCTTCTTATTGCACAGGCCCTCTTGATCTGGACATACCACACATGGTGCATATAGATGAACTGTTGTTCGCAGAGCCCAAGACTTTTTCTGAGCCGATGACGAAGGAGAACCTTTACTTGCTTGGCGCCGATGCTACTGAATATGAATTTTCTTTCACTCCAAATTCTCCTTGGACTTTTCCCTTTGAGTCTGACGAGGAGGATGCTGGCGAGGAGGAGAGTTCTGATGAGCAGAAGGTTATTGGTGAGAGCTCGAAGAAGCGCAAGAGGGATGATTCCCTCTCACCTGACTCTCTTGCCACCGTTTTTCTTACCTCTGCAGGCCAGAGGCTTCTTGAGTCGCTTCACAAGGCTGAACAACAAAGGGATGAGCTAAAGGAGGAGAATGCCCGTCTGAAGGAGGAAGTTGCTGAGCTGAAGTCTCAGCTTAAGAAGGACTAGAAGCTCTATCCCCTTGCCTTTTCCTCTTCTTCTTTTATGTCAGATTTTGTCTTTCCTTGCGTTTCTTTGAACGCCTGTATTCTTGGATATCAGACTTTTCTTGTTGAATATGCATGTTGATGTTTGTACCGAGGGGTGTATCTTGAATTTCACGAACTGAGAGGCTCACCATTTGAGTATGAGCTGAAGGGCTCATTTTAGATTTGATAAGCTGTGAGGCTTATCTTCTGTGTATGAGCCGACGAGCTCACCCATAATTTTGTAAGCTGAGGAGCTTATCTTTTATATATGAGCTGAATAGCTCATCTTAGTTTTATAAGCTAAGTAACTTATCGTGAGTATATGAGCTGAAGAGCTCATCTTGAATTTTTATAAGCTAGGAAGCTTATCGTGAGTACATGAGCTGAAGAGCTCATCTTTAACTTTATAAGCTGAGGAGCTTATCGTGAGTTTATGAGCTGAGGAGCTCATCTTTAATTTTATAAACTAAGAAGCTTATCTTGAGTATATGAGCTGAAGAGCTCATCTTTAATTTTATAAGCTAAGAAGCTTATCTTGAGTATATGAGCTGAAGAGCTCATCTTTAATTTTATAAGCTGAGGAGCTTATCGTGAGTATATGAGCTGAAGAGCTCATCTTTAATTTCATAAGCTAAGAAGCTTATCGTGAGTATATGAGCTGAGGAGCTCATCTTTAATTTTATAAGCTAAGAAGTTTATCTTGAGTATATGAGCTGAAGAGCTCATCTTTAATTTTATAAGCTAAGAAGCTTATCTTGAGTATATGAGCTGAATAGCTCATATTTAATTTTATAAGCTAAGAAGCTTATCGTCAGTATATGAGCTGAGGAGTTCATCTTTAATTTTATAAGCTAAGAAGCTTATCTTGAGTATATGAGCTGAAGAGCTCATCTTTAATTTTATAAGCTAAGAAGCTTATCGTGAGTATATGAGCTGAGGAGCTCATCTTTAATTTTATAAGTTAAGAAGCTTATCTTGAGTATATGAGCTGAGGAGCTCGTCTTTAATTTTATAAGCTGAGGAGCTTATGTTTTAAATTTGGAAATCACTTTGGGGCGAATAAAAGACTCGTTTATTCTTAAAACAGAGCTCTATTACAAGTAACACTTACTGAAAGAACTTCTTAAGGTGTTCGGCAGGACCTTCCCCTCCTCGGTTTGCAGCTCGTAGTTCCCTGGTCTTACTACCCTTGATATGATATAGGGCCCTTCCCAATTGGGTCCCAACTTTCCATGCGTGGGATCCCTCCTTGCAAGCAGAAGCCTCCTAAGAACCAAGTCTCCAGCCTTGAAACTTCTGTGCCTGACCTTCCTATCGTAGTATCTTGCAGTCTTCCTCTGGTAAATTCGGACACGATGCAGAGCTCTGTCTCTCTTTTCATCCAGGAGATCGAGGTTCAACAGGAGAGCCTCATCATTATGCTCGGCATCTGCAAATTCCACCCTTGGTGATTGGAGCCCCACCTCAACAGGGGCCACTGCCTCGGTTCCAAAGGCCAAAGCGAAGGGGGTTTCCTGAGTTGCAGATCTGACGGTGGTCCTGTAGGCCCACAATACCTCAGGGATGTATTCCACCCACTTGCCCTTTAGGTTTTCTAGTTTGGTTTTGAGAGCTGTCTTTATGGTTCTGATCGTCACCTCAGCTTGCCCATTGGATTGAGGATGCGCAGGAGCTGAGAAATAATTTTTTATCCCCAGCTCAGCACAAAAGCTTTTAAATTTCGAATTGTCAAACTGTTTTCCGTTGTCAGACACCACCGCCCTGGGAACTCCAAACCTGCAAACTATCGATTTTCAAACGAAGTTTTGGACTTTTTGTTCAGTGATTGTTGCCAAAGGTTCGACCTCTACCCATTTGGTGAAGTAATCCACCCCTATGATAGCAAACTTGCATTGCCCCACGCCGGTGGGAAGGGGTCCAAGAATATCCAAACCCCACTGCTGAAAGGGTCATGGGCTTACCACCGAGGTTAGTAGCTCGGGGGGACAGTGGGAAACATTGGCATGTTCCTGGCAAGTCCTGCATCTTTTTACTAAATCGGTGGCGTCTTTGAGCATGGTTGGCCAATAATATTCTTGTCTCAGTACTTTTCCTGCCAAGGCCCGAGCTCCTATGTGATTGCCACATATCCCCTCATGTACTTCTCTGAGTATATAGTTGGCATCTTCATCTCCCACGCACTTGAGGAGAGGCGTTGAGAACCCCTGTTTGTACAGATTTCCTTGCAACAAGGAAAATCTAGCTGACCTGGTCCTCAACTTGGAAGCCTCCTTGGCATTGCTTGGCAGAGTCCCATTCTGCAGGTACCCAATGATGGGGTCCATCCAACTCGGCTGAGCTCCGATTGATAGTATATCTTCTTCTTCGAAACTTACTGAAGGTTCTGGAAGGTGCTCCACTCGTATTAGCGTATCCAAATCTTCTTGTGAGGCCGTTGCTAACCTCGCCAATGCATCTGCTCGCGCATTCTCTACTCTAGGCACGTGTCTGACCTTAACCTGCACAAATTTCTTTATTAATTCTCGTACCTTTCTGAGATAAAGAACCATCTTTTCGCCTCTCGCTTCGCAGGACTCCTCTATCTGCTTTACCACCAGTTGAGAGTCACTACAGATCTCCAGCTGCTCTGCTTCCATAGAATAAGCAAGATTGAGCCCAACGATGACAGCTTCATATTCTACTTCGTTATTTGAAGCCTTGAACCCAAATCTAAGGGCATACTCGACATCTATTCCTTCTGGGGAGGTTAAGATCATTCCTGCACCGCTTCCCTGAGCATTGGCAGCTCCATCTACTGAAAGCCTCCATATGGGGAGGTCTGGTATTAGATCTGTGGTCTCCATAGGCGCTGCTGCTGTGAACTCTGCAATGAAATCCGCCAAAATTTGCCCTTTGATGGCAGTTCTTGGCTTATATCTGATGTCAAACTCACTGAGCTCTATGACCCATTTAACCAACCTCCCCGAGGACTCTGGCTTATGTAGTACTTGCTTCATCGGCTGGTCTGTTGGAACCTCGATAGTATGAGCCTGGAAATAGGGCCTGAGTCTTCTGGCTGTTGTCACCAACGCTAAAACGAGCTTTTCCATCTTTGGATATCTCTTCTCTGCCCCCCTCAGAGCTCTGCTACAGTAATAGACTGGTTGCTGAGCTCTGTCTCGCTCCCTAACCAGCGCTGCACTAGTCGAAAAATCTGAAACCGTCAGGTAGAGAGTAAGGACTTCCCCTTCTAAAGGGCTCACTAGAACAGGAGGAGAGCTCATATAATCTTTCAGGGCTTTAAACGCTTCTTCGCACTTGACATCCCACTGGAACGCCTTTTTTAATAACTGAAAGAATGGCTGGCATTTATCACTTGATCTAGACACGAAACGGCTCAAGACAGCTATCTTGCCTGTCAAGCGTTGCACCTCCCTTGTGTTGGATGGTGACTGCATCTCCACCATTGCCCTAACCTTCTCTGGGTTAGCTTCAATCCCTCTGCTGCTAACAATAAAACCCAGGAATTTCCCTGCCGAGACCCCAAATGCGCACTTCGCAGGGTTGAGCTTCATTTTGTACTCCTTTAGAATCTGGAATGATTCGGCTAGGTGCTCAATGTGGAGCTCTGCTTTTTGTGACTTCACCAACATGTCGTCGATGTAAACTTCCATGGATGCTCCTATTTGCTTTTGGAACATCCTATTCACCAACCGCTGGTAAGTAGCTCCAGCATTCTTCAACCCGAAAGGCATGACTTGATAACAGTATGTTCCTTGTTCAGTTACGAAGGAGGTTTTCTCTTGATCGCTGGGGTCCATCCTGATTTGGTTGTAGCCTGAGAAGGCGTCCATGAAACTAAGCAGCTCGTGCCCGGCTGTGGCATCCACTATTAGGTCGATCCGAGGTAAGGGAAAACTATCTTTGGGGCATGCTCGGTTGAGATCAGTGAAGTCGATGCACAGCCGCCACTTGCCATTGGTCTTTTTGACGAGAACGACGTTTGCCAACCAGCTAGGGTAGTCAACTTCTCTGATGGCCTTGGCATGGAGGAGTTTGCTGACCTCCTCATTGATTGCCCTTTGTCTTTCGGATGCAAAGCTCCTCCTCTTCTGTTTGACGGGCTTGCAAGTTGGGTTCACGCTTAGCTTATGGGTAATAACCGAAGGGTCAATTCCTTCCATGTCTTCTTGCTTCCAAGCAAACACTCCTATATTCTCCTTTAGGAACCGGATGAGGAGACATTTGAGCTCAGCGTTCAGTCTGGAACCCACATAAACGAGGTGTTCCGGCTTCCCATTAAGCTGAACTGGCTCCAGCTCTTCTGAGGGCATTGGTCTTGTCTCCATTTCATATCTCATGTCGAGTTCATCCAATTGGATGTTCTCAACCTCCTTCCTTTTTACAGAGGCCATGTAGCATTCTCTTGCTATGCACTGGTCTCCTCTGACTACCCCGATTCCATTTTCTGTCGGGAATTTGACGACCAAGTGATAGGCAGATGGGATTGCCTTCATAGAATTAAGGGATGGCCTTCCAAGTAAGATGTTATATGCGGAGGGCGCATCGACCACTAGGAATTTCACGGTTGTGGTGGCTTGGCAAGGTGGGTCCCCTAGGGTGAGCACGAGTTGGATCGAGCCCAGGGGGAATACTCTTTCTCCGGAGAATCCCAGCAAGTGAGTGTTTACAGGTTCAAGTCTCTCCCTGCCTATGTCCATCTTGTCAAATGCAGGTGCGAAAATGATATCTGCCGAGCTCCCGTTATCGATTAGAACCCGATGAACAGTTCTATTAGCCATCACAGCTCGCACCACCAATGGGTCATCATGAGGGTACTGACATCCCTCCAAATCAGCATCTGAAAAAGTGATAGCTGTATCTAAGCGTGGTGCTTTGGATACAACGTGCACTTCGAGAGCTTCTTCGGCTCTAATCCGGCGGAGGTGTGCTTTCCTGGCTGAGCTAGATTCTCCGCCTCCCGCGAACCCTCCAGATATCACTCTGATCTCACCTAAAGGCTGCTGATGTGGTGCAGGTGCTTGCTGCTGAGGTGGTGGAGGTGGAAGAGCTCGGTTCTGGTTGTCATGGGCTACGAAACGGCGTAGCTGACCTCGCTGGATCAGGAACTCGATTTCCTTCTTTAACTGAATGCAGTCATCAGTGTGGTGACCGTGATCTCTGTGGTAATCACAGTACTTCGTGGGGTCTCTTTTGGCTGGATCTGCCTTCATTCGAGGTGGCCATCTTAAAAACTTCTCGTTTTGGACCTCATACAAAACTTGCGACACAGCGGCAGTGAGTG
This sequence comes from Ilex aquifolium, assembly GCA_951799425.1. Lineage (NCBI taxonomy): Eukaryota > Viridiplantae > Streptophyta > Magnoliopsida > Aquifoliales > Aquifoliaceae > Ilex > Ilex aquifolium. Next base: position 61,928,114 of record OX637391.1, on the reverse strand, counting down.
GGGTGAATCGCTGAGGTCCGTATCTGGGCTGGAGTTCAGGCTGCATGGGGCCCAGGCAATCCCTGACATTTCCTCTTCTCTTTGGCGAGCGGTCCCTATCCCTTCTCGGAGACCTCTCTCGCCCTTTTTCCTTCCTGGGACTCCGGTCCCTTCTATTTTCTTCTTTTTCCTTCTCCTTCCGTGAGGATGTACCCCCTACTTTGGAAAGGAGTGCCTCTTCACCGTTTATATATTTCTCTGCCTTGGCTAACACCTCAGCCATGCTCGCCTGAGGGTTCTTCGATATGGAGAACATTAGATCCTTTGATTGCACTCCCAACCCTGCAATAAAGGCAGTTATGGCGAATTTCTCGTCTGGAACGTCTACTTTTAGTGTCTCCGAGTTGAACCTTTGGACATAAGACCTCAGGTTTTCTTGAGGCCCCTGTTTCACATTCAGCAGGTGGTAGCTCGGCTTTCTGTATATCATGGCTCCTATAAAGTGAGATACGAAAGCTATGGAGAGCTATTTAAAGGATGAGATCGAGGCTGGTGGGAGCCTGTGAAACCAGGCTAGGGCAGAGCCTTTCAATGTGATGGCAAAAGCTCTGCAACGTACGGGATCCTGGTATCCATGCAACTCCATCTGGTTTTTGTAAGTGTTGAGGTGATCTACGGGATCTTTCGTCCCGTCAAAGACCTCTATTTGTGGCATCCTGAACTTTGGTGGAAGAGGAAAGTGTAGCACTCCAGTGGTGAATGGGGACTTGGTTTGTTGCACTAGGACATCCATTGTAACCGGAGTCTTGTTTTTTACAGCCTCCTTCATGTGGCTGAGCTCTTGCTGGATGTCTTTGAAGCGTTGCTCCCAATGTTGTTCTCTCCTGTCTTACGGGTAAGGGAAAAAATCGTCCCTCTCACCCCCATCGTTCTGACTTTGCACTTCCTCGTTGTGGCCATTCCTAGGGGGTAGGTAAGGAGCATGCCCCCTGGTCTGGCTGCTTTCTCCCCCTTCGTTGACCTCTCTAAGGGGGTCCCAGTGTCGTTGTTCCCTATGAGGGGGATTGTTCTGGCCTTCTGGGGCCGGTCGTGCCTCCTGTGGGCGTTGCACGAGCTTTGATAATTCTGTGTTTTCCCTTAGCAAGCGCTGGTTGACGAGTCGAAGGGCCTCCATCTCGTTGTTAATGGGGGAATTAATTTCTTGGACATTTTCGGGTTGTCTGCCGTTGGTAGCTTCTTGTGGATCTTGCATTCGTGGTAGGTTTGTTTGACTTCTGCTTATATTTCGAGTAGTTACCATCAGTCACTGAGAAATCAGCTTATTTGTAATAGGAACAGTCGTTCCCACAGACGGCGCCAAACTGATGGTGTAAATCTGTGCGAGCAAGCTATGGAACATGATTATTTGATATGAACGACCTGCGTGGAGCTAAGTTCGGTGTCTGAGCTACAAGGCTCGTGCTTGATAACACCGGTGATGCTTAGGGAATTTTCGGGAAAGGGGATGATAACAAGACAAGATTATAGTGGTTCACCGGCCTGAGCTCGGCTAATCCACTCTGGAATGGAGTCTCTCTCTTTTTTTTCTCTCTTATTGATGGTGTACAATCTGTTACAGTCCAATCCCCCCTCCCATGGAAATATACAGTACTTATAATATCACCCCCTACCTTCCAGGATCTCTGCCGAGATCTTTGCCCCCCATTCATGGGATCTTCCTTATTCCTAGGGGGGGATCCTAATCAAATGAGGGTTTCCCTCTTGGGGACGCTGCATGATTTCCGCTTGGGTAATACTGACTAATATCCAGCTGTTTCCCTAACTGATTTGGGGTATTGCTTTGCCTGGGTCGAGCTTGAGCTCTTTTCCTCTAAATTCTGAGGTTTTTATCTAAACTCCATATCTGACCTCTCGAGCTGAGCTCGTACTTGGAATTAAGTTTGGGTATCATCATAATTTGTGTTGTTATGCTAATATCTGAAGAAATATTTTTTTACTTATTTCAAATATCTATAAAATGTACTCCATAGTTCATATACGTACGATACAGTGTTATCACAATTGGACCGGACCGACCGGTCGAACCGGTTGGACCTTGAACCCCGGACCGGTCCGGTTCTTGAGTTGGACCGCTTAGGCAATTAAACCGTCTGTTAATCATTAAACCGGCCAATTTTGTTTTAAACCCGTGAACCAGACGAGTTCTTCAAACCGAGCGGTTCCAATTTTAAGGAATAAAAAAAATTAAAATCAATTTTTTAGGGCAATTTTGCCCTAAATCGACTTCGATCGAACACTCCTTGTGCAATTCGTCACCTTCTCCATATGCAGAGCAAAGGCAGCCAGACGCAGAGGCCCTCTTCGACTCTTCCTCTTCGATTTCGAGTCTTCACTAGACGTACACAGAGGTAGAAGCAATCACCTCCGAAGCTCAGCAGCAATCTGTCTCCCTCCGTCCTTCTATGACTATAATTATTCTTCTTATTCTTCTCTCTCTTCTCCTCTATCTCAATCTTTCTCTCAGTCTCTGCCCCTCTCTCTCTCTCTCTTATTCTCACACTCACACAACACAACACACAAAAACTCTTGACTAAACACACACACACTTAACAGAGAAGGAATACTTACAATACTATAAGGGAAATGCTATTTGAACCTAATTTGGGGACTTAATCTAAGGACCTAATGATGTACAACCATCGGATTGGTTGTGGGCTCCATCTAACATTGGAACTCACAACTAATTTAATGGTTGAATTGAAGTCACATCATTAGGTCCCTAAATAAGGTCCCTATAACATTACTCATACTATAATATTGTTAGTATAATTGCCTCGAGAAAGACGGAGGGAGACTTAAGACACACATTAAAAAATACTATAATTGACTCGAAAAGGCCATTGCCTTGAGAAGGCAAAAAGGCATAAGCAAGTTGTTGGGTTTTTTTTCTTTATAGAATTATGTATTTATGGTGTTAATTTTATAGTAAATTGTATATATTGTGAACATGTTTTATATTTTTTTAATTAAATTATTATATTTTATATTTTTTTAATTAAATTATTATATTTTACATTTTTTTAATTAAATTACTATATTTTATATTTTTTAAAATTTATATTATATAACCGGTTCGACCAGTTGACCTAACGGTTGAACCAGTGAACTATTGACCGGGTCCCCCTACCGGTTCAACGACCGGTTCGATTTTGATAACATTGGTACGATGGTGTAGCTTTATACAGAACAAACCATGCATGTGATTGGCCACGGGCTGCCTAATTCAGTGTCTCCGACCTCCATGGACTTGTGCACATGCCTATTAATTGGTTCGTTAGGTCGGCCATCCTTCTATGCTTTGTGTCTCCTTTTCTATTCATCCAATTGGTTTTCTTGAATTAATTTCTTCATTATTCGATGTTTTGTGGGCATTTTGTATGCTTGTTTGCGTCCTTGTGGAGTGGAGTGGATTGTTAGTGTAGTGATTTCTGTTGGACCACCTACCTGCCTTTTTCACTAACATCATGGCAGTTGCCCATTTGATCACACTTCTTGGGGAAAATAGTTTTAGGTGAAATTTGAAAGATGTTTTGCATTTCTTTGCTCTTTTTGTTTACCAGCAAGTAGTAGTTGAACCCCAAATCCATCATCACATTTAAGGGTCATTAATCTTTTTTCTAATTCGGTTTCTTCATATCCCTTTATCATTAAGTCCGTATCCGTAGTGCTGCTTCTGCTTGATTTGCATATCAACATTTCCACCAGACTTGTCTTCACTTTTTTATATTATCTTATCCATCCACCCACAGATGATAGCTGCATTTTTTTCTACCCACACCACATACATAAATCGACAAAATACTCTTTTTCCTCCATAAGCTGTAGCTGTATATGCACTTATTGTCACGTGCATGCGATGCAAGAACAGGCCAGGCCCATCACATTGATTTTCGATTCATTGCTTGAATAGAAATTTACCGACTAAATGGAAGCACAGACGGTGATGCTAAGTGGGAGTTGGACATGAACCAAAAAAAAACCATCACAGCTTCTTGTGAGTGAGTGAGTGAGTTGTAACGTTACATCTTGGCTTCAGTCCATTTGGGCACCAATAAGGTGTCTTGTTGACCGTCAAGATTGGCGGCTTTGACTGACACTCATTTGATTGCACCTTGTATTGGGAAATATGAACACAGAACACAGGTTCAATTCCTAAAGGAATGTATGTGGCTGTCTGTGGTGATACAATGTCAAGTGAATTGTTGTACACGCAATTCTCTTTTCTTTACTTTTTCCACATTTTCCAATGTTAAAAGGTCAAAATCCGCACTGTCGATGAGATGGTGATTGATCTTCAGCTCTGCAAGACAATGAGAGGCCAATGATGCCCCAATCAAAGGTCCTGTGGTATTGTGGGTGTCAATCCGTGCTGTTATTTTCGGATCTTATCATTATAATTCATATAGTGTACATGTCAATATTTAGGAAAAAAATTTATTTAATGTATTATATGTGTCAAACATTAATCAAACTCTTTTATTATATGTATTTATCAATAATTTCAATTTTTGAATCGTTTTAAATCGGATTTGTATTGTATTCCTTCCCTAACCTTTTTAATACATTTAACAGCAGTGGCAGAGCCTCCTTTGAATTTTGTTATCACCTTTATATATGTAGGGTTAAGGTATTGTATTCTTATTCAATTTATTATATTTATGCTTTCCTTATTTTTTAAAACTTTGTGTAATGATTCTAATAATCCTTTTTATTTTCAATAAATTAGTGGTCTACTATCCCCTTAAAACAAAAGTTTTATTTTTAGATTGAGTAAAAAAAAATGAAATGTCTTGACCTATATATTGATAAAAAATAATACATCTCTTCTATTTAATATATTGTCCACTATTTTTCAAAAATAATAATATGGTTGTTATTTATCATTTTTCGGTAAGTTTGTGGTTTGTAATTTAGCAAAACTCGATTACATGTAAAGGTAAAATACCATAACCCAGAAGCATTTTATACTATTTTAAACAATTAATTTCTTAACTAGATGATGGACCATCTCACTTAGAGTTTGCAACAAAATAAAGGATGATTTTTGTCACAAACTCAGTGATTGTACACATTGGAAGAAAATTAGTAAAAAATTTAGCTTAGAATTAATCCATTGAAGATAATTTTTGATATTTTAAAGAATGTTGTGTTCCACTTTAATAAGGATTGAATTTAACTGGACTAAGAATATTTTATACATTTTTTGTTTGAAAATTGATTTTGATGTTTGATATAATAATTTAGCCTTGAATCTTACTTACATTTTGCTATTAAATTTTTTTTGTATTAACACATGAATAGCATTTAATCATATTTTGCTTCCCGAAAATAAATTTCTAACTCTGCCCCTAATTATGGGGGTGGGTAAACGAGCCGAACGAACATGTTAAGGCCAAAGCTGACGAGCTCGATTTTCAAAATAAGCCTAAAAATATGTCCAAGTTTGACTTGTTTTTAAAAAAACGTGTTTGAGTCAAATTGGAGTCGAACCCGAGGAGATCGACTATTTTACATATAAACGGCTCAAATTTTACGAGCATGAACCTAGTTTATAGAAAACGAACAAACGAACTCAAATTTCATGCGAGTCAAATTCAAATCTAACTCGAGTAGCTTACACCCTTTAGCACTCCTACCCCTAGTTAGCAGTCGGTGGCTCACTGTTAAACTTCTTTTTGGGAGATCACATCTATCTAATTCTAAATGCAATTAATAAGCAGACAGACACACCAACACCAACACCAACACCATCTTGTGTGATGGTGTCACTGTGTACCATCTTTTTCAGTTTCAAAATGTTTATGTTAATTATCCGAAATTGCTATTGCCTTGTCAGACTCTCGCCTGGGCCCTCTAGAATCCAATATTGCTTTTTCCCAACCAATAGGAAGCTTATGAGTTCCACAACTTTTATCTTCTTCTTTTCTTCCTGGAGTTTTTATTAGATGTATTCGATTTGAGTTTGGTTGCAGTCTCCCTCTCTCTCTCTCTCTTTCTTTCTCTTATAGCTAGTATGAGTATCCATATACTTTTATTCGCTTGAAAAGTCGACTTTTTACAAAACCACTACCATGAAGCAAAGCTACTTCAGGAAGAAGGAATCACTTTACCTTAAAATCGAGAAGTTTCAGGAAAGTCAGACGAAATACCACAAAGCTAATACAATTGGGGGGGAGAATCTCAGCCCACTGCAGAATAAAATTTGATATTCCACTTAGAGAAATTCTGATTCCACTCTGAGTTCAATTATCGAGCCCAAGAATACAATCCAATGTAGAGACTCTTTCTCCCATCTGTTAGATGCTCTAGATTACAATATAATAACACAAATAAAGAAAGAAAACGACGCTTCTATATTGGATAAGGTACATATGCCATTCGATCACTCAAATATATAACAAGAGACTGACTATGCATGCATGTGGAATTAATTAATTTATTACATTGTTTAGGTAATTAGTTCACTCTTTTTCCAATTTTAAGCCAACATGTAAATTATTCAGAGTATGTGCCCCACTGCGTCTCTCTCTCTCTCTCTCTATATATATATATATATATTAAACATGATGAGTAATGGTAGACTAATAAAAAAACAGGAACTAAATGACATGGCATTATCATAATTGTGGTTTTGGTCCCATTTCTACACATTTGAAATTTTAATTTTTCTCATTAAAGTAATGTTATGTCATTTGGTCCTTGTTTTTTATCTTTTTTTTTTATCAATCTAGTATAACTTTAAGCAAAATCAACGACATCTCATAAAGAATGTAGGGTACAAACAAGAGGCATGCAATAATATCACATATGTACAACACCCCCCCCCCCCTCCCCCCAAAAAAAAAAAAAAAAATTTTAACTCAGGATGACCATCAAAAAAATAGGTATAAGAATTCAATGCCACGCAATGTGGTTACTTATTAATGGCTGACAGCTATCAAAATTTGTTGTTCACCTATATTCTAAATTAATATGCTATTTGAACTTAAATTACAGGCTTAATTTAGAATCTAATGAATTACAACGGTTAGATTAAAAGTGAATTTCATGTAATATTAAAATTCACTATTAATCTAATAATTACATTAATTGGTATTGTATTAATATTTATCAATTTTATGAATATTTTTATCTCTATTGTGGTGTCAAAAAAATAATAAAAATAGAAAAAAAAATCTCCAAAAGTAATAATTTTTTATAAAAATATCAATAAATACTATAAAACACCCAAAAAAAATATTAAATTTTAGAGGTACAATACTGAATTTTTTTATTTAATACGGTAGTCAAGTCCAACAAAAAGTGAGCTCACATCCAATTCAATTCAATAATTCAGATAAAAATATTAATAAAATAAGCAGACATATCACAGCACGCAAATTAAGGAAGATTCCATTATGTATATTCTCACTTTAAGGATTTCATCCTCTTAAAAATGGGCCCTATAACCAAAACATTTTTTATTTTCATATTTTTATTTTTTGACAAGTAAAAATATGTCACATGAATCATTTTTTACTTTTATTTTATTTTTTTGATCGATAATTATAACTACTTAACTAATTTAAAATTAATGAAGACAGTTACATATCAAATTCAGTACTGCAGCCTTAACATTAAACATAATTAACCTTGGCCTATTCTGAAAAGACTAATGCTATTTGAACCTAAAAATTTGATCTAATTTGTTGACCTAATGATGTGGCTTCATTAAAACTATTGGATCAACACTAAATTTCAATGTTTGATGGGCTCCACAGTTAATTTAAAGGTCATAGTGAATTAAGTCAATAAATTAGGTCAACAAATTACATCATAACAGCATTGCTCTTCTGAAAATAAAAAAAAATAAAAAAAAGAGAGAGAGAGAGAGAGAGAAAGAATATTAAGAGAAAAGAATTACAATACAAAGCAGGAACAAGCGCCTTCTCAATCAGACAGTACTCCAGTGCGCAGTGCTGGAAGTAGAGGACAGCTAATGCTCTCGATATCGACAGCACACCAACTTCTCTCTCTCTCTCTCTCTCTCCCCTTCAGTCACCGCCATATGTATTAAAAGGGACTGCCCACCCTACTATCCCACCCCACTCTACCTCCTTCTCTACATTAATTCATCTTCCCATCCGAAAGAATATAAGCCAGAAAAATTCTCTCCTCTCCTTGTTTGGAATAGTAATAGTAATTTGTTTTTTCTCCTTCCCAGAAATTCATGCACTCTGTCTCTAACAGATTTCATCACACCTACCTGCATTTTAATTTCTCTACTCTCCGGTAGTAACTGAAAAATATGGGCTACGGCAGACTCGGATCTACCGGGACGGGTGGTTCTTCAAGACCAGATAAACTCTCAAATATCCAACCAGATGACGAAGACACCTCAACACCGCCGACCACCACCCGGAAGTCCAAACTCAAATTCCTTCTAATTTTCTCACTCATACTAATTCTTGTGTCCGCAGTCTCAGTGGGTCTCCTAGTCGGACTCCGAACCAGATCCGACAGCAGAATGCACCGGAAGCCCACCCAAGCCATATCCCGAACCTGTAGCCGAACTCGGTACCCAACTCTCTGTGTCAACTCCCTCCTCGACTTCCCCGGAGCACTCTCCGCCTCCGACAAAGACCTCGTCCACATTTCCGTCAACATGACTCTCCTACGTTTCAATAAAGCCCTATACATAGCTTCGGACATCAGCAATATCGGCATGGAAACGCGTGTACGGTCCGCGTACGACGATTGCCTCGAGCTCTTGGACGACTCGGTGGAGCTTCTCACACGTTCTCTCACCTCCGTCTCTCCGTCACCGGACCTCAACTTAGCCCAGGTTGGGTCCACGCAGGACGTGATAACGTGGCTAAGTGCGGCGCTGACGAACCAGGACACGTGTACGGACGGATTTGCGGAGGTGAATGGGTTCGTGAAGGATCAGATAGGTAATAGATTGAAGGACTTGTCTGAATTGGTGAGTAATTGTCTGGCGATATATTCGGTGGCCAGTGGGGACGACGATTTTGCAGGAATTCCTGTACAGAATCGTCGTCGGAGAATGTTGGAGTCCAAGGATGAAATTTGGCCGGAAGTTGGGCATTTTCCGAAATGGTTGTCTAGGAGGGATCGAATGTTGTTGGATATGCCGGTGCCTGGAATACAAGCGGATATTGTGGTATCCAAGGATGGTAGTGGAACTTGCAAGACGATTGCGGAGGCTATTAAGAAGGCGCCTGAGCACAGTGATCGTCGAACCATAATTTACGTCAGGGAAGGAAGGTAAGTTCACATATCTACAGTAAAGTGGAAAGCTTTTCACTTTTCCTTCACTTTATTTTTTTAATTAACTTATTATTGCTTTCTTTTTGGATACCTTAAATGTCAGTTGTTACACAGACTTATGTTACGGTGTCGGTGTGTCATTCTTTTTGAAGTGATTGGGTAATTGACTTCAAAGCTATCATCATTCTACTTGTTAGTTTTTTCACGTGAAACTTTTTTGTTTTGATTTTGACATTTGGAACGATGGATGGATGGATGGATGCGTGTTATTTTAGGTTTCAGTCGCTAACGTTTCTCTTTTTATATTTTTTTTATTAAAAAAAAATTAATCTTAGTTTTTCTACAATCAAAAAAATATAAAACATATTTAATAGTCATTTACATTTAAAAATTTATGAAAACAAAAATAAAAAATATATTTAATATTATACCGAAAATCTATACCCACCACCACCACACCCAAAACTCACCACCACCAACCACCTACACCCAAAACCCACAACTTCCATCAGCCACCCAACCATCACCAAAATTCAACCGAAACATCACTCACCACCAAAACCCACCACCCCTGAAAACTCATCCCCAATAACAACCATTCAACACCCTCAAAACCCCCTGAAACCCACCCCCCAAAGCCCCTGAAACCTATTGAAACCCACCACTCGCTTTCTCGTTCTCTCTCTCACACACACACACATACACACTCAAATATAACAATATATACATAGATCTAGGGCTTGGAGGTGCAGAGATAGCTCGATGGAGATGGAGTGAAATCTAACCTTGAAGATGGAGTAATGACTTCTAGATCCGAGAGCTCCTTAGCAGCGATTGGCGATGGCTTATGGCATCGAGAGAGAGAGAGAGATGGCAAATAGGGGTGAAAGAAAGAGGGGGCATTTTATACTCAAGCAAGAAAATTCATTTTTTGTTGTTAAGGAGGATCGAAGTCAAGATCTCATTAAATCCCTTTTTAACCGCGCGTTTGTTTTTTTTTTTTGATTTTTTCAAAAACATCTTTTTGAATGTTTCCATATTTTAGCCTTGTTTTTAAAACAGAGCAATTAAAAAAAAACGAAAACATTTATCATACGTCTTTCGTTTTTTTTGCCATAAAATGAAAAAAAAAAAATCAAAAACATGAGGTTACCAAACGTTACCTTACAAAATGGATATTGGTGGGTTGGGTATGGGTTAGGTTAGGTTCTCATCTAAGAGTACCTTGAAAATGCCTGGGGAGTTTTGGCAATTATATATGTAGAAGTGAATGGATGGGGGGGGGGGGGGGGGGGGGGGGGTTAAAATGGGATTTAATGAGAACTGTGTGTGTTGTTCAATCCAATGTCAGGTATGCAGAGGATAATTTGAAGGTGGGGAGGAAGAAGACGAAGTTGATGTTTATTGGGGATGGGAAGGGCAAGACGGTGATTTCGGGAGGAAAAAGTGTGTACGATAAGGTGACGACATTCCACACCGCGTCTTTCGGTAAATTCCTCTCTTTTTATTCACTTTGTTTGCTTTGGATGTGTTCAATGTGGTTGTGGTTGTGGTTGTGGTTGTGGTTGTGGTTGTGGTTGTGCCTACTGCCCAATTGTTTTTTTTTTTTAGCTTTTGCATGTAGATTTATGTTCTCTACTTCGGTAACATTTCCTAGGTAACATCTCCTTGTTTGTGCCGTACGTACATTCATTAGTTAACAATTGTTTCAGAAAAGTTGAATACCTGTTATTTTTATTTATCTTATAAATTATGGAGTTATTACAAACAACTACCTATATTTTGTGGTACCATATATATATACTCTTTATGACCCTTGAAAAGATGGGAGTGGGAGAGAATATTCAATACAACGGTAATATCATGATAACATTGATGATATGGTTACCAACTAATAATAAAATCTCAAATGGACAAAATGAACCCCAATTAGATAGTTATTGACTTTGAATGGGGTTCATTTTATTACTTGTCTGTATATTATTTGTTGATGATATTATGTAACAATACTAACATGATATCACTGATTACACAAGGATGACCATCCCCCCCCCCCCCCCCAATATTTCCAAAATTATCTATACTACCTCTAGTTATTTGAAAATCCTTTCTCCTTTTTATATTTTATAAATTCCTATTTTTCTTAGGATATGTTATTTACTATATTCAAAAAGTTTGATGACTCGATATTTAATAACTAAGTGGTGAATATTCATCACTCGTGTCAGTGTTTTTCTTAAAAAAGAAGAAGAATGCTTAGATGAGTTGTTGACCAAAAGAAAAAATAAGAAAAGGCGTGACAAAATCGAGTTAGAACCGTGACAATATCTCTAATATGCATTGACAAATGAGTAAATTTTATGATGATGTCATGTGAATTAAAATTTTTGATGATACATAATAGGTAATCATTGCACCATATCATAAGTAAAGACATAAATAAATCGTGATATTGTCATAACTCAACTGTCGCAATGGTAATTACAAATTAAATTTTGAATTTTATGACATAAATTATTTTTTACGATAATACCAAATAAAATTGGATTTTGATGAGTTATTTATAATTAAGATGTGACATTGTCAATAATTTTTTGAGCGACCGCCAGTTAATAAAATTTTAAACAATGCCATTGTTTTTGGTTGGCCCCCCCCCCCCCCTTTGACAAAATTTGGGGGGGGGGGATTGTCTGCTAGTTAGGTCTCGTTGAAATAAGATCAAAATGATGGTAATTCCAAACTATGCCTAGCTGTATCTTTCCTACATCTGTATCTATCTATTTTTTCCACTTACAAGCGCTCCAAGTTTTGTGATTCTTATCCTCCTCTGATTCAGTGTATGTCCCGTGGTATAATCAAGTTTTCTTACGAGAAAACAGGGATGTTTAAGTGGTGGCTATAATAATAATAATAGTATAGTATAGTATAGTATAAAGAAGATCACATTATTGGAGGTAAGTGGGTCATGATGATTGGCATCTATCTCATAGTCAAGGTCCTCCTCAAAAACATATTCTCTTTCTTACCTAACATAACATTGTTGGCCCTCTTGGAATATCTGCATATATGACAAAAAAAATTGAGTTATGAGGAGGATGTTTGAGCTTAACACTTTTGACTTTGCTTGGCATAATGATACATACAGCGGCTACTGGTGCTGGTTTCATTGCACGGGACATATCATTTGAGAACTGGGCTGGACCAAGCAAGCACCAAGCAGTGGCTCTTCGAGTGGGTGCGGACCACGCAGTGGTCTACCGGTGCAACATTATAGGATATCAAGACACACTTTACGTACACTCACAACGCCAATTTTTCCGTGAATGTGACATATACGGAACGGTAGACTTCATATTCGGTAATGCCGCAGTGGTGTTCCAAAACTGCAACTTATATGCACGAAAGCCCATGGCCATGCAGAAGAACACTATAACGGCCCAAAATAGAAAAGACCCAAATCAAAACACAGGAATATCAATCCATGCCTGCAGGGTCTTAGCAACACCAGAACTCGAGGCCTCAAAGGGCAGCTTCCCAACTTATCTGGGCCGTCCATGGAAAATGTACTCACGAACAGTCTACATGCTATCATACATGGGCGATCACATTCACCCTAGAGGATGGCTCGAATGGAATGGAAACTTTGCACTTGATACCCTGTACTATGGTGAGTATATGAATAATGGTCCTGGATCGGCCTTGGGGCAACGGGTCAAATGGCCAGGGTACCGGGTGATCACATCAACTACCGAGGCTAGCAAATTCACAGTTGCTCAATTTATATATGGGTCCTCCTGGTTACCTGCCACTGGAGTGGCTTTCTTGGCTGGGCTATCAACTTAATATTAAACTCTGTTTTATATATTATAGATATATAGGCAATGACTCCAAACCGACATCGGGTGGAGGGTTCTGTTTCCTTTGTAAGGTATATAATTTTTTCTTTTACTTTTTTTTTTTCCGTAATGAATAATTACTTTCCTTTATATGACTCAAAAGATTTGATAAGCAAGATGACAACTATCTGTTTTATTCTTTACATAATTCAATTGTTTGGAAGAAAATAGATTTATTACATATTTGTGAAATTTTACTAATTACAAGAAACTTTAATCATATATACCTTGTGAGTTGTGAGCAACTGTGTCATTTGAGCATTTTCCTAGCTTTAAATCTATATAATAAAATAGTTTACAATTCAAATCCCAAAAGATAAACAAAATGACTTTTGCTATTCGCGGTTGAGATCACTTTAAATTTTACTTTAAAATTAATCTAACAACTAATATTGACACCCTAAATTTAATAGGAAAAATAGGCCCCTAAGGGTGTGTTTAGAGTGACTTTTTAAAAATACTTTTACAAATTATTTATCATAAATACTTTTAAAAAAAAAATAGTGATTAAAACCGCCCCACCACTACCACCGCCGCCACCGCTATCACTACTGCCACCACCGCCGCCGCTATCACTACTGCCACCACCACCGCCTCCACCACCACCACCGCCTTCGCCGCCGCCACCACCGCCACCACGGTCATTGCCACCCACCACAACCATTACCGTCTCCTACCACCACCACTGCCGCCCACCACCTCTCACCCCCACTACAAACCGATGCTAAAATTCTTTTATCTCTTCTCTATGTTTGTGATTTGATTTTGGATATAAATACAAATATGTTTATTGTTTACTATTTTTTATTATTCTGTGTCTTCAGGCACAGACAATAACTAGTATATCTATATAATAAAATAGCTTACAATTCTAATCTCAAAAGTAAACAAAATGACTTTTATTTTTCGCAGTTGAGATCGTTTTAAATTTTGTTTTAAAGTTAATCTAACGGCTAATATTAATACCCTAAATTTAATAGGAAAAATAGGTCTCTAAATGTGTGTTTGGAGTTACTTTTTAAAAATACTTCTAGAAATTATTTCTCATAAGTACTTTAAAAAAAAAAAATAGTGTGTGAAACCGCACCACCCTTACCTCTACCGTCGCCACCACCGCCGTCGCCGCTGCCACCACCACCGCCGCCACCACCACCACCGCCGCCGTCACCACCACCACCACCACCGTCATTGCCACCACCACCACCGTCGTCGCCGCCACTGCCGCTGTCACCACCACCACCACCGCCACCGTCGCTGCCACCGTCGCCGTTGCCGCCACCCCCACCACCACCACCACCACCATCGCCACCGTCGCCGCCACCACCACCATCGTCGCCACTGTCGCCACCACCGCCGCCACCACGGTCATTGTCACCCACCACAATCATCACCGTCTCCTACCACCACCACCTCTCACCCCACTACAACCGATGTTTAAATTCATTTATCTCTCCTCTATGTTTGTGATTAGGGGTGTTCACCCTACCCTACGGGTAGGAAATATGCTCTTCCGTCTTCCTACCCGATACTGTGCGGAAGAGTTTTTTCTTGGCCTACCCTACCCGATCAGTTGTGGTATTCCTACCCGCGTTCCTACCCGATTAATCGGGTAGGAAGTCGGGTAAAAACTTTTGTAGCTATTAATTTTTAAATCATTTTAACAATTTAATTAAATAACATGCACTAATTTAACAACACAATAAATCAATAACACTAAAATCTAAAACAACTACAACAACAATTATAATAAAACACAAGAAAGTTTAAGTTTAAACATCAATCCACCATAATTATTACACAAATACAATAACATTTTTCCTTTCGTCACCTTACAACAGTGATCAAACTAATGAACAAAATTGAAACGAAAAAAAATCAAATTCAAACCCAGTAGCGGCATGAAGCAAGACCACCACCGGTCACAATTCCCACCGCTTAGACTCAAAAATTGAATCATCATCTCAGTTCATATCCAGAAATCCAAACCGGAATGGAAATCGAATCGAAAACAAAATCAAAATCTAAATCTTGACTGAATTCAACAAATCAAAATCTCAGACCCCCAACACCACAGCCGGCGCTACTGTCGCCACCATTTCTACACCATCTTCACCTCATCTCTCTCTGGCGTCCCTCATCCAGAGAAAAATAAACAGACTGAAGATTATATAATTGAAAATCTACATCATCTGTGACTAACAAACATTTAGAAACTTACAGGGACAAAGGCAAATCACAACCATACTGACTGACTCTCTCTCAATCATAAAAACGAAATTAATTAAAGAAAGATTTCACACATAAAGAAGTTCCTAATGGAGGCAATCAAAAGCTCGTGCAAGCAGATGGCCACCACTTCCCGTGACTCTCGGTTTTAAGTCAGTCTAATACATGTAATATAGAAGAAGATGGGATCTAACAAACCAAAACATAATATAGAAGAAGGCAAGAAGCTGCAAGGATTTTAAAAGCTAAAAAATTATGAATGTTACAACTTAGAATAGCTGAGAGAGATGGAAGAGCATCTGAAACAAATCGCTGAGAGAGAGAGAGAGAGGTACCTGAGTTGGAATCGGGCGGTAGGGACTGGAACGATGGAGGCGCTCTTGGAGTTGGGACATAGATGCGATCTTGGAGTTGGGACACATATGTTCTATTAGGGTTTTTTTTGCTTTATATATATATATATAATATTATAATTTAATTAATTAATGCGGGTAGGGTAGGGTAGGAATGCGGAAATGAATGGCTATTCCGCATTCCTACCCGATTTTAATCGGAAGACAAAAAATTCTTCCGCATTCCTACCCGATCTTTGCGGCTAACCGTTCAGTAGGGTAGGGTAGGGTCGGGTAGGGTAGGAACTTGCGGCCAGTCGGAAATTTGAACACCCCTATTTGTGATTTGATTTTGGATATGAATACAAATATGTTTATTGTTTACCATTTTTTATTACTCTGTGCCTTCAGGCATAGGCAATAACTAATATATATAATAAAGTACAATACAATTCAAATCTTAAAAGATAAACAAAATGTTTTTTGCTTTTCGCGATTGAGATCTCTTTAAACTTTACTCTAAAGTTAATCCGATGGCAAATATTAATACATCAAATTTAATAAGAAAAATAAACATCTAAATGTGTGTTTGAGGTGACTTTTTAAAAGTATTTTTAGGATTTATTTCTCATAAGTACTTTAAAGAAAAAATAGTGTTTGAAATTGTCCTACCACTACCTTTATCACTACCACCCCCACCGCTCCACCACCATCACCACTACCACCACCACCACCATCACTACCGCCGCCGCCGCCAACATCATTATCGTCACCCTACCATACCCACCACCACCCTCGCCACTGCCACCACCTTACCACCACCATCATAACCACTACCACCACCGCCCACCACTGCCACCACCACCCCACCATCATCACTACCACTACCACTACTGTCCCACCACTTCCACCGCCCCACCACCACCGCTGTTGCACCCTACCATTATCACCACCGTTGTCGCACCCAACCATCATCACCACCTCTGTCGCACCTTACCATCACCGCTACTGTCTCACCATCACCCCTACCACCCTCATGACCATCGCAATTACCACCACTATCACCAACCCACCCCCACCACACCCTCACTGCCCCACCGCCACCAACCACCGATTGTTACCTTCGTCGTCCATGGCCACCACCCACCACCATAATCATCTTATTCTTATATTTATCACCATTACCACCATCATCCCACTACCACCGTCGCCTACCGTCAGCACCCACCATCGCCACCAACCACTATCACCTACCCCACCACACTTACCACCACTACCAACCACCACCTGTCATCGTCCACCATTGCAGCCACCCACTGCCACCTATCCCCACCACACTTACCATCGCCGCCATTAATTCGCCAGCACCCATCACACTGTCACCTAGAAACACCTATCGTCGCGCACCACCACTATCATCACCACCCACCACAACCGTCGTTTTCCCACCACCACCACTGCCAACCACCGTCATCGTCGTTTACCACCGCCCACACCCATCACCACCGCCGTTGCCACCCACGGCTACCACTATCATCATCGTCACTCAAAATCCACCACCAACATCACCATTGTCACCCACAGCTGCTACCACCACCACGGTCGCCATCTTACCCACCACTACCACCGCTCACCCCCACTACAATCGGTGGTTAAATTTATTTATCTCTCATCTATATTTGTGATTTAATTTTGAGTGTGAATACAAATATGTTGACCATTTTTTTTTTATTACTCTGTGCTTTCAGGCACGGGGAATAACTAGTATATATATATGAGGCTAAACCTTAATGCAATCCGTCGGTGCCATGAACGAGAATTTCTCAAATGCTACACCTACTAAACTACGAGACAAACCGTCACCTACCGGGACCAAATTAAGGGTGTAATATCTTACTATACTATATAAAGCAATCAATTTAGAGAGACAAGAGACCATGAGAAGTTTTCCACCCTAAATGCTAATTTACTAGAATTTTGAAATATTTAATTAGTTCACTCTAATTAAAACATTACATGTGTCCTTTATAAACACCAATGGGTCTTTGGTCCAATGGTACTCCTTACCTTATGAAGGTTTTGTCTTCTTGAGATCAAAGGTTCAAGCCCCCTTCCCCCTCCCCCCCAAAAATAAAAAAATAAACACTCTTACCATTTTTTTAAACCACTTTAAAATTTAAACTTTTAATCATTTTTCTTAATTATTTAAAATATAAATAAATATCATTTTAATACTAATAGAAATTGTCTAGAGATATTATGGTAATGAAGGATTTGGTAATAAGGTGATAATATGAAGAGATAATAAATTTCGTGCATTGCACGGAATGTCTAGTAGCATATATATAAAAAAATCAAATTAGGGATGAGAGATCTTGAGAAGACTTTCCTCCCTAAATGCTAAATTACTAGAATTTTAAAATATTTAATTAGTTCACTCCAATCAAAACATTACATGTATCCTTTGTAACCACTCTCACCTTTTTTATTTTTGGGTACTCCCAGCTTTTTTTAGAACTACTTGAAAATTTAAATTTTTAATCGTCTTTTTTAATTATTTAAAATATAAATGAATATCATTTTAACACTAATAGGAATTGTCCAATGATATTATAATTATAAAAATTTTGGTAGTAAAATGATGATGTCAAAAAATAATAAATTTCGTGTATCACACGAGATGTCGTATATATATATAACCAACTAAGAGGATTTCGGAAGTCTTCCCTTCCCACATGTCTCATCAGTAGGAGCAGAGGAAATTAAGACATGATTCCTCATCCATTAGTCCTAGGGTTACCATGCAAAATTCCGTTCCGAAAGATTGTGATGAAGCCACTATCGAGTTTTAGACATTATTTCGATAGCACTCCACTTGGGAAGGCTCAGGATTCGGTCCCAAGGATACAACAAGATTTATTGAAAACAATGTTGCTTTGTTTGATGTGTATTCCATGTTTTTACTTCGAAAAATCCACGCTAGAAGACAAGGTAATGTGAGATTTAGTTGGGAAAGAAAGTCGTGGGATAAGAAGACACGGAGTGAAAATAGTTTATGGTTAACATGTATGTGTCAGAGGGTCTGAGTGATTAAGTGACAAATCTCAAAGGTCTGCGTGTAATTATCCCTTAATATTTTTGTAGCTTCTAGAAATTTCACATCCACAATTCTATCATATTGAGAATTTGTTGTTTAGTAAGCCTTCAAAAGTTGGGCTATTATCTATCTGAAAATAGAAACACAATTTTAACGTTTGTTTATGAGACTATAGTAGTAGTATTAAAAGTTTCCATATTAGCAGATAGTTGTGTATCTCAGACTTCTCTCAGAAACTCATGATTCAGAGCCTCCTTACTTCAATTCTTCCATTCGGGTCCAAGCACAAGAACTTGTACAAAATTAAAAGTTTGTGTAAGTAATACAGACAAAACTAACTTTTACCCAAATAAAGATTGAATACAACTTCATTAGTGAATAGTCCAACTTAATAGCCTAACTTACCAAGAGGAGATTAACCAATGTCGGGACTAGATTTGCTACTTCCTACACAGTCACAGCAACACAACTTAATATCCCTAAGATAACAGATACAATACAACATAAATAACAAAACTTTAGAACTAATTCACCTGAGCATTAAACTCAGGAAAATTTAGGGAGAAGCCCTGTAAAGAAGTGACTCCAGGCTAAGTTTGTTCATTTGGTGTTCCCGATGAATGCAAAAAGAGAGCATTTTTGAA
The DNA here is from genome assembly GCA_951799425.1 of Ilex aquifolium. Lineage (NCBI taxonomy): Eukaryota > Viridiplantae > Streptophyta > Magnoliopsida > Aquifoliales > Aquifoliaceae > Ilex > Ilex aquifolium. Next base: position 61,908,610 of record OX637391.1, on the reverse strand, counting down.
ATAACGCAAACAGCATGATTATATAAACACATAAGTATGGATAATTAAGCTATACACCTGAAAATGTTGTTCAGGACATTCAGCTTAGAGTGACCATATATGAAACATAGTCTCCCTGTTCACCAGTTCAGCAAAGATTACCCACAGACCACATGTCTAAAGAACTGGAGTAGAAATTAGATTGTAGCAAAATTTTCGATGCTCTGTATTGTTCCTTAAAGAATACGCCTAGTACATGGCATGGTGCACTGTTGTCCACGATCTAAACCTTTTGGCTTACCCATAAAACAAATGCACACAAGGAATTTAAGCACAACACACACATGTACTCATTTTGGTAAACAAGAAGTCAAGTTCAGAATGATATTCAGGATTGAGAGTCGTCGCTTCAAAGGTGATAAAGCCCTAAAATTCGAGTGGGGAAAATCATCTCCACTTAACAACTTGCTAATAATATATGCAAAGTTCCTAGGACCATATCAATCCACGCAGAATCATAACACACCACATCTTGAGTCCACAAAAAGCAGCTTTACAATTTATTTGAGCATTCACGTAAATTTTACTCTCAAACAATCTGTCATGTTGTCATACGTGAATACAACTTTTGCAGGGATACACTTCTATATTTTAGTGAGTATATGAGCTTGGGTCTTGGAGGGGCCATAATGCAATATGTTAAATGGCCAGGGTAAATTGGCATAAATTGTTAAAGAAAAAAACAAATTTGTGTTACTTTGCCTATTTTTTGGGCTAGATCAACAAGGGAAAACCCAATATTTGACTAATTATTACGTTCGTAAAAATATAAAAATAAAAATTATATATATCATAATTAACCAAAACAAAACACTATCTCATATTTTTGGTTTGAATAATTATCCGTGACACTTAAAACACTAGCATGCTGGTTTGAAAGTGATAAGTCGGACTATCAACATAGGATTAAGTGTCTATACAAAAGGCTAGGAGAGGACTAATAGATATAAGAGTGTTTTGGTAAATATAGCCACTCTATTACTCAAGAGATCATAGTAACAATTTGAAAATTAATGAGCACTCACACCTTTAAATAAGCCTTCGGCCTACAACAAATAGTTAACATCATTCTAAGTGTAGTTAACATCATTCTAAGTGTCTTTAATCTATGATGTTTTTAGAATGTTTTTTACGAGAATTTATTCATCTACTATCTATAAGAGGGGAAAAGAAAAAAAACAATTATCTATAAGAGGATTCCAAGAGTCTTAAAAGTCTTCTATTTATCTCTCTAACATTCCCTAGAAATCCCTTGTACAAGAAAATAAGAAACTCCACTCTAAGAATTCTCTAGAGCCTTTTAGAAGTCGAACATAGCCCAACGTTCGATGAAAGTTGTATGAATTAGAATAAATGCTTAAACGTATTGGGATAAACAGTCACTTACCCATATCAAATAGCTCTAGAGACTGTAAGATAAAATTTTATAATATCATCAATGACCTCCACCACTATACCATTGAAACCCCCGGGTTACACTCTTTCCTTATCCTATGTTATTAGGATTGAAATCTATTAGAATTTGACCCAAATTCTTTATTTGTTATGGAGGAGAGTTTATTGAATAATCAATATACCAACGGGCTTTTGGTCCAATGGTATTTCTTGCCTTGTGAAGGCTTTGTTTTCTTAAGGTCAATGGTTCAAGCTCCATTCCCTTCTCCCCTCCCCAAAAAAAAATTTAAAAAAAAAATTGATAATCAATATGAGAATCCTATATATAATAGAATTATATTGGAAGAATTTTAATATACAATAAATTGGTATATTAGACATGTGATAGGAAACATAAAGATCAAATTGTATCCTTATAAATAGGGGTGTATATTATTTAATCGGTTAACAGATGATCAGATTTCAGTGAATAATGCATCGATGTAGATTCTTGTTCCATTGATGTAGCTATGATATACTAAGATAGGTATGTTGTATCGAATCACGTTATATCTTTGTATTTTGCTTTATTGTTTCCTATCTTTGAATTCCTATATTCCAACAAGTATTATTTATGTTAATTATTTGTAGTATAAAACTAACAAATGGTATCAGAATTATATTTCAATAAGTGGTATCAGAGCTAGATTGATAATCCTGATAGAACAATCAGAGTTAGATTGACGACCCTGCTGCAACAATCATAACAAGTTGTTGGCAATTCAATGATCAAGTTGGTGTTCATATTAAAAAAGACTTTCTTACCACGTATATACAATTCATGTTTTTGTTTAAATTCACAAGAAAAAATTTAAATTTGGTATGAAACCAAACGAAAGACAAAGTTACTAATTAGGATTTCAAAAATTACCACACGTGCTGTGTTGAAGATGGTTCTTCGGGATTTTTGGCTCTTAGAGTTGAAGTCACGGTATTTCAATGGTTTGGGAGTTATTTGTGTTGACATAAACCCAGTAGTGATATGGTGTCTCGTGGGTTACGAGTCACTAGGTTTTTACCTTTGAATGGTGAAGTATTGAGCATTAACCATTGAGACCTCCCAAGAACAGGTAAAACGCGGGCAGAGATGCATAGATGATGATGCTGGTCAAGACGCAGATTCTTAAAAGATAGAAAAGATTGTGACGATTCAGAAGAACAGGTTTGCACGTGGTGCTTGAAAAAATTAGTAGATCAAAATCAAGGGTACTAAGCTCAATCTTGGGCATGATAAAATTTGAAGAGTTTGATTCAAGGGAAACTGTTGGAATTTGACTCAAACTCTCTAATTGTTATGAAGAAGAGTTTGTTAGGTAATCAATGTGAGAATCTTATATGAAATAGGATTATATTGAAATAGTTTTAATATATCATGAATAAGTATATTAGACATATAGGAAACATAAAAATCAAGTTGTATCTGAATAGGTTTCAGTTACAGTATTTTATCTCTATAACTAGGGGTGTGTATTATGTAATCGGTTACCAGATGACCAAATTTCAGTGAATAATACATCAATGTAGATTCTTAGTCCATGGATGTTGGTACGGTATACCAAAGTGGGTACGCTATATCGAACCACATTATATCTTTGTGTTTTGCTTTATTGTTTTCTTATATTCGAATTTCTATCTTCCAACAAGTATTATTTGTGTTAATTATCCGCTATACAAAACCAACAAAATCTCTTGATTACATTCTTTTTAATTTCTTTAATGATAAATCACTTCGCATAAATTTAAATGGAATCTTGTATTTATATGTGGACTCTTTACTAATACATACTGAATAATCTACCACTAACTGAGGTGGTGTTTGATAAAACTGAAAGTTGAAGTCTAAAAGTTGAATGTTGAATGCTAAATTTGTGAACTGTTTGGTACCCACTGAAATTTAAGTGCTTAATTGAATCAAACTATTTGATAACTCCACAGAGCTGATGTCTGAAAATAAATTAATTTTTAGTTTTATCCTTCCTTTCTTTACTTTGAAGATATTTATAAAATATGTTTGTATCTAATAAAAAATTACGATATATCAAATCAATTTAATTCATAACATAAATCATATTCACTATTATCATATTGTAGTCTACATATTGAATAACACAATAAATGAACAATAACTAATAAATATTCAAAAAATATTAAAAAATAATACAAATTAAAATCTAATTTGAACAAAAAAAATAGAACAAATTAGTATACTTAGATTTTAATGTAGATGTGGGTGTGTGTGCAATGCCTGTATATTTTTTTTTTACCAAAGATTTTGATATAACATGAAATAGAATTCATACAAAGTATAACTAATCCACTCTGTAACCGCAATAAACTAAGCCCATCACAAACAGAATAGGGGTTTGCAGTTTGCACTAATACTGGCTGGTATTGGAGATTGGAATGAACGGTAACCAAATAGCCTCAGCTATCACAAACTGAATATACCAAATGGAAGAAGACTTACTACCAACAAAAAAAAAAGGGAAGAAGACTTACCTGTGTCGTTGAAGAAGACGATGGGAAGAAGACGGCGAAGAGAATAGATAAATTAGGGGTTTGGGAGAGACATTTAATTAGAGTTTTAATAGAATTGTGAAATATTTTGGAGTAAAATTGTTATATTGTAAATATTATTAAAAATATTTTTGCTAGTGCTTTTAACTTTCAGGATTAAGTAAGAGATATTCTACTTGATATTGTAACCTATTTTTAAGGAGTACTTAATATATTAAGATATTAAAATTTTAGTTATCAAATGAGCTTATTAATAAGTGTCAAATACATTCATTTTAAGTGCTGAATTTGAGTTAACAAACTAGGCCTATCAAAATTTGACACGACACGATTAACCGACACGAATCGACACGAGTTAAGCGGGTTTGGGTGAGATCTTAACGGGTTTGGGTGGTAAACGGGTTGACACGCCAGACACGTTTAATAAACGGGTCGTGTTCGGGTGAGACCTGTCAAACCGTTTATTACACGTTTACCCGTTTAAATAAAATTAATATAATAATAAATTAATAATTATTTTAAAAAATTAGCCCAAAAAAAAAAGAGTAAAGAGATCAACGCACACAAAAAAAAAAAAAAAGTAAACCTGGCCGAAGACAAAAGGGCACGGATGGAGAGCACTTGAGTTCAAAGACAAAGGCTTTTTGTGTTTTGTCCCACATCGGTAGATAAGGGGAGAAGTGAGGGCTGAGTTGCCTATAAAAGGCCACCCCTCTGGGTTCTGTTTTTAGCTTTTAAGTCTGATAATTATGTGATATGTGGCCGACTATTATTTTCTTTTATGAGATAAGTATAGTTGGCACTGAAAAAAAATGAAGTATTTAAATTTGTTGATATAATTTTTTTTAAATTAAACGAGTTAAACGAGTCGTGTCGTGTTATCCGTTTATTAAATGGGTCGTGTTCGTGTTGAGATTTTTTACCCATTTATTAAATGTGTCGTGTACGGGTTTGTATGTTTTTCACCCGTTTAACCCGATACGTAACCGTTTAACCCGACACGTTTGACATCCCTATAACAAACACACATTGAGTTTGCAAAAAGAATAATTGAGGATGTTTGGACCCGCCAATCATGAGATACAATCTATATAATAAAGTAGCTTATAATTCAAATCTTAAAAGATAAACAAAATGACTTTTGCTATTCGCGGTTGAGATCGCTTTAAATTTTACTTTAAAGTTAATCTAACGGCTAATATTAACACCCTAAATTTAATAGGAAAAATAGGCCCCTAAGGGTGTGTTTGGAGTGATTTTTTAAAAGTACTTATAGAAATTATTTCTCATAAGTACTTTAAAAAAATAATAGTGTTTGAGACCGTCCCACCATTACCTCCCCCACCACCACCATCGCCCCCACCACCGCCACCGTCGTGGCCACCACCACCGCCACTGCCGTCGTTGCCGCCACTACCACCATCACCATCACCATCACCACCACCCAGGGGCGGAGGGAGGCATGGGCCAGGGTGGGCACGTGCCCCCCCTCAATTTTTTTTTTTTTTTTTAGTTATGTATATATATTATATATTTGTATAGTATATTATTTGTGCCCACCTAAAACCCAAGATAAAAATGTTAGGCCCACATTATTTATTCAAAAAAATTAAAAAATTAAGTCCATTTAAAACAAAAAAATTTGAGTCCATCACTATCTACCCAAACTTATTAAAAAAATCAAAATTTTGACCTATTACAATCCACCCAAACCTATTAAAAAAATAAAATTTTTGGCCTAACATTAAAAACAAAACTTTTGGCCCACCATAATATTGTGTTTAGGTGATATTGATTTAAATAGACTCATACCTAAATAATTGTTAACTTTTTGAACAATGTTATTGAAACCTAATTTGAGGACCTAATACATTGCGATATTAAATATAATAGTCTTAATATTTAATAAATTCTATTGTCTATCCAATGGTCACAAACCATTGAGTCTCCATCAATTAAATCTCAAATTAGGTACAACTAATATAATTGTTAACTTTTAGACATGTCCGAATATGTTTTGAACATATTGATATTATTTTATAATTTTTTTAAAATTGTAGGGTTATTTCGTTATTATATAAAAATGTGTGTCGTTATGTAGTAAACTATACAATCATAAATAGAAGATTGTTACCGTGATTTTATATATAAAAGAAATATTATTGATAAAATTAATTTGTAACACTTTCAAATAATAAAAGCATACCATGGTCAATTGTAAGTAATAATAATTAGTCGCATTCTCGATAAGAAGTTTTAATTATTATTTTTTTGTTTATGAGTATATCAATTTTTAATCTTCTATGTTTTAAAAATATTAAATATAAATTTAGGAATTTTTACGGTCTATTAAAAAAAATCAAGACATACTAGTGTGCCCACCCTCAAAAAAATTTCTGACTCCGCCCCTGCCACAACCGCCGCCACCACCACCACCGCCGCCGCCATCACCTCTACCACGGTCATTGCCACCCACCTCTCACCCCCACTACAAACCGATGCTTAAATTCTTTTATCTCTCCTCTATGTTTATGATTTGATTTTAGATATGCACACAAATATGTTTATTGTTTACCATTTTTTATTACACTGTGTCTTCAGGCACAGACAATAACTAGGATTTGTATATAGTAGTATCCTTATAGCTACTAGGCACCTTGACATCAAGATCATTCACAGAATCATAGTTATTAGATATCATATCATCTGACCGGCAAATAGAAGCTCCATGAGTATCGAACTGCTCCAAGATTGGGAATTCCATTTCCAAATATTCAACAGTGAAGAATAGCCTCTCTACATATTTTATTACCTATAGATAGATGAAGAAGAGAATGAAGCGAGAAAAAGAAGGAAAGCTAGCAAATCAAGATTTGAAAACCAGGAAAAAAGCACATACATACTGATATATCAGAATCTGAAAGAAACTCATATAGGCTGACAAAATATGCCAAACAGATGATATTATTAGCCCAACGACTCTGTTCTAGAAACCCAAAAACGCATTCAATATCTTGAGATATCCGAGCAAAGCAGATTTCTTTTTCTCCTTCACCCTGAGGGGAAGGGTTGCTGCACAAGGCTGGACAATATATGGACAAAATGGACAAGTGCTGGAACAAGTTTTTGCACAATCCACATTACATAGAATTTACAGTCAATTAAGAATAAGATGGAACACCCTCATCCATACCACAAACTATTTATATATTTACTCCATGGATTTACGCGAGGAGAGCGCATTGAGGTGACGATCCATGATCAGTGACACAGATTCAAGGAATGTCGCTTCACTGGTTCCTGGGAGCACAGCTTCTTGAGCTTCTTGAACAATCTGCTCAATCACAGATTCCTTCTTTAAAGTTTCCCTGCACATGATGCTTCCGATTGCAAAGGGACTAAGTCCTCTCTCTGCACCTTTCTTCAGAAGCATGGTGGAAATGCGAAGGACACGTGCACACTCAAGTGGAAGGTCCCATCCATTAAGCTTTAGAAGTTCAATATCTTGCTCAGCATCAAGTGATTTTATGTAGGCCATAGTGTCAGAAGAGTAACGCTGTTGTGCTTGAGGCCAATAAACCCAGTCAAATGTGCAATCTTCAAACTGCAGGGTGGAGACCGCAATGAGAACAAATGATAGACAAGAAAGCCAGAAAAACCCTCAAACTTCAGGTTTAAGAGCAGAATTGCACCCATAACATGACTAAGAACAGAATTGCATCCATACTAATTCTGTTGTGTTCTTTTTGCTTTTCGCTTTGAAGGATCGCTCTTCCTGCTTGCACTTAATTCTTGATTTTCACTTTTAATAAAAGCTCTGTTGTTGTTGATCAAAAAAATTACATGAAATTTACTTGGTAAAAATAAAACAGGGAGAAGGATAAAAAACTTACATTCTCAGGCAAACAATAACCATGATCAATTGGAATAAGCACAATTCGACCTTCTTCACCATCTTTACAAACCAAAATGTTACCAGCATGCCTATCTGTGTTTGCCAACCTTATGTCCAACACCGAGATCTTATGTACCTCATCCACTGGAAAAGCACGAGGACCCATGTCCTCGCAACTTCCACAATTCTTCATGAACATCTGCAGCGACCCAATCTTAATGTTGTTGGATGCATGCTCAGTATCCTCTGAATAATTAAAACTTCCATGCAGGCACTTGACCATAACTGTTGGTGGAACGCCAGCAAAGCCCTTCTCCTCACTGTGAACTGAGCGTACTCCTCTCCTTGGATGGTCCAAAATATATGCTGCAACTTCCCTGAATGCCCCTTCCCCTACTCTCGTGCCCTTCTTCAAACCTTCACCATCAATGGACAAAGGTAGCCCCCTAGGGTTATTCAAAGCCATGGGCTCCTCATCAATGGGCTTAAAGACAGATACATACTTCTGGCCAGATGAATCTTGCATGAAATAAACACCACCTGATCCCTCTGAAGACCTAACCGGTCGATTACCCTTCTCCAATCCATCAAAAGTGGAATTGATTAAGTGCTTAACCACTGGTGACAGCTTGATCTTGGGATAAACAACTGGTTCCAAAAGGAAGTCTCCTTGCAAAGGCTTTCTGGAAACAAGCTGAAGTTTCTCAGATTGTGTTCCCTTCTGAGATTCTCTCCCATCTACTGCATCATCCTCCCTATCATCCAAATCTGATGCCACAACAGAAACTTCAAAGTCTTTTTCCACAGGTTTAGCCCTTACTTTGGCAGATTTACGGACCAGTAAGTGAATCACAGCGTCATCACATTTAATATCATCTATAAGTCTCCGATCTTCAAGCTCCTGGCCATCACAGATCAATTCCTGATCCTCGAGTTCAAGAAACCCTTTCTCCCTCTTTGCAATCTGCTGCTTCACATACTGCACATTTCTCTTCCTCCCCACATGGAATTCAAACTTCTTCCCACACACTGTCCGAACAGTAATGGTTAGGAGATCAGACAGCCTAAGGACCAAATGCAATACATTTCCATCGGTAACCCCATAGTCCCGCACTCGAGAACAGTTCCGAGCCAATTCTTTCCCTTCAAAAACTAATTTCTGCTTCTTCACAAAAATCCCCTTACATTTCTGGATTCTAAGCTTCACAGAGGCAATTGAATCCGACTTCAGAACATGCATGGGAATCACAGACCCGCTGATAGTTAGGTATATTAAGACAGAATCACCCAAACAGGGACCCTGTTGAGCCAAGATATGACCAGGGAACTTGAAAGACTCTTCCAATACCGGACTAAGAGCTACACTGGCGATCGACATTGTATCCCTAGATAATCAGAACTCCTCCACCCAATACACGTATCAGATTGTTATAAACTTTCAAAACTAAACAACCCATCAGCAATCACCAAATTTTCGTAATTCATTTACCCTCAGTTTGCCGTAGAGGGATTTCACAAAAGTCTCAGAAAAACTCTAGGAGAATCTCACAATACCCCAAGAATTGAAACCTTGGAAATTCATACACTTCTTGAATAAAAGTGATGGACCCAAGTCAAAGAAATCAAATGTATGCCTTGAAGGTGCAAGAAACAAAAAATGCCAATCAGAGAAAGCTCATGTACCGAAAAATCCAATCACTGCAACGAAGTATCACAAACCTTGAAGCTTTACCGTGAACTGCGGTAAAAGCACAAAGCTTTGAAGAGCAACTCAAACCCAAATGCAATAAAATCATCAATAGAATTAGGGTCTAAGAAGAAGGGTTTTGAGGGAAATGAATATATAATGTTGTAACTTGTAAGAAAGAAAACAAGTGAGAGAATATGAATTTTCCAGGAAAAAGTCGATCGGAAAATGAGAAATCTACCCAAAATCCACGGTTCTCTTTCATCAGCCCGTGTAATTTGGTTAAAAGTTTCTATATTTTCTCTCTGTAACTTTCCCAAACAAAATTTTGCCACAGACAGAGAGAGAGAGAGAGAGAGAGAAGATTGATGAGTGAAACCCCTTGTAACCATACACCTTTTATTCAGGTTACAATTCTTTGTGTTTTTGAATTTTAATTATGGAAACACATTTATTTGTACTTGCACAACAAGCAACTTGAATAAACAAGAGAAAGTAAAAGCGCGTATATTTATTTATTTATGAGTATATATATGCGTGTGGAATGGATAATAGGGTTATTTGTTGTGGTAATTGAATTCTGATAATAATTATTTAATTTAATCTGAATTTTGGAGCCATGAATTATTATGTAACGGCTGATAAATCGGATGAGGATTGACGTGTAAGAAGATCCAATCCAATAGCATTTAAAGTTGAATGTTTTCTTTTTTAACTCATTACCCTTAGCTGGTGAATTAATTAGTAATTAATCTTTTTTAACTTACCCTCCAAGACTTGTGCATGCCACTCACTTATTATATGCCAGTTACGAATCATCCTTTGCCATGTCAGCAAATGTGACATACATTATACATATCTCCTTTTTCGTTTGGGATAAGCACATTAATTAACCTCTACTAATCACTAGTGTGAATCGTGTGATGGCTAATGGCTTTGTGGTGTTTTAAACTCGATATGGCTTTTCTCCCTCATCTTGGTCACTAATGCTCCGTTTGGTAGGAATGATAGAAAGTATGAAGGATACACTGATACACTTTTCTTCATTTTTGTTTGTTTGGTTGGATGGGTGTAATGGTTGCAGAAATCCAAGTTGCCTATCCTAAAAAAGCTCTCCATTGCAGCACAATCATCCACATTATATATAGATGATTTTTAGATGCATTTCTTCATGTCTTGGGTTGGCTTGTTTTTCTATTTTTTTATTATTATTATTATTATTTTCTAATATGAAATCAATTAACAATGGATGTATAGACCTCCCAATCAGGTTAATCCAAATATTTCCATGCAAGATACAAGCTCCCTTCACAGTGCACTCCTCTGGTTACAATCTATCACGAAAATACAAGGCATCGCGAAGAATTACTGCAAGAATAACCTGTATATATCAAACATTCCGCAGTCGCATACAACTCCAAATAATAGTATAACTTCCTGGTCAAGCAACTGGATTTCACTGATGCATCAATGATTTTGTACACTAGATAATGTTTGATTTGATCCACGGCAGCTATTGCACAGAATGACTAGAAGAGATTGTAAAATGTTTGGCAAGTGACAAGGAAATGCCTTGCCCTTTTATCTCAGATGTCAAAGAAGATCAGAAAAATACCTACTGATATGAAATAACAGCCCCAGAAGGCCTCCACCCAATTAATAAAAACAACAACAGATACAACCTTAAAAAAGAACAGCATCTACAAAAGTGATTCACAGATTCCTCTCAATGAATTCCCAAATCCTCTCTTCCATATAGATCCGGTCCTTGAGTGAGCGAGGCATGTGACGTTCATCCGGGAAAATCAACAAATCGTAAGCCTTTCTAGCTGCCACAAATGCATTCACAAGTCTGGCAGTGTGCCTAAAATGCACATTTTCATCAATCATCCCATGCACAAGTAACAACTTCCCTTGGATCTTGTCCACGTGTTGCATCACAGAGCTGTATGAGTAACCAGATTCATTTTCGACAGGCAACCCCATGTATTTTTCAGTGTAAAATGTGTCGTACCCATCCCAAGATGTGACAGGGGCCCCAGAAACAGCACATCTGAAAGCTTCTGGAAATCTTGCCAATGTCATAGCTGAGAGATATCCACCATAGCTCCACCCATACAGCCCGATGTGGCCAAGTTTCGCTAGCCCTTGTTTGATGAGCCATTCTGCCCCAGTAAGCTGATCCTCAGCATCGGTTTGACCACAGTTGTACTTCAGGGCACCTTCAAACTTCAGTCCACGTCGAGCAGTTCCTCTGTTATCCAACTGAAAATGGTATAGCACTATAATATGATATTTTTTCCTAAAATATATTAATGGAACTATGCACAAGTACAATAGTGGTGACTTTAACTATACATTGCAGAGTAGCCACATTCAATAGTGCTAGCAGCAGAAGTTGAACAATTGATGGCACAAAACATTTGCAATGATGATAGATTGGGAAAAGGCGAAAAATATACTATGCTTCAGACGCACAAAATTGGTGCATATGATGCAGCCGCAGAGATGTTCTAATAATCAATTATTTTGGGAGATCTAAAAATTATCAATTGCTAGAAGTAGTTTCCAAGGAATTTCATCAGTGATGAAACAACCTCCGATTACATGATTCCACAGCAAAATGAAAGTGTACTACAATTTCTCCACAGGTGATTGATGATTTTCTTGAAAATATGTAAAATGTCCCATTCAGGTCACATGTTAGCTCACAATATTCTTCTTTACTACCATCAAATTGATAAACTTAATGATTTCCAGATAATATATACATAATGCATGAACCTATATATATTTCCTCTCGTAATTACTCATAAAAGGATTTCTTTGGAAAAACCTATTAATTATTCGTCACGAAACAATATTAGTTGCTCAAAACATTAGTAACTAATAATGAATAAGTTAGCAAATGTCAAGTATGGATTATTAGTTAACAATTACAAAAGGTTTCATGGTAAAGGCTAACCTTCCATACTAAGATGCCTTGGCTCCTTAGATATTGAGCTCGCATGTCAACCGTGTTTACCCAAGAATCATAGACACACTGTACACAAGGACCACCATACACATTAATCATCGTTTTGTACGGTGGAGGTCCAAACCTTGCTACATCAGGTTTATATAATGCCCCATATAAGATGGTGCCATCCTTTGCTTGTATTTGAACTATCTCCGGTGGCTCAAGTTGGAGCTTTTTGAATCTTGGAATGGTGAATGTTTGTTCATACAGATGCATAATCAAGCTTCCTTCATGCAAGGAGCAAAGCGACATTCTCGGAGGTGAATCCAAGGAATCATGAATATCAACAAATCTCTGCATCTGATGATCAAGCACAACCACGTGTTTTCCCTTGCCATGAGTCAAACTTATTGGGGCCTGCAAGGTTTTGCTCCCATCAGGGAAAAGTTTAGCACCATACAGGTGAGATTCCAAAGGGCCATCCAAAGTCCCAGTGAAATATACAAGACCTGCAGCCTCATTCACACCGGAAATTTGCTCAACCATCCAATCACCTTGAGTGATAGGTTCCAAGCAAACTCCATTCATATCATGCAAATACAGATGTCTAAATCCTGTTTTTTCGCTAGCCCAGAGAAATCCTCCGGAAAATCCAGGAAGTCCCTTGTCCAACGGTGTGAAGCAATCATGCAGATTAATCCATGTGTCATCTTCTTCTTCCAAGATAACTTTTCTTTGACCCGTTTTGATATTAAAGTTTAGGAGCTTTAGTTTGGAATGTGACCTGTTTAAAATCTGAGCAGTGAGAATATTTCCATGCATCCAATTGACTCTTGCCAAATATTCCTCATCATTGTTTGCTTGGCCATTTTCTCCACATACAAGATCCATCCAAGTTACCAGACCTCCAGTGGCAGAAATCACCCCAAGGCGAACTTTGACATTTGACGCCCCAGCAAAGGGATAAGCATGGTCTTCCTGTGCCTCTGTACCAACAGAACTTTTACCCTGGTGCATGATTCTGAATAGAGGAATGTTAGATGAATCAACCTCCGTAAATGCTATGAATTTGCTGTCCAAAGACCACCAGTAGCCATTCTTTCGATCCATCTCCTCCTATAGTCGGAGGATATGAAAAAATGAGGATCACTTATAATTTTAAGCATAGAGGGGTGATGAATAATATCATTTGGTCTGCAATTGGAAGAGCTTTCTAGCATCTTATATGAGAAACTCCTTTTCTTTGCCCTCTAGAAAGGAAGAAAGTTATTCCAAAATATTTGCAAAATTACATTTAAACTGCAAGAAAAAAAAGGAGCCCAAAAGATAATCTCACCTGGGCTATGTACTCAGCAAGAGCATGTGTCTGAAATACACAAGAAAAAATCAATGAAATATTCAAGAGGATACATCTTAACAAATGTTAAGAGTACTAACTAGTCTTGCTACCTTCGAAAACAAATTACAAATAAACACCATATGAGTAAGCCATTGCACAAATGAATAATGGCATGGGTGCACATAACATTCATGATAACAGCTATGCAAGAAACTATTAAACTAGCGATTCAACTTTTGAAACTTAACCAGGGCAGGTTATCTACTGTATAAAATTTCAGTACAAGCAACATATTTGACTGAAACACATAATCCAGGCATTGTGTCGACATTAAGGATGTCTCTACCACACCCTGCACTCGAAACTTTTTGGTAAACCATATCGTACAGGATATAGAGGCAATATATTTAAAACATAAAGCAAACAACCAATTGACTTCTATGTTTCTAATCATAACTAATTCAGGTTCATCAGCAAAAAAAGTCTAAGAGAATAGGTGGCAACATATGTAAAGGATATTGAATGGAGAATTATATATCGCATCGATAAAGCCTACCACAACTTTTCCGTCAGCACCAGAAGTTAATTGTCTTGAAACATTGGACAAAAGGTCTAACACATGCAGCTCGTTATCTCTCACGTAAGCAAGCATACAACCATCTGGTGAAAGATGTGGATCAATAATTGGAGAGAATGACGCACTTGGAAGCTTAAGCTCTGCCTGTAAGGAAAGATCCTGGAAATAAATCTGTTCACAGACATAACAATATATACTCAAGTGGCTGCAGTAGATAAGTAACAGATTATATGGAATGTACAATCCATAAATGACATCTTATAAAGAACATCAAATCATTAACATCCCCCACAAAACTATCAATACTGCCAATATTACAATTAACATGAGGTGGCATAAGTTTAGCAGACACTACTTGCAGCGAGAGGTGTATTTTACTTGTAAATAAATCGGAAAAAATGATTGATAAAAAAAATCAAACCATAAATAGCTGAAGAACTTTTCCTATTATCTTGCCAAGTAAAAAATGCAACGTAAAAGAATCCCTTTGCAAGGTAGCTATCCAAGTGATGCAACAAAAGCAGGTCTTACATCATTATATATACGTCTAGACCGCACCGCATCTTACAATGATAAATGGCCCCTTTGTCTGTAATCAGGAAATCAATTTGAACTTGATAGAAATAAAAACCATCCAATACAAAAAAAAAAAAATCTGATAAAGCTATCAATTAGAACCAACCAAAGAAAACAGGTGATATACTTCAGGGGGGAAAAAGATCAAGTGGAATGGAATGCAAGCACAAATATAAAACAAATGAGTATTCCCTAGAGTAATTTTGCATGAGAATTGAAACTGGAACCATAAATAAGATGCAAGAGAAGGGAACAAACCCCAGCAGGCAAAGGCACCATGATTATTTTCTTCTTTGAGCTTGTCTTCACCCATTCATACCGTGTCACCCCCAACCCACGTTCCCTTGACCTCTCCCTTCTCAATTTCTCTTCCGCAGATAAATTAGTCTCATCGAGCCCACCATCAGGGGGGCTAAAAAACAATTCTTGCTTACATGAACTCAAATCAAACAAATACACCTTCCTATTCAAAGTTTGATCAGGACTAAACAGATAAGTTACCACACTATCGTCAGAACTGAAACTAATTGAAGTTGGCGCTCCATAACCAGGCAATGGATGTTGCACTATCTCTTCAAGAGGAAAAGACATGCAATTGTCGAGAGTGTTTGCTACACTGGTGTCTGTTGCAGGCATTTTGCAAGGAAACGATCTTGAACGCTTCAAACTTTTCTTCCTGTTTGCCTCAGTAGATTGCATCACAAATAAATAACCCAAAATTGAATAGTCCACGCATCAATCCGTGCAACTGTACTTAAAAAACATAAAACTGCAAAGGACAAGAAACATATTCAACCAACCGTGAACTGAATTTGTGAACCAGCAAAGTGAAGAGAAGCTTAGTAACCAAATACTTTGTTTGGTTGCTTGGAAACTGTTTAAAATGAAATAAAAAGGACAACTATAAGTTCTTTGAATCGGCAAATGTCTATCATCGTGGGAATGAGATACAACAAAACCACAGTAAGATAATTTCTCAAATAATTCAACCAGAGGTTACAACTTGACTTAGATTGAGGTTCGTTCGTCATTTTTTCTCTTTTACTATTAATGGAGAGCAAAAACAGAAAAGAGACAAAAACATTATAAAATTTAACGTCAATTTTTAATTTCTTCTTCTTTTTTTTTTTTTTTGCCTCAATGCATTGCAAAGTCAACCAGTGAAATGCATTGTTTGGACGCTGAGAAAGTTGTGTAAAGAACAAATCATTATTTGTGAGTTGGTAGAGTTTTGTTATTAAGGATAATAGATTAAAAGAATCACTTAACAGTTTTTTTTTTTTTCCCAATTGAATTGGCGTAAAATTGCAAATGGACTTGTGTTTAATCAATTGATTTTCCAGGAGGTCCAAAGAGGAAAATAGCAAAAAGGAACATAAAAACTCAGGATTAAAAAGTGGAAATAAGACACAATTACCAGCTAAGAAACTCCAGGGATAAGCTCTGTGACCAAAGATATGCATTCAATCCCGATCAGAAACTATAGATAGACACCTACCTAGAACCAGGTGAATATCGACAATCTAATTAATGTGTAAACGGTAATAACAGATATGACTGAACACATGTGAGTAGTTTGCGAATATAAAAGCGGTAGAGGAATGGAACCTGAGAAAGAGCAAGAGACGATCGAGCATGAAAGCGAAGGAAGATAGTCTTTGGATTCCTATAAATTAGAGAAATATTTGTCATCTTCTGAACGAATCGTGATGGAATTGGGAATCGATCCGATGGGGGAAGAAGAGGAGGACGCGCGGTGTCTCAATCTCTGGACTATTTTTTATTCTTCGACGTCTCAGGAATGGGAGTGAGTGGGGAAGAAAGAGAACCTCAATTGACAGCCAGACCCTTCTTGCATTTTATATTTACTAGTGCATTACACCTTAACTATTTTGAATATCACATAGACTACAATATTTTTATTATGTAAAATATAAAATTTTTATTGTTTGAGATTTTTAAAAAAACAAGTGGTCACCGTAAAAAACCACACTCTACCCACGAATTAAGTGATTTTCTAGAATTTAAAAAAGACATGCACTCTAATATAAAAAAAAAAAATTCACTGAGGACTTTAAAACCATATTGAACATTATACTCAAATCAAAGCAGAATACATGCTAGTGTTAGTTGAAATGTTACTTAAGATAAATTCCTATTAGAATCTTACCCAATTCAAGATTTATTATTGTACTACTTTTGGCCCATAAGTAAAATCATATGAAAATCCCGAGTCAACACATAATGTAATCATTAGCATAAAAAATTACACACGTATTAATAAAAAAAATTGTAAATTTTAAAAAGTAATGTAGTGTAATACATGATTTTGTAGTAACATTTAAACTTGTCCTTGTCACAAGTGAGTTTTTAGAACATGCAATTGTTTATAGAATTTCAAACGGCGACTATTCCATGTATTTTTACATAGAGATTCATTCCACCAAAGTGTCAAGGGCAAGTCACATGTTTCACCACTCTGTAGATTTTGATATCAAGTTCTTCAAAAGATGACTTATTTTTCAGATAAAACAATTAATTAAATTATGAGGAAAAAAAGTATTTCCTCTCGGTCTTTTAAAACAAAGGTAAAGGATATAATAAAAGGGTCAAGTGTAGTATTATTTCCATCATTTTCATGGCAGCATTAGTAGTAATATTTTTATTCTTTTTAATCTTCAATGATAAAAATATAACATAACTCGAGAACACAATTTTTTCCTATTTTGCTGTACGAAGCAGAGAGTTGATAAAAGTAACAAACAAATTCACAAAATTGAAAAAATCAACTTGTTAAAAGGAATAGCTTCTTTACTTGAGTCTTTTTTGCTCTATCACACCAAAGGTCATTATGCTTTCAACTGATAATAATTTGCCAAACTTTCAAAACTCTTCAAATACCTGCAGATACATGAAGTTTAAGCACACAAATATTAGTACATTTCTAGTATTAAAATTACAAAAGTGCTAAAAGATGAAATTTAAAAATTTCTTCACCAAGCATCCGAAGAACAACACGAGCTTGTGGGCTTGGCCTTGAATTTTTGTCAACTCCACAAAAGAATATGTTCTTTTTGTGGTCATTTCTGATATGAAGGATTTACGGTAGATTTCATGTGAATTGGGTAACAAAATCCCAAAAAATGAAATTTAACCCAAAATTCATTCTAACATAAAAAGAAATTGAGAGCCACAAAGAAACCATATATGGAACAGCACCTATTCAAGCATAAAGAGAATTGGTTCAAATCTCGTGGTTTATAGCGTCACTTCTCCACGTAGACTAGGTTAATCCAACATGTAGGAAATCTATATATAGAAGTGAGGTGAAGTGTGTGTCCACATCCAAGGAATTTTTTGGTAGCAATCAAATTCTCATAACAATAGAATTTCAACGATCAAAATAGTCTGCAAGTCAAGATGTTGGTACAACCTTGTTGTGATGATGATATGCAAAGCTTGTTTGGAAGACGAACTGATGTATTCACTGCACAGAAGGAGAACAAACTAAAACTTTTAAATATTAGTTATTGTGATTATGATATGGAAAATGCTAATAAAAACCATTAGTAGGTTATTAAAGGGTATATAATTTGGTTTTTAGGCATTTTTAAGAGCAAATTAGGAATTCAAAAGTTTTTTATGTTGAAATTTTATGGTAATATAGATATAGATATAGACAGATAAATATTATTATTATCTAAATTATAAATTGGGTATATACTGAATGTTTATTTTTTGAAGTATAGATAGATGTATAGATATTCATATCGATTATTTGTGTGAAAAGAAAAGTATATGAAGGGTTATTTGGATATTTAATTGATATTGGGTAATTAAAGACATAATGATATAGTTGTCTTTAATTATTTTTATAAGGGCATTATGGTCAAACACAAGTTTTTTACTTTTGTTAACATTTTTGCAATAGTATAGATATAGATATTCTCACTGTTGTGGGTGAAGTAGGAGTTCTACTGGGTGGATCGAGTGATTGATTAACTGTTATTAGAAGTTAGAACTACTATCAACTTGTAATGTTAATATTTTTTTTAAATCACTTAGAAATTCATTTACATACTATAAAAATTAAACAAATAGAACGTCACACTAAATTTATCAGTATACATTTATAGGCTTTTGTTTACTGAGGGTTCGAATCCCTCAAAAAATAAATTACAAAAAAAAAAAACGAATCAATGTGTTTTCTGGTTAGAAGCAAGGAAATGACAAATGTGTGAAACCCCCTGATTACCAATCAAAAAAACTATTGCTATATCATTTGGGTAGAAAAATATGTTACCAATCCCAAATGGTCATGGTGTGTAGCAGGAGCGTGAAAGGCACACCAGGGTCCAAAGCAACAGAGAGCCCCAGCTGCTTCATGTTTTAGATTCACCAAACATCAGCCACGTGTTGCGTCCTTGTGTCAATAAAGTCACTAGTGCTTTTTGTCTCTTCATAAAGTTGAAGTTGTAGATGAGGTGAGGACCACACCCTCCTCTCCTGGAACATATTGTTGAACAATGGGGCAAACAATATGTTCCACATAGTAGCACCATCTATAATATATACACCATATATCATATCATTAGGATTTAGGCCCTCTACATCACAAAAGTAGCCAAGCCAAACCCATGCATCATTCAACCCCCCCCTCCCCCTATCCAATCCAACTCTTACAACAACCGAGAGGACAATGACCCATCACAATCCTTGTGACAGGACTATCCACACATTTTCTCAACTAATCAATTCAATTTTACCCAAAAATATATGTATATATTAAAAAATAAATAAATAACTTTTCTCATAATAACTTTTTTACTAATCAAGTGAAGTTTTAATATTTTATTTCTTAAATAACAATATAGAATACTTTTTTGATATTTTGACCATTGATCCTTCTCATAATACACAGCCCAACCGACACCTTCTCTTCCTCTACTGATTGCAAAGAAACCAACTTCGCGGAACAGTCGAGCAGCTCGTTTACATGTGCTCAATGGGGCACTAAATGTACTTTGACAGGCTCTCATTCAAATCTTGTCCACATTTCATTCTTTCAAACATATGATTCAGGTACTAATTACTTGAACAACAACTCATGTCTTCTACAGGAGCACCAACTGCTGCTTGTCCCCATTTCATTTCATTTCATATGACACATGCTTGAAGTAAATCATCTGAGGGAAAACCACCCATGTCCAAGTATGTTGTGATTGAAGGACTGTCTTACTTATACACATCTCTGCATTGGCTCTAACCACATAAACTAAACTTACATGAGGAGTCTGGAAACCATCCAACATATACTGGTAAGCCTTCTACACAATTAATTCCTCACAGTAGAAGAGGTGGCATGTTAAGAAGGTGAAAAAACTGAAGAATTGAAGTGAAGAGCGGCTGGCGAACCGAATCTTGCTTGGCGACTGCTCTTCAGGGCTTTTTACTGAAATAAAGTTCCAGTCCTTCAGTATTTCATTTTGGCAAATGAAATCTTGCAATTTGGAGCTCCTCTATGGGAGCACATCACTCAAAATGTTTGTCATCCCCAGATGAGAGATTTTGAACGATTTCTTGACGTTATAACAAACCTTCTATATTTCTGAATCTTCAACTTCAGAGCTCACCACAAAGCTAGGAAATGCTAAGGTTATATCCCTGAACAGATCAAAGTTGCATGTCTAAGTTGACTCTTAAGTACCAAGATGGTTGATAATGAGCAAAATACTACAAGTCAATGACTTAAAACTCGAAAGTTTCAACTCTCAACTCAAAAACAGGGTTTCGAAGAGAAATAAATTGAATGACCAAGTCAAAATAACAAATGGTTAACTTCTAGATCAATTTCACTTGACTCAACTACACTGAATTCCTAGAGACCAGGATTTAAATCAGGAATGAAAACTGTACTTGGATCGCTACTCACTTCAAATAAGGAAGAGTCATGTTTTTTATCAAAGAGGGGTTCTTTGATACAAATTCCTTCCACTCTTCTTGATCAATCCTTCCATCACCTTTTGTATCTGCTTCACTAAATGTCTGTGATACAAAAAATTCAACATCTAGATCAAATAAGCATAAAAGAGCAAGAATCAAGCTAGAATGATCTGTGCACCTTTTCCACTATTGTTTCGACTACTTCCTCTGAAAGCACCAGATCTGATTCATGCAATAGCGCCAACACCATCTCCTTCAGCTGTCAGGTAATAAAATATATAAGATAGGAGGTTTTCTTATACCATATCTTTCTTACCACAAACATATTCACATATTCAATGAAATGATAATCAGGTATGTATGGCTAATATCGACAATGATTAACATCAGAAAATTATAGTCGACCAGGTTCACAAGCAGGAAAACACAAGTAATTTTGTTTCAATAGCTTAGGATTCAACAGACATGGAATGCAACGTAAGAAAAAAGAAGGGGATTGGAATTTCTAAGGACAAAGAAAAAGACGTTGCAATACTTGCCTCTTCTCTCTCGATGTAGCCAGTGTGCCTTAGATCATACAATCTAAATGCAACTGCCAAAACAAGTCCAAAGTTAGTAGGTAGAGGTGAAATCAGTAGCATAACTGAGGGATATATTCCACACAAGAGTTGACTATACATGACAATAAAGAAAAAATAAGGCAGCAATGTATGGATTCAAAAAATGTAATTCTTACATGCAGTTTTGTCGGCTACGGGTGCATTTGGGTGAAAGACACCCAATGACCGAACAAACTCCCCAAACTCAATCACACCGTTGCGTTTGACATCAAACAAATCAAATATCTGCATACACATTAGTCAGAGATGCAAATTAAGCAAAGAAGAACCACTTCTGTAGATTGGAATGCAGATATATTCTTGCCCAACACCTATTGTGCTTCATGTGTCTGACATAGCAGCATGAACAATTCAGAATTATTGCAATAGTAGTAGTTGGTTATTTAGCAGCTATATAGTTGACATCTCCCGAAAAGATGTGTGGTCAATGTAAGTTCAGCATTGCATTTAGATTTCAGTGTGCTTATACAAAGTAAGAGCCGCATGAACTGGATAAAAGACTCGATTAACACACCCTGTCTGCAAAGAGATTCCTCTTGTTTCTGTTCCTAAAGAGTGCCAGCTGAAACTCTTCCTGATGACAAGATTGCACAGAAAATGGTATTCATTGTATTAGATACAGACTGAAGCCCATAGAGTGAATCATCTCTGGTTGAATAAAATTAAAAACTTGCAATAAACTTGGATGGGTGTATTGAAAATCACCAACAGTGAAATTATCATCCTCTATGAAGAACGCACCTTGTGAATAAGCCCATCGTCGACAATGGAACTGCTTAATTTTTTGAATAGTTCATACAAGGCCTCTACTTCGTTCACAGTGACTGCAAGGATAAAATGTGTTTCCAATAAAATATGTTTCATACAGATTGCAATGCAATTTAATCAGGATGAGTTAGAGAAGTATAGTTTTCCATCAGGCAGCATGTGAGCTACAATGTAACTTTATAACCTGTTTCGAGTTTATATTCATTTTGGACTAATTTATCCAAGTGTATGTTAGATTACCATATTGAAAAGTATCATGTCTGAATCCATTCTCCACCATTGGACTCACTGCCATTATATTTTTCAACAACCTGAAGTTTGCAAGCCCAACCATGTATTCTTCCACTTAACAAGAAGTCGACTTTATTATATTCTTATATATGCAAAATTCTGCCTTGAAAGAAGACCTAAAGGCAAGTTTCGCAACCAGTTTTCGACTACAGAATATTAGATTCAAAGTAAAAGAAGCCAAATGTTGCTCTAGGATAGTTAAAAATGATTGTTTGTAACTCAAAATTAATCAGATTCACAGAAAGATCCTCAAAGTTAAGAGAGTTTATGTGGAATCTGATGCATACTCACAAGGAGTTTCAGAAGCAAGAACAATAGGCTCTTCATAACCAGGAGTATGCCTGGGCTTCTTTGAGTAAAAGCAGCCCATCAAAGAAGGTGGAGTGAAATATCTTGGCAATCAATATGCTCATGCAATGAAACTACTTTGAATTTGCCACCTGTCAAGCTTAAATCAGAAAATTAGCAAATGAATAATAATATGCCTTCAGTACAACTGAGAATCAATATTTTGACCAGCACGTAATATCTTGACATTTGGGGGATGGAAAGAAATATCACTCAAGCTTAAGGTTGTGGCAAAAACTGAATCAACTACCTGATGGACAATGTTTTTTATTTTACAGGCAGAATATTCTACTAACAACAGAAACACTAACGCCCTGTCTGAGTCAAAAGTGGATGAGACTAATTGGGTCCTGATTTCACAATCCCCCTTTTCTAATCATCACAGAAGCTTAGTTTTCCCAATTAAAAGGCACTTGATTCAATATGCCCTCTGTCCATCACTTCGCGATGGCTCAATCCAAAATATAATTTGACGCTAGCTCGACAACTATAACTATCTTTCTAAGTTCTCATGACTTTTATTTTTTCTACCCATAGTCGTTCTAGCAATAGCCTTGCTCTACTCCACAAAGAACTTGAGCTTGTAACCCAATGTTGGGGCAAGGATTTCTTTAAGGTCAGGATTCCTGAAAAACCAAGCCATTTATCAAGCAAAACGTCCTTAGAGATACACAAGCTTTTCTTTCGACATACAAAATTTTGCACATAATTATTCATCCAGAAAATGATTTGGGCAAATTCAACCATCTTCTATTGAAAGAAAAAGAAAAAGAAAAAGAAATCCAATGCAGTAGAGAAGAGAATAGACAGATGAAACGCCTAATCAACATGTCTGAGACTCAATTTAATGTTATAATAAGCTGGTGGAAACCAACTGCAACTAACCCTCGGTTTCCAATTTCGGGTTCGGGCCACACATTCTCCAGGGACCAAGCTACCAAAATGTCACACGACATATATTTTCATATTCAAAGTGAAAAACAAAAGAAGTGGTGGAAATACTAGAACCCTCCAAAAAAACAAGAATCATGTCATAGTTATCTAACCAAATCTAACCTTCCCTGATTAACTCCTGAAAAACAATACGATTTACATGATGCATCTAAGGAACTTATTATGGCCCCCAAAAAAGTTGATATTCACAAGTGAAGAATAATAAGATAAACTCAATTTAGTTTCGATCAAATTGAGTCGCTGTTCTATTCACAGGAAAATCTATCAGATTGTTCATTATTGAAATATTTAATTACCATTTCAAAAAAATGTAGTTAAGAAATTATTTGACAAAAATTACAAATCTTAAAAAGAAAATTATATAACGAAGTAGTTTACTTTAGATCTTCTAAAATTGAAACGTTTGACTGGTAAAGGTGTTGGACCACAAAAACAGAAGATTAGTTGATCTGGAACCGTTACAGAGGAGTTCCAGGAAGTACTTAACGTTCAATGAGTATTGATTTTTTTTTTTTTTTTTTCAATCATCTTTGGCAACCAAATAATATTGCTTTAGATAGCAAGCAAAATAGTGAACGCAGAAGCACAGAGAAATCGAAATTACATTTTCCTCCATATTTTCCAGTAATCTGATCACAAGGCGTACGAATTTTCAACCAAAATAATCTGTTCATTCATTAAGAGAGAAGCAACGAAAGAAATGCAAAAACCTTGTTTCGTCCATTTGGATGGCGAGAAAGCGAAGAAAACAAAAAGGAATTTGGGTAATCAACAAGATTATTTCTGAATCATTGGAAGAGCATTCAAAAAAACAAGAGCCATAGCTTCAGATTTCTTTCTTCTTTTTTTCTTTATATTTTCCTACATTTGGATAACAAGAAACAAAGCTGTTCAAGTATGGAAATATTCAAAGACATAAATGTCAGACGAAAGTCAATTTTGAGAAAGAAGAACGGCAACTCAAATAGCAGAAGAAAGAAACTATAGAGAAGAGAAGACGAGCCAGAGAGAGAGAGAGAGGCACCGAGTGGAGAACTGACCTGCGATGCGTAGAAGGATCCTGGGAAGGCTGCGATAGTTTATCCTTGTTTGATCTCTTTTTATGGTTTCTTTATAGAGACCCCCATTTGTTTTCTCATTTGTTTGTTTTTTATTTATTTCGCTTTTCTTATTATTCTTTTGTTTGGTTAAAGGGAAATTATGTGACGACCAAGTTCTCTCTCTCACCTTATATTTTTTTGCTTTCCGTCTCTTTCAACACAAAGTTCGCTTTCCGCTCCTCAATGTCAATGGTGTTCAATTTAATATCAGCAACATGAACACCAAAATAAAAAATATCTGCAACATGAAGATCGAGAGAGGTGACATTTGAACGATTTATTACTATTCTTTTTATTAGTCCTCAATCATGATGTATTCATTGGTATATTCTGACTTGTTATTACTATTCTTTTCATTTGAACGATTTATTACTATTCTTGTAACTTTTATAAGTGAATTAAATTTTTTGAAACGTGCTCTCTCTCTCTTTTTCTTTCAGATCATACTTATTTGATATTTTGACTATGATTAGGAGAATAATCAATAATTTAATTCAGGCTTACATCAATTAAAGCTACAAGAAATAACTTACTTTTTTTAATCTGCGTACCGTTGAAAAGTATTGCATTTGGTGGGCAGTCCGGTCCCCTTATGGGGAAGAAGCATACGGTAGTGTATATATATTTTTATTTAATGGGTAGAGTGTCTAGAGTAGTTTATATATACTTGATTAGGACCAAATTTCCTTAATAGATTTGCCGAGGGTTCATGCATAATTTGGGAGGGCAAATATAATAGAGTCTAAAGTTGGCCACTCCCATCAGTTTTTATAACCCTCCTCATATGATTATGGGTGGGTCCAAATTTGCTGGACCGTCGGTGTGTGTCTAAATTATATATATACTAGTTATTGTCTATGTCTGAAGGCACAGAATAATAAAAAATGATAAATAATAAACATATTTGTATTCATATCCAAAATCAAATCACAAATATAGAGGAAAGATAAATGAATTTAAGCATCGATTGTAGTGGGGGTGAGAGGAGGTGGTGGTAGGAGACGGTGATGGTTGTGGTGGGTGGCAATGACCGTGGTGGTGGTGGTGGTGGCGGCGACGGCGGTGGTGGCAACGGCGGTGACGATGGTGCCGGCGGTGGTGGTGGCAATGGTGGTGGTGGCGGCAATGTTGGCGGTGACGGTGGCGGTGGCGGTGGCGGTGGTGATGGTGGTGGTGGCGATGATGGTGGTGGTGGTGGCGACGACAGTGATAATGGTGATGCTGATGGCAGCAGGGGCGATGGTGGTGGTGGCGGCGGCGCCGGTGACGGTGGTGGTGGTTGTGGCGGCGATGGCTACGGTGGTGGCGACGGCGATGGTGGTGGTGGTGGCGATGGTAGTGGTGGTGGGGATGGCGTCAGCGGCGACAACGGGGGTAGTGGTGGAGGCTACGACGGCAGTGGTGGTGGTGGTGGCGGCGGTGGTATTGGTGGCGGTGGCGGCGGCGGTGGTGGTAGAGGTAGTGGTGGTGGGGGTAGAGGTAGTGGTAGGGCGGTTTCAAACACTATTTTTTTTTTTTTTTAAGTATTTATGAGAAATAATTTCTAGAAGTATTTTTAAAGAATCACTCCAAACACACCATTAGGGGTCTATTTTTCCTATTAAATTTAAAGTGTTAATATTAGCCATTATATTAACTTTAAAATAAAATTTAAAGCGATCTGCACCGCGAAAAGCAAAAATCATTTTGTTTATCTATTGAAATTTGAATTGTAAGATATTTTATTATATATATATATATATATGATAATAATAATAATAATTTGTGTACGATTCAAATTGCCATAATAATTGAAATTTATTTTAATACTAGTTATTGTTTGTGCCTAAAATCACAGAGTAATAAAAAATAGTAAACAATAAACATATTTGTATTCATATCCAAAATCAAATCACAAACATAGAGGTGAGATAAATGATTTTAAGTATCGGTTATAGTGGGGGTGAGAGGTAGTGGTGGTAGGAGATGATGATGGTTGTGGTGGGTGGCAATGACCGTGGTGGCAGCGGCGACGGTGATGGTGGTGGTGACGGCGACGGTGGTGGCAACGATGACGACGATGGCGGTGGTGGTAGTGGTGGTGGTGACGGCGACGGTGGTGGCGACGACGACGACGATGGCGGTGGTGGTGGTGGTAATGGCGACGGTGGTGGTGGCGGTAATGGCGATGGCGATGGTGGTAGTGGCGGCGACGGTGGCGACGACAATGGTGGTGGCGGCGGCGACGATGGTGATGGCGGCGACGATGGTGGTGGTGGTGACGGCGACGGCGGAGGTGGTAGTGGTGGTGGTGGCGGCGGCGGTGGTGGTGGTGGTGATGGTGGCGACGATGACGGCAATGGTGGTGGCGGCGGTGGTGGCGGTGGCGATGGTGGTGGCGGTGGCCGCGGCGGTAGGGGCGGTGGTGGTGGTAAAGGTAGTGGTGGTAAAGGTAGTGGTAGGACAGTTTCAAACACTATTTTTTTTTTAAAAAAGTACTTATGAGAAATAATTTCTAGAAGTACTTTTAAAAAGTCACTCGAAACACACACTTAGGGGCTTATTTTTCCTATTAAATTTAGGGTGTTAATATTAGCCGTTAGATTAACTTTAAAGTAAAATTTAAAGCGATTTGAACCGCGAAAAGTAAAAGTCATTTTGTTTATCTTTTGAAATTTGAATTGTAAGTTACTTTATTATATAGATGATTGCAGATTTGGATCTCTTTCAAATTTTCAACACCTCACACCTCCCTCTCCCTGGGATGTATCTGCAGTGTATTAATTAATCAATTAAAATTTGGATTTTAGCCACCTGTTTTTCACCAAAAAATGCTACATAACTCAAATAAAATATAAATGAATATTATTCCTTGGATAAGTATGGGATGAATGGGCCTCATTGAAAAAATTGATGAGATCCACTCATCCAAATGATGATATGTATTTGGGTTGTAAATTTTTTAGTTTTATTTGAATTTTGTAGCATTGCTCGTTTTCCACAATATATGATCATTTTGTTTCCGGAGCAGTCCAACAGAGCCAGCAGCTACACCATCTACTCATCTACGAAGCTAAGGTCATAAATTAAAGGGAAAATTTTATTTTATATCTTAAAAAATTTTAAAATTTTTATTTTGTATTTTTAAAGATTAAATTTTTTATATTATCTCTTCAGTGTAATACAAATATTTTAATACGACCCTTATATTAGTTTTTTGTTAATTTTTTCGTCAATGTCAATGAATTGATTTTTAATAGAAAAAAAAAAAAAAACTAACCGAATGACCATATTATAACATTTTTAATACATAAAGGATACATAGTGAAAAATTAATCTTTTAAGATATAAAGTTAAAATTTTAAAATCTTTCACAATATAGTACGAAAATTTTAAAATCTTTTCAAGATACGAAGAACAAAAAAAAATCTTAAATTGAAAAGATATGTCAACCTAACTATAGTATTAAAAAATAATTTCTTAGGTCCCATTGGTAATAGGAATTTTTTATTATTTATAAATTATTTAAATTCATGCATGCGTGTGGACAGTCACCAACATTACAACTGAAAAAATCGTACACGTTATAACTTTTAAAAGTATAATTATTATTTTTTGAGGTAATGTTACACTTTTTAAAGATAAAGTCATAATTGATGAAAGAGTATTCATAATGGATCATAATATTTCATGAAGTTCCCCCAAGCAGTTGAAACTTTGCCAGAGATATGAAGATAGGTTAGATATAAGATAAGCAATAGAGAAGGAGATGAATTTAAGGAAGAGAGAGAAAAGAAAAATGAATTTAAAAAAAAATAAGAAAGAGAGTAAGATGATAATTTTATGTGAACCAAAACTTACACTAAATTAACTCGTTGAATCAGTGATAGAACCCACTAATTTAATGACTACAGGTGTATTTAGTACAGGTTTGTGGTGCACATAACATTACTCAAAATATGTACCAAAAAAAAAATTACTCAAAGTAAGATCACATAGAGAGAGCGAGGAATCTAAGAAAGATGAGAAATAGGTGAGAAAGTAGGATTACATAGAGAAGAGAGAGAAATAGAGAAAAAAAGATAATAGTACAAAAGAGAAAAAAATAGTGTAACAAATACAAGGGGTATTTTACTCATTAAAAATGTTAGGATTAACAACTATAGACTACACACTTTATATATAATTCGTGCATGTTCTTAAAGCATTAAAAAGTACAAGATAAAAGATGATTAAACTATATCGGCCTCTGATTTTCATAAAAAATACACAGTGGACCAAAAATAGTAGAGGGATTTTTATTATTTTTTTCGGAAAAGAATTTACAATAAAATTGACAAACATCTTAGTTGTTCTATACGATTTCTGTCTCCCTCTGTCTTTGTCTGCATGTCAAACCATATAAATTACACGCAATAACTTGATTGTAACTTATGTAGGGGATGATGATCTTTTGATTTTTCAAAAGCTAATTTTTTATTTTTTATTTTGGGGGGAGGGGGGGGGGGGGGGGGGGGTAATAATATAAGGGGATGATATTCTAAATTTCAAAAGCTAATGGGGGACAAATCTGTATGTTTTTTTGGTTAAACGTATATTATAGTGAGTAGGTGTGATAATCGAGCTGAATTTGAGTCTAATTCAAGTCTAATTTATACATAAACGAGCCGGTTCATTTGACTATTTACACATAAACGAAGCTAAAAAAATATTTAAATTTAATTTGTTTAACAGCCCTAACAGTAAGGGAGTGGATGCGTCCTCGTGTCATGTCAGCAAGAATTTTGTTTTATAGCCCAATCACTGACTAAAGGGAGATAAGACATCACTGTATGTACCACTTTTAGTTTAGTTTAGGTCGTACGCTTTTTGTGTCAGTAATTGCCTTCATGATGTAAACTCAAGATATATCCATCCATCTATCTAATCTAATAGTACCCAAAAAAATAAAAATAAACACTCTAACAAAAATTATTTGCTCACTTAAATATATATCACATAATTAGCCCCTCAAATTACGTGATCTAAGTATTACTTTGCAATACAAATAATATTACTCCACGTACGGTGCACATGTGAAAATTTTGATAATAATAAATACAAGTTATTATTAAACCTATAAAAACATACTACCGTATATTAAGTAAGTTAAATACAACCTCATATTATTTTAGTGTATATTTATATCGTCAAGAACATGTTATATAATTAAAAAAATATGTATTATACATGGTAAATCTAGTGAAAATTATTATCCAAATGAATATAGCGATGATATGTATGACTTGTAACCTTATCATCACTGCTAAAATATAAAAAATAATAATAATAAACAACGATGGCCACTTGCAGGTGGCATTCATGGAGACTGAAACCAGAGGATTTGTTTTGTTTTGGGATGGATCAAGACCAGGACCAAGAGTGGGAGATGCTATAGATTTGACACATTCATCATTCATGCACAATTTGGGAGGGCAAATATAATAGAGTCTAAAGTAGGCCACTCCCATGAGTTTTTATAACCCTCCTCGTATGATTATGGGTGGGTCCAAATTTGCTGGACCATCGGTGTGTGTCTAAATTATATATATATATTTATATAATAAAGTAGCTTACAATTCAAATCTCAAAAGATAAACAAAATGACTTTTGCTATTCGCGGTTGAGATCGCTTAAAATTTTACTTTAAAGTTAATCTAACGGTTAATATTAACACCCTAAATTTAATAGGAAAAATAATCTCTTAAGGGTGTGTTTGGAGATATTTTTTAAAAATACTTATAGAAATTATTTCTCATAAGTACATTAAAAAAAATAATAGTGTTTGAACCACTCCACCACTACCTCTACCACCACCACCACCACCGCCGTCATCGTCGCCACCACCACCACCACCACCACCACCACCGTTGTCGCCGCCACCACCACCACTGCCGTCGCCACCGTCGTCGCCGCCACCACGACCACCGTCGTTGTCGCCACCACCACCACCACCGTTGTCGCCGCCACCACCACCACCACCACCACCGTTGTCGCCGCCACCACCACCGCCGTCATCGTCGCCACCACCACCACCACCGTTG
This sequence comes from Ilex aquifolium, assembly GCA_951799425.1. Lineage (NCBI taxonomy): Eukaryota > Viridiplantae > Streptophyta > Magnoliopsida > Aquifoliales > Aquifoliaceae > Ilex > Ilex aquifolium. Next base: position 61,877,501 of record OX637391.1, on the reverse strand, counting down.
TCGCCGCCGCCACCACCACTGCCGTCGCCACCGTCGTCGCCGCCACCACGACCACCACCGCCGCCGCCGCCACCCCCACTGCCACCCCCCACCACCACCTCCGTCGTTGCCGCCGCCACCACCACCACCACCATCGTCGCCGCCCTCATCGCCACCCTCGCCGCCATCACCGCCACCACAGTCATTGCCACCCACCACAACCATCACCGTCTCTTACCACCACCACTGCCGCCCACCACCTCTCACCCCCACTACAAACTGATACTTAAATTTATTTATCTCTTCTCTATGTTTGTGATTTGATTTTGAATATAAATACAAATATGTTTATTGTTTACCATTTTTTATTACACTGTGCCTTCAGGCACAAGCAATAACTAGTTTATAATAAAGTAGCTTACAATTCAAATCTCAAAAAATAAACAAAATGACTTTTGTTATTCGCGGTTGAAATCGCTTTAAATTTTACTTTAAAATTAATCTAACGGCTAATATTAACATCCTAAATTTAATAGGAAAAAATAAGACCCTAAGGGTGTGTTTGGAGTGATTTTTTAAAAGTACTTCTAAAAATTATTTCTCATAAGTAATTTAAAAAAAATAATAGTGTTTAAAACCGCTCCACCACTACCTCTACCACCCCCACCCCCACCACCAACACCGCCGCGCGCCGCCACTGCAGCCATCGTTGCCGCCACCACCACCACCGTCGTCGTCTCGCCACCACCACCACTGCCCCCCCTCCGCCACCACCACCATCGTCGTCGTCGCCACCACCGTCACCATCACCACCACCGCCGCCGTCACCGCCATCACCGCCACCACGGTCATTGCCACCCACCACAATCATCACCGTCTCCTACCACCACCACTGCCGCCCACCACCTCTCACCCTCACTTCAAATCGATGCTTAAATTCTTTTATCTCTTCTCTATATTTGTGATTTGATTTTGGATATGAATACAAATATATTTATTATTTACCATTTTTTATTACACTGTGCCTTCAGGCACAGGCAATAACTATATATAATAAAGTAGCTTACAATTCAAATCTCAAAAGATAAATAAAATGATTTTTGCTATTCGCGGTTGAGATCACTTTAAATTTTACTTTAAAGTTAATCTAACGGCTAATATTAACACTCTAAATTTAATAGTAAAAATAGGTCTCTAAGGGTGTATTTGAAGTGACTTTTTAAAAGTACTTCTACAAATTATTTCTCATAAATACTTTTAAAAAAAAAATAGTGTTTGAAACCATCTCACCACTACCTCTACCACCACCACCACCACCCTCACCGCCACCACCACCCCCATCCCCACCATCACCACCATCACCCCCGTCGCCGCCACTACCTCCACCACCACCGTCGCCCCCACTGCCACCGCCTCCATCACCGTCACCACCGCCAACACCGCCGCCACCACCACTGTCATCGCCGCCACCACCGCCACCACCGTCATTGTCACCCACCACAACCATCACCATCTGCTACCACCACCACTGCCGCCGCCCACCTCTCACCCCACTACAAATCGATGCTTAAATTCATTAATCTCTTCTCTATGTTTGTGATTTGATTTTAAATATGAATACAAATATGTTTATTGTTTACCATTTTTTATTACTATGTGTCTTCAGGCAAAGACAATAACTAGTATATATAATAAAGTAGCTTACAATTCAAATATCAAAAGATAAACAAAATGACTTTTATTTTTCGCGGTTGAGATCGCTTTAAATTTTACTTTAAAGTTAATCTAACGGTTAATATTACCACTCTAAATTTAATAGGAAAAATAGGTCTCTAAGGGTGTGTTTGGAGTGACTTATAGAAATTATTTCTCATAAGTACTTAAAAAAAATAATGTTTGAAACCGCCCCACCACTACCTCTACCACAACCACCGCCGCCGCCGTCGCCACTGCCTCCGCCACCACCACTGTCGTCGTCGCCCCCACTACCGCCATCGTCATCGTCATCACCGTCACCACCATCGCCGCCACCACCACCATCGTCGCGGTCGTCGCCACCATCGTCGCCGCCGCCACCACCGTCGCCGTCGCCCCCACCGCAGCCGCCACCATCGGTGCCATTGCCGCCACCACCACCACCGTCGCCGCCACCACGGTCATTGCCACTCGCCACAAGCATCACAGTCTCCTACCACCACCACCTCTCACCCCCACTACAACCGATGTTTAAATTTATTTATCTCTCATCTATGTTTGTGATTTGATTTTGGATATGAACACAAATATGTTTATTGTTTACCATTTTTTATTATTTTGTGCTTTCAGGCACAGGCAATAACTAGTCTATATAATAAAATAGTTTACAATTCAAATTTCAAAAGATAAACAAAATGACTTTTACTTTTCACGGTTCAGATCGCTTTAAATTTTACTTTAAAGTTAATCTAACGGCTAATATTAACACCCTAAATTTAATAAGAAAAATATGCCCCTAAGAGTGTGTTTGGAGTGACTTTTTAAAAATACTTCTAGAAATTATTTTTCATAAGTATTTTTAAAAAAAAAATAGTGTTTGAAACCGCTCCACCACTAACCTCTACCACTACCACCGCCACCTCCACCGTCGTCGCCGCCGCCGCCACTGCCGCCTTCGCCGTCGCCGCCATCACCACCACCGCCGCCACCACCACCACGGTCACCCCCACCGTCGTCGCCACCGATGCCATCGCCACCGCCACCACGATCATTGCCACCCATCACAACCATCACCGTCTCCTACTACCACCACCTCTCACCCCCACTACAACCGATACTTAAATTAATTTATTTCTCCTCTATGTTTGTGATTTAATTTTGGATATGAATACAAATATGTTTATTGTTTATCATTTTTTATTACTATGTGTCTTCAGGCACATACAATAACTAGTCTATATAATAAAGTAGCTTACAATTCAAATCTCAAAAGATAAACAAAATGACTTTTGCTATTTGCGGTTGAGATCGTTTTAAATTTTACTTTAAAGTTAATCTAACGACTAATATTAACACCTTAAATTTAATAGAAAAAATAGGTCCCTAAGGGTGTGTTTGGAGTGATTTTTTAAAAGTACTTCTAGAAATTATTTCTCATAAGTACTTTAAAAAAAATAATAATGTTTGAAACCGCCCCACCACTACCTCTACCACCACTGCTGCCGCCATCGCCACCACCACCGCCGCCGCCACCCCCAAAACCACTGCCGACATTGCCACCGCCGCCGTCGCCGTCGTCGCGACCACCACCACCACCCCGCCACAGCCCCCACCACTGCCGTCACCGCCACCACCACCACCACCATCGCCGCCACCACCATCGTCGCCGCCATCACCGCCACCACGGTTATTGCCACTCACCACAACCATCACCATCTCCTACCACCACCACTGCCGCCCACCACCTCTCACCCCCACTATAAATCGACGCTTAAATTCTTTTATCTCTTCTCTATGTTTTTGATTTGATTTTGGATATGAATACAAATATGTTTATTGTTTACCATTTTTTATTACACTGTGCCTTCAGGTACATGCAATAACTAGTCTATATAATAAAGTACAATACAATTCAAATCTCAAAAGATAAACAAAATGGCTTTTGCTATTCGCGGTTGAGATCGTTTTAAATTTTATTTTAAAGTTAATCTAACGGTTAATATTAACACCCCAAATTTAATAGAAAAAATATGCCCCTAAGAGTGTGTTTGGAGTGACTTTTTAAAAGTACTTCTACAAATTATTTCTCATAAGTAATTTAAAAAAAAAATAGTGTTTGAAATCGCCCCACCCCTATCTCTACCACCACCACCCCCACCGCTCTACCATTGCCACCACCGTTGCTGCCACCACTTTACCGCCACCACCATCACCACCACCGTCGCTGCCACCACCTTACCACCACCACCACCACCACCACCATCACCATTGTTATCCATGGCTGCTACTACCACCATGATCGTCGCCTTACCCATCACCGTCTCCCATTATCACCACTATCGCCCACTACCACTACCACCGCTCACCTCCACTACAATCGGTACTTAAATTTTTTTATCTCTCCTCTATATTTGTGATTTGATTTAATCAAACCATTTTGTGATTTGATTTTATATTTATTGTTGACCATTTTTTTTATTATTCTGTGCCTTCAGGCATGAGGAATAACTAGTATATATATATATATATAAATAATAATAATAATAATAATAATAATAATCTGTGTACAAATTCAAATTGACATAATAATTGAAATTTATTTTAATATGATTGCAGATAGGGGTGTTCAAATTTCCGACTAGCCGCAAGTTCCTACCCTACCCGACCCTACCCTACCCTACTGAACGGTTAGCCGCAAAAATCGGGTAGGAATGCGGAAGAGTTTTTGGTCTTCCGATTAAATCGGGTAGGAATGCGGAAGAGCTATCCATTTCCGCATTCCTACCCTACCCTACCCACATTAATTAATTAATATGATTTTAATGTATTTCATATGGTTTAAACTTAAATTAATTATTATTGTATTTGTGTAACAATTATGGTGGATTGATGTTCATACTTTCTTGTGTTTTATTATAATTGTTGTTGTAGTTGTTTTAGATTTTAGTGTTATTGATTTATTGTGTTGTTAAATTGGTGCATTCAAAAATTAATAGTTACAAAAGTATTTATCCGATTTCCTACCCGACTAATCGGGTAGGAAGTCGGGTAGGAATACCACACCTGTCGGGTAGGGTAGGCCAAGAAAAAATTCTTCCGCAAAGTATCGGGTAGGAAGACGGAAGAGCATATTTCCTACCCGTAAGGTAGGGTGAACACCCCTAATTGCAGATTTGGATCTCTTTCAAATTTTCAACACCTCACACCTCCCTGGGATGTATCTGCAGTGCATTAATTAATTAATTAAAATTTGGACTTTAGCCACCTGTTTTCCACAGTATATGATCATTTTGTTTCCGGAGCAGTCCAACGGAGCCAGCAGCTACACCATCTACTCATCTACCAAGCCAAGGTCATAAATTAAAGGGCAAATTGTATTTTATATCTTAAAAAATTTTAAAATTTTTATTTTTTATTTTCAAAGATTAAATTTTTATATTATATTCTCAATGTATTAAAAATATTTTAATGTGACCCTTATATTAGCTTTCTATTAATTTTTTCGTCAATGCCAATGAATTAATTTTTAATAGGGAAAATTTCAATCACATTCCCTCTAGTTTACCATATCTTCAAGGACACCCCCTCTAGTTTCTAAATCTTCAGTGACACCCCTTCTAGTTTATATTTAAACATCACTAACACCCCCTACTATTAAATTATCATTTATAACAAAAAACAATAATCTAAAATACCAAAAATGCCCCTACATAAATCTCAAGTAATTTTTCTACATAAAATTTTATTAAAATTCGAGCCGATTAAAATTTATTTTTCTACATATTAAAATTTGAACCAATTAAAATTCGATTGAAGCTGAATAAATTTTATTTTTTTTAACTTATTAAAATTCGAGCCTATTAAAATTTATTTTTTACATATTAAAATTTGAGTTGATTTGAACTCTACCCAAGTTATTAGCGCCGATTAAAATTCGCTTTCGAGTCGATCAAAATTTATATTTTTTTACTTATTAAAATTCGTGTCAATTAAAATTCGATTTTTTATGTCAATTAAAATTCGATTTTTTATGTCAATTTTTTTACTTATTGAAGTCAATTAAAATTTATATTTTTTATGTATTAAAATTTGGACTGATTAAAATTCAATACGAGTTGATTAAATTTTGATTTGAGTCAATTAAAAATAATTTTTAATTGGCTCAAATAGAATTTTAATTAGCCCAAATTTTAATACGTAAAAAATATAATTTTTTTTTGGCTCAAATTTTAATATGTAAAAAAATAAATTTTAATTAGCTTGAATCGAATTTTAATTCACTCGAATTTTAATATGTAAAAAAAATTAGAAAACAGAGGGAGTCTCATTGAAGAAATGCTTATCTAGAGGGGGTCTCATTGAAGATATGCTTACTTAGAGGGGGTGTGAATGAAGTTTGTCCTTAAATATATCATGGGCAATTTAGTAAAATTGTATTATAATTAATATTTTTAATCTGACAGGGGTGTCACTGAAGATTTAGAAACTAGAGGGGGTGTCCTTGAAGATATGATAAACTAGAGGGGGTGTGGTTGAAATTTTTCCTTTTTAATAGGAAAAAAAAAAACTAACAGAATAATCACATTATAATATTTTTGATACATTGAGAGTAATACAGTGTGAAAAATTAATATTTTAGAATATAAAGTAAAAATTTTAAAATCTTTCAAACTACAATATGAAAAATCTTTCTAAGATACGAAGTACGAAAAATCTTAAATTGAAAAGGTATGTCAACCTAACTATAGTATTAAAAAATAATTTCTTAGGTCTTATAGGAAATAGGAATTTTTTATTATTTATAAATTATTTAAATTCATGCAAGCGTGTGGACAGTCACCAACATACTTGGTTGGGGCATCTTTGACTTTGAGTAGATGGAGCTGCCTTTATGCCCTTATTTATACAGCTAGCAATGTCTATACTTTATGAGGCGTGTAGCGTCAGATGGGGCAGCATTGTGAAATGAATGTGACGGGCGTGGTGTGGGCGAAGGTATAATGAAATATGAATGTTTTTAATAGAAATATTAATGATTGATGAATAAGTTATTTAGAATCGTCACATGAATTTATCAAAATTTATCCTCTTTTATATTATAAATTCGAAACTGAATTATAGAATGTGATGGGGTTAGCCATGCTAAGAGAGTAATTTGAACACATGACAATTAGCTTATAATACAATAATTTTACTCTTGTGCTAATATTTATGTATCTATATAATAAAATAATTTACAATTCAAATTTTAAAAAATAAACAAAAAGACTTTTACTTTTCGCGGTTCAGATCGTTTTAAATTTTACTTTAAAATTAATCTAACGGCTAATATTAATACTCTAAATTTAATAGGAAAAATAAGCCCCTAAGGGTGTGTTTGGAGTGACTTTTTAAAAGTATTTCTAAAAATTATTTCTCATACTTTAAAAAAAAAAATAGTATTTGAAACCGCATCACCACTACCTCTACCACCACCACCACCACCCCCACCACCACCACCCCCACCACCACTGCCTCGACCACTACCACCGCCACCGCCACCACCACCACCACAACCACAACCGCCACCACCATCACCACTGCCACCACCTCCACAACCACCGCCGTCACCGCCCCCGCCCCCGCCACCACCACCATCGTCGCCACCACCACCTCCATTGTCGCTACCCGCCGCCACCATCATCACCACCATCGCCGCCATTGTCATCGTCATCGCCATCGCTGTCGCCACCACCATCGCCATCACCACCACCACCGCTATAGTCGTCGCCGTCACCACCACTATTGCCGTCGCCGCCATCGTTGTCGCCACCACCACCGTCGCCCCCATCGCCGCCAACACCACCACCATCACCGTCTCCTACCACCACCACTTCTTTCCTGCTTAAATTCATTTATCTCTCCTCTATGTTTGTGATTTGATTTTGGATATAAATACAAATATGTTTATTGTTTACTATTTTTTTATTACTCTGTGCTTTCAGGCGCAGACAATAACTAGTACATAAATATATGCCCACAAAAACATTTATATATTATTTGTAATTTTATGCAATTGCTCGTGGATTTATACTCGCCATATAGTTTGTCAACCATATTTTAATTATCATAGTAAATTTCTTTTACCATATATCTTTATTAAATCTGGCGAGCCAAAGTTGCACCTATATTATAAATATTCTCCAAAGGGAAGCAGAAGAATACAAAAGCAATACAATACAACCTTGGGTTGAGTGCACCAAACTTATATACTCATTCCAAAGACTTGTTGATAAGAAATTATTAAATTTATGAGAAAAATTATAGTATCGATTTTCGTACCATATCATATTGATCAATATTTATAATTTTTTTAAGGCTGAATTTCATCTATTTTAGATAAAAGTTACAACTGAAAAAATCGTACAAGTTATAACTTTTAAAAGTATAATTATTATTTTTTGAGGTAATGTTACACCTTTTAAAGGTAAAGTCATAATTGATGAAAGAGTATTCATAATGGATCATAACATTTCATGAAGTTTCCCCGAGCAGTTGAAACTTTGCTATAGATATGAAGATATGTTAGATATAAGATAAGTACTAGAGAAAGAGATGAATTTAAGGAAGAGTGAGAAAAGAAAAATGAATTTAAAAAAAAAATAAGAAAGAGAGTAAGAGGATAATTTTATGTGCACCAAATCTTACACTAAATTCATTTGTTGAATCAGTAATGGGATCCACTGATTTAATAACTGCAAGTGATTTAGTGCAGGTTTGCGGTGCACATAACATTGCTCAAAGTAAGATGAGAGAGAGAGAGAGAGGAATTTAAGAAAGATACCAAATAGGTGAGAAAGTAGGACTACATAGAGAGGAGAGAGAAACAATTTTAAGAAAGAGAAATAGGGAAAAAAGATAATAGTACAAGAAAAAAATAGTGCAATAAATACAAGGGGTATTTTACTCATTAAAAATGTTAGGATTAACAACTATAGACTACACACTTTATATATAATTCGTGCATCTTCTAAAAGCATTAAAAAGTACAAGATAAAAGATGATTAAACTATATCGGCCTCTGATTTTCATAAAAAATACACAGTGGACCAAAAATAGTAGAGGGATTTGGAGGTCGGTTCCTAGGCCCAATAGGATTCCAAAAAACTTCACTCGCTCATTTTCTTTTGAATTAGATCTCTCTTGAAAAGTCAAAACAATGTACATAACTAACGTCATTTATAATTGTAAAAAATAACGAAAATGCCATCACCTAATTTAAATATCTATTTAAAAAAATTACGTCATCATATATAATGTATATTTTTCTTCATAAACATAAATCGTAAGACAAGTACACTAAAATAAAAATAAAAACAGGTACGCAATTAATTATATATAAAGATTTTAAGTAGCTCAGCCATTGTTAACGAACTTATTGATACACAAACTTGATGTTGGAGGATTCAACTTGTGGATGATATTTTTCTACCTGATGAGGCCCAAGTGACAAAGAGCATTCCACTGTGTACTTTTCCTATTCAAGATCAATTGATATGGCACTATATATAACACCAATGCATGGGAGGTTCTCGGTTCACCGTGTTCACTCACCATCTTATTATGGGAGCAGAAGTTGGTTCATGATGACTCCATGGTTCACTCACCATCTTTTAGTTTAGGTAGCCTCAGTTGGAAATTTATCTAGAATCAAAAAGTTATTTGCATGAGGTGTATGTACCAATGCCTAACAACAAAGGAAAGGAAAGGAAAGGAAACTCTCATCAGCGTATGAGAATAACTAAGGATGACCGACCGTTGTGGTGTGTGCCAAGTTGAAATCGAAACTCTGCTTCATTGTCTAAGAGGCTATTCTATTTCTTGGGCTCACTCAATCTTCTTGGCAACACAACACAGTCCGTTAAGTAAAGCAGTATACATACACCAAGGACAGTGAATCAGGTCAGTGGCTTCGATCTGTTAACCAAGCCCTTACCGCCAAATGACTTTGCTGTGTTCTTATTGCATTGCTGGCTGGTTCATTTGGTAGCCAAGCTTTTGAATTTTATGGTCAGTTTCATAGAGTAGTTTGGTATTTTTTTATTTATTGATAATTGTAATGTTTGGAAGGAACAGACACCAAATTTTCTTATGCCTGTACTTCTCTCGAATATCTCCAATTAATAAGCAGTCTACCGTTTCTTCCAAAAAAAAAAAAAAAGAAAGTAATGTACTGACCTACAATTTTCTGAAATTCTTATACTTATCAAATAGCAGACCACTAAAGAGTACGCCCAACCCATTGTTTTGTAGGCCGTCCCAAAGCCCATGGGTGACTCATCCATCCCAATATCCCATATTCTCGGGTGGGTCCAAACATCCACAACCCATCTTATTGCAGCTTCTACAGAAACCCTAAACTAAACCCTTGTACTCCATTTTCAGCAAAACCCCTCACTTCTTGTCACTTTTTCTCAACAATGGCTCTTTCCAAACCCACTTACCTATACCACCTCAAAAACCTTACCAAACCCTACTTTCACCACCGCCCACCACCCTCCTTTGTCTCCCTTCGCTTCCTCTCCTTTGCCACTCCCGAGGAAGCCGCCGCCGAACGCCGCAAGCGCAAACGCCGCCTTCGCATCGAACCCCCTCTCTCCTCCCTCCGTCACCAATCGCCACCACCCCAACAAACCCAACGCCCTACCCCTCAAAACCCTAACGCCCCAAAACTTCCCGAATCCGTCTCGGTCCTCACCGGAAACCGCCTCAACCTCCACAACCGCATCCTCAAACTCATCCGTGAGAACGACCTCGAAGAAGCTGCTCTCCTCACCCGCCACTCGATCTACTCAAATTGCCGCCCAACTATCTTCACCTGCAACTCCGTTATGGCTGCCCAACTTCGCCAATCACGCTACTCCGACCTCCTCTCTCTCCACCGCTTCATCACCCAGGCCGGCGTCGCTGCCAACATCGTCACCCATAATCTCCTCATCAATGCATACATGGATTGTCGGAAAACCGACACTGCCTTGGAACACTACAAACAATTGATCAATGACGCCCCCTTCAACCCCTCACCCACTACTTATCGAATTCTAATCAAAGGACTCGTTGATAGCAGTAAGGTTGATAGGGCAATGGAATTGAAAGATGAGATGTTGTCCAGGGGCTTCAACCCAGACCCAATCGTTTATAGCTATCTGATGTCGGGTCAAGCAAAGAATGAGAACGCTGACGGGGTTTTTAAGCTTTACGAGGAATTGAAGGAGAAGATGGGTGGGTTTGTGGCTGATGGAGTTGTGTATGGGCCTTTAGTGAAAGGATATTTTTTGAGGGGAATGGAAGACGAGGCTATGCAGTGTTATGAGGAGGCGGTGGGTGAGAATTCAAAGATTAAAATGAGTGCTGTCGCATTTAATTCGGTGCTTGATGCGTTGAGCAGGAATGGGAAGTTTGATGAGGCATTGAGGTTGTTTGATAGGATGATGAACGAGCATAATCCACCGAAGTCGTTGACTGTGAATTTGGGGAGCTTTAATGTGATGGTGGATGGGTATTGTGCGCAAGGGAGATTTCACGATGCCATTGAAGTTTTTAAGAATATGGATGTGAAGAGATGTTGTCCAGATACTTTGTCATATAATAACTTGATTGAGCATTTGTGTAACAATGGTTTGTTGGGCGAAGGGGAGGAGCTTTACAAAGGTATGGGTGAGAAAGGAGTGAACCCGGATGAGTTTACTTTTGTTTTGCTCATGGATACTTGCTTTAAAGAGAATAGGCCTGATGATGCTGCTGCTTATTATAAAACAATGATTGAGTCTAAGTTGAGGCCAAACTTGGCAGTTTATAATAAGTTGGTTGATGGTTTGGTTAAGGTTGGGAAGGTAGATGAGGCAAAAGGGTTCTTTGATATGATGGTGGGGAAGCTGAGGATGAATGATGAGAGCTATAAATTCATGATGAAGGCACTGTTTGATATTGGAAAGCATGATGAGGTGCTCGGCATTGTGGGGAGGATATATAGGGATGATCCGACTGATTTTACCACAGAGTTGCAAGATTTTGTTAAAGAGGAATTGAAGAAAGAAGGAAGGGATGAGGATGTGGTGAAGCTCATGGAGGATATAGACAGGGAGAAGGCCGAAGCTGTGGCTAGGGAAGCTGAAGCAGCAGAAAAAGCAAAGGCCAGTGCCAGAGCGGCCATTTCCTCTCTCATACCGTCGAAGTTGTTTGGAAATAAGGAAAAGGAGGAAGAGTCGCCAGCTGCGAGTGAAAATGCTGCTGAGGCAACATCTGTAAGTGCAGTGCAAGCAGAAAAAGAAGAGAGTGTCGGGGAAATTACTTCTATGAGTGCCGATTCTGCTGGTATGGGATTGGCTGAAGAAGTAGTTCAAAGTGGGAATGTGACTGAGGCAGAAGTTAGAAGTGATGGAGCAAGTGAGCAGGTAACAACCTAAGTGTTCGAGCATTTTGGAATGAAAAGTGATGTGGATAATTATTTTTCTTTGTTGTTTATCTATCTTCATCGAAGTGGCCAAGGGTATAAACCTTATATAATATGCGTTGTAACTAGATGAAAGTGATCGTGATGTATCTCTTATTGTTGTGGGTTTATGAGTTCTGGCTTTTCGAGAAATAATCAGCATTCTCTCAGGGTTTGCGGATTTATGTATGAACTCCATCACTAAAGTAAGTATTGCACTTTTGATGTTGATGCACTATCTGACTTCCCATTTATTTTAGTAACCTGTTGATTTTTATAGCTCTTTAGTTATGATAAATCAAATTTTCTTCTGACCTATCACACTTTATGCCAACACTAATTGTAGACTCTGAATTCGGTCACCTGGTCCAATATAGTCCTGTTCAACCGTCCCGGGTTTGCTTTTAATGCATGGGGTCTAAATCCGAAAAATAAAAGATTCCATCTGAAATTGGGGAAGACAGAGGAACACAGAGTATGATAAGGAAAAAAGTTACTTATTAAACAATTTATCGAAACTAAAATTGCAGAAACTGCGGGTAATTCAACCAACCTTATACATTAACAAGCAGAACAAGTTCGTAAGGGTACAATACAACACATACACGAAGTGACAAACACGAACTGTAAAAAATGCCTTCCAAAATTAACTACCTCAGCTACAGAGATTTGGTATGCATACCCCACCATCTGGACTCTGTTGTTCCTTCCATATTCTTCCTGTAACTCTAAGCTTCAGCTCCTTCCTGTCCCCACCAGAGAAGAAAAGTGCCATATTTCGCTGGATAATGAGACCATCATGGCTGTCCCTTACCTTACGGTGGCTATCGCGGATGCTCCTGGGAGTACCCTCCCATATGAGCTTCCTGCCATTTGCTCCTACCTCTAAGCTGTAGCTGTAACTGCGAGCCTCAATCTCATCGCCCATGAAACGAAGAAATGCCATGTAAACAGGGGCCATGCCAAGCTGGAAGGCTTCAAAGTGAAGGCAAAAGTATTGACCAAAACAATGGAAGACCTGACAAAAGCAGAACAAACAAGATGTTATGAGACACCAGTAAAAAAAAAAGAACTGGAAACATCAAATGTGTGGTTTGTGATCCTGAGTTGTTTAGTCTTGCATTTGTGATTACACAATCCCAAAAAGAGGAAAGTTGCCTCCAATGCTGAGCATGGTACACCAATTCACATCTTCCAACAAGCTACTTTGTCATCACATAGATCAGATGACAAATATATTCAACTCTGTCCAACATGCCCTGATGTATGAATTTGTCATTTGATCATCCCTCACATTTCTCAACACGACACGAACACCCCCGCAGTTGATTTTTATTGAAAAATCTTAAATACTGTAGGTCAAAATCAAACAAATGAATCAAGAAAACAGAGAGAAGGAGAAGCATTACTGAGGGGTCTTTCCCCCTCCAGCAATCCTCCATGCCTCCACCCTGCCAGTGTAGAACCTCTCTCCCTTATCCACCACGTAAACACCCTATCCCCCCACCACACAAATATCCAGAGCACCACTCACCCCCTAAACAGGGACTGCACACACACCAAGCACAGTACCTTGTCACTATCAACAGATACAATACAACTGCCTTACCAATAAACAATCTTATTTCCTCTCCAAGTTTTCATAATGTTTATTGCAAAATTTGCAGTGATTACAGAATTTAAATCACCCAAATGTCCTAATTGCTATGCCTCAAATCTGGCACCATCAGATGTGAAGTCAAGGGGAGACGGGTGGCACAGTTTGATTGCAGAGTAAAATAGGTCATGTGTATCGGACTGGATGGCAGAGAAGGAATAAAACCCCCCAAAAAAAATTGTGTGCCAGGGTATGTTTCTGGTGTGGTTCACAGGGGCTGTGTATAAGCATTACTGCACATGTTTGAATGCTTGTATGTTTGCGTAAGAGAGACAAAACGAAGAAGATGAGTATTTGGATCTCGGAATAATTTTAACCCAATAAGGATTGAGTTTGGGAATATGATTACTTTGTTCCAACCAGGAACAAAGGGGCAAAGTTGACTTTTGAAATGTTATTTGTTGATGCCATCTTTTTCGCTGCCAAGGTGTTTCATGGTGCTGAGGGGTCTTACTGTCCCAACTTTCAAATTTCAGAGGGTGACCAGATAATTAATGCAAATGTCAAGGGGTTTCATTAATGAATCCCTTTTTTTCCTATCGACATCACAAAGTGTGGTTATGTGGAATGAAAATGTTCATTTTTTGTACTTCATTCACATGACTAGAAAGTAGGAACAGAGAAACCATATAGGATAAATTGCAAGAATAATTACGAGTGCACAAACACACAGAGGGTTGTACTAAGAACATTTATCTTGATTCTAAAACTAATTTCATGCATGCTAAATATAGTGATTCAACTTCCACATAAAAACGAAGGGGTTCATTCTGAGACAGTGTAAGATCGTTCTGACTCCATGTTCCCAAGTCTCCCTCAAACAAACCCATCTGCTAGATTGCCCACGCAGACTTTACAGCACAACTGAATGATTAAGCCAATTGCACAGCAAGGGTGTGCTGATAAAGCTTTGGCAGGAAAAAGGTCTGGCCCAGCAACTCCGCAAACAGATATTTTAAAGGTCAGGCACATTATGAATTTAATTTCTACACCAGCTTTGTTATTGAAAATCCAATTCAAAAATGGAAGTAAAATACTTACTGTAAGCATCCAGGTGGCATTTTCTACTTCACGTGGATTGGACTTCACATACCGATGGTTGAATGTACATCCACTGTGCATGTCGACTTTGTGATCATCTCTCAGATGGCCAACCAGATAAGGAATGTCCCCAGTAGCAGAGCACTCTGATCCAGCATATGGGCAATTATACGGCCTGAAGTTGCACAATGCCTCGTGTTTGAGTTTGCTGTAATACGGAAATATCTCTGGGCATCCCAATGAATAATACTTGCAGGGCAGTTCAACCGATTCTGCTACCTTCTCCAGTGCTAAGCACCTGATATCTCCGAGCTCTTGTCTACAAGTTGGGCATCGGTTATGCACCCTTGTTTTACAGGTGGAACACAGTGTGTGACCATTGTGACACTGCAAAGAAGTAATCAGTGATCAATTGTTGCTCTTCCTTCATAGATTGCAATCACTACAGCGACGTGAAAAACTAAAAGTTAAAAAAACTAAGTGAGAGAAAGAACTACTTGTTTGAGATCATCCATGGCCATACTAGCGAAGGCCCAAAACAAGGACTTTATTAACCAATCAATTATGCAAGCTCCCAAGTCCAGATAGATTATATTACATGAGTCTTCAGAATAACTCAACTTTGTCAAGACCCTAGATTGCATAAGCAAATAAGCACTGTAAAGTACCATGAACCAAAAGCAACGAATGGCAATCTTTCAAGCCATTGTTATGGGAAAAGACTATCACAATAATAACATCCCACATTCCTCTCTGATAAACATAATGCAAGCTATAGTGAAAATAGATGAAATAAAAATAAAACTTAAGATGGAACAATGTGGATAACTTGGATCCCTTCTCAGTGAGACCATAATGCCTATCTAATAGAAAAACTGCAAAAGCCTTGCTGAACCCGTTATGCTCAAAAAGGAAAAAACTGACCGCAGTCAGCCATATACATCTTGCTCAAAGGATCTGAACCCACACCTATTTTGTCCACTCCAAGACCAGTAATTCAAAAGGACCATATCAAATACTGGCAAGTCTCAAATTCCTCATAGAAATGCAATAGATGAAGTGATGTTAAAACTCCGAACTATCAATCAAACTGAAACACCTATTTTGAAGAGGGGTTGGTTGTCATTGACAAAGAGCACTCCGTAAGAATGTTCAATTTTAAAAAACAATCTGAAATTCTTAACTCTTTTAGGAGCATTTAAAGCACATTAGGGGACAGATCAAATAGTGAAGTCTCTAAGAGAGATGATTATTCATCTGGACCTGAAGTTTCACAAAACAAGTTTGCTCTCTTATTTCCTTTTCTAATCTCCCTTCCCGTGGGGAGATTTTCCTCTCTTGTACTTCTATTGGTCATCCAAATTTTATTAACCTTTGGGTCAATTAGACAATAGATCATTGTGACGTTTACAAGCTTCTTGTGTTCCAATCAAATAATCAAGCTGGAGCTACCCATTTTTTAGATGAACAACAGAGGAGAGATTTGTTCACACCATGGCTCTTTTCTATCTCTATGGATTTCCTATTCTGCAAGACTGGTCTGAAATCAATCAAAAACTGAAAAAACGCACATTCCAAATGTAATTTCTTTCTTTTTCTTTTTCTTTTTTTCTTTTTGGGATTCTGTTTTACATGCCCAACGGACTTGAAACCCAACTCTATAGTGCACCTGTCTTACCATTCTCTGCAGGACAAATGTCATAAACCCCAACATTTTCACATTCAGTTCTCATGCACCCCTCACATAAGCTCCCAATTCCATTCAAAATTGCCATTGTGGATGCCTACCAGAGCCGGCAACTTTCTCACGGTCTATTATTTCACAATGTGTAATTGTAATTGAAAATTTTCATACATAACAGACAACTTCCTCAAATCTCTTCATCACACGCCATCTCTTTGAACTCATGAAGTCCAGACATTTGAACAGACTAGACAAGAAAGTTTCCAGAAACGCAACAGCTCTTAGTCTAGGTCTAACATTTTGTTACCCACCTCAACTCCCTATCTTCTCTTTCAAAGAGTACTTTGTTGCTGGCTCGTAAAATCTTTTGGCATTCCAAACATTACTTGATCAAGGGTTAATGTTTCAAGTGTTTTACCCCAAAATCAGAACGAATGGATGGACTCGTCTAATGAGATTTGCAATCCACAATGCATTACAAGAGGCAGTGTGAAACATTGATCCCACAATATCCAGAACCAAAAGAAACCCCAACACATCAAATCCCAATTAAATAAAATGTAAGGCATTCCTTAAACTCATTTCCATTCCACTCTCCTCTTAACCAAAAGTCAACCAAAACCTGACCTTGCACCCATAATTCCATGAAATCCCAATTTCAAATTCCTACCAAACCCTACTCCAGAGCCATCAAATTCAACATACAAAGCATTTCCCAACTTAGGAATGAATACAAGAATACACATATGTAGAAAAACGACGACTAGTTAGAAGGAAGAAATAGAGAGTAGACCTACCTGATGGATTGGAGGGTACATAGAATTGGTGCAAACAGGGCATTCCAGCAATTCATGGACGCCTGTAGGGGCAATTCCAGAGGGGAGAATGTGATTATTGTGTGGCTTTGATGAGTATTGATGATGATAAGTATAAGGATGATTAGAATTGATCTCTTCATCTTCCATGCCATCTGTAGACGATACGCACTCAATGTTATCCAAATCCATTATTTATGGACAAATCTCAACACCCACTTCGAAAAAAAAATCAGAATTCAAGCATGAAAAACTGATGGGCTCCTCGGGTTTTAATTGTTTTCATTTATTTTCTCGCTTTCCTTTGTTTCTTCTTTCAGGAGGGTTCGACGGTAGAAAGAAGAAGTTGAAAGAAAATTGGGAGAGAAAGAGAGAGAGAGTGACACAGAGAGAAGGAAGAAAGGAACCTCCTTTTTAGGGAAAAGGGGCTATTTGGTTCTTCAGAATCGATTCGTCGCTCTTTCTCTTCCGAGTATCAGTGAAGACAGAAAAGTAAGGATCACCGTCGAAATTCGAAGTAAATTGAAGACAGATTGAAATCCAACGGATGGAAGATCCCCCTTCTACCGGTGGTTATTGTAATTGTAATTGTAATTGGACAACTAACAATGTTTCGGTGGTTAAAATTGCCAACAAGACAAACTAACTAGGCTCAAGTTTGAACCTTGCCAGACAGACACACTGGCACTGCCATCATAATAATAATAATAATAATTATTATTATTATTATTATTATAAATTTGCTGTCATCAGATCATACCATACGAAAAGGAGGGTAAAATTCATTTAGCCAACAGAACACCCAAAATTGGTGAAAATGACAATGATATTAATAACAGTACGAAAATCACTTTTTTTGTTGTATTGAATAGATTAATTTTTATACTCATTTTTTAGTGCTAACCGTAAATTTATGTTCAAGAGTTTCAATATCATGTACAAGAAAATTTAGCATTATTTTTAGTGGGGTCTCGATCCATTTCCTTATTTGCTCTTCTTTTTTTTTTTTGAGTCAGTTGTAAATAAGAAATAAAATACCTGCACACCATTGACGGGAATGGGAATGTTCGACTACATGAATCATGTTTCTCAATTTTGCTTTACCAAAGATTATATTTTTGTTAGACCACGAGCTATATTTTGCTACTCCGGGTTTATATGCATCCAAAATTTGCAACCACTGGGCGAAAAGAAAATGAAACAGCAGCTCTTTGTATGGACCATAACATGAGATGAGATACAAAAAATGGCTATGAATTTGCACCCATTAATTTTTCCAATAACTCAGTCTAGTTTATGGAGGATATTGACATTTTGTTGACAGGGAAAGGGCAGAATCTACTAGAGAAAGGCTCACTGGTGCCCAAAGAAATGGAACAAAGGAAATTAACTGATTGATTCTGAAGGCAAAGCGACACACCTATGTCCTATGTCATTTCAGGAAATCAATGGATGATCCTAATTAGGTCCCAATCCCAACTGCTAATCACACCAAAAGAGTACAAAACATAGCATATCCAGCTGACAGTAACTAAGAAAAACAAAAGGATATAAAAGAAAGAAACCCTACTAACCTAAAAGATAAAAGACTAAGGAACTATGTAATATCATCTGAAATTGAAATACTTGAGCAAGGCCTTTCTGGCTAAAAAAAATTATGAGCATCAGCAACGTCGTCTATAGAAACCTTCTCAATCCTACACGAAGTAAAACCTCAAGATAAATGCAGGATAGTCTTGAGCATACGCAATAATGTCTCTAGGGACCTTCTCAATCATGGACGAAAACAAAACCTGAAGGTAAATGCAGGATATTCACGAGCATCAGCAACAATGTCTCCACGGACCTTGTCAATCCTGCACAAAATGAAACCTGAAGATAAATGAAGGACATCCTTGACAATATACTGGACGTCACAAGGAGGCCGAACCTGCAAAGAGATATTGATTTCAACCAGTGCACAGTCACAATAGATGAAAGTAGAGTGGAGGTTTTCAAGTTTACCTCAGCTTGAAACAAAGAAGACGCTCAGTGTTGATCTCATCTCATTTGTGGCATTTTTTGCACAATATTGCACAAACGTGCTGCTCTCATACTGGAACCTACATTTTCATGCTTGACAATTCGAGTTTCTGCTAATACATCAAAGAGTAGGTTTTCGAAGTATGGGAACTAGAAATGCAAATAGGACTGACTCCTCTTCTATAAGATTCACATTCATGACAAACTACAATCAGATGCTCTAGGCTATTTACACCAACTGTCAGCAATCATTCACATATAGTATTACATACAACAATACGGGCATCCAAAAATGCTTATGCTAGCATGCCTTGCACTAAATGGATTATTTCAGGAGATCAAACACACCCTGTATATTCTTTGGTTGTATTTTCGCTACTTAGAGCTCTCATCTACCATAGCTTGCTCAGCGCCTTTCTTGTCTCGCTTTGTTGAACTGCAAGATGCAATTGAGCACCGTTACAAGGAAGATGAACCATCAGCAATAACAATTACAAAGTATCTTATTTTCCCGTATTATGGATGTACAAAACAAAAACAAAACTGCTGCTTCAACAGACACCTCCCCATATTCTCCCAAAGTACAGGCTGTCTCGGACTTGGTTCTACACACTTGTGTGGAACATGCTGTCTTCACAAACTATTCGCTTCCTACTTGTGCATGCTTTTAACTGCTCATTTGCTAGTCCTCTTCTTGCACCAACATATGGTCTTTCCTGGTTGAATTGAATTTCTTTGCCATGAACGGTTGCATTTACAGAGTCCTTGAAAATGGATTTCAGTTGCATCAACCCCAACCAGTATTTTCTAAGATCACTTTTTAGAAAATCTGAAGTGAAAATATGAGATTTCCCCTTTCCCCATATAAAGACCTAAACAATTACAAACATACTCCTCCAACAGGGATTATTTCATAGCATCAAATCAAACCCGCCATCCAAGTGGTGCCATCAACGCACAGAAATGAGTGTTAGCAGAAGGAGAAAAGTTCAAGAGTGAAAGAAATCTTACTGAAGTTTCAACATCAGGTTTCTACTTTCATCAACAGCAAGACGTGCACCATATAGTGTCATTTTCTTTACCTACATATGCAGATGGAATTCTCCACATCAGTAACATCCATGGGAATAACAAATTTATCCTGTTGTTCATCACATATTTCAAGAGCATTTTGCTGTTCAAAAAAATGTTCTACAACATCTACTCACTCCATTTCCCAAAGCAATTTTTGTACAATTAGGAAAAAAAGAGGAAGCAGTAAGCTCAGTTGATTTCTTTTTCTTTTTCTTTTTTTTTTTGATAAGAAACAAACATCTTGTTAATAAACGAAAGAAACATTACAATCATCCAAAGCCATTGAATTTTTGAACCCATGTGTGACTGGAATTTTTACTGATACACAATATTTGGCAATAAGCATGTGAACATATTTCCATGAGTCTTCAACTTCATTAGCATCCAGCATGAAGCCAAGGAATGGTATGAGACTGCAAATTACAGTTCTCATCAGTAACAATTTTTTAACCTTGTTTAGATGTGTTCTCTCAAACTAACAGAAATTTCGCCCAATACTCAACTCAACAAAACCTTGTCCCAACATTTTTGGGGTCGGCTAATCATCATACTTAAGATTAAGAGTTAAAGGTGGTCTTTTGGTGGGTAACTTGAAGACCAGAAACATAGCTTTGGTTGGAAAAATGACTTTGGAGGTATCCGTTGTAGCAAAATTCATTGTCGAATTCGGTTATCAAATATGCTTTATAGGCTAATGAATTAGATACAAATTGAATTGAGAGGGATGGTTTTCGAAACTCATGAAAATTCAGTTCTAAGACATTACCTTTCTTTGCTCAGAGGGTCAAATTTGTTGTGTGTAATGGGAAGAGAGTTTGGTTTTGGGAGAACTTTTGGACTGGGGAGTCATCTTTGGCATGTTCTTACCCTTGTCTCTATAGTATCTCGTGTTATCTGCTCATATTGCTTCGATAATTAGGCCTTATTTCATTTAGTATCTTAATATTTTAATTTTCCGACAAATCTTAATGATTGAGAAACTTTAGAATTGATCGCCTTTCATTTTTTGCTTAGCATTACAACTTTACATCTTGATTTGTCATTTCGTTGGATGATATTAGTTGGGTCATGGACTCAAGGGGGTCATTCTCTGGCTAATATTTTTATGATTCCTTGATTGGTGACTCCTCTCTCCCAAATTTTTATTCATCTTTGTGTTGGTAATTGCTCATGGCAAGAGTAATACTAATGATTTGCTTCAAAAAAGAAGGCATACTGCATGCCTTTTCCCTCAATGGTGTGTTATGTGTTGTGGGAATCTAGATCTCTTATTTTTGCATTGTTCGATTGCATTACAGAACAAAATGTAGGAGGTGGCTGGATCTTGGGTAGTTCCAAGATTCATATCATCTACGTGTTGGGTGAATTATAACTATTTTGGAATAAAGAGTAAAAGAGTCACTCTTTGGGAGTGTGCAATGTTTGCCACTATTTGGATGATTTGGATAGAAAGAAATGCAAGAATGTTTTAGCATAAATGTGAGGTGGTTGAAGGTTTATGGAGTAGTGCCTGTTTCTTAGCATCATTTATGTGTTGGTCTCTAAAGAAGTTTGGAAATATGCCCCCTGTTGGCATCTTGGCTAACTGGACTTTTGTTTACAACTGTTAAAATGGCCATAATTTGCTGGTTTTTTGTGTTTATGTGGAGCTATTATGTTGTTCTGCATTTGGGTTGGACTACTTGTCCCAGCTTTGCTCTCCTTTTGTACTCCATCATTTTATTATTAATAATATCTTTGTTTCCTATCGAATAATATATTCAAACGCTTTTAATAAATTTTGAGATGGATATCCCAATTAAGTAACCACTTTCCACTACCCTTCATACATCCCTTGAGGCTCTGAAACGTGTCCTCAGAGCTCATAGCTATCCATTCGGTAAGGTTTGATCATTCTTATCTTCAATGTAATATACTAGATAGGTATAGAAGAAGTATCCCATATACATAAGCGCACAAGCTGACTGTGGAATACACAGTGGTGCATGCTGATGCTACATTGAGATTAATAACCATCAGATATTATCGTATTAAGATATATGAAACTTATCTCAAAACTCCATGACTTCATCATGTCATGCTTAATTGAGCAAATAGTATGATCAAATGACTAATACATCTATAACTATGCTTCAAAGCTCGCTAACATCCTCCTTATACCATGAAATCAAATTGCTCAGAACACAGAATTCACGGGGAGTTATTTGTAACTAAAACTGAATTTTAGTGACATGTACCTCCAATTTATCTTCCTTGGATCTGTGGGACTTTGGAAGCAGGCGAAACTCTTCTGTCAGCTGGATGCACTCTTGAACATGGTCAGGGGATACAAAGTCAACTGCAACCTTGATGCAGGGCTGGAAAAAATCAGAGAACGTACATCAATCACTATGCTAATATTGCAAAGAGGGAGACAGTGCTCAAAGATGCACAAAATAAAGGGAAATCAAGATAGATAAATTACGGACACCAATGGCTATACATATCAGGAGCCTTGAATAATTGCAGCTTTCGCACTTGGCACAAACTAAGTAACTATCTTTATAGATTTAAGGGTCTGGACATAAAAAAGTTAGAAAAAAGTCGAACTCTAAGGTGAACTTGTCTTCACAATGGAAACAATACATTCTGTCTGCACTTAAACTTATAGTTGAAAATCCAAATGGATAAAATGTGGATAAGATGTTGTAGAAATGAAAAACAAAAATGATGCAAACATATAAAGAATATTGGATGATCCTTTGAGCTAAACTACAAACTGCCTAGATAATGGACCACTGGAGAATGAATATCTGACACAACTTTTGTTCCAGAAGGAACATAGAAATGCAAGGTAAGTGCCAGATAACCATGTAACACTACCATAAATGGCACAACTGAACAGAATGGCAGCCACGACATTGAAAGTAATGAGAAACTAAGGGGGTCCATCTTGTAGTAGCATCGGAT
Organism: Ilex aquifolium; assembly: GCA_951799425.1. Classification (NCBI taxonomy): domain Eukaryota; kingdom Viridiplantae; phylum Streptophyta; class Magnoliopsida; order Aquifoliales; family Aquifoliaceae; genus Ilex; species Ilex aquifolium. Next base: position 61,854,114 of record OX637391.1, on the reverse strand, counting down.
TGATCTTGTACCATACTGTGATGATTGTCTTTTTCTTGGATGACCTCATTCATGACTGTAGACTTCTGCTGTCAGACGAAATGCAAGATACAAGGAACTGATTATAATATCAGCCTTATTACTCATCCAAAAAAATTAGTAATACCTCACATGCCCAATAACACTAGGGGAGAACCGATCCAGTTAAGCGTTGACGAAATCGTGTGGAAAAATCAATTGATCACCACAATGCAAAAAGAAGATTAGGTAAAAGAGATATGCATGCCAGCAATCCCAAAGAGAACTCTACTACTCAACAGGGATATTTGACCTCACCTGTCTATTTCTCACTTGATGTGGGCATCCTGCAGGGATGAATACAGCCTCACCAAGATATTGCTCAAACGTCCATGGTTCAATATCTGAAAAAATTCACTACCATGAATCCTTTTGCATTTGTGTAAAGAAATGTTAAGAGAAGATTAACGACGTCTTACTGAACTCCTCCTTCAGCTGTTTTTTATGCTTCTCATTTAGGTAAAAAATTTGGTCATGGATAGGATGAACAACCTACACCAAGAACAATAAGCCAAGTTCAAGAAAAAAAGATTAGTCAACACTGTTGGGCATTGATAAGAAAAGATCATACAGAATTCACTGGAACATTATTGACGTGGCGAAATCTTTTCCAATGCCTCTGCAAGTATTCAATTAGCTTCGGCACGTCCTGCCTACGAAAGATGTCCCAAACAGCACCTCCATGTATAAACTTGGAACAGTCAGTATTACTCTGAAGGGAATCTTCAGCTGAAACTGGATTTTCCTTCAATGATGCTGAACTACTGGTGCTTCGGTTTATCCTGTCTGGTAAGCAACCTCTTTCTGGAACATCAATGTACCTTCCACAGCCGATTTCTTTGAATTTAGATTGATCGATTTTCCTTCTTTTTTTCTCCAAACTCATGCACTTAGGCAAAACAGATGAACTAGCATCAATGAAGCTGGTTGTCTTATAAGGCTGATGGCTCAGAGAAGAATAGTTATAATTTTCAACTTCCACATCCATGACTCTTTCAATCCCAGAGGTGCCCAGTGTGCTTTTTTCCTGATTCAGACACTTGGGTAATGACTTGCTCTCTGTGGGGATCCCGCTCGTTGATGAGCATTTCTTCAGATTGTCCTGTTTACTTTCAAAATTATAGCTTTCCTCACAGTCTCTTTCCAGAAAAGAGGTGATGGATTCTTCCAAGACGTGCGTGCCAAGACCATTAATCTGATCCATCACGTTCACATCTACAGCAGATTGCCAATCAGCATTTATAGCAACTGTATCTTCAGGAGGAGGAGGGCATCCCAGATCAGGCCGCGATTTGTTGAATCCCGCAGTTTCCAAACACACCGAGTCTAACATAGGAAAGGTTCTCTCTTGCTCTCCAACCGATGTCACATGCTTATTCATGTTTTCCAGTATGGAAGAGTAGTTTTCACTGAGGTCCCCTTTCTCCTCATATGCAGAATCCATGGTTTCATATCTGCAGAGCTGCTTTGGAGGTTTTCTTTTAGATGTGCAGTGTCTCTTCTGCGTCCCACTGCAAAGCTCATTCTGATCTTCATGTTCGTATTCTTTCTGTAACTTGTGGATGATGTTGCATTGCCATGGGGGAATCTTCACATTGCCTGTGTTGGTCAATATATTTACCTGGAACGAAGTTATAAAATGCAGTGACTGCACTTTGTAAGGCAGAATGAATTGCTCACAAGAAAATATTACACAACTCATAATGTGAGTCCATGAAAACATATGCATGCATCATATCAGGAATATAAGATTTAGGAAGTAAAGTTCATAAGCAACACAATGCCACAAAAGGAATTGGGGAACATGGAAAACATTACACAGCATCATGTGTAAAAAACATTTTGGAATGTTGCATTAGGTTTTCCAAGGAAACCTTATCATTTAAAAATTGGCAGCCCATGAAATTAAAGTAAACAACTCAAATGCATCTGGGGAACTGTTCAAAAAAAAAATGCATCTGGGAGGCATTCACAGGATAGGGGAAATCAACTAGCGTATTGACTGCCCATATCAAAATAATAAAAAGTTAGTCCTGCTGATCCAAATCAAACCTAACCACACTGAAAGATCAGCACAGATAAACTGGGGAAAAAAAAGAATAAACATATCCTCCAACAAACAGGAGGAAGATATTACGAAAATAGAGTGCAGAAGAAAGAAATCTAATCATTTCCAGAATGAACATACCGCATCAGAAATGTCAGAATGCAGTTTTGTCACTGAATCACCTCTCCCAAGCTCTTCTGAATATCCATAAGCAATATAAGTTTTGGGTCCCAAGTCTGGCTTTACAGCACCATCAGGAAGTTTTGTAGCAAGATTCAAAAGGCCTGATCTAGGATGGGTGTAATCACTGTACGGAAGCATGGCCATAAATTCAACACCATGCCGTGGCAGACATTCTTCAAACGAATTTGTTGGAGGCCAATCCTTCAGCTTCAACATCTCAGGCCACCCACTTTGATGCCTACGGCCCTCTAAGTAGCCCCTGAAGAACTGGTGAATACTAATCTCAACCTGCAACAAAAAAAGAAAGTATAAATGGTCAAAAATTGCAACAGTACAAGATCTTTTTCACGAAAATGTCAGAAACTATGGGTCAGATCAGGTTATATGTGGGCCACAACAGTCCATCAGTATTCTTGACACACTAACATCGTTCGGCGTGATAAAACTGGACAGAAACCAGATACTGCCAACAGTGATGCATTTATTTTAACAAACTTATAGGATAGACAAACACAACTTCTAAGATCATTTGAAAAAGTAACTGGATAGAGAAATTCCTAGGTGCATGCATGGGAAACTAACCTGGGACATATTAAACATTGTAAGGGCCAAAGACAAATAAAAATACACAATTCATGTTCATACCTCACACCAATCCAAACAATCAATGGCCTTAACAGAGAAAGTCTCCTCTTTTAATTTTTCTCTTGCAGTTCTAAAGGCCCTCCACATGACCATTGGTTCCCAACTAAGACCAGATGTCTTTGCTAGTACATTTCTAACTATAACGGGTTCACCTCTCTGCCAGTGCATTTGAAAATGCTCAAACTCACTGTCTCCCAAGTCAACTGCATTTGGGCAGTAAAGAAAGTTATCATGACTGTTTCCCCTGAAGGCTGCTTGCCTTACTCCAGCATGATTTTCCTCATCATCTTGTGATGTGCTGGTATGGAGGCACAAAGAACATCCTTGTGAAAAGTCAATATCTGGTGGATGGTAATGGGAAGTGAGGTCCTCCGCATTCTCAATTAGTTTGACCACCCAATCTGCTTCAAAGATGCGCCTGAGCTCTAACATTCCAGTACCACAACCACCACGCTGTTTGGGAGCGCAAGGTATGCTACCATCAATCTTCGCACGCCATTCGGGAAAGTTACAGGGCATACGAGCCAGACAACCATTTGCTGGAGGAGCCATTCGGCTTTCCCAATCATTTGCAGAAATTTGCCCCTTTGCATCAGTAACTAGGCTATGAGATCTTTCAACAAACTGCTGAAGAGAAGATTCTGCTTCATTACCTCCAGGTTGGAGACCTTTTCTGAGTTCCCGACAACAATTGAGACAGAGATCATAAGAACAATCAGGATTTAGGCAGCTTCTGTGAAAATTGACGATGGATGTATTGCAATTGTCACTGTGAATAAGGATATGGTAAGCATAATTACCGATTTGTGCCGTCATGAATTGAAATAAGAAAATACATTGTCTGAAAAATCTGACAAATTTCACGCTAACCAACTATAGGAAGCAGGAGTTGAAAAAAGTTTGGAAGTAGGAGTTAAAATCACACAAACGCGGACACCATGACACACAGAGGACATACCCATGAACATTATAAAATAGAAAAATACCAAATTCAACAGTTGTCATCCTTAAGGAAATACTTGTGTGCCATTTGTGATGTTTCTCCCCCGCCCTGAGTGTTAATGGGTATTAATGTATCCAAAAACTTTGCAGTATTGGTGAATGGAATGCCTTCTTTTCCTCTCTTTTTTTCCCGATAATGTTGATTACTGACATTCGGGCATGGTTTTGTCTCGACAACTCCGAACCATAAAGTAAAAGAGGATAAAAAAACACGAAAATCCCAAAAAAATGCAATACCATTTTTTTATATGCCATGATTTCGCTGATGAAATCTTCAACTATCAAATAATAGAGCAAGTTGCCAATCTCATCAATCAAAAAATTATAAAACAATTCAAGTTTTTCCTACCTTGCCTGCAGTAACTTTAATGGACATAATTTTTTACAAAATCTTAAAATTTTTCTCAAAAAATACAGCATATCTATTTTGTGTACGGAGTTGAAAAGTTTTCAATTGTCAAACCACCAATTCATCTAAAAACTTAAACTTGTTAAAGGGGTTGGAACATAAGTATTTATGTACTTCAACACATCCCCCGCATGTGCAGGATAGGTTTTGAGCTACACACGTGCAAGTCTTTTAATAGTTAGGGTGACCGCTAGTTTTGAATACAGGAGGACCTCTTGCCCTAATACCATGGTGATCCACCAATTCATCTAAAAGGTGTAACATAGGCATGTCTATATTTCAGCGTCAATCAATGATAGATGAAGTAAGATTTCACAACCTAATAATTCTAATTAATAGAATTTGTTCCTCCCAAGTTTATTACTAGTTGGAGAGCTGGCAGTAATGCAGACTTATTTTTGTTTTCCCAAAGACAATACACAAAAAATCATTGTGTGTTAAAACAGGACATGACAGCAGAAGTCAATGCTGGACCAAATTTTACAGAAATAAGATACTTAGAAGCTGTAGATCATGTTCTTTCCAACAAAAATCATACAAACAAGAAAAGTCATTAAGGTCCAAATGAAGTTTCCCTGGGAGGGATGAGAATATACCACACACACTAAGCTTTATTGCAATTACCAGATGGTTACAACTAACTCAAAAAAGCTGTGGGCTTTACTATAAGTTTAAAGCCCGTCCAATCCAAAAAACGCAAAACCTTGCAACCCATGTCCTAAGCCTAACACAATCATTAGACTTCAATTCCCAATAATTTGAAAGCAGGTGCTGTAATTTTATAGATAGAGCATTTGAAACAAAACTGGAGCTTTCTCCTTTGTTTCCGGATCAGAAATGAAAACTGGTGTTTTCAGTCCAATAACTGGGAATGGGAGCATGAGAGTTTACCAGTACACTCGATCATCTTCATCGAGAATAGATTTTATTAGATCACCCTCTGTCAATTGAACGCCTACAAAATAACAGAGGTACAAACACATTATTAGACATCCTGAATTATATTTTTGTAGAAGAAGGACAACCTCCATCTTAAGCAAACATAATACCAAAGATGCCAGCTTCCGTCTCTAGTTCGGAGCTCTGCTCTTCTTGAATATGCCTGAGGAGAGGCAGAGTTTTGTGTAGCAAATAAAGCAATCTCTGCAATCTGGTATTCTCATCCACTTCTTTATGACAACCCTATTATAACCAAGTTACAAGGAAGTAAATAAACTACGTTAAGGATGAATATTCGAAAAAGACAATAAAAACGAGAAATCCAAGGCGCATACCTTTAAAATTACATCCTCTTGAAGGCATGCGTTACAATTGCAATTACCACAACAGAATGGACAAGCATTCCTGATTTCCTCGTTCGTTCGCTCAGGGTACCTATTTCATTTATTTTTTAGCATATATGACTACCAAAACTTCAGGGAAAAAAAAAAAACAATTCACATTGGCAATATATATCACCAAGAAACCAATGTTGACAGTATCACAAAATATTTAAACTTAAGACATTATGAAACATATATTTATGAGAATGTTCTATCCCTATTCTCTAGAATTTCAAAAACTGATGAAATCATAAACAAAGCCAAACAATGAGAAGGTGCAAATTTATTTTTGATAGCATGTGAATCCCAAGTTTGCTGAATTTCTAAACTGAAGGTTGTTTTAACACTAAATTTTTTAATGAAAAAGGCTTTGTAAGTTCTTGTTAGTTGTTACCACTTCGTGATGCACTTGTAGCAGTAGCGTTTCCGTTTACAATTTGAGCAGAAGACAACACCAGTTTTATCATTTTTCCGGCATTGGTGACACATCAAACTCCCCTTATCCTGTTAGCAGTATGTAGCATCCTGGATTAGAAATCTGGATAGAATGACAGGAAGATGCAACTTACAAATAAAACATAATATATTCAGATGCTTGAATTTTAGATATCCATCAAATGATGCACAAACTAGACAACTAACAATCTGCTTGACAAAACAATCGAGTGTAACTACTAACTAGACAACTAACCAATAAATGATGCACCAAGTACAACAGTGCAAAAAAATTGATATATTTCCTTCAATTTTTCCCCTTCTTCCTCTTGCATGACTGTTTTGTTTTGCAAATCTTCCCTCTTTTGTTTCTAATCCAGTGCCCACCACAAAAAGATGACACAAAACAACTTGGTGAGGGCACAGAGACTGATATAACAAGGACAACGTTCTGGGGATTCTTGTACAGTTCAGACATAGTGATGCGTATGCTTATCTGATAAACTTCTGGGATTGACCGCATATATGAATCAATGCATCCCATTAATTAATTTTTTTTTTAATCAAGAAACATTTTATTGCACTTTCAAAACATCCTATTAATTAATGACACCCAAGCTGATGTCCTTTTAGGTACTCACATAAACTTCTTCACGGAGCACTTGATTACCGCTCAGGCATTCAGCTGCAGTTGGTAATGTCCTTGCATTTCTTTGACTAAAATATGTCTTGTTTTTTATGCAGATCGAGCTCCATATTTGATGAGTTATTATGAATCTTTTTTCACATGGTTAATCTTAATTTAAATTTCTCTGTAGAATCTAGTCAGCACTTACTAGCTTAAAAGATTGACAAATTATAGTTTCCAAAGGAGCGGTAGCAACCAATTCTTGCTCTCAACATCTATCAACTGTTAGCTATTAACTGTTAAAAAAGGTAATCCCAAAAAATGGACGGTCTCTATTTACTGTTAGCAGAACAGTCTGCTCTCAACATCTAAATTGAGTATGATATCTTGCTCAATTCCATAAACACGCCCTCCAACAGTACTATGGAGCAATTTGAATTGACAACATGCTTCTTAGCAAAGTAAACCATGCTAAAGCAATTTAATATGTCAAAATGCCATTAACTGTCATGAAAGTGGTCACCAGAGGCCAGGCCCCTTGACCTCTATACATCATATAAGTGATTACAACTATGATGTCCAAAAAATTAATCACCCAATAAAGATGAAGAATTTGGATGAACTTACTGATGTTCCTGAAGGTGCCGATTCATTTGCCTTTCCTTTCTCACTAGAATTTTCGTCAGATAAGCATCTGGGATTGTAAAATTGATTCCCAAACCTTCTTGGCATTCCTCCACGCATTTCCAGAACACCCTTGGATTCAGCAAAAAATTCTCCAGCATTCTTGTCTATCACTAAATCTTTTTCCTTTCTGTTAGAACAGGCAAAGATTTCACCAACCATGATTAAACGTGGTTTTTTCACAGATCCCTTGGGTCGACCACGTCCACCCCTCCGCTTAACAGTTGTATTAGTACCTTCATTACCACCCACACCTTCACCTTTATCTTCGTCTACAGCAAGAACTTTCTTATTCTCTGAACCCCTGGGTTGGGCAAGTATATCCTTCTGCTTAACACTCCCATCTCCATGGTCATTACCAACCGCTATTATACTTAGCCTTCCAATATTTCTTTCAGCCGTAAGAAGTTTCTTCTTGTTCTTTGAACCCTTAGGCCTTCCGCGACCACCCTTCTTTTTGACAATGCCATCTCCCCCATCATTACCACTTGCAGGTTCACCCAGCATTGCTTCATTTCCTTGAACTGGAAGAAGTTTCTTCCTGTTCTTTGAAGCCTTAGGCCGGCCATGACCATCCTCCTTTCTAGCAATCCCATCTCCACAATCACTATCAGTTGCAGTTTCACTCAACATTCCCTGATTTTCAATAGCTGCAATAATCTTCTTCTTATTCTTTGAACCCTTAGGCCCACCACGACCATTTACCTTTTTAACAATTGCATCTCCACCATCAGTACCAGAAGCAGTTTCACTCAGCATTCCATGATTTTCAATATCTTTAACAATCCCATCTCCACCAGCAGTACCAGTGGCAGTTTCACTCAGCATTCTCTGATTTTCTACAACTGCAATAATCTTCCTCTTATTCTTTGAACCCCTAGGCCGGCCACGGCCATTGACCTTCTTAACTATCGCATGATTGGCATCTCCACCATCATTACCAAAAGCAGTTTCACTCAGGATGCCATGATTTTCAATATTTTTAACAATCCCATCTCCACCATCATTTCGAGCAGCAGTTTCACTCGGCATGCCCTGGTTTTCAACGGCTACAACAATTTTCTTCTTATTCTTCGAACCCTTAGGCCTGCCGAGACCATCCCTCTTTTTCACATTCCCATCTCCACCATCATTACCAGCAGCAGTAGTTTTGCTCAGCATACCCTGATTTTCAGCTCCTACAACAGTTTTATTCTTATTCTTTGAACCCTTAGGCCGGCCACGACCATCCTTCTTCTTATTCTTTGAACCCTTAGGCCGGCCACGACCATCCTTCTTCTTAACAATCAAATCTCCACCACCATGAACAGCAGGAACATCACCTAACATTCCCCCACTATCCTCAGCTGCAACAGTTTTCTTCTTACTCTTCCAGCCCTTGGGTCTCCCTCTCCCATCCTTCTTCGCTATAATAACGTCACCATTACACCTGTTTCCTGCAATAACCTCATCCAACCGCCCTTGAAGTTCTTCACTACCAAGAGTCAGACCAGCATTAACGCCTGTGACTTCACCGAGAATCTTTTTCTTCTTATTCATTGATCCTAACGGTCTACCCAACTTTCTTTTCCGAACCAGGCTGTCAGTTCCACCACCATTTCCACCGTGACCTCCTTCACCATTAAGACTAGAACCCCCAATTTCAGTCCAAGAGACCATAGATTCATCACCGTAAACGACCAGACCGTAATTTTCGCTAGACGGCACCACAAGGGAGTTGTTATCGAGAAGTGGATCGTCATAAACGCTAGTAGCTCCACCGGCCTCCATCGCCATTTCCGACTGAACTACTTGAGGCTCCGGTGGGTCGAGATTCATGTGCGACTTTGTCAGCGCTCTCTCTGTACACCTCCAGTTTGGTTTACCTCTCCTACACCTCCACTTGTGATGCAATTGTTTCCAATTTCTTCACCTAACAAAAATCCCAATCTGCTGAAATTAACTGACACCAATCCTTCCGAACAAATGCACCTTGTTTCGAATTCGAATTTTGACACCCAGACGGCAATGATGATAAATCTACACTGGTGCAGCTATTTTTGCTTTCACAGTAAAATGTCTATGGTTTTTCCCTGTATCTGTATGAAAGATAAGGGAGACGGTGATTTTCATGGTAATCGGTGGAGATTTTGACCATATCACTTTTTGATCAACGGTTGTTAGTTAAAGTAGTGTCCTAGCCCTAGATTAAGCGGCGCCGAAAAAATATTCATTGCATTACCAACCTATAAATAAGAAAATAAAACTCATATAAGTTAATAACAATATATAGAGTCGCTTACAATTCAAATTTCAAAAATAAATAAAATGACTTTTATTTTTCGCGGTTCAGATCGCTCTAAATTTTACTTTAAAATTAATTTAACGGTTAATATTAACACCCTAAATTTAATATGAAAAATAAGTCCTTAAGAGTGTGTTTTGGTGACTTTTTAAAAATATTTCTAAAAATTATTTCTCATAAATACATTAAAAAAAAATAGTGTTTGAAACCGCTCCACCACTACCTCTACCACCACCACCGCCACCGCCGTCACCACCGCCGATGCCACCACCACCACCACCACTATCGCTACCACCACTGTCGCCGCCATCGTCATCGTCGCCACCACCACCACCGCCGCCGCCGTCGTCGCCGCCACCACCACCGACCCCGCCGCCACCGCCACCACCACCACCACCACCATTGCCGCCACCCCCACCACCACCCCTGCCATCACCCCCACTACCCCTAGATTAAGCAGCGCCGAAAAAATATTTATTGCATTACCAACCAATATATAAATAAATAAGAAAATAAATCTCATATAAGTTAATAACAATATGATAATATATAAGTTAATAAGTATCTATTATTCTTTCCTATAAATCAATAACTCCTCAAGTAGAATTTATTTTACTCATTTAGAATTTTATTATTGGTTAATAATATCATGTCGTTAATGCTAATATGGTACCACTGTTGTATTGAATAATTGTTCAGCGATACTTGAAAATTCTTCATACCATCCAATCCATTTCAAATATGACCCGACTTGAATTTAAAATGCCTCAAACTTGATAATATACAATAAATTAATGTAAGAAGAATAATACTATTTTAGTATGAATAATAAATAGATCATATTAATTTTAAATACAAATAACTTAATTTTGACACAATAAACTTGTTTAGATAATATTACATGGAGAAGATAATTAATTTTTTTAATACTTTTGATTTGGTGATATATGAATTTGCATAGAATTAAATAATTTTTATTTAATATTATTAGAATGGGGATCATCTTGAGAAGAAAATATTTCAATCTTCAGATTTTGAACTGTCAACTCAATTAAAATCCCAAGTTTTTTTTTTTTTGGTCGGGATTAAAATCCCAAGTTCACATAATTCAAAATAGAAATATAACATGGAACTTGAAATAATAATATAACGAGGTCATCCTCTTTCAGTGCAGTGTAGAACAACTCGCTAGTAACTTTCCTTTACCACCTTACATCTTTTGTCCAAGTGAAAGCTCATCCTCTTTCAGTGCATTGTTGATCAACTTGCAAATAACTTTGTCACGTCAAATTGTATTAATTTCTAACTAATTCGACTGTAAAAAAGTTACAATAATATTGATCAAGAATGCTACACTTGTCAATATTTTATGTCAAACTAATGCTAGTAATTAGATTAATGAGTCTCATGGAGTCCTACAAGATACCCAATAATTGTAAGTATATATATTATATCATTTGGGGTGGAGCAAAATTAGATGCAAGAGTCTAGTATACATGAATTTATTCTATTTTATTTAAGACCAGAAATTGTAAAATAGTTCAACATCCTCAATCTTTTGGAGTGCACTTCCCTACCTGCCTGCCTCTATGGTTTTTGTCAATTTTCTCATACAAAATTTCAAGTGGACTATGGGATTGGTGAATCTTGTTATGTTGCACTAATAAGTAATTATCCAATGGATGTAACTATACCACGTCAATTACAAAAGCTAAAAAAATGATCAAGAACAACATTAGCAGGGAGAAAAAGGTCATTAACACTAGCAACAGAGATCCAATCATGCCACTAAAAGGTCACTAACTCTTTATCTCTTATCTAATTATTCTGTTTCCCCCATCTAGTCATCAAAATTAGGACAGCAAAAGCAAGTGTATGCAGCTAACTTTCTCATACTTCCCCAAGATGACCAAACATTGTTTAAGCTAAGCCAAGCAAGCTGAGTAATCTGGCAAATTCAAATGCTCTGCCTGTAAGTACTAAAATCCCCAAGTCTTGATGAGTCAACAGCCTCATAAAGTACTTCTAATTCATTGCCCAAAACTGCAAATTATATACATGATTCTACCTAAAGTCCTCCCAACCCCCAAAACACATCGACTGTAGGCCAAACCACATGGTACCTATATCCATCCACTTTCCCCACCCCACCTCCAAGACTCGATCTAAATCATAGGATAAAAAATAGACCCACAGGAACACAATGACAAATGTCTATAGAATTTACCCCCAAGCATTGAGGAATAAGGATGCCTAAGCTAATCATGCCTCCGCAAAATCTGGGTTCAAAGAAAATAATTCCTCCAATTGAACCCTATAATGCACATGCCTTGCATTTCCACCAAGATTCACATTCACTTCTAGTCCACAAGGATCCCACAATAAATTGAAGTAGGAATTGATTAACAGTCCATAGAGCTTTGATTTCCTCAGCTGGCTGATAGTGTACTCATTCCCCATGCATTTATCAGCTCAGAGTTGATTTGTCCCGCCCTGCCTGAGTCTGATGCTGCACATTATATTCAGACATCTTAAATTTGTTGATGAACATAAAAATATCAGATAACTCAGGAGAACGTGTAAATGCAAAAAGCTTTCTCATCTGGCCTCTTCAGATCAATAGGCCTCGATGGGTAACATCATTTGACAAACAAAGTAATCCTTCCCAAACATTTTTTCATCATCTTAAAGAGACTGCATCAATGGGTAGTGTCAACTCTTTTTTACTCTCAATTGCATTGTTTGATGGGCCTGCTAGAGTTGTAAAGATAAAAAAAAAATGGGAAAAAAGGAAACAAGTTTTCATAAATACTGATTCACTTCCTTTTTTTTAATTGACAACTAATTCAGCAATGAGATTGTCAGAAAAGCCTTTGAGCACGTAAACCAGAAAATCTTCAACTTTTACACCAAATAACACCTTTGCGGTGAATATTCCCAGGACAAATCTTCTCTATGAAGAAGATGATGCCAAAAACTGTACCAATTAATGAGGGTTTTAAGTGCTATTGAATGTAAATAGCACAAACAATCTACATCAATAAGAAAAAGGGTAAAAATCCCACCACAGCAAGTACATGGTGACAAAAAGCAAAGGTGGGCAAATAAAATCATTTTAGATCTGAACACTATAATGGTTGATGAGTGTCGAGCAAATAATGAAAACGCATATAAACAAAGCAGCTGAAAATGCTGATGTTAACATGGATGTGTGGTAAGAAATGACAGAATTATAAATGAATATATCCGTCAAATGATAAAAGCGAGACAAACGAGAGATGAATTAAGAGGGAATTAACTACAATGATTGGGACATACTTAAAGAACAGTGCACCAGTGAGGAAGATTGGTGTAGTTCATGTTGATAGTAATACTAGGAATAGAAGGGGTAGAAGTACAACAAAATAAGCATTGACTGAAATAGAGATGAAGGATATGAGAGATTATGTTTGAACAAAAAATGTGACCCTAGACAAAGTACAATGGCGTATTGGCGTTACAGGATTCACGTAACCGATAACAAAAAGATGTGTTTAGTCTTTGTTGAGTTGAGGAGTCGAGGAAAAATAATTGCTTGTTTAATGCATCATTTTTGAAAACTATTTATGTTCTCCATAAAGGGAAAGAAGAAGCAAGAAGAAAACTCAAACAGAGAATCCGCCTGCAGAGCATTTTCAAAAACTGTTTTTTTCTAGTTTCCTGAAAATGGTCCATCTTCAAGATCCTACTAGAAGTTGTTTTCTGTCTTTTAAAGACTCAAGTTTATCAAAATGCAAACGGCCACTGTTCTTCAGAATCTTCATTGTTCTCATTTGCAGTTTGGAAAACAATGTCTATAGCATCTTTCTCAGCTAATTAAAAGAAAGATGTCACCAAAATAAGGATTCAAGATTATAAATTGTAAACAACAAGAGACCATATTGAGATAGACAATTTTATTTTTCAGTTCCAATGTAAAAAATGGAATGTTTGTCATACACCAAGTAAAACTACAATACACTGCTAATTAAGATATGCTCAGGGTATTACCTGAGTAGCATATGATGAGCTTTGTGCAAGGAACTTGACAAACTCTTGCTTCTTTATTTCATAGTTGAACTTTGCAAGATCCAATAAACCTTGCTCTCTCTGCATATCTTCCAGTATTCTTTCCTTTTTCCATTTCATATCCTTCATTCGATCTTCAGTTTCAAAATATTTCTCAGGTAAATTTGACCTCCCGGAGCTTTTCGGAAATTTTACATCTAGATCTTCCCTGAAATAAGAGAAATTTAAAGAAAAAATGTAGCACCAAAATAAAAAGAGAATCACAATTGGTTTTAAGTCCACGAAAACAAACAAGAAGCTTAACACGATTCAGTTGAGACACATAGGTACCTAGCCTGCCCATCTATACTTTAGCAGATCAACATTTTCTGTAAGCTTACAAGCTCCAAGTGTACATGACAAGCAATTTGTGCAGAAAGCGAAAAAGTTGCCTCTCTTTTTTTTTTTAAGACCATCAGAAGTAGTTGAAACTTGAAACTTTGTCCTCACACCATTTGGAGATAATTTACTACGTGACAGATTTCCATAGTTTAACTTCTGCTGCAACAGCCATAATTGTTACCTTTCCGAAAACATATACTGCCACACGACACAATATTGACTACTGCTTACAAGAAAATCACGCACATCATGACAATCCCAACAATCTCAAGTTGATTTTTGCAAGATTTCGAAGGCATGACCAACACTCTACTCAAGTCCTACCGCTCCAAAAGTTAGAAATGTTGCAACTAGACGACTACAGTTTAAAGAGAGTCATCGGCTTCAAGGATATTGCAATCAAAAGGAAAATGTAAGCTTCCTCTAAGTTGCAGCAAATCATATACTTTAACATTTTGAATAGAAATATCTAATAAAAAAATATTTATGGTGTGTTATTACAGAAAATAATGCAAGGGTGAGCTCCTTACTTATTTCCCAGCGAAAACACACCAGTGCTCCTTATTATCCCACCATCCAAAGATAGGGCTCCATCACTTATTAAAGGGAGAGCCTCTAGCATGTCTGCCCTTGTTCTGTAAACTTGCAGCCGTGAGAAGAGACTATAGAAGAGAGTCTCCCTAAGTCCATGCCCAGTGGTTGTGAGACAGTATAAGTTCATACTATCGACACTGATCATATTCACAGCAAAACCAAGAAAGCCAGGTGGAGATTCGCCATTCGGTAATTTTGGCTTTAGAAGATCAAGCCTTCTTTGTGGGTCATTAGCTATGAACTCACCAATATATGGTCTGAGCACACAACCAAGAAGCGGGGGTGAGATAATAGAAAAGAGAAGTCTTCAGGGTATACATAAGCTTAAACTTCAGATTCCCAAACAAAGACATCATATGCACCACATACCTAAGGTGTTCCAAACAAATGACAAGGAATCGGCCGCTCAATGGCCTCCCAATAGAAGCTCCAAGACCATGAAGACCAGAACCTGTAACTATAGAACCATCTTTTTCATATGTCTCCAAAGCTTTAACACCATCATATGTCTTGCAAACAACTGCCATCATAGTTTCCATCCCCAAGTACTCAGAGAGACGCCTGGGTTACAGAGTACAACACGAAATAAAAAACAGATTAATAAAGTAGCTATTCTCACAATACTCCTCACTTCCATGCTTTCTGGCTTCATCCACAAACTAGTTCCATCAGAGATGGATCTTAATGATAGGCAGAGAAACTGAGTGTGACTCCTAACCAGTTGGCAACTATGTAACACCTAGTTCGTCTTGCCCGTTGAAAAACATGCTCACCCATAAACACACTTCAGTGATGAAACTATTTTTAGATGGTCACGGACTCAACAAGTAAATTAAATGGCATTGGACAGAATAATGCAATGCAATAATTCTCGGTTATGGCCAAACAAAGCAACAAAGAAAAGATCGAATGCCGCTGAACTATAAATTTTTGTACAAGCACATTGTAGAAAACACATAACAAGAAAAACTACAAAATCAAACCAACCTGCTGAGGCTATCGTCATCTACTTTGCCAAGAGTTGCAACAATCCCAAGCACATCCTTGGTCAGCGGAATATTAAAAGCCTGAGTTCCATGACGTGTTTTCAGCTGGCACAAAATGCCAGCTGCAGATTTCTCATGCTGTAAGATATGTTCCACTGTCTCATCCTCACTCTTTAAGTGTGAAAGGTCCTCGTTTTCGGTCATAGGTAAATTTGATGAATGAAACTTGCCAAGAGCAACTATAAGAATACATGTTAGCAGAAAGTAACAAGAAAACAGTCATAAAGGTGCACCATATATGATATCACGATAGCCAATGTCTTAAATTTCTTTGACTTTTAAGAATTCATATTTTAAAGTGATCAGTTGATCTAAGTTTGAAATAAAACTTATTAAAATAGAAACTCATTAACTAAACTCCACTTCATTGTAATTGAATGAACAAACTTGATGCTTATGTCTTTCCATGTACTTGAGTTGTGCCTCTTGGCATTTTTCACTAACTTTCCATTGTAAAAAATAAGGAAGGAAAAAGATGAAGATGATGATTAGGAGGTATATAATCAGTTTCTGTAAAGAGGAGCTAAACCTATGAGAGATTTTCGTCAATGGGCAACAGTCACACCATGAATAACATCAATAACCTTTGTCAAATAGCTAAAGGCAGAAAATGTATCTGAAAGATTGGCAAGCCATGACCTTATGGAGATATTGTTTCATCTTAGACGTGATACCAAAGCACCAAATGTTTAGTCTTAAATATGAAATACATATGCATTATATCCACTTTGTCAGTGTGTGTCTAAACGTCTTGACCCTCTTATTTCCAATCTGCAATTTTCAATAGAGTAAATAATTCACTGCTGACATTGACACAAAATGAAAATTGGAGATACCTTGCATGTCAAGAATTGATTCATCCAGTCTGTTTTTCTGATTCTTTATGGATTTAATATTATCTTCGTGCTGTTTAATGCTTCGACCAAGCATTTGAAGATCATCCTGAAGTTTCTGCTATGATTAAAGCAACTCAATGTTACACTGCTTGACCACTTACCCCTCAGAATTGAAAAAAAAATATTTTGAACAAAAAAAAAGAATAACAAAAAAGAAATTCAACAAGTTCTCACATTTTCTTTATAACTATTACAACTCATTATAGTAAAATGCATGGTAAAAAACCTCTGAAGTTTTGAAGTAGTGTTCACGACCTTAGAATTATCAAAAACCGATTGCGCCTTGCAAAGTGCTCTGTTTTGCATTTCATTGTTTTCATCACTTCCAAACATACCGGAATTATTCTGACCCACATGCTTCAGTGATGATGAATCTTGGATGGCTAATGCCTTTGCATGGAGAACAATCTGTATAACAAAACCATCATGCTTATCTAAATATCTGATATAGGCAAATGTGCTTAGGTATTAGGAAAAGCTCAAAAAGCATCTTAAGAATATAGAGAACACTAATCACGCATACATGGATCAATATAAAACAAGAATAAAAGACATCATTTCAGTTTGTTTAGAGGGTCAACTCCAAACCACCATTGAAAATATCCAACACTCTAAGTTTGAGAAAGACAATTTCCTGATACTGACAGAAGTGTCTCTGTATCCCCCTGATTAACTTTTCTGAGCAGTAAAGAAACAGACTTCTCAAAGAGTGAAGTGTTGAATTTATCCTTCTTTTTCTGGAAAGTATCTTGAATTTATTCAAAATGCTCCTTAGAACTTTTATCATGAAAGAATCTAGCTAATGTTTTCAAACCATTCTGCATTTATTCAAAAAAATTGTCTGCTTTCTAACAATTGCACTGTCAAAGTGTCAATGAACAGATAATATAATGTATCACTTTCATTCAGTCCACCTCATTAAAATTCTTCAACAACTTAACTCACTGATACCAAAATAACAATGGTAGGCAACCTCCTACTATCATTATACACATTCCAATGGGTGTTTTCCATTATTTCAGTTAAGCAAAGCTACTTTGAAATTAAACATATGTTTATCTTTCAAATCCAAATGAACAAAAGTTTTTGTTTTCCTTAATTTTAGAACTTCCATGGTTTGTGAATTTTTAAATTGTGTGTTCTCTTTTGAATATATACATACATATATAGGCACATATACATACACACATACATGTATATTGTTAATTAAACCCTTTTACAACACACACACACAGAATGCAGCTCACTGAGTTCACAAATTATAGCACATAGGCAAAACTTATACATGCAAACTCAAATAAAAGCATTTTGACTTGAATTTTGGCAATTAAAGGTACTAAAATACTCGAGATAGCAAATGCTAAACCCTAAGAATCGAAGGAGATACATACCTGATTGTTAGGCTGAAACATGACCGAAACTATCTAGACCCCTGCGTCTCTCTCTAAATCAATATATGTAAAAGCCCTCTCTCAGACTGTTGTCTCTCTAGATTTCCCCTGCTTGGGGATTGTAGCTTGGCCACAGAGAGAGAGAACGTTACCATGCGGCACGGCTCCGCCACTAATTCCTTTCAATTTCTTTAGATCAATCATCTACCGTCAATTCAAATACGATCCAATTACATTAAAAGGGAGGGCCCACAATTATAAAATAGGAAACAATTAAACAACCATATGACCCGTACATTTAGGAGAAGACTAATTGGTTTTATTTTGTTTATTAAATTAATTTTTTGAAATTTATTTATTTTAAAATTTATATAAATAAAATATAGCGTTTTAGAGTATCTCCCATAGGTTCTTTATTCTCACTCAATTCTCTATTTTAGAAAGTTAACTCTTAAAAATCTATCTCCAATAGGCTCTCTATTTAGATTAATTATAATATAGAGTCTAATTTGGTTCTTTACATTTGGAGAGTCAAATTCACTATCTATTTGATCATTAATGAATGATAAGATGACATATATACCTTTTTTATTAAATGAAAAAATATTCTCTTGTTAAAATAGATAGGCTATTGGAGTTGTCTAAAATAATTTCTTCTCTATTTCAAAATTTTATCAAATATACTCTATATTTCAAAAAATTTCTCTCAAAAATAAAGAATACTATTGGAGATGCTCTTACATATAACTCTCTCTCTCTCTCTCTCTATATATATATATATATATATATATATATACTATTAATAAAAGTATCTTATAATGAAATTTTTTTTATTTACTATTTTACCCTTATAAATAATTTTAAGTACCACAATATCCTGCGGTAGTTAAATATCTAAATTACTATCGTGTCATTATGTGTTTAAATCTCAAAATTACTATTAACATTTCTTTTAGTTCTCTATTTGCTATGTATAAAAATTAAGATTTATGAAAAATTTTAATTGACTATGTTACCCTTTAAAAATAAGCATTGATTAGAATATTAATAATTATTGTTATTTTATTCAATGAATCATAAGTTCAAACTTAATGAATTTCAAAATGAACTATTTTTATCTTTTTTTCTTATAGTTAGAACAACGAACCGTTGGGAATAGATAATTCTTTTTTAATTCTATAGTATAATACGAGCGATAAAAATATATTTTTTTATAAACTTGAGATAATATTTAATTTAGGTACACATATACTTAAAACTTTTTTACTAATATTTTATATACAAAAATTATTCACATACAATGTACATGGTGGTGCATGACTAGTACAATGTTAAATATAAATAAAAAGAATTATTGTGGCTAAAAAATTAAAATATAAGTAACAAGATAAGTCATTAGATTTAAACGATCAAGGTCGTTGTTGTTCTTTTTTAAGTTAGAAGCTTAAATAAGATGCTATGTTTTATTTATATAAATAATAAAATAATATCAGGGGAGTGAAATAAAAAAAAAACTAAATTTTCATTGCTAACAAAACAAAAGAATATATTCTGAAAAAAATTAAAATATATTTCAATTTTGAAATCTGATCACAAAATATTAAAAAACAAATTATATTGACGTCCCCTATAACTTTTTATAATAGTAATGAAAAATCCTTTGTATTTTGTAAGATTACATTAACACTAATGTTTACAACACAATTATAATAATACCTAAAAAAATAATAAAAATTCAAAATTTTGCCCTACTTCATATAAAAAATTCAAGTAGATATGGGAGGAAAACACCACGATTGAGCTATCAAGAAGTTCTAACTATTGTTTTAAATATTGTAATACATAATTTGGGCAAATTCATTTGTATTTTTTTGGAAATTATATTACATGTGATTTTTTACTTATTTTTTAAGTAATTAGAGCTTTATTATGTGCATTTGTAAATATTTTGTAGAAAATTTGACAATTGATTTATTAAATAATAAATAATACATCCGAGAAACCGAGGCGTTGCATAGTTGGTATCAAAACTTAAAATTCAGATCTTACATTGGTATTGTAGGTAATAGGTTAGCTAAGTTTATGTTGTTATAGTGTATAATTTGAATATAGTATTAGTATACAACAAAAATACTTAGTTTATAAATTGAACTGAATTTTGATAATTCTCCAGTGAACTGATTTTTTCACCTAAATATCAACTACTGTGTTGATTCTCCAGTGAACGAACAAAAATTCATTGCAATGGTGATAGCACGTCATCAAATGTAAGATAAGTGAACTATATAATAAAGTAGTTTACAATTTAAATTTCAAAAGATAAATAAAATAATTTTTATTTTTCGCGGTTCAGATTGCTTTAAATTTTACTTTAAAATTAATCTAACGGCTAATATTAACACCCTAAATTTAATAGGAAAAATAAGCTCATAAGGGTGTGTTTGGAGTGACTTTTTAAAAGTACTTGTAGAAATTATTTCTCATAAGTACTTTAAAAAAAAAATAGTGTTTGAAACCGCCTCACCACTACCTCTACTACCGCCACCACCACTGCCGCCGCCGTCGTCGTCGCTGCCACTACCATCGCCGCCACCATTGTCGCCACCATCGCCATCGCCCCCATCGTCGTCGCCACCGCCACCACCACCACCGCTGCTGCCGTCGCTGTCCACGCCACCACCACTACTGCCGTCGTCGCTGCCACCGCCACCACCGTCATCGCCATCGCCGCCGCCACCACTATGGTCATTGTCACCCACCACAATCATCACCGTCTCCTACCACCACCACCTTTTACTCCCACTACAACTGATGCTTAAATTCATTTATCTCTCCTCTATGTTTGTGATTTAATTTTGGATATTAATATAAATATGTTTATTGTTTACCATTTTTATTACTTTGTGCCTTCAGACACATACAATAACTAGTTAGTCAATATGACAGAAGTTATTAAAATAATAAAATATATTATATAACAAATGATACACTATTAGTAGTTAGTGATATCATGGGATGTTAATGATATAATATCATCATTACCATATATATTTTCTTGTGGTGAACATGTTTTAAAAGTTTGAGGAGTTTAGTGAGGACAGGCTTAGAATTTAATCCTTAAAAAGGAATGATCACATCATGAACACTTAAAAATGTTAATTCATGTGAGTAAAGGAAGAATCTGGCTGAATGGACGTGGTCACTTCATACCCGGGACAAAAATAAACAAATGATTAAGATTTAGATATTTATATTATGACTGCAGCTATAATTATGTTAAATTATAATTTAATTCGTTTTAGTATTGAATCGATCAAAACATTTTAGATAAGCACCAATTATTTTTAATCAATCTAAAATTCTTTAAAACCAATTAAAAAAAATTAATTTTAATCTGACAAAAGTAAGGTGAATTTTTTATTATTCTAATAGCTTGTTTGGTTTGGTGAAAAAGTAGGAGGATGAAAAATGGTGAATAAAAAATGGGATGAAAAATAACATTTTCCTTTGTTTGATATGAAAAGAAAATTGAGAGGAAATGAAAATTGGGTGAAAAACATATCCCTTGTGCCCACCAATTTTAATCAGTCCACAAATGGGAGGAAAGTGTACGGAAGGAAGTGTGTAGCCCACATATTTTGTCATTTTGTATGTACAAGTGTACCAAATTAGTGGGTCCCACATCAAATTATTAATTTCTTGACTTTTTTATTCATTTTTTTTGAACGAAAGAACTTTTTTGTCCTTAAAATATATCCATATACAAGGGTATAATGGTAAATTAAATACATGTATCTTTTATTTTCTTATATTTTTCCTCAAATATCAAACAATAGAAAATTAATTCTTCCAATTTTTCATCAATCGTACCAAACACAAAGGAGGGATAATATTTTTTATTTTCTCCTAAAATGAATAATTTATTTCTCACACTTTTCTATCATTCTAATTTCCTATTCTTCCTATCCAACAGAACATAAATTTGTTTGTGTGGCACAAAGAGAAGCGAAAAAAATATCCAGCATCGGGTCGACACCACCACAAATCCGTTATTACCTCCTCTCTCTCGTTGGATCCTTTCTGGTGAAAGACTGAATGGTCTATTACTCCTCGGATAATCAGACGGCGTCGTGTTCCCCAATCTGGAAACTGATGCGATGTCGTATAAGACTAGTCGTACGCGTCAATCTTTAACTGTCTGTCCCCTGACCTCACCGTAATCACTTTAAAATCAATGCCACATGTCCGACGTCTATTTTCGCGATTAGTGCCACCTTGCAAGTCCCATGAGATTTCGAGAAAATAGTGATGTTTGGATCTCTTTTCGGCTTTCGCGCTTTCATCATCAGTATCCTGCCTCTCTCTCTCTCAAATATATCTGCTGTCTTTTCTTCTTTCCAGATTTTCTTTGCTCTTTTTGTTCCAACATTACGATCCTTTACGTCTATTAGGGGCACTCTCTGCTTCTCTCTTTTCATTCGCAATGGAAACTCTGCGAACATCTGGGATTCTTTCCTGTAAACTACCTCTGAACTTAACAGAGACGCCTCTGAATGTGGGTGTATCTCGGCGAGTTGGTTTTGCTTACCTGCGGAATCAAAGACGGACCAAAATTCAATCTGTCTGTCTTACGAAATCACTAACGGATCACAATGGAGGTGGATTCAGTAGTAGCTCTCAAGATGGGTCTTCAATCGTTGAAGATGAAAAGGAGGGGGGTCTTCTTTTGGGCACACAGAGGGATGATTCTGGTTCTGTTGTTGGGTTTCACTTGATTCCTCAATCTGGTACGTTCATTATCCCGCAATATCATATATATATATATATTTATATATTTTTTTTTTTTTGTGGCCGACGATGCTTAGTACTAGTCATCTCTATCACACTAATTTAATATAATAGAGTTTTCTAATTTGACTAACCTTAATTCCATACCCACAATTGTGATATATATTTCTAATGCGGAATTTCATGATCCACGACCTTGTGCATGTGTTTGTGTGACACTGTTGAAGATGGTGAGAGATCAATAGGAATTAATGTAATGTAATGTATTGGATACTATTACTATGAAATGTGTTATGTTCATTAGAATGTACTTTTCTGGAGCAGCACCTATGAGTAGCAATAATTGGATTGTCAATTTGCACAGGTTTTTTGCATTATTGCTTGGGAAATGAATATATATATACACAAGCGGAGTCCATTTGTCGTTGTGTTATATAATTGGGCAATCCACTCAGTGGGTCAATTTGGTTGTTGGCATTGAATTGTGAGATCACATGCTGTTGAGTACTAGTCACAACCCCTAGGAGGGTGAAGTTGATGTGTTAATGGGCTATTAATGTTCATGGGAAGGATTTGTTTACTGGATCATCTTTTTTCTGATGTAGCAACTGATTTTGAAGCATGTGTTTAATCGCATGGGACTTGTAGAGAATTTCAGCAAAATGCTAAAAGCCTAAAAGGGTGATGTACTGATGTGTTAATAAAGCTGTTATTATATATGACACTTACGAAGATATGACTGTTCCTGTAATGGGGCCATAAACCATTCATGGTGGTTGTATCATCTGAAGCATCTGGTTTTCAAGAACTATAGGTCGTCCTTGGGTAGTTATTCTCTTGGAGTCTCAAGCTCAACATGCATGTGAGTAGAGTACATGGTGTACCACATGTTTAGACCCCGTGGTTGTAAATGTTTAATTATATATTTCACTGGAAATGTGACTTGTGAACTGCTGCTACATTCTAGGAATTCGCAGGAGATATCTGTACCTTCTGCAGTTCAGAATACTATGCTTCGTACATTTTTATAGTTTGTTGTGATTACGACATCGCTCGGCATAGCATTTGAGCCAGTATGTCTTAGGATGATCAACCTTCACCTAAATTTTGCTCCTTTACATTCACAAACTTTATGCCCTTTGTTGTTTAGTTAATTATCCTGTTCCTAAATGATACCATTTTTAAGGGGCAAATTTTTTCTTTCCAGCACATAAATACAAATTTTGGTAATAAACGAATTGTTTGCGAATAATTGGAATAACAACATGTGTTTCCCCTAATTTCCTACTTTTTTTTTTTGTGTGGAACATTTCGATTAGCAATTTTCTAAAACCAATATTTATACTGTTTCCTGACTCTTGCATCTCTTGTTTTTAGTAATCTCAAAAATTGTGCTGAAGTGTGATCAATTGTGTGATTATGAATACATTCGAAGCTGAAGAAAATAATTATTGACTTAACTACAGGAGACAGCAAGGTCATTGACTCACATGGTAATGGAGCTAACGGTAGGGAGGAAGTGAGTGAGGACATTGAGGGAGGAGAAGAACCTGCAACCCTGGTAACTCACAATATTGTTTTCGTTACTGCTGAAGCAGCACCATATTCAAAGACAGGAGGTTTAGGAGATGTCTGTGGTTCTTTGCCTATAGCATTAGCTGCCCGTGGACATCGTGTAATGGTTGTCTCTCCTAGATATTTGGATGGAGGTCTTTCGGATGAAAAATTCGCAGGTGCAGTTGATGTTAAGTGCCAAGTTAAGGTCTACTGCTTTGGAGGGGTGCAGGAGGTTGGTTTTTTTCACGAATATAAGGCTGGAGTTGATTGGGTAAGGAATTTTTGTATGCTATTGCTCATTAATCAATGTAAGAAACTTTTGCTATTTTTCTTGTTCATCTTGTTTCTCACTCTTTAATATTTGATTTCTTGCTACATTTTTGTTTGTTTTTTAGAGAAAAAACTTATTACATTTCTTATAAATAAAGGAAGGTGCCTATTTAGCGGGTTATATAAGCAATAAGTATCTTCTCTTAGTAATTTCACTGGAGCCTTTATTGTTTTGAAGATGAGCTATTTCTTCTACTGCTAGGTATTTGTGGACCACCCTTCATATCACCGACCTGGAACTCCATATGGTGATATTTTTGGTGCTTTTGGTGATAATCAGGTCTGTTTTATAATTGTTCTTGCTATTGGTTGGTTGAGCTTGATGAAACAAGGGGCTATCTTATTCATTGACAATGACAAATGTTTATTTTGTTTTCCCCCCTTTTTGGTTAAGCAGTTTCGGTTCACTTTACTTTGTCACGCAGCATGTGAAGCTCCCTTAATGCTTCCATTGGGAGGATATACCTATGGAGAGAAATGTTTGTTCCTTGCTAATGATTGGCATGCCGGCCTGGTTCCAGTGTATGTGATTTAGTGCTCATCATTCCATTGTTTGCCTGTATCTTCTTTCCTAATATTCCATTTTCCTTCTGTCTCCTGCCTCCAACCAATGTGTTGGATGGGCAATTGCTTCTCAACATTTTAAAATCTCAAGATGTAAGGTTTTACTTGTTATTTCAAATACTGAATTATGGATCCTCATTTGCTATTAATGGACGATAATTGAGATAGACTCTTTCCTCGCATCCATTTTCAGTGCATGCAGTTATTGCTGTTGCTTCTTGCCTCCCTTTTATTTCCCGTTGAGGGTCCAGAGGAAACAGGCACCCTGTTGCCTTGTATGAGAATTTATTGACGGGTCATTGGTTCTTGGTCCTCGAACGACATCAGCATGCTTCGTGGAAGATAGTTGTAATTTCCTATGAATATTTTTCAGTTAATGATCACATTCACATGTTTTCTTCTCCCCTGAGTGCAGTTGATTGTGATTTTCTGACTGCATGCTGTTTCTTACTAGAGGAGATTCTTTAGAATCTGGAGAAGCTTTTGTTGAACATTTTCGGAAAACATTCTTCTGTCAAACTGGTAAGATTAGTCTAAATACTGGGCTTCATGTTTTGTGATTCAGACTTTTGGCGGCCAAGTATCGTCCGTATGGAGTTTATAAGGATGCTCGGAGTATCATTGTAATACATAACCTTGCACATCAGGTATTTATTTTGTTCATAATTGAATCTCGATGATACAATGTCCGTATGTTAATTGTCCAAAACAATGACAAAAGTGAAAAGTTGGAAATCTCTTGATAACAATTATTACAAATAACAGAGGTCCTTGTCTAATTTTCTAATCTTTTGCAGCTGTGTGCACATTTCTTCCATTCAATTCCTTACCTATTTATGGGATAACAGAAGTCTGAGCAACAATGTCATAATAAATTACAAAATGTTCCTTCTATTCAACCAAGAGCCTTGAACCATGTACACGGTGGCAAAACTGAAATAGTGGACCACAACTGCATGTCTGATGTAGATAGTTTTTTTTACTCTTAAACCAAGCCTATTACCTCTGAACAGGGATGGATTTGTCTCAAGAGTAAGACCAATGATTTTCCTATGAAATATTTTGAGCATAGTCCACCAGCAGAGTCATATGTCTCAAAGTATGACCCATGATTTTCATATGGAAATATTTTGATTATCTAGTGAACTATGCTGCTTGTGGCCCATTCGTTCTCTAGCATTGACAGTGGTGGTAGTGAGAGAAGATATTACTCATATGGCACATTCATGAGGAAGGACTCTCCCATTGATTTTTTTATGGGAAATATTTTTTGGAATGTAATTGACAAATTGTCTTTCATCACCGGTCAATGCCTTCGAAACGTTTCATTATTTAAGAATCACAAAGCCACAATAATGTTCTATTCTTTTGTTTGGGATTGTGGAAGGGAGTGGAGCCTGCAGTAACTTACAAGAATTTGGGATTGCCACCAGAGTGGTATGGAGCGCTAGAATGGGTATTTCCTACATGGGCGAGAACGCACGCTCTTGACACTGGTGAAGCTGTCAATGTTTTGAAAGGTGCAATTGTGACTGCAGACAGGATACTAACGGTTAGCCAGGTCAGTTCGAAGGTGTTTCTTTTGATGGATTATAGGGGTATTGTCTGGTGATCTGTACAGATGATCACCTAATGAACAGTCAGCAGTCATGCAGAGATTACAATCGAGTGAACCATTCCAAGTTATACAATAAGATACATACGAGTTGTGTATTCTGCCATCAATTCATTATAGAAGTTGTATATATCACACAAGTACCTTATATTTCCGTTTTCTTCTTGTAGTTTTTCAGTGTTAAATTTGTATTTTTCTGGTGTCAGGGTTATTCTTGGGAAATAACAACTGTTGAAGGTGGATATGGTCTACAGGAGCTGTTGAGCAGTCGGAAGATAGTTCTGAATGGTCTGTGGTTTGCACTCTACATCTAGTATGTGAACTTTTCCTTACTGAATAAGGCTTGTGATGCATGGATAAGACATCATGATGCTATGGTTGGGTATGGAGTTTTTTTCACATGCGGTCAAGCTCTTTAATACCGAAAATTTGAAATTTGTTTCGTTCCATTGCTTAAAACAATAATGCCTTTTTTTGGCCAAATGTAAAGCGGTTCTGAAATTCCATGAGTATTACTGATGAATGCTTCACCTTCTAAGTGAACAATACCACTAAAGCATTATGCGCTTGCCGATCCTGTGAATCGGTCTCTGGTCTCCCCCACTCGATGTTCAATAACCTAATCACTCCCTTTTTGAGTTGTCGGGATGGTTTGACCATTTAGTATAGTTAGCTAAGCCTTAGCCAAGTATGTAAATGGTCTGGCCATTTACTACCACGGGCCTTAGCGCAACAGGAAGGTTACTCAATTGTGGCCTAGCTTCCTGGACCTCATTGTGGCGAGAGTTTTATAAAAGTGTTCCTTATAATACATCCTAATATCTCTCCTCATTTTATGTTAATAAAATCATGTTATCAAACATAATTTGTCTTGCAGCTGCTATGTTTGAGTATTTCTATAG
The DNA here is from genome assembly GCA_951799425.1 of Ilex aquifolium. NCBI lineage: Eukaryota > Viridiplantae > Streptophyta > Magnoliopsida > Aquifoliales > Aquifoliaceae > Ilex > Ilex aquifolium. Next base: position 61,826,307 of record OX637391.1, on the reverse strand, counting down.
CTTTTCATAGTTGAACATGAAAATCATGTATTATCCTTATTTTAACCCGGAATAGTTATTTATTCTCTTTCCTTAACGACTCCATGCTGACAATGAACTAAAGCAGTGGATTCATAGTGGCTTTAATTGGAAGTACTACGTTGGCAGCTCAACTCAATTCAACAAAGTTTTATCCAAGCTAGTTGGTGTTAGCTACATAAATCCTGTTCTGCCATTGTGCTAAGTCTAGTCTCGTTATTTTGTTAAAGCACAAGCTATCATGTCTTTCATGTTAATGTCAAATTTGCTCTACATCTACCCCCCTTGGCATTGCCATCCATAGGTATTACATCATACTTCCTATTTGGATATCTTGGAACATGTCCAAACCATCATAGTTGAATTTATCCATAACTTTTACCATTTTACGAATTTATCTATTCCTAATTTTATCTTTATTGTATTTGCACATTTTTCTTAACATTTGCATTGTAATCGCACTTTGTTTTTGAACATGTTTCTTAGTTGCCTTGTATTATAAAATATGGTTGGTCTTCTCTTTCAGCTTAAATGGTATAAGTTAATCATATGGATGCACTATATGCACTCCTATTTATCATGTTTTAATGGTAAAATTCATAACATCTCCAATCTCAACCTCTGTGAGTAACTCCCAAAAATCAAAGCCACTCTTTGATATGATTCTTGATCTTACTACATTCCCATTGGGTTTCTATGTTTGTTTAAAGTTATATTTCGTATATGGAGTTCAGAAAATCTTTTGACTCAAGAGCTTTTCTCCAATTTTCTTATTCAGTATTAGTTCCTACACTTTCATCAATAACTTTTCATTGACAAATAATATATACCATAGAACCTCATCCGGACCGTATCTAGCTAATTCATTTTGATACATTAGGGATCAAAGGAGATCTGTTCAAGGATTTATGCTGGGTATCCACCTGTGCAACCCTCCTCCTTTAGCAGTTTGTGATGGACATTTGTTTTGTAGCATAAATCTTCACATTCCAGATGCAGATGAGCGGTTTTACCTTCCATGCCAGTCGAATTTTGCAATAGTAAAAACACTGCTTTTGTTTGAGCAAATCTGCAAGCACTAGCTGGTTCCTGATATATTTGGTGTTCTATTTATTTGGATGTGAAACTGTAAAGTAGCTTCTGAAACTCCACTTACTCTTAGTTTTTAAATCATGTTATCTATTGAGGCCTCAGTTGGCCCCTTTCGACACAAATAGCAGTTTACCTGTCACACAGTTGTTCATACGTTTCATCTGGTTATTGGTAGGGTTTTCAGGGCCGTTAGAACAGATCTTCATTAGTTCATCTCACTGTTTGGCATGTTTCGGTGGACACACCCACATACATATCTTGATTCTGAGTTTGTGCTATGCAGGGATCATAAATGGCATTGATGTCAAGGAATGGGACCCATCTTCAGATAAGCATATTCCTTCCCATTACTCCATCGATGACCTCTCTGGAAAGGTGGGTAAACCTCATGTTTTTGGAAAGTTTTTTTATGTAAAGTTGTGAGAGTGCTATAAAGAAATGAATTACTGGCTGAAGATTGTATATTTATGTGCTGAGGGAAGGCTTTGTTTCACTGGTAGTGTATCTCATTAATAAGGCATCGTAACAACTGAAAGTATGTTATTATCATATTTCAGTAATGGTAAAAGGTCTGCAAGATAGATATCTAGAACATGCCTGTTAGTGACAAAATTCAACTCAACAAAGCCTTATCCCAGCTATTTGGGCCTGTCTAATAATATGTGTGCTAATGATAGGTTCTTTATTTGTTATTTGGAATATGATGTTTTTTTAATATGAACAAGGTCACTGTAGGTTTTCCAAATTTGTTTTTCTTGATGTTATCTTACCCAGTCGCTCATTGTTGTAGGTTCAATGCAAGATTGGTTTGCAAAAGGAATTAGGCCTTCCGAGTAGGCCTGATTGCCCATTGGTGAGGATAAATTTATAGTCACGGAATGGCTAAATAATCCTCCATAGAGATAATTCCCTCTGATGATTGACTCAGAGTTTGATCTCATATAGATTGGATTCATTGGAAGACTGGACTTCCAGAAAGGTGTTGATCTGATCCTAGCGGCATTGCCAGAGCTTTTGCAAGATGATGTCCAATTTGTAAGTGATCTTCTTGTTTTCTTGACATGGCTGTTTTATATGTCTGAGGGCATGTGAAAAGCAATTTCAGGTAAGATGATCAAACATCCCTGCACGAATTGATGGGCTAACATCAGTTCAACAAGTCAAAATTTTCTCTCTTTACAAATTTTGGGAGACATTCACATTTGCCATTTCCCTTCTGCGAGGGCATCTTTAATTGGTAGTTTTTTTTGAACAAATCTCTAATTGGTAATTATTAGTAAATCTTGTCAAAACTTCTTATCATATTTCACAGACATGCTTCCAAATTAAAAGATTTTGATGCTATTCATTTTTTTTGGTGAACATTTTCAAAACTAGAGTTTTAGTGTTATTATTTCTTTAGTATATGCTTTGATTAGAGTGATTATATACCTCTTGAAAAGCTAAAACCTCAGTAGGTAGCATGAGATAAACAGACTAGCTGGTCTCGTTATGGTGAATCCCTTTATCAGGCAGGGATTCTAGTATTTTCTCTGAAAAAAATTAATCGATCTACTATGTTCCAGGTAATGCTTGGGTCTGGGGAGAAACAATATGAAGACTGGATGAGAGTAACAGAATCCCTTTATAAAGACAAGTTTCGCGGTTGGGTTGGATTCAATGTTCCTATTTCTCACAGGATAACAGCAGGGTAACTCAAAGTTTTGTTATTGAGGTTTAAATGTCCCAATAAATGCTTATAAATCTGACTTATTGGTACTCCACATTGTGCAGCTGTGACATCCTATTAATGCCCTCAAGATTTGAACCATGTGGTCTAAACCAGTTATATGCAATGAGATACGGCACCATACCAGTTGTTCATGGCACCGGGGGGCTTAAAGTGAGTTAACTTCTTAGATCGTTAGAGCAATTCTTGTATTCATGGGCTCGTCTTAAGCAACACTTTTTCTCTACCTTGTAGGACACAGTGGTGAATTTCAATCCATATGCTAGAGAAGGCAGGGGAGAAGGTACTGGGTAAGTTTTTGACCATGAGCATGAGGTGTTAATATTTTTTTATGGATGCTTTCGAGTCAAACAGTCCATGAGCACTAGATTTTAATAATTTTTTATAATGGTCTCTTGTCAAATGGAAATCTCAATACTTAGTACTTGCTAAGTTATGAAGATATCCTCAAAGTGACGGTTTATATGTTCCAATTCTGTCTGGCAGTGGCACCAATTTGTGTTAGGGTCATTACCACAAAAATGGACCATGTGTTTAGTTGATGTCCTTCATGTACTGGGACAATTAAGCTGCTTCCTAAATTACTATTGCGACTCAGCTTTAAGCATTATTGAATCATGACACTTGGATGCCAGCTTCTCCTATTTAGAAATATGAAGGGTGTTTTGTTGTTTTTTTTTTTCCCTTTTCTCTGATCAGTTTCAATTCCACCAAGTTTTTCCTTGAGGCTATGTATTAATGAGAAAATGTTACAAAACAAATGGAAGGACATTCAGTAACTTCATGACTATAGAATAGTTTAGGGTTTAGATAGTGTAGGAAATGCGAAATGTAATACCGTTTTTCCCCTGGCTGAACGAAGGGTCGGAGGATGAAGTGCTGCCCTCCGTAATGAAGATTCGGTTGTTGGAAACATCAAATTTCTAAGAGAAGTAGTTATTTTGCACCTTCAGCATGCTAATGTCTTTTTTCCTTCTCTCTTTTGTTCATAGACATGTAATTGGTCTATAATGCCTCCTTCGTTGTAGTTATAACTTTGTTCTGGAATGTTCTGACAGGTGGACTTTTTCTCCTCTAACGAGAGAAAATATGCTGGCGGTAAGCTCTTTTCCACTCTGTTAAATTCCTGGTTTTCCTCCAACAACGTTCACCCCAATTTGCTGCATAATCATGAAGTTTCTTTGTCCAGTAATTTTCAGACTACTTTAACCCCAATTTGCTGCATACTCATTTTCGTTGTCTAGTACTTCTCAAATCTAAGTAAACTTGCTTTTTTTTTTTTCCTCTTGGATGCAACGCGACTCTGAAACTGATCATTGTGTTATGTTGTGGTTCGTGGCTATTTGTAATATTATTTCAGTGACCTGATCTCTCTCTCCAAGCGACAAAGAACACTATGTTGACTGGATTTATTATGGCATCAAGGAGTTTACACTTCATAATATGGCTGATGAAGAAGTCCCCCTTTTGATGGCCGACTTTGAACTGTCACCTACCAGTGATCTGACGAGTGAAAACACAATTTTCTAAACTCGTTTCATCATTTACTCTCTTGAAAAGCTTGTTAAATTAAGAGACCTTTCAACTTAGGCTGCTCTCATTTTTGATTCCTTTCTGAAGTGGAGGAGACAAATAGCTTTGATATAACAATTCAAAGTCATATATCATAATGCCTTATGATATGTAAACAGAACTATGGCCATATATTGATGTCGCTCGAGTGTATACTGCTCATATCTTACCTAGTTTTCATGCCATCCCTCAATTGGTGATATCCTTTGCAGGCACTAAGAGTTGCTATTGGAACATACACGGAGCATAAGTCTTCGTGGGAGGAGTTGATGAAGAGAGGAATGGAGAGGGAGAGCTCATGGGATAATGCAGCAGTTCAGTATGAGCAAGTCTTCGAATGGGCCTTCATTGATCCGCCTTATGTCAGCTGAATAATTGAGAAGAAGAGGAAGAAGGAAGGTTCAACAGGCACACTACGAGTTACTTTTGGATATTCTTTTTTACCGGGCATAACTTATTCTGCCTGCCACCATATCTTATTGACTTAGTTGCATTTTGGCCTTGTGGGTATACAAATCTCTTATAACTCCAATAGCTCTCATTCTGGAGAGGATAGGAGAGGACATGAAACCCCTTGAATGTCTCATTCTCATGAGGCCAGAGTACACGATACCTTTCTTTGTGCATAGTTTTTGTACTAATGAGCTGTCTTTGGCAAATTCAAATACAGAACTTTTGAACAGCAATCCTGTAAGGTCAAGAAAGGGATGCAATCGTGGACTAAATTTGTTTGCAACAATGGAGGAGAGTATACGGAAAAGTATTATTCACTTGGATTTCCTTTGATGATAACTGTTTTATCGAAGAGTAAAAATTTCAAGTGATAATGGCAACAGGGGTAATACATTCCTCTCTCTTTTCATATAATAGTATGTACTCACATATATACATACATACATAAATACATACATACATGCAGGCAAGGCGTCACAAAAAAATTATTTGTCTACAGGAAAGAGACTTTTATTTTAGAGCTTGTTGAGCTTCGTTATTATTAGCTTCAAATAATGTGATATTTATCGTTGCTATTGGAAATTTTTATTAGGATAAAAATTATAATTGGTCTATAAATTTTATTTTTGATTTTAATTTAGTTTTTGAATTTTGAATTGTTTTAATTTAATTTTTAATTATAAATTTCATCTCAATTAAGTTCTTCGTCTATTTTTAACGTTAGATCAAATCAAATCAATTTTCACTGTTAGATCATACCAGGGACTAAATTCAAATAATTAAAAGTTCAAAATTAAATTAAAATCAAAGTCAAAGTTAGGGATTAATTATGAAATAAAAGGTTGGTTCCGATCTTTGAATGTGGTTGGTTGAACGGCAGCGATTCTGGCAGTTTTAACGATTGGAATGATGATTCCTAATCTGAATTTTTTGATCTATTATGCCTGTGTTGCGAAAGGAGCCACAATCCTCGCAGAGTTCAATTCCAAAGATGCCGATATCGGTGCCCTAGCTGTCAAATGCCTCGAGAAAACACCACCATTCCACTCTATCTTCTCTCACACGGTCCGTAGTAAGACCTACATTTTCTTGCTCGACCATTCCTTCGCCTATTTCGCAATCTTCGACGAGAATCTCGACAATTTGGAAGGTCTTATCCTTTCTGAAAAGCGTTAAAGACGCGTTCAATCAGACTGTTGAGACTAATTCTGTGAAAAAGCTTTTGGGTACTTTGAATTCTCACTGTTTTCAGGGCGAGTTTAACCCGGTTTTTCTCCAACTGTTGGCCTCCAATTCGGAATTTGAAGCACCCAATTCGCCAAGAATGGTTCTGAAGCTCAATCATGGGAGGAGTGGAAGTTTGGATTCTACGGTAGGGAAGAAAATTGGGTCTGCTGATGATGGTGGTAGTGGTAGTAGTAGTACTCGTGGTTTGAGCCTGGAAATTTCGGTGGTGATGCATAAGAATGTGTTGCTTTCCGGTGAATTGGGAAAAGAAGAGGCAAAGCGAGTTTGGAAGAAACAAGTTTGGGTTGTGTTGTGTCGGGACTTGATCGTGTGTTCTCTTGTTTGCGATTGGGTTGTGGGTTTGCAGGGGTTCAAGTGCATTGATGGTTGAATTGGTCTAAAAAAGAAGTATGAAATTAGGAGTGTCCTTGTCTGATAAATCGGGAGCCATTCCATCCATCAACACTTTCCGGTTTGCTATGAAATAACTGGTTTGAAGATTCTGCGTTCATGGTTTGTATCTAATTGCTCTCTGAAACCTGAAAACCAAACAGTGGTTGGGCTTGTACAGTACAGACAAATAGACAATGGAGTTTTGGTCAGAATACCTTTATTATGCCACCATGAATGCGCTGACAGACTACTTGAAGACAATATTGCTTATCAAAGCTTTAGCCAACATATAATTATTTCACCACACTTCATGTTTATTGGAAAAACGATGATGGACAAATCTATAAAAGTTGCATAATTTGTACACTGTTAGACTCTTGAATTATGTATAGAATTCAAGGTATTCTGTGTATGTATTTGCAGCAAAAGGGTTTTGAAGGAGAATGAGTTCAGTACGGGTACCAAACTACCAACCATCCTCTACAATAAGAGTCTCTTTTTTTCCGCTCAGCTATTCCAGGAGTATACGCACAACATCTCTGATGAACGGTGCCTCTAAAAATAAGATATTGAGAAAATTCCGAAGACATGTATTCTCCTCCAGTATCAAATCATCAAATTCTTTTTTTTTTTTTTGCATTGGAAACAATATCAGGCTTGTCGATTGTATGCCGTTCACTCCAACATGGCAAAAATGATATAAATTGGAGTGAAGAGGTAAAGTGCTTCTTGATGGGCCAGGAATGTTGGATAATTTGTAGTGGTGCAGAAGGTGAACCAGAGGATGTGGCGAATAAGAAGCTATTTTCATGTTGTTTTGGTCTTAGGGGGCTATGCATGCAATTATCATGTCTGTAGCTGATGAGATGCGCCTCCATATATGGGGGCATTACAGACCCAAGAAAGGTATGACTTACTTTGAGGAAAGTTAATGAACATGCGACCGCAAGTAAGCGTCAATGCCGGGAGACTGAACAACACGGCCTGAAGCGGGCTAGTTGGGGCTCTTTCTTGTTACTGTATTAAGGTGAAGAACCTTTGTGATCAGCTGAGGGCTTTTAGTATGAAAAACTATGATGCCGATAATCTTAGTCAGATCATGAATGGTATCAATTTCAAAAGATGATGGGATAAGACAGTCTTTGCTACTGCATCAGCATAACCCTTCCTTATTTTCTTAATGCAAAGGTGCATGATAAGACATTTACGTATAGAGGATGAACATGCTGAGCCTGTCTGGACAAAGTGTAGATCCTACTCCTAGGGATATACTTTTGTTCACCTCTATGTCCAAATTTCAGGGAGCTCTTCCAAAAACAATAAGTGGAAGCTAGGGTGCGGGCCGATGGGGCACTACGTGATAAAGTGCACAACAAAAATGCTCCTTGTTAAGGAAGATAATGAGGAGAGGGAGACAAGGGGGCCGCGACACGAGCATACTAAGTTTTTGGAAGTGAAGAGAGCCCGCGATGCGGTGTTTGACTTCGGTACACACGATTATACATTATTCGTTGAGGTCAGGTCTTTAGTTTCTTCACAGAGACAACATGGTAGCTGTTCATTACCTAATGTGGTTGATCAAAGGAGTGCAAATTTTTGTAGCGGTTTTCTCATGGTTGGACAGATAGTGGTGCCACTTGGTTCGTTGCAGGACAACCCGATTTAGCTCCAGGGGGAACGTGTGCCTGCTTTAGCAAGGAAAAAGCTTGAAAAACGTACTTACTTTAACAACGAAAAGAGGTTCCTTCAGCAGTTCAACTTTAGGTCTCGGTTCAGATGCTGGCTCAAGTACTGGTGAAAGTGCCTGAACCTAAGCATCTCACTTGACTAAGGGTGTGGGTTCCTACTTTAGACTTTCAATATTTAGTTTTAACAACATGCTTCACCTGCTCCCTCCTCGTGTCCACTAGCGCTCCTGTCCAGAGCGAAGAGAAGGCGAAAAAACACTGCCGAAGTAACATAAGCAGACTTCTATTGCTACGTAACAATAGAGCAAGATAGCATTTTGTGCCCACATGTTTGAATTTGAGGGTAAAGAGCTCGCTTGTTATATGGGATCCGAGCATCCACCAGAGTGAAACAACGTTCTATTCTTTTCGGCGGCATCCTTCCACATTGATGGTGAGTGGAGTGCCACAATCCCATTCATCAATTTTGATCTACATAAACCAATGCCCGTAGCACTGGCGACATCTCCGGCATAAATGCAAGGAGGATGTATAATTGATATAGGATCTTGTGGAATAGGATTTGATTCTGCAAGCGGTTTGGTACGAACGAAGAAATTTCGAACAAAAAGGTCGAAACTCTCTGACAGGAAAAGAGAGAAAAATAAAGCAATGCCAAGAGCTCCGTCAATCCGCTGTTCATCGATAGACAAAGTTCTCTCTTTATCATCTCGTGCCAGATGCAACAAAGGATGAGTTCTTTTTCCTTATCGTGAACCACAGGAGCGCCTAGCGCCAAGAGGAGCAAATCTCATTTTCCTTTCAGGGTAAAGCGGCGCATAAAAAAAAGCTGGCTTGTCAAAAATCCGGTTCCTTCTCGAATGAAGTTCAAAATCAACAAGAGTTCGTAGAATGAAGGAGGTGTACATCTTGGGTGTAGCCCCACTTTTTTGTTCGTAACGGGGGAGAGATAGAATGGAATTCTTCACGAAATTCGAGACAAAGGAATAGAAAAAGATTTCTCTATGGCCTCCTCGTTTTGAGACATTATGACTTTGGGGTCGACCTCGGTAACACAGAAGAAATCCATAAAAAATTAGGATTTGACACCATAATAAAAGACTTTTTTGCAGATTTGAGAATATCTCCAACTCGGTTGGCATAAAAGATACTTAAAAAAACATATATACTGCTTGGAAGGCAGAGAGAGAGATAGATACCAACTGTAATACTACATATGTAACTAATATACACGGAAATCAGTTAAGCGGATAAACAAAACTGGTATTACAAATATCACTCAACCAAATATTCAGAGATGACTGTTCATGAGATGTTTAGTAGATTTCAGAGAACTTTATACTTCACACAAAATGTAACCACCAGATGCTCTTAGCCACAGGGGGTGAGCTTCTTATTGCCTGCTCCACGAGGGTTATCATCTTTCCAGTCATCCCATGCCCTTGCCTTCTCTACGGCAGCATCATCGTCCTCATCTTCCTCCTCACCAGGCCTCAACTTCTGTCTGTCCTTGTACCACGACGAATTGGCTTCTTCCATGAGCTTAGCATTTCTCTCTTGCCATTCATTCATCATCCCCATTTCTCTTAATCCAGCTTCCTCAATGCTCATGGTTGGCAATCTAACAATCCCACAAAATTTTAATCAACGACTTCAAGATTGACTTCACCTTTTAGGAGCAGTAATTTCAGTTTACCAGGCACGAATATATATACCTGTAATGAGGTTGGAAAACCTGTGCAACCATCCTTTCCCTTTCACTTGTTGGATTTCCGCCCACGAGACTTGCTGGTCCAAATATCATTGGCTGGTGTTTGTGCTCATGTGCTTCTGAAACCGTAGCTCTTCCTTCTAAGACATCTTGAGCAAAAGTAGCACATGTAATAGGTGGTGTCGGCTTCGTGTATCGAGCTCGAGCTGCAGCATCATGATGCCAAGCTTCTGCTTTCATGGTACGCTCATCAAGAATAGCCTCTGAAATTTCCGTGGCCCCTTCCTGTGAATAAGGAATCTCTAAGTACACCTAGATTGTATTCATGAGACAAATACCACAACGGACACCAATGTCGTAAAGGAAAGTAATAAAGGAGTAGAATGAATTCCACTAGAAACAACTTCTAATATCTAATAGTTTCTGCAAATGGTAAAGATAAAATATACTAAGCTATATTCGTCTAACTGACCTACTGGTATGCTTCTTAGTAAATCTAGGGAATTCAGGACCATTATTCACAAAGAAACATCAAACAGGCAAAAGGTTGACCGATCACTGAACTAAGTGCTATTCACACATCAAACAGCTACAAGGTTGAGTGATCGCTCACTAATAGGAAAAGAATTACAAGTGAGGGAACATAAGAAACTGCGGAACTTTGATATGAAGTAACCTAGCCTGGGCAGCCTCCAAGAGGCTCACTCTTCCCTCCCTGTTGGGAGATCAAATCTCCCAAGCCAAAAAATACCCTTCAATGTATCTCTCCCCCTCCCCCACCCGAAAAAGAAAAAAAAGAACCAAATAAAAGCACCACAGAGAGAGAGAGAGATACCTTTTTCTGTTCTGTATATAGAGTTTCAACTTAAGGATAATCCATGTTTTCTTGTACGGACATATTTATTTAAGAAAGAAGAACGCTTCAGGAAAATGGTGAATTCCATTGGACAGAGGCACCAAAAAGTTTCAAGAAACATTAACAATAAGGACATTCTTCTTCTATTTTGCAACATAAAGCATTACTTACTACTGTGATTTTACAACCACTTGAAAACTAAAAGTTCCAGCTACTTTACAAAGCATGTCAATACCTGCAATTGCTTTTCCTTTATAGCAGACAGCATTCCTTCCTCCATCTTTAGCATTTCCAGCAGATCAAAAGCCTGCAACAGGGTTAATAGCAGACAGAGTATTCTGAAAATATGAAATCAATTTTATTGCAAAAATAAGGGGAGGGAGAATATGTCGAATATACAAAACCAACCTTACAAAGATCCAAAGAGATGGTAGTAAGCCATGCCTGCACAATAACCACCCTGTAGTTTAGAGGAACTAAGGTTGCAACCGTATGGAATGTGATGATGTTGTTGGGCATTAATGGCGAAATTAAATGGGGGACCATGATGATGTAAGTTATAAACTAAAGACTACATCTAATTGAATTCTAATACCTTTGAGAATTTAAGTTATGCCTAATATAAAGGTCATTACATAAGTTATGAAAATTGTAGCTAACCTCCCTTTCTTCTTCTCCATCATCATCCAACATATCCTCCTCCCCTGCCTCAATAGGAGTAGATAAAGCAGATGCTTTAGTTGAACGTCCACGACGCTCCTTTCGCTCCTTTATTTCCAGCAGCTTTGACTCTGCGGCTTTTTGGCGTTTGAACCGAGCAATCTGAAGGGCATGATCAGAATGAGCAGTGAGATGTAAATAATAGCTTCCAAAATTACAGAAGTCCAGGAATAGAATCACTAGAAAACTGCAAAGCAAAGAAACATATGGGGAATACATTCGAACACTAGCATTATTCCAGCACACCACATAACCCAAAGCTACCTTCTTAGCTCTTCGATCCGCAAAAGAAATAGGACACCCTTGAGCAGATATTTCTAACTCCTCCTCAGGTACAAGCTCCATGGCTTCACAAAATGAAATGAATTCCTAGAAGTATAGCCATGTTGACAAAGTTGAATATTAAGCCCAGCCATAAACTTCCAGCAGAAGTTAAACACATGTTTGCTGACAATAAAAATAGAAACAACAAATGTCCAAGAGGGCTCCAATTATGAAAAATTTTGCGCCAGAGAACAATATGGCCACATTGACTAAATTGAATGCTAACACAAGACATAACAAACACCTAACAGAAACTGCTAGACACATGTTTGCGGACAAGAAAAAATTGAACTACAGATGCCCAAAGGCTCCAATTTTCAAACATTTTGCTGGCACAGAACAACATTTACCTTCAACTTTGCTTGTGAAGCCTTAAGAATTTGTATCCTATCATCTTGTGCAGTTTTTTCTCTCAATTCAGCAAGATAAAATGGCACCTGTACCAAAAAATCATGAGTATCTGCCTATTCTGATCACCATCTCCACAAAAGGTACACCCAATTGGGGACCAACTCCATTATAAGGTCGAAAAATTGTGGAAATTCGAACTCAGATCCATTTATAAACATTTTATCACCCTATTTAAGAATAAAATAGAAAGGAAAAGTAGGAAAAGCAGATAAATCATATACATCAAACTCTATAAAGCTAAATACAATATTAGCTTATAATGGCTGTCAATTAAACACAATACAGCACAATCCATACTGCAAAGTGAAGCATGACAGGATAATCTAGTTGATATCATGCTTCTTTCACTTATCTAATATGCTTCTACAGAGCAAAACCCTAGCTTTCAATGCATGTGGACAAATCCAAAATTCAACAATCAGATTTTTTGATTTCTCCTGTGCTGCACTTTAGAAAACTAACAAGCATCAGGAAGCCTGTTGTCTTTTGATACACATTTGATGGTCACGATTAAGTGCCCCACATATTTTTTAGTCAGAATCATCTATACTCTGTGCATCAATTGAGTCTCCCATGTTGTCCACACTATTCTCATAGACACATTAGCTGTAGGCAGGGCGGAGCAAGAGAAATTTACTATAGTGGGGCAAATTCTAACAGCAATAATACTACAAGTATCTAATTTAGAGACGTAATACATTGCCGCCGTCAGATTAGCTAATAGACTGCATTCAATGCTGAGACCCACTGAAAATTCAATGATGTTAATATATTGGAAAATGTTATTTGGACCTAACAACGGCAAGAAAGGGGGGAAAGTTATAGGAAGAGATAACAAAAGACCTCAGAATGATTTCTTGAACACCTATTGAGAGATTCATCTAAATAAACATTATTTAAGTTCACCTAATTGAGCATTAAGGAATTTTCATTCAAATGTAAGAAATGACTAAGTAGATTAAAGTGAGATTTTTTTGTGGGGCAACAAAAAATTTGCCAAGAAATAAAATAAAATTGAGTGGGGGCAACTGGCTGAATGGCTCCGCTCCTGCCCAGTGATTGCTCACAATTCCCTTTTTCTCCAATCCTGGATAGAAAGTGAGATTAATGGCTATTCATGGATTCCCAGAAAAAAAGCAATGGTGTTGTATTCGAAATTGGTTTCCCTCTTATATTAACCAAATAATCCTCATGCCAAGTGCATGCAATACTTGTATTAACCATCATTCTACAAGAATCCCTATATAAGCCACATCCTACTGTCCACACCATCCAGAAATTATACTGTAACACATCAGATTCCAGTTAATATCCAACTTGAACTATCACTATCAGATGACAAGTTTCATAACAAGTTATTTGTTTTATCGCATCCAGTAACCATGATACTACTTAGTAGTACACTGGAGCGATGCATATATTTTCCAGGAAAACCCAGCCTTACTGCTAATAAATTCGCTTCCAATTGTTTATATAATTAAGTCTTAACCACCCATTTTCAATAAGAAAATATTGCGGAAGGCACACACCCATTGATTCCATGATTTCCTTATTCACATAAGGTTCCTGATCTTTAGGAGCTGATCCTTTCAAACTTCCCCTTGGTAGCATTCTTATCACAATAAAAACTCAAACTTGATCTCTTGGCTTCAATTCTGCCATTGATGTGTTTCTTGTTGTTTACTGGAAAATTTATTAGTACAATATTCCCTACAAGAAAATGTCTTAGACGCCACACATCCACATATAAAACAATGTTAAATTGCAACAGAAACAAAAAGACTCCTCCTGATGAATGAGCAAACACAGGAAAAGAAGACTTCAAATATGGAATCTTCAATTCAGTATTCATTGGGCCCCACCCAACAAAAACAAAACGTACCACTTATCATGCTTTCTCAAAAATGTTACATGTTTCACCATTATAGTGAGAAGGTGCATCTCGCAAATGTCCACTTTTAAGATGATAAATTCCCATTACAATTGATATCTAATTGTTATGAAAAACCATTCCAAATACTCAAAAAGGGTCTAATTGCACCCTAATACAATAATAAAAAAACAAAGCAATCATTAGTACTAGAAACCCTGAATTGGAAACCTTTTCCCAATATAGTACGAGCGAAATGCCAATATCCAATCAGCGTTTACATAACAATACCGCAAAAGCCATTTAAAAATAGGAAATTAGGTTTAATTTCCTATCAACTTTCTTGGAGAGCCAAAGAGTGCATAAAAGTATTAGGAAAGCTAAAGTCCGTAGGTCAAGATATCATGAATTCAGAAGCTAAAAGGTAATAAATAGGGGTTATCAAGAGAAATAAGAAAATTACCAGAATGTACTTGAGATTTGTGGAGCTAATATCATCTTTGGTCTCGTTGGCGGAAAACAATCCTAATTTACTTATCATTTCCTCGCACTTTTTCAGAGCTTCGCAACCCTTTCTCACAATATCCTGGGACCGCATAAAAAGAACACAAAATGTAATTAAGTCGAACAAAATAGCAGAAAAACAACACAAACACACATACAAACACAGAGTGATGAAAATACCTGATCAATGCTGGATTCGGAGGCCATCATACTAATCTTACGAGCCTGCTCAAAAAGAGTAGGCAGGGACAACTCTTCCATCTTCAATTCACCCATATTTGATGTTATCGAAACGAAAACCCTAGAAGCTGAACGCAGATTCGGTGGAGAGGGAGAAAAATAGAACGTGAACTCGAAAAGTAGGTTTTCGATCTGCTCAACTGCGAAGGATATCGTAGGTTTCAGGCATATGTTAGTGCTGGTCGGTCTGTGTTGGATTTGAAGACCATGCGTGAATGTCGAAGAGAAACGAAGGAGAGGATGGGGAAAGCCTTAGTTATGATTACCCAGAACTTAGTGATGATGTTAGAGAATACAGACAGATGATTAACGGTTTATATGAGAGAAATTGGTGGTGGCACCGCCTTTCAGAAATACAGAAACCATGACGGCATCTTCAAATCTCGACTCAAATTTAAATTTGAGTAAAAAATTATAAAAAATTTATTTTAACCTTAACTCAAATTTATACAAAATTTGATGGTGAGATTTCACCCTATTTTAAATTTGAGTTTGTCAATTGGAGTTATTTGTATCAAATTAAACTTTTTATTCAAATATTAATTTAAATTTAAGTAAAAATTTAAATCATAAAAATGCTCTAACGGAGGAGGAAATGACGAAGGGTTGAGATTTAGCTGTTACGTAGGTGGACGTGAATTCCGCTCAGATCAGTGGTGTTACATTTTTTGGCGGGTAGGAGGTGCTACTTGTTTCCAGAGAGGGCTAGATGATAGTAATAGTACTCCTACATGTTCCCGTGTGTCTATTTTACCAATTACCCATTCACGCTGATATAGATGAATTCGATCCGACCTAAAACTTAAAAATGATATATGAATTGATAAAAATAATAAATGGATCATGTAAACACTAATATGCTCCGTTTGGTAGGAATTATAGAAAGTATAAAAGATACACTTTCTATCATTCAAGGAAAAAAAGTGGCAATAATACATTTTCTTTCATTTATGTTTGGTATGATGAATGAAAAATAAAAATGACTAATTTTTTTTTGTACTGGCTAAGATTAGGGGTGACAATCGAATCGTGTCGTATCAAATTCATGTTGAGTCATTACGAATTTGTGTCGAACATTAGTCAAACCTAACTCAACTCATTTAACTAATTGTGTCGTGTCGAATTGATCTGTTTATTTTTGTGTCGTGTTCGTATTCGTATTCGTGTTGACCCACATAAATTTTAAATAAAAAATTTAATGCTAATATTCTATTTTCACTTAATTGAATCTATATTAATATTTTTTCTACAAACTAAAAATTAATTTAAATAAATATAATAATAATAATAAGTAAAAATATCTTTTTTATATAATAATTATGTTAATGCTTAATAAATAGTTACAAATAATTAACATTTTATGTCTATAATACTAGTTAAACATGTTAGTTTTACCATACAAATGAAAAAATAGAAAAAGTGTTTATTTTTAAATAAACGGGTTGATGATGTCAATTTTGAGTTTGACGGGTTGAACTGAATATGAGTCTTTTATATTTCTTGTTCGCGTGTGAGGTCATTTTCAAGTTCGTGTCGAGTTATAATCAAGTTCGTGTCATAAAATTCGTGTCGAGTTCGAGTCGTATCATCGTGTTAAGTCGAAAATTTTCACCCCTAGCTAAGATGAAATTTTTTTTTAATTTTTTAATTTTTTTAAAATATATATATAAATACATATTTTATTATTGTATTTTTATATAAAATTAATGTATACATAATATATATATACTAGTTATTATCTGTGCCTGAAGGCACAAAATAATAAAAAATGGTAAACAATAAACATATTTGTATTCATATCTAAAATCAAATCACAAACATATAGAAATGTTAAAAGAATTTAAGCATCGGTTTGTAGTGGGGGTAAGAGATGGTGGGCGGCTGTGGTGGTGGTAGGAGACGGTGATGGTTGTGGTGAGTGGCAATGACCGTGGTGGCGGTGAGGGCGGCGACGATGGTGGTGGTGGCAGCGGTGGCGGCGGTGATGGTGGTGGAGGCGGCGACGACGATGGTGGCGTTAGTGGCGGTGGTGGTGGTGGTGGGGGGCGGTGGTGGTGGTGGCGACGACAACGATGGTGGTGGTGGTTGTGGTGGCGATGGTGGTGGCAACAGTGGCAATGGTGGCGGTGGTGGCGGCGGCGGCGGTGGTGGTAGTGGTAGTGGTAGTGGTGGGGCGGTTTCAAACACTATTTTTTTTTTAAAGTATTTATGAGAAATAATTTCTAGAAATACTTTTAAAAAGTCATTCCAAACACACCCTTAGGGCCTATTTTTCCTATTAAATTTAGGGTGTTAATATTAGCCATTAGATTAACTTTAAAGTAAAATTTAAAGTGATCTCAACCGCGAATAGCAAAAGTCATTTTGTTTATCTTTTGAGATTTGAATTGTAAGCTACTTTATTATATAGATATATCAAAAGATATATGGACAAATAAGATACATTTCAACACAAATAATTAACTTTCCATCCACTTTCCTTCCGATTTTGAAGGGAGTGATTTTGTTGAGTTGGAAGGAAAGTTAATTCATCCACTCTTCCATCCCCTTTCTTATCAAATATGATGTTTTATTTATCCCTTCAACTTTTCATCCTCCAACTTTCTATTCTTCATTTTTTCTATCATACCAACCAAACGGAGCATAAAGCACTTATAAATTGATCAGAATTTATCACTTCAGATCATTTCTTAATTTCTTGTAATATCTCTTTTCTTAAGACTTAAACTCTTTATATTCATTATTGTTTTTGTTTTCTTTTTGGCAGAAACAAAGTTATAGTGTCTTGACAAACTAGATAAATTTGAAAGTATTTGGGTTTGATTTCATTTGTGCATTACACAATCAAATGTCTGATTCAATTCCTGAGTTTCATTGTATTTTGAAAATAAATTAGTAAACTGATTTACTAGAATTGGTGGAAACATATATTATTTTAAGAAAAATGACTTCGTAACACGACTAGAAACATATTACAATCATCTTTTCCATCACAAAAATTGTGCACCAACACTTTTGGACATAGACTTGGCAAACTTTTCTACGGACTCTATACTGTGACCTAAATGGTTTGTTTGGTTGGAGGGATAGAAAAATATGAGATAGTGACTTCCTAAGTTTGTACAATATGGGTATGGATGCTTCACAATTGGATAAAAATAAGGCCAATTACAGTGGCATCACTTTAAGGCTTATAGAGTGGAGAAATTAAGCTTAAGGCTTCAAAATTGTAAAATTGGACAATACAAAATCTTGGTATAGGACTGCCACCCAAAAAGAAATCCAAAAGACAGGACACATCTCTTCCAAATCCCAACCTATCCCAATGAATTTAGCAACAGATCTATATGTGAATCACAGAAACAGAGATTCAAAGTGGAGTCCAGCATCGTCATCAAGGCCCGGAATCCAAGATCAGATCTTGGAAATAAAAATGGAAGGAGGAGGTGGTCACCGGCTTTCTCTCACTCATTATAAATGGCAATTTGCCTATAAATCAACTTAGACTTGTTAAGCTTTTGTTCAACAAGTTCCTTCTTTACAGATCTCCAAGGAAGCAAAAGTTGGAAGGAAGGCCAACTAATCTCTTTATGGACCCATGAAGAACTGGTTTCTTGGGTGGCCTCATCATTATGAACTGACATCAATGTTCTTTAATGCATTGTTTGGTCCCATTTTCTGCACTAAATGCTCCTCACAATTTCTACCTCATTTGGACCCCTTGACAGGTACAGATAATTCCTTTACATTAAATGGTATCATCGCATACTGGGTCTAGTTTCTATATTCTTGAATGAAGAAATTGGTTGGTGGGTATTCTAGTTTAGGTTGTGTAAATGGGATTGCTTTGGTTGGGGATAGTACTTTACCAACTTGGGTGCTCTCTGTGGTTTTGGTCTGTTTGTCTGCAGTCATAGGTTGCATATTTAGGACTAACAGTTCATTTAGATATGAATTGATTATATACGATAATAAATAAAACACGTATGAGTAAAGCAAAATTTAAGGCGGAAATATATATTTATACGAGTCCATTAACAACAGTGGG
This sequence comes from Ilex aquifolium, assembly GCA_951799425.1. NCBI lineage: Eukaryota > Viridiplantae > Streptophyta > Magnoliopsida > Aquifoliales > Aquifoliaceae > Ilex > Ilex aquifolium. The sequence continues at coordinate 61,807,451 of OX637391.1, read as the reverse complement.
TATATTAGGTCAATGATACAACCGTACAAGAAAAGAAAACACCCAGAATCGTAATGGCTAAATTATTAGAGGTGGGTGAGACATACAATCAACTTCAGCAAAATATCTCTTTCACATGGTTTAAAATAGAAACATAACAAACAAGGAATAGAAAGATTATTTGTCATGGAATCCGAAATGTACTCTCATCTTGCTGCGTTTGTACATACTCTCATCATGCTACATTCACTTCATACAAGCTGGTCAATATATATAACCCATAATATGGAGCGTGGCCAAAACACACAACAGGACAGGGTGTAAAGGCAAGCCACCCTGGAAAATACAACATGGGATGGGACTTGGGAGGGTTTGATGGAGATGTGCTTTTTCTTTATTTCCGATCTCTAATCAATTTCTTAGTAGCAATGGGTGACAAAAATACCAGGAATCTAGTGCTTTTGCTTCCCAACAGTACTTATTGACCATCACCTCCATAACTGAAAGAAGAAAATGAGGAAAAAGGAGTGCAGAAAGTTATACGGGTCGGCCTTTAACTGAAAACAATGGAACAAATTTCTTGATTTTTCTGCTATTCAGTTATTGTACAACCTTTTTTTTTTTTTTTAAACTGATTTTGCAGTGTCACACGTGTAAAGCGAATGATTTTGGCGTTTTTATATATTGGAAAAACTTCCATAACACACGAAATACCAGGTTTTGTAGTTCTGTTGGGGCTTTAAGATCTGCACTCTTAAGCCTATTCCTTTGGGGTAAAATTCATTCCCCAAAGGCAATTTCTCTGGTTTTTGAGCTGATGAGGCCTTAACCCATCATATCTTGTAAGTTCTCTGTTGTTTTGGTCTTAAATTTCTTAGTCTCATGGCCTGAGAGTACAATTAAGTGTTGTAACTTGTATTCCTTGCAAGAATGATCTTTTTCCTGATTTTGAACTGAAGAAGCTTTATCGTGTTTATTTTTCAAGTGGGGTATTGCTGTTTTTATTCTTGGTTAATGTTACTTCATGGTTTCGTTTCTGGTACTCTTCTTTTTTTTGGTGTTCCTTCTGTAATTCTGTATGGTTTAGGTTTCTTTTCCTATTTATTGTATGTATATACTGACCAAAACTATGCCTACCCTTGAAGTATTTTGACAGAACGCTTGGGATTCTGAATGTAGAAAATAAAATTCTTAGTTTTAATCTTTTCTATGAATTTTTCGCAGCAGAAAAATCATATTCTTGACTAATGGATGAAAAGGAGGTCTCGGTGGTTGTATCCGAAGAGAAAAATGATAGCTTGTATCCGATTTTTTTTGGTGTTTCTTGTGCAATCTTTGCCCTCAGATTCTTGTCAAAACCTGAAATAAATGATGAGAAATTGTGGGAAATAAGACATAGATTGCTTCAAGGAAGTGCTTACCTCTTGGGACTGCTGGTTTGGAGAGTTCAGAGAGAAGAAGCTTACAGTGGAAAGTGTGAGCTTGTCCATAAGCTGCAGAATGCTGAACAACAGATTGAAGAGTTAAAGAGAATAAGAAGTGAAGATGCTAAAGCCAACGAGAAAGTTGTAGGCATATTTGCTGCGCAAGAACAGGGCTGGTTGATTGAGAGAAAAAAGCTTCGACAGCAAATTGGAGCTCTTATGAATGAATTGAGAGTTTTTGAGACAAAAAATGACAAAGCTATTTCTGAACTAAATGAAAAATTGCAGGAAAATGAGGTTTTGGTGCAATCGAAGGGTAAAAAGTTGGAGGAAGAAGAGGAAAAGAGGAAGGAGCTGGAAGAGAAACTTAGGGAGGCTGAAAATTCCGCAGAGGAATTGAGAGACAAGGCAAAGCACGAAGCGCAACAACATTCCACTGAGCTTTGGAAACACAAGACTGCCTTCCTTGAGCTTGTATCTAACCAGCGGCAGCTTGAAGCAGAAATGGGTCGAGCCCTCAGGCAAGTTGAAGCAGTAAAACAAGAGCTAGATGCAGTTTTGGAGCAAAAGGAGCAGTCTGTCTTGTTGGCACAAAAATTGTCCATGGAGCTTGTCAAAATGCGCAAGGATTTGGAACAGAAAGACAATATTTTGTCTGCTATGCTGAGAAAATCCAAATTGGATACAGCAGAGAAGCAAATGCTGTTAAAGGAGGTCAAATTATCAAAGGCCAAGAGAAAGCAAGCTGAGATAGAAACAGAAAGGTGGAAAGCTGTTTCTGAGTCTAGGCATGAAAGGCATTCATTGGGAAGTATGTTATATAAGCATGCCAATTCAAAATCGGAGGCCGTCTCTGGTAGAAGAGCGGTGCTTTCAAATGCAACAGTGCCATCACAAATTGGAAAACTGGAATCACAGCCAACTGATCTTCTGCTCGAGTATGACGAACCTGGGCTTAGGAAAGGGACAGAAGCGTTTTCTCCTCTATCTGGCCAATACTTTACACAGGGAAGTGATGATATGGGTAAGGTCAAATTCTTGATGTCTTTTACAGTTTTTAACTGGCAAATACGTATACACGCAGTTACCAACAAGGAACGTAGCCAAACTGTGATGGATGTTATTGTTTGTATCACTTTTTCTTTTCCTGCTACGGAATATAGCCAATTGGTACAAATTTGTATTACGTACCTGGTTCTCTTTTGTGTGTCTCCTTGTAATGCTGCAAGTAATGGTTGTGTTTTTTTTTTTACTTTTCCATCTTTGGATGAAATTTTTGCAGCAGATATTAAGCAGTTGGAGGGTTGGGTTCGATCTGAAGCTGAAAAATACGCAACTGGAGTGGAGCAGAGGCATCACCTTGAAATAGACGCTTTTGCAGAACAACTTAGACTCAAAGATGAGAAACTAGAAGCTTTTCGTTGGCGTTTACTAAGCATGGAACTGGAGTCCAAGCGACTGCAGTCCCATATTGAAGGGCTTGAGTATGATCTGTCGCAGCTTAGACAAGACAACCTGAAGCTGGAAGCTATATTATTGGCCCGAGATGCAGAATTACATTCCTTGAAAGAACAGATCGCAATGCAGTTAAATGCTCCAAATTTCCAGAAGACTAACTCAAAATCATCCCCACATAATCTGGCTATAGTCCATGATACCGTGTGGTCCAAAGTCAAGGTCATAAAGAGAAAACCAGGGGAGAAAGAGCAAGACACAAGTACAACTCCTGCGGAAATTTCTCAAGAGGTAAAAATTGAGAAAGATGATGAAACGTTGGTTGAAAACCAGTCCAGGGATGTATCTGTGACTGCCCAAACTCCAGAGAAGGATTTTGAAGAAGAGAAAGATGTTGGCTATGCTGCCTCGGATGCAGGTTCCATTCAAGAGGAACATGCTAGTCCAGAGGAGATTGAAAAATCTGCAAAATTACAGTCAGTAGGTCAGTGCCTGAGTGCAAAAATTGATTCTCAATGGAAGATGGATCTTCATGCTCTTGGAGTCTCTTACAAGATCAAGAGGCTGAAGCAGCAACTACTCATGCTTGAGAGGTTGACTGGAAAGCAAGAAAGTTATGAAGATAGTGAAAGCAACAATTACGGGCACATTGGGATGAGAGGATTCTATACACTAATGTCTTTGCTGAATAAACAAGTCAGCCGGTATCAGTCCCTCCAAGGAAAGACTGATGAGCTTTGCAAGCGGATGGTAAGCTCCAATTTCAGTTTCAGACATTCTCAAAATTATAGCATATAGGTCAAATTTGAACCTTTCAGCTATCCAAAAACTTCTCTCCATCTCAATAGCATTTGAATTTTCTTCTGCATAAATAGGGAGTTACTTGAATAAAACCAGGTTCACTATGTAAAGAGTGACAACAATTATGTTTAAATTGAAATTAGCATAGTATTCAAGTCTTCTAGGAACTATCTAGTCGCACTCATCTGAATTTGTGTATTGTTACTTGTTTACACATGCTTATAATTTTCATATATGTTACACAGCATGAGAATGATCTGGATGTGAACCGTGGAGGTTCCAGTATTGCAAGGACAAAGGAAGAAACTAAAATTCTGGAGCACTTTCTTGAGGAAACATTTCAGTTGCAAAGATATATAGTTGCAACAGGTCAGAAATGGGCAGAAATACAATCCAAGATCGCTTCTGGGTTTGTCGGGGTTACAGAAGAGCTTGACAAGCCTGCCAACTTTGACATGACACGTTTTGCTGATAGTATTAGAACTCTCTTCAGAGAAGTTCAAAGGGGTATTGAGGTTCGGATAGCTCGAATAATTGGGGATCTCGGGGGGACCCTGGCCCGTGAAGGGATGATGCATCTGAGGAAATAATTGAACTTAAATATCAGGTCCAACAAGAGCTTTGAGGGCTTTGAGTTTGTAACTACCTTCTCCTGCTGAGTTTTACAGTGAATTGTGCATACTGAAATTACGCAATAGCTTACAATAAATAAAAATTCCTTTTGTTTCATCTATGTTCTAAACTGTAAATGCAAGTTATACATTAGCTAGAATGGTGTGTAAGTGATTAAAAGGAAGAGACTACTGATCGTGATTAGTCAACCAACAACAGAAGTAACAATGTTACTGCATCCATCCATTATGTGGCTGTCTCATGTTTACGTGTAATTGTTTTTTTGTTAAGTGTGATGGTAGTCCCAAAACTATGAGTTAGATTACTAATAAATTAATAACTGTGCATAGAGGATGCAGACTCCCCAAGTAAATTAAGCTGTTATACACAAACAGTGTACCTTCTGTTTATTTCTTCTCCCCCCCCCCCCCCCCCCCCCCCCCCCTCCTTCCCCTTTCTTTGTGTTTGCTATTTTGCATTTTCCTCACAAGTGTGGATCCATTTTTGTCTTTAATTAACCTAATCTGCAGGTTATGCAATGAATTCATGGTACTTGAATTTTGTCAGATATTTGCATTTTAGTGATTGGTACCAGTCTTGGCAATAACATTTCTTTATTCATGTGGAACTTATTGCTACAGTTCTTGACTCTATCTGCAGAATCTCTTCTTCATCAACATCAATTGCAGAAATTTGTACAGCATGCTATTGACCTTTTATCATTAACTCTTTGTGTTGTATTTCCTTTTCTTGAGAAAGAACCAATTGCACGAAACGTTTGTTTAAGCCGTTTTTTTCTCAAAGGAAGGATTGCCTTCCGGTATGACATCAACTGTACCCTGTCCTAGGAGTGGAACTCGGGATACAGATCCTGCGAAAGAACACCCCTGTGGTAAGTGCTAATATGTTTTCTGTGACGATCAAGTATGATAGACATTTTTCTGTTCTATTCTCTTGGTCTCTGTGTCAATTGGTTTACTGATATCGGATGATTAAAATAAATCAAAGCTGAGATTTTCATGGACATGGCCGTTGGAAAAGTTCAATGGGAAAGTGGTGTGCCTCACTGCCGCCTTGTGTATGCTACTTATTTTGTTTGGAATGATATTATTGGGCTCTACTCAATTGATGGTCCTCTATGTCTACAGTTGGTGCCTTAAAACTACTTATATTGTAGTAGCAGCCGTCAAAGCGGTTGTAAGTCATCAGCCCTGTATTATAAGAGCTGTGTGAGGATAGAACAGCTGACAAAGAAAGTGTTACTTCTGCATGATTGAGGGGTCAACATGTAAACCAATTAGATGATTTTAATCCATATGGCACAATCGACTGATGAGTAGTGGACCTTCAAATGCATTGATTATTGATTGCCCCCAAGGCTTCAAATGAGGAGCCATTCCACATGCTTGGTGCTTGATGATACCCAGAATAAAACTGGCACGTGCTCAGTAAGAGAGCTCAGCTCGGGAGCTCAGGCAAAATAAGCTGAGCTCCCCTAGCCATGAGCAGAGCTCATCCAGTCAGCACTAAGAGCTCCTAGTCGAAGGCGCGAGAGGAGAAATGCTGAGGGAACAACAAGACGACTCGGATACCCTTATTAAGGAGGTAGAATCCAATCCGAGGCAGAAAACCCGTATTTAACCATGATCTCCTCCGAAAACTAAGGAGGATCCCAGAGGAGGAGGCAAAGATCTCTCCTTTTGAAGCCAGCCATAAGGAATTTAGGTAACTCCGGAATTATGGATGAAGATAGGGCACGATCCCTTCAATGTAGGATAGTCCCGTATTAGAGGTAAGTATGAGGCTATAAAAAGGAAGAGACAGCCCCCATTGGAGAGGGAGATTTTTTTTGAACCCTAGTTCCCTGAGTAATCGACTGTAACACCTTCAATTGATCAATAAAGAAGAAGGAGCAAGAGCCTCCATTAGAGAGTGGACTAGCCGAGCTCACCGGGTGAACCACTATATTTCCACCGTATTTCACACATTATACACGACAAATTAGAGCTTTCATTCTCCACTTCATGAGCCTTGTAGCTCAGATGCCATATTAATCCCCATGCAAACTGTTCACGCCAATTAATCTGGTTCCTTAGCTCGTATCCGGAGGTTTACACCATCAGTTTGGCGCCGTCTGTGGGAACGACTGTTCCTGTTACAAGTAAGCTGATTCCTCAGTGACTGATGGTAATAACTCGAAATATGAGCAGAAGTCAAACAAACCTACCCCGAATGCAAGATCAGCCGGAAACTGCCCACGGCAGACAACCCGGGAACATCCGGGAGGCGAATTCCCCCATTAATAACGAGTTGGAGGCCCTTCGTCTCGTCAACCAACGCTTGCTAAAGGAAAACGAAGAGCTGTCAAAGCTCGTACAACGCCCACGGGAGGCACCACCGGCCCAAGAAGGCCAGAGTAATCCCCCTCATAGGGAACCTCGATACTGGGACCCCCTTAGAGAGGTCAGCGAGGGAGGAGAAGGCAGCCAGGCCAGGGGATATGTCCCCTACGTACCCCCTGATAATGGCCATAACGACGAAGTGCAAAGTCGGAACGACAGGGGTGAGAGAGGTGATTTTTTCCCTTATCCGCAAGACAGGAGAGAGCAGCACTGGGAGCAACGCTTCAAAGACTTCCAGCAAGAGCTCAGTCATATGAAAGAGGCCGTAAAGAGTAAGGCCCCGGTTACAATGGATGTTTTGGTTCAGCAAACCGAATCCCCATTCACCACGGGGGTGCTACACTTCCCTCTCCCACCAAAGTTCAGGATGCCCCAAATGGAGGTCTTTGACGGATCGAAAGATCCCGTGGATCATCTCAACACTTACAAGAACCAGATGGAGCTACATGGGTACCAGGATCCTGTACGCTGCAGAGCTTTTGCCATCACGCTGAAAGGCTCCGCCTTAAACTGGTTTCATAGGCTCCCACCAGCCTCGATCTCATCCTTTAAAGAACTCTCCATTGCTTTTGTCTCTCACTTTATAGGAGCCCGGATACACAGAAAGCCGAGCTACCACCTGCTGAATGTGAAGCAGGGTCCCCAGGAAAACCTGAGGACTTATGTCCAAAGATTTAACTCGGAGACATTGAAAGTAGACGTCCTGGATGAAAAATTCGCCATAACTGCTTTCATTGCAGGATTGGGAGTGCAATCAAAGGATTTGATGTTCTCCATATCAAAAAACCCTCAGGCAAGTATGGCTGAGGTGTTAGCCAAGGCAGAGAAATATATAAACGGTGAAGAGGCACTCCTTTCTAAGGTGGTCGGTACGTCTTCGCGAAAGGAAAAGGAAAAAGAAGAGAAGAGAAGGGACAGAAGCCCTAGGAAGGAAAAAGGACGAGAGAGGTCCCCAAGGAGGGACAGAGACCGCTCGCCAAAGAGGAGAGGAAATGTCAGAGATCGGCTGGGTCCCATGCAACCTGAACTACAACCCAGGTATGGGCCTCAGCGGTTTACCCCACTCACCGCTGCTGTGTCACAAGTACTGTATGAGGTCCAGAACGAGAAATTCTTAAAATGGCCACCTAGGATGAAGGCAGACCCGGCAAAGAGAGACCCCACGAAGTACTGTGATTATCACCGGGATCATGGGCACCACACTGATGACTGCATTCAATTAAAGAAGGAAATCGAGTTCTTGATCCAGCGAGGTCAGCTGCGTCGTTTTATAGCCAACGATGACCAGAACCGAGCTCTTCCGCCTCCACCACCCCGGCAGCAGGCACCAGCACCACACCAGCAGCCTCTAGGGGAAATCAGAGTGATATCTGGAGGGTTCGCCGGAGGTGGAGAGTCTAGCTCAGCTCGGAAGGCGCACCTCCGACGGATCAGAGCCGAAGAAGCTCTCGAAGTGCATGCTGTATCCAAAGCACCACGTTTGGATACAGCTATCACTTTTTCAGATGCTGATTTAGAAGGGTGCCAATACCCCCATGATGATCCATTGGTGGTACGAGCAGTGGTGGCAAATAGAACCGTTCATCGGGTTCTAATTGATAACGGGAGCTCGGCAGATATTATTTTCGCACCTGCGTTCGACAAGATGGACATAGGAAGGCAGAAGCTTGAACCAGTAAGCACTCACTTACTAGGATTCTCCGGGGAAAGGGTGCTCCCCCTGGGTTCAATCCAGCTCGTGCTCACCCTGGGGGACCCACCTTGCCAAGCCACTACCACTGTCAAATTCCTAGTAGTCGATGCACCATCTGCGTACAACATCTTGCTTGGAAGGCCATCCTTAAATTCTATGAAGGCAATCCCTTCTGCCTATCATTTAGTCGTGAAGTTCCCCACAGAGAATGGAATCGGAGTGGTCCGAGGAGACCAGCGCGTAGCACGGGAATGCTACATGGCTTCTATAAAAAGGAAGGAGGTTGAGAACATCCAACTGGATGAGCTCGACATGAGAGATGAAATGGAGACAAGACCAATGCCATCGGAAGAGCTGGAACCAGTTCAGCTTGATGAGAAGCCAGAACACCTCGTTTATGTGGGTTCCAAACTGAACGCTGAGCTCAAGGGACTCCTCATTCAATTCCTAAAAGAGAATATAGGAGTGTTCGCTTGGAAGCAAGAAGACATGGAAGGGATTGACCCATCGGTTATTACCCACAAGCTATGCGTTAACCCAACTTGCAAACCCATCAAACAGAAGAGGAGGAGCTTTGCTTCTGAAAGGCAAAAGACAATCAATGAGGAGGTCAGCAAACTCCTCCATGCCAAGGCTATCAGGGAGGTTCATTACCCCACTTGGTTAGCAAATGTAGTTCTTGTAAAGAAAACCAATGGGAAGTGGCGATTGTGCATCGACTTCACTGATCTCAACCGAGCATGCCCCAAGGACAGTTTTCCTTTACCTCGGATTGACCTAATAGTGGATGCCACTGCAGGGCACGAGCTCCTCAGCTTCATGGACGCCTTCTCAGGCTACAACCAGATCAGGATGGATCCCAGCGATCAGGAGAAGACCTCCTTTGTGACTGAACAGGGAACATATTGTTATCAGGTCATGCCCTTCGGATTGAAGAACGCTGGAGCCACTTACCAGCGGTTAGTAAATAAAATGTTCCAGAAGCAAATAGGAGCATCCATGGAAGTTTACATTGATGACATGCTAGTGAAGTCACTGAAAGCAGAGCTCCACATCGAGCACTTAGCTGAGTCATTCCGAATTCTAAGGGAGTACAAAATGAAGTTAAACCCTGCGAAATGCGCATTTGGGGTCTCGGCAGGAAAATTTCTGGGCTTTATAGTCAACAGCAGAGGGATTGAAGCCAATCCAGAAAAGGTTAGAGCAATGATGGAAATGCAATCACCATCCAACACGAAAGAGGTGCAACGTTTGACAGGCAGGATAGCTGCACTGAGCCGTTTTGTGTCTAGGGCTAGCGATAAATGCCAGCCATTTTTTCAAATCTTGAAGAAGGCATTCCACTGGGATGCCAAGTGTGAAGAAGCATTCGAAGACCTAAAGAGATATATGAGCTCTCCCCCTGTTCTGGTGAGCCCTCTAGAAGGGGAAATTCTCACCCTCTACCTAGCAGTTTCAGATTTTTCAACAAGTGCAGCGCTAGTTAGGGAGCGAGACAGAGCTCAGCAACCAGTCTACTACTGTAGCAGAGCTCTGAGGGGGGCAGAGGAGAGATATCCAAGGATGGAAAAACTCGTTCTAGCTCTGGTTACAACAGCTAGGAGACTTAGACCTTATTTCCAGGCTCATACTGTTGAGGTTCCAACAGATCAGCCAATGAAGCAAGTACTACACAAGCCGGAATCCTCAGGGAGGTTGGTTAAATGGGCCGTAGAGCTCAGCGAGTTTGATATCAGGTACAAGCCAAGAGCTGCCATCAAAGGGCAAATTTTGGCAGATTTTATTGCAGAATTCACAGCAGCAGCGCCTATGGAAACCACGGACTTAGTACCGGACCTTCCCATATGGAAGCTTTCAGTGGATGGAGCTGCCAATGCTCAGGGAAGCGGTGCAGGAATGATCCTGACCTCCCCAGAAGGAATAGACGTCGAATATGCCCTCAGATTTGGGTTCAAAGCTTCAAATAATGAGGCAGAATATGAAGCCGTCATCGCTGGGCTTAATCTTGCCTATTCTATGGAAGTAGAGCAGCTGGAGATCTGCAGTGATTCTCAACTGGTGGTGAAGCAGATAGAAGAGTGTTACGAGGCAAGAGGCGAGAAGATGGTCCTGTACCTCAAAAAGGTACGAGAACTAATGAAACAGTTTGTGCAGGTTAAGGTCAGACACGTGCCTAGAGTGGAGAACTCACGAGCAGATGCTCTGGCAAGGTTAGCAACTGCCTCGCAGGAGGATTTGGATAGGCTAATTCCAGTGGAGCACCTTCCAAAGCCCTCGGTAAGCATCGAAGAAGAGGAAATTCTATCAATTGAAGCTCAGCCGAGCTGGATGGATCCCATCGTAGAGTACCTTCAGAATGGAACTTTGCCAAATAATGCCAAGGAGGCATCCAAGCTAAGGGCCAGGTCAGCCAGATTTTCCCTGATGCAAGGGAAACTGTACAAGCATGGATTTTCAATGCCTCTCCTTAAGTGCGTAGGAGACGAAGATGCTAACTACATACTCAGAGAAGTACATGAGGGGATATGTGGCAACCACATAGGAGCTCGGGCCTTGGCAGGAAAAGTACTGAGGCAAGGATATTATTGGCCCACCATGCTCACAAGCGCCACCGACTTAGTAAGAAAATGCAAAACTTGCCAAGAGCATGCTAATATGTCCCACTGTCCTCCCAAGCTCCTAACCTCGGTGGTAAGCCCATGGCCTTTTCAGCAGTGGGGGTTGGACATTCTGGGACCCCTTCCCACCGGTGTAGGGCAGTGCAAGTTTGCCATCATAGGAGTGGATTACTTTACTAAATGGGCGGAGGTTGAACCTTTGGCAACGATCACAGAGCAAAAAGTTCAAAACTTCGTTTGGAAGTCGATAGTTTGCAGGTTTGGAGTTCCCAGAGCATTCGTGTCTGACAATGGAAAGCAGTTTGATAATTCAAAGTTCAAAAGTTTTTGTGCCGAGCTCGGAATCAAGAACTATTTCTCAGCTCCTGCCCATCCCCAGTCTAATGGGCAGGCAGAGGTCACAATAAGAACCATAAAGTCAGCTTTGAAGACCAAGCTAGAAAACCTGAAAGGCAAGTGGGTGGAGTACATTCCGGAGGTGTTGTGGGCCTACAGGACCACCGCCAGATCTGCGACTCAGGAAACCCCCTTTGCTTTGGCCTTTGGGACCGAGGCAGTGGCCCCAGTGGAGATAGGGCTCCAATCACCAAGGGTGGAGTTTGCGGATTCCGAGCACAATGATGAGTCTCTCTTGCTAAACCTCGATCTCTTGGATGAAAAGAGGGACAGAGCTCTGCACCGTGTCCGTACATACCAAAAGAAAACTGCAAGGTACTATGACAGGAGGGTAAGACACAGAAGTTTCAAGGTTGGAGATTTGGTACTTAGGAGGCTTATGCTTGCGAGAAAGGATCCCACGCATGGGAAATTGGGACCCAATTGGGAGGGGCCCTATATCGTGTCAAGGATAATCAGACCAGGAAATTACGAGTTGCAAACAGAGGAAGGAAAGGTTCTACCTCACTCGTGGAATGCCGAGCACCCTAAGAAGTTTTTTCAGTAAGTGTTACTTGTAATAGAACCACTTTTAAATAAGAAAGAGCAAGCCTTTTATTCACCCTCCAATGGTCTCCAAAGCAGCAAGATGAGCTCTTCAGCTCATAAACAAACGATAAGCTTCAAAGCTTATAAATGCAAGATGAGCTCTTCAGCTCATAAACAAAAGATAAGCTTCAAAGCTTATAAATGCAAGATGAGCTCTTCAGCTCATAAACAAACGATAAGCTTCAAAGCTTATAAATCAAAGATGAGCTCTTCAGCTCATAAAAACCCGATAAGCTTTAAAGCTTATAAATGCAAGATGAGCTCTTCAGCTCATAAACAAACGATAAGCTTCAAAGCTTATAAATCAAAGATGAGCTCTTCAGCTCATAAAAACCCGATAAGCTTCAAAGCTTATAAATGCAAGATGAGTTCTTCAGCTCATAAACAAACGATAAGCTTCAAAGCTTATAAATGCAAGATGAGCTCTTCAGTTCATAAACAAACGATAAGCTTCAAAGCTTATAAATGCAAGATGAGCTCTTCAGCTCATAAACAAAAGATAAGCTTCAAAGCTTATAAATGCAAGATGAGCTCTTCAGCTCATAAACAAACGATAAGCTTCAAAGCTTATAAATCAAAGATGAGCTCTTCAGCTCATAAAAACCCGATAAGCTTCAAAGCTTATAAATCAAAGATGAGCTCTTCAGCTCATAAAAACACGATAAGCTTCAAAGCTTATAAATCCAAGATGAGCTCTTCAGCTCATAAAAACACGATAAGCTTCAAAGCTTATAAAAGAAAGATGGGCTCCCCAGCTCATAACTACAGGATAAGCCTCAAAAGCTTATAAACAAAAGACGAGCTCTTCAGCTCGTACAAAATTCAAGGCTGAACCCTTCTTGGAGACACCAACAGTCAAATTCAAGGCTGAACGCTTCTTGGAGACACCAATGGTCCTCCCCCCAGGACCAGATACCCTTGTACACTGCCTACACACTCAAAGACCTCGAAAGGTCCAGAACAACTGAGAACACCTATGAGGTCAGATGAGAAGTAAGGTCAGAGCAGACATGATCTTCTGTTCTCCATCGATATCCGTGGTTCGACCTAGGGGGTCAGTGAAAGACCAAGGTCAGAGCAGACATGATCTTCTGTTTTCCATCTACGTTCGTGTTTCGAACGAGAAGAGTAAGCTGAAATAACCTAACAGAATTCGAGATGAATGAAAAGTCTGGCATTCGAAATATCCGACAGTGCAAATGTTCAGAAAAATACAAAAAGAGTCATAGTCTGATATCGCTTAAGAAAAGAAAGAACGATACAAGGAAACAAAGATTCTAGTCTTTCTTAAGTTCAGATTTCAGCTCAGCAACCTCTCCCTTCAGGCTAGCATTCTCTTTCTTCAGCTCATCCCTTTCCTGCTCAGCCTTTTGAAGCGAATTAAGAAGCTTCTGACCAACAGAGGTAAGGAAGATGGTGGACAGAGAGTCAGGAGAAGGGGAATCGTCCCTCTTACGCTTCCTCGAACTCGTGACGGTGTTTCCGTCCTTTTCAGAATCCCCATCCTCATCAGAATCAGAGAAAGAGGTCCAGGAAGAGTAAGGAATAGTGGAAAACTCAAACTCAGTAGCCTCAGCCCCAAGCAAATAGAGGTTTGCGCTCGTCATCAGCTCGGAATAAGTCTTAGACTCCACAAGCAACAACTCGTTGATATTCACCATCCCTGGTAAATCCAGGTCAGGTGGATCTGCACAGCAAGGACATAATCAGAGCATATTTTTAAAAGGAAATTACTCAAAAGAGCTATGCTCGAGCTTACCAATACGAGAGAAGCTCTTCCAGGACCGAGGAATCCTGGCTTTACGACAGCGATCCTCAGGAGACCTCCAAGCCTCTCCAGAAGCGAAGAAGAAACGCTCAGACCACCCTTCAGGGTTGGAGGGAAGATCTAGAACCAGAGGGCGTAAATTGAAATCCCTCCAACGGAAGAAACTGAAGCAGGGGGCATTATCTTCCTCAATCTCAAAGAAGTATAGAAACTCAGAGACAAAGGGGAACCTGCCAAGAGCATGAAGGCGGCAGAACAAGAAGAAGCTTACCATAGCACCCCATCCTCGTGGAGAAAGGCGAGAAGGGCACAGGCCATAATAGGCAAGAACTCGCCCAATGGCCGGATGAATGGGAAGGCGAAGTCCCATGTCCATAGCACCTTCAAAGAAACAGACTTCCCCTCGGGGAAGGTAGTTACAAGGCTCGTCGGAGGAAGAAACTCGCATAGGCAAGTCAAGATCAGGGAAAAACCGTTTCTTGATGTCCGTCAAATCAGAAGATTCAAGTAATGAAGGGGACAAATAGCGACAATGCCACTCCCATTCGATCCCAAAGGAGGATCGTTCCTGGAACAAAGAAGAAGTGGATGCGGCCATCGAAAATGCTGGTAAGGAAAAAGATGCAAGAAATCAAGAAGAAAGTCAAGAATAGGTCATGCATTTGAGAGCTTTTCAGGAAAATAAGAGCCAAGAAAGAGGGAATCAAGTGGCCTGTTCAGTTTCTTAATTAATAAAGGTAGCAGCGGTTATGGAAAGTGGCTACGGTTATGGAAAGTGGTTGCGGTTATGGAAAGGGGAAAGATGTGGCGGTTATGGGAAGCGGTTGAGAGAAAAACGCGGGAAAAGAAACCAGATACTACCCCTCCTATTTGCACTCAAAACGACCAACGAAAATTCTGACCCCACCAAGCAATATACCCTCCATATTTGAGCTCAGCCCAGTAAAAAACAGAGCACTTGTATACCAAATCTTTGAGGTGTGAAAGCTCAAAACCTCACTTAAGGAAGGCCTAAAGCACTCCGCAAAGCAAGATGTGGGGAAAAGAGAGGTGAAACGTAGAAGAAGGTCCTCTACTCTTAGAGAAATGGAGCAACGAAATTTATTATCTGATCTAGAGAAGGGTTCGTTTAAAGAATCATGAAGCTCAGACAGAACCCGTAAATTCAGACAAAAGAACCACGAAGCTCAGAAATAAACTTTAAGATCAGACAACAGAGCCAAATAGCTCAGAAAGCGCTCTTCAGTTCATACGGAAAAGACAAAGAGCTCAGAGCTCTCAAGTTCGAAAAAAGAACCGTCTTAGCTCAGCAAGAATTTATAAGCTCACAAGCACGAGCTATGCAACTCTGAAGGAGCACGCCAGTTCAGAATATAGAGTTGAGCAGCTTAGGACGAAGAAGAATAAGGAGTGGACCCCTAGGGTACCAACTACCGAGCTTAAAAGGCTCGGGAAAAGCAGTCGAACATAACACCAAGTCCCCTGTACTCTTCAAACCTAGTAATTTTGCTTCAAGAAGTGCACAGCACCCCTCAAAGCAAAAGGGGGCAAAGGGAGTATACAAAGTTGAGTGCATGCAAAGCCAGGCAAATAAGTGCACCGTTGCGGTTCGAGTCGAAGTCGAATCAAAATCCAAGAATACATATATGCTGAAATTGAAAGATATGTATATATATACTAAGCCAGCAAAAGAGCAATAAATGAAGTCAAAGACTACATCACGAAAAATTCTTTACAGAGAAATTACAACTAAAAAGACCTAGGATTCTGGAAGAAGAGGGATTGAAGGATCTCGCAGCTCAGTAGAGGAGTCCCTTGCTTCTGTTGCTGAGGGCTCACCTTGAACAAGGGCTTCAGACACCACGACAGCTGAAAAGGATGCAGAAACAGGAACAGCAGGAGCTGCAGCAGAAAGCTCAGGAATCGTTGTTGAAGGCTCAGGGAGCGCGATAATAGCTTCTGAGGTCCCAGGGGCGGGTGTGTCTTGACTTAAGGCAGCAGCTGGGGAGTCTGAGATATCCCCCTCATTGTCAGTGCCAGATTCTTCCATTTCCTCCTCAGTGGGGATGGGGAGATTGAAATCAAGGTCTGGATATGCTTTGGTAGCCTTACGCCTAAAAGCAAGCCATCCAGTAGCCCATAAAGTGGTGGCCTCATCCTTAAGCTCGGCAAACTCTTTGTCTCTCTCTTGAACCAAATATTTCTGCTCCTCGAGCTCCTCACAGAGTTTGCCGTTAGTCTCACTGAGGGCAAAATAATCTTGATTAACCTGGATGAGCTCCCTCTTAGCGTCAAAGGCCTCCTGGTTAGCCTTGGACCACGCCTCAACCTTAGCCTGCAGGTCTTCCTTAACCGCCTTCAGCTCATCCCGAGTCTTCTTTTCCCCTTCCTCAGCTCTGGCCTTGACTGTCAGTGTATGTTTGAGATCGGAGGCTTGCTTCACCATCTGTTCGTTGAGACCCTCCATCTGCACTTTAAGGCTCTCCACCTGAGCTCTGAGGTCTTCATTTCCAAGAGACAATTCTGAAACCTTGGTCTTGTATTTCTTTAAGACCTGGAAAGAGCTCTCTTGAGAGCGAACTCGGTGCAGCAGACCTTTCGTATGAAGGGCAGCCTGAGAATATAAGGAAAGTACAGCAAATAATGTCAGACCACGAAATACAAACAAGCAAAGAGAGACAGGGGGTTAACACTCACAGTAGCAGCTCCCTGAAGGGCCAAAGAGATGGATTCCTCCAGGGGCATGGAAGCGGCCTTCAGGACATCAGATTCAGAAAAGATAGAGGAAAGAGCTCCAGCAGCAAGGTCTATATTGTCAAAAAAGGAGTCCTCATCTTCCTCCTCAGACTTTCTCTCTTTTTCAGTCACCTTCCCAGAAGCACTGTATTCGAACTTCCCGGGTTGAAGGTCGGGAACCAATTCCAAAGCCTCCTTGACCTCAGAAGAAGAAGGGGAAGCCTGATCCCTCTCCTGAGCAGACGCCAACTTAGAAGGGGCCACTAGAGGGGAAGAAGAGGTGGTTGCAGCTTGTGGAGTTCCAGAGGAGGAGGGCGGAGCCTTGCTTGGAACCTGTCCTTCAGCTGTAGAGGAGGGAGAAGATGCTTCCAGCCTGGGGATCTTAGCTCGAGTGTTTGGGCCGCTCCCAGAGCCTACCCGAGCTTTGCGTTTCCTAGACCTGCCACCCTCCATCAGCTCTGTAATTTTGGCCTGAAGCTCTTCTGGAATAACCTTCATGGTAGAAGGACCTGGAAGATCTGGAAGAAGTAGGAAAATGTAAAGAAAAAGAGAAAGGAAGGAAAGATAATGAAGAAAGGAAAAAGAATGGCGTTGAAATCACCTTCGTCAGCCCCTAAAACAGACAAGGGGATCGCTAAAGTCGCCACAGGAAGACTCAGACCTAGCTGTACCAGGTTCCTTGACTCAATCAAGTCGGCGTACTTCTCTGGCTTGATCTTCTCCAACTTTGCTAGCAACTTTTTGTCCTCAGGGCTGAGCTCGTAGCGTTCACCTAAGAGGAAGAAAGTATGCAAATAAGAAAAAGATAAGAGGCCGGCAGGTTCCAGATCAGAGCTCGAACTCAAGTAAGGACTCACGTAAATTATCTGGTTCAGCCCAGGCCGTAGGGATACCGAGTGTATCTGTCTTATCAGCAGGGTTGTACTCCCAATTGGTGCCCCCGACAAAGAAGAAATGTTCCTTCCAGTGTTTATGGGAGGTCGGAGTGTCAGAGATGAGCTGCCTAACACTGGCACGCTTGGAGGCATACAAGAAGCCTCCAGAGGTCGGTTTTACATTGAAGAGCTCTAAGAACAAAGGAATGCTAGGAATCCCAAGTTTATGCTTCTTAAACAGGACTAACAGACCAACCATGACGCCATAGAAGTTGGGGGAGATCTGGGAAGGGCACACATGAAAATGTTGCAGAACAGCCTTGATGAAGGGATGCAAGGGAAAGCGAAGGCCGTTGTCAAAAGCAGCAAGAAAGAAGCAGACTCTGTTATGAACTTTTTCTACATAAAAAACGGATCGATCTGGGCACCAGGGTTCGACCCCAGGGGGAAAACCATACCGAACTTTATAAGACTTCATTAGCCTAGGGGCCTCTTTACTGCAGCCCACAGATTCGGCATGCCTAAAGGCAAGCCCTAGATACGAGGTTTTTTCCTCCACCCCGACTCCACTTATCTTAGCTTTGCCTTTGTCAGGTCTGGGGGGCAGGGAAGATGAGGTGGAGGGAGGCTCCTCGGCGTAGACCTCAGCCTCTACAGCCTCTACAGCCTCTACACCCGGAAAATTATCAATCTCATCACCAACTTCCCCTAAATCCGTATCTTCCCCGGCTGACCTAGATCCTAGAAGTGAAACAGAGGAGCGAGTGGCTTCAGAAGAAGCAGACATGATAGGGAGAGAAAAAGGAAGATGGAAAGAGCGATAGAGCAAATGGGGATTAGTCAGGCACTCTCTAATGACCCGGGAATCAACACAGTGGCTCCCAACTGCAAGGATATGAACTACAGAACCCCAATCCACGAAGTGGTGAAGTGGGGCTAGACAATGGTCACGATTCCAAAAATAAAAGAACCAAAAAGCCCAAAAATGCAATAACCACCTCGAACTCGAGGGATCCAGAGCAAAAAAGGAAGAAATAGGGGCAAAGGACGTATCTAACCCAGGGATAGTGGCAAACAGGAACTTGGAACGAAATCGAAAAAGGAGGCGTCGCAAGTCTTCGAAACGAGGTCCGGAAATTCGATTTCAGGCAAGAGAATAGAAAAACCAAGGCAAGAAGGACTGGAATCACAGAGAGAGCGCAGACGAAGGGCAGTAAAGAAGATGAATAGTGCGAAGAAGCAGTTTAGATAGTCGTTTTAAGCATTTAAAGCCTGGGAGACATGGGCTGAGACGTGCGCGGGAATCGAGGAAAGTCATGATGGCTATAAAACCGTCAGAAATCCTCCAGCCACGTGCCAGCCACACGCACGTCTAACTCGTCTTGTACAAGTCATCCCCTGTCTGAGCTAACTCAAGGCAAGGGCTGGGGGGCAACTGATGATACCCAGAATAAAACTGGCACGTGCTCAGTAAGAGAGCTCAGCTCGGGAGCTCAGGCAAAATAAGCTGAGCTCCCCTAGCCATGAGCAGAGCTCATCCAGTCAGCACTAAGAGCTCCTAGTCGAAGGCGCGAGAGGAGAAATGCTGAGGGAACAACAAGACGACTCGGATACCTTTATTAAGGAGGTAGAATCCAATCCGAGGCAGAAAACCCGTATTTAACCATGATCTCCTCCGAAAACTAAGGAGGATCCCACAGGAGGAGGCAAAGATCTCTCCTTTTGAAGCCAGCCATAAGGAATTTAGGTAACTCCGGAATTATGGATGAAGATAGGGCACGATCCCTTCAATGTAGGATAGTCCCGTATTAGAGGTAAGTATGAGGCTATAAAAAGGAAGAGACAGCCCCCATTGGAGAGGGAGATTTTTTTTGAACCCTAGTTCCCTGAGTAATCGACTGTAACACCTTCAATTGATCAATAAAGAAGAAGGAGCAAGAGCCTCCATTAGAGAGTGGACTAGCCGAGCTCACCGGCCGGTGAACCACTATATTTCCACCGTATTTCACACATTATACACGACAAATTAGAGCTTTCATTCTCCACTTCATGAGCCTTGTAGCTCAGATGCCATATTAATCTCCATGCAAACTGTTCACGCCAATTAATCTGGTTCCTTAGCTCGTATCCGGAGGTTTACACCATCGGTGCTAATATTTCTCCATTCTTCATATCATGTAAGTCTCAAAACGGAGGTAGTGTTGGTCCATGCACAGCCACACATTTATTAGAACCAGAAATAAATGGCAAGTGGGAGGAGTAATTCAAAAGTAGATGAGATGTGACCAAGCAATTTGATCAATATATATGATGGATGGGAAGGTTATGGTTGGTGGATCAGTTGAATTGTTCAACTGCATGCATGTGTCCCCTCTTTTTAGTACATATTTCAATAAGGGGTGCCTTCAATTAATTCTGTGTACTTGTGAAGAAAGCCACAAATTTGTACCGATGATCATTTTGGCATTTGGATCTGATAAGTGAAGCATGCTTGATTCCTTGTGCAAACCACAAAACAATGAAAATTGATACCACGAGGGAAGAATAGGGCTGACAATGTATCTTGTTGTGTTGGGTTTGCGTCGTATCAAAATTTGTTTAAATCATACCCAACTTATTTTATAGTTACGTGTAGCTAGGTTCATATTAACTCATTCATTACACGAGTTTGTGGGATCAATCCGTCTATGACTAGAACCCATCGTGTCTAAAAGTCATATTCAATAAAAATTGATCCGATTATTAAAAATTCATATACGAACAACATAACTTTGTTAAAGTTGAGTTCTAGTAAATTACATTTACATTTCGCTTCAATTTTGGATCACACTTTTTTTCTATGTAAAATTTGGATTGGATGACAATCAAATCAAACATTGGTATATTCAAAATTGATCTGGGACATATGAGAAAATGAAATCTGATTTTTTTGGGCAAGTGGCTGTTGTGATTTATTTAAGGGAAATGCTCTTAACTTCAATTTCATCACCACCACCTTCTAAATTTGCAACATGCAGGATCAAATTGGAGGATGACGGTCGATACGATACGTTAATCCAAATGGAAATGTATAGAAGAATAAAAATGATCTGTCAGTTCAAAATCAAATACAAGTGCCGGCTAATACTTAAATCATAAACTTTCACCCACTATATGCCAAATGGCCTGTTTTAGTTTAGGACTCCAACCTTCCAATAATATTGTATTGTATTTAACTTTGTAATTATAACAATGGTTGCTCTTCCTGCAGCTATTTTGTATTTACACTCTGATACTGACTCATACATTACCGTTTGCGGTCGTTATCTTCTGACTAATTCAAGTTCTTCAAGTGGGTCCCCGGATCTAGCTTAAGGGTTTTTCTTTTCCCCATTAAATACCAAATGTAAGAACACCCGTTTCTTCTTGTGAAGAAGAAGCGCCAGGAGCGTTTTGATCCTTCCTTTTTGGACTTTCAGCTTCTCCACCTCCCTCTCTCTCTCTCTCTATACAAATATTAAAGAACGGAGGATACTAGTTCATCACATTGAGAAGCGAATGTAGAGAGAGAGATAGGGAAATGGGTTACTTGGTAGCAGAGTACGAACCAAGCTCCACACCACCAAAGCTGTCTTTGTTCTCTCTTCCAAGCAAGCCACAGGAGCCTCCAGGGATGCAAACACCACCAATCCATACCTTAGCTTCAATTCCATTCCAATGGGAGGAGGCACCAGGCAAGCCTAGAGCCACCACCACCTCCACTACTCCACCATCCAAGACTGCCAGGTCCTTAGAACTGCCTCCAAGGCTGTTGACTGAGACCAAAATCACCACCCCTATGCCTTCCCCGACCACCGTGTTGGACGGACCTTACGAAGGTCGGTCTTTGTCTCACACATTATCGTTTTCTTTTCGAAAGGGGCCGTCTACGAACCTTGAGGGAGGTCTGGTTGGTGGGGTGAGGTATAGAAAGAGAAACAGTACTAAGGATAGACTTAGCTTTCTTGCTTCGAGGTGGGGTAGTTTCAAGGAGAATAGTGGGGTTGTCATGGATAGTTTTGACTTTTCATCTTCTGTAAGCAGTGGTGCTCAGCCTCAGAGTGATTCGAAGGTGAAGATCACAAAGGTTAGAAGAAGAAGCAGCTTCTTGAGTTTCTCTCACACCAGTTCTCAATTGTGGGTAAGTTTCAACGCAATTTTCCATTTTTGCTTCTCGTTCTTACTTTTTTTTAGTATACAACTTTTTCCCTGTTTTATGTGTTTCGAAATCACTAATGATTTGTCCAAAAAAAAATTGTTTATAAACCCCACAGAGATAAATTGTAAACTTAGGTCTCAAATTCGAATATTGATAAGATCATGCAGGATTTATTTTTTATAAATACCTTAATTTTGGTATAGATAACATCTCTTTAATCGAACCGATGAGAGAATTAGTCAAGATACACGTAAATTGGTATAGAGACCTTTGACCATTAAATAATAAAAAAAAGAAAAAAATTGTTTGTAAGTGCTTAATTTGATTCATCCATATATGTAGTGGGTAATGTATGTTGTTGTATTATTTTACAGACAAACATTTATGAAGGCTTGAAGCAGGCGGTCCCATGGAGACGAAGACAATAAGAAAATAAGAGAATGGTGGGCCAGTGATCGAGCCTGCTTCCATCTGCTCAATAACCTACCTGCCTGCCCTGTCTTGCTTGCTCTTATTTTCCGTTTCATTTCTTGTAGATCTGGTGGCTATTGAATGGTTAATGGATAATTGAGTGGAGAGTTTCTATATATTGCACGAGAGATTTCCTGTAATAAATTGAGTGAGATAGCGATTCTCAAGGTGAACTACCTGAAACAGTCAAGAAAAGGGTCAGGAAAGGGGCCGGATGAACACCCGACTTATCCCCTCCGAAGCTTAAGTCAGTATCAGTTTGAAGGTTTCAACACAGTGTATCTTTTTTTCTCAGTGTGATTTGTGTACCTTTGTCTATTTTTCTGAGGTATATTTATACTTGAATCAACAATGAGTGCATGGACAGGAAGTCTCATCCCAACATTTAATGGACTACACCCCTACCCCTGCGTGATGAGTACTTTCTACTCAGATTCTCGTGTCATCAATGCTCGGGTAATAGGACAAGCTCCCGGGGTCACGCCGAGAGCCTAAGGCTATCCCTGGGCACTCGAGTGTCTATGATCGGCGTCTGACACCTACTCTCGAGTGTTCGGTGCTCCGGGAGTCGGTGCCTTGGATTCTGTTCTCGGCGTCATAGTCATCAATGCTCGCACTCATCACTGTCAGTTTGGGTCTTCGAGGATGTAGAAGCTCATTAATGGCTCTGTCTTAATCACTCACATCGTCATAAATGCGCTGTCGAGTCATCTTAAATGCTAGTGTCAGCGCTCGTACTCGGCTCCTCTGAGCCATTACTCCTTGGCTCTTATCCTCGGCGCACTTTGAACTTCATATTAATCTGGTGGCTATTGAATGGTTAATGGATGATTGAGTTGAGCCACACCCAAATGGACCTAGGCCCAAACCCAACTCAATCTGGGCCTAACTAGCGAAAGCAAGGGCCTTTACAGCCCAAACATAATCTAATGGCAAAAGAAAGAATAACCTATCATTCTGGTCCGCAGTGGGTCCCTTTCCAAGTTTCAACATTAATTAACGGAAGTAGATTAGGCACTGCTAATGATCACTACTACAATCACGGATTCAAACTAAATAAATATTCCAATCCCAAAAAGGAGAAGGATTGTCTGAGAAAGGAAAAGGTTAAGCACTGAAAAATATGACAGATCATGGGGCCCAATCTGAATAATTGGTAGACAATTAATTTTGATTAGCAAATCTTATCCCAACTCAATTCGAATAATACTCAAAAGACGAGCAACGCTATTGAGACATAATAATTGAACTTAAATTTCAAATTGAATATAAATTAGATTTGAATTTTATCTCAATTTATATAATGTGAGAGTTCAAAAATTTAAATACAAATGACATTAAAGTTAATGAGTTTGAGAAAAATTTGAAGTTGACCTCTCCAATCTACGCAGTTATGAATTTTAGTGAGACCCATTTAATGACTTATTTATCTATTAATAAACAGTTATACTAAGTTAACGTGGTTTAATGACAATGAACAATGCTATGTAACTTAAATCTGTAACTCAAATTTACATCCCAGATGAAAGAGATTATTGGATCAGTGAGTCCCATTTAAAAAAGTTGATGAGAACCACTGATTCAACGATTCCCTTAATTTGAGATATAAATTTGAGTTACATGACGAAAATACTAATCTCCCTCAACATAAAATAAGGACGCTTAACATAACACAAATATGGTAGAGAGGCCCAAGGGGACCACTGGCTCACAAATTAGCAAGCATTAGATAGAGATTTTGGGTTCTGCGATAAGACGCAGTTTTGTTGGAATCTCTCCGTATACCGACCTGTTTACCCTGATGCGGCCCAATCTTCTTCAGTCTCTCTCCCTCTCTCTCGTGTCAATCTGTGTTCGCATTTTCTAGCTTTCTCGTCCTCAAATATCCTCCAAAACTTTAGTTGTCGTTTTCTCTTGGTTTACCTATCTACTTTTGGTCTATCTCAGTGAATGGGCCAATTTGCGTCTCATTTGGCCGTCTTCATCAGTTGGGTGTTCAGAATTTTTATCATCAAAAGTTGAAGGGGATAGTGGGTTTGGAGTTGACAGTTCTAGCAGAACGAATACCAGGTTAGACTCTTCATTATCTCACCGATTGTACTTGTTTGTTATCATTTTGGTTGCTGAGAAAGTGGGAAAAAAATTGAATATTTCAAAGTTAAGTTGGATTTCCTTTGTTGGGAAACAATAAGATGTGTAATGTTAGACTCAAATTTGACCTTGTTTGTTTCATTGTTGTTAGTTTTCAGCTACTAAAATGGTTTTTTTTTTTTTTGGGGTAGAGATTGCAGCTTTTGATGTTTTTAAGGATTGAATATCGTTTTAACTCATATCTGGGAATATGCTTTGTTCTTGTACAATGAGTGTGTGTTGATCAAGCTTAGGACATAATCAGCCTTTTCAAATTCCAGTTGTTCAGTTTGCCGATTTGTTCTCTGGGTGGTTGCGGAGTCATTTGAAAGCGTTATTCTGCCTTTATTGATTTTTCCTATTTTTGTTTTAGATATTGTTTGTTTTGTTTTTCAAAAGTAGCTGCTTTTCAACAAGAGTAGGAATTCTCTGTTTGTTGCAACTTCTACCACAAGTCTCCTGTTAGAATTGCTCATCCTTTTAGGGGTTTTGTATTTATAGTTCTGGGTGCTGTTGGGTTTTCGATTTTGGGCTTAAAGATGAATTACAATACATAACCTTACATACAGCCATGACTAAGATACTTTGGTTTATTATTATTTTCCCTCTTTTTAAAAAATGTTTGTGGCTTTAATTTTTACAGGGGTTAAATTAATTTCTGCTCGGTAAAGAATTCTTGATTACCAGTTTCTCCATCATGGAGACAGTCACTTCATCTGCTTCTATCCACCTCCCTCCAGAACCAGCCAGTTATGATGAGGATTATATGCAGCAGAGTTTGCTCTTCTCTGATAGTCTTAAGGTACTCCCTGCTTCCCATGCTTGGATTTGTCTTCCGGGTGCTTGTGTTTGTAAAATTGACAAATTGTCCTTCTTCACCTTCTTTTTCATTTTCCTTTATAGAATTCAGCTCAAATTATGGATGCTTATTAATGGTTCTGAAACACAATAAATTCTTCTACTTCTTACTATCTGAGTAATGTCAAGTGAGATGGGAAGGTAGTCTGTTTAGGACATAAATTTTTTTTTTTTTTTTCTGAAGCAAGAACTGCATTTCTGTTTGGTTATTATGGAAATGAAGAGAGCAAAATATTTGTATTGGACTAGGGCTATATATATCTGGTTTTTCCTTACATGACACGATAGGATTTCAATCAAGGTTATCCATTATTATCTTTCCAAATCAAGAGCTAATCGCAATCCTCCAGATAAGTGGTAATACAAAACCGGTAATGTATGCACTTTTTGTTGTTTTATTGCACAAGCTTAACTGATCTGTTATTATATGAGAACCTTTTGATCCTAAATTATGTTTTTTAAAATCCATTTTCTTTTACTTTTCTTTCTTTAGGATTTGAAGAATCTGAGAAAGCAACTGTACTCGGCAGCTGAGTATTTTGAGTTGTCTTACACCAATGATAACCAGAAACAAATGTGAGTTGTTGCAGAACATCTTACATTCCATTACACCCTCCATTGTATTCTGTCCTTTTTCCCACTGGCAATTATTCCTGCACATACAGAGTGGTGGATACATTGAAAGATTATGCTGTCAAAGCTGTTGTAAGTACTGTGGACCATTTGGGTTCTGTGACATATAAGGTTAACGATCTGGTTGATGAAAAGGTTCATGAAGTTTCTGGAACAGAGCTTCGGGTATCTTGCATTGATCAGGTGAATTTGGCTTCATTGTTTATGTATATGTTGGGGTTTCATTGTTTATGTTTATGTATTTGTTGTTTCTGAATAGGTTTTTATTTAAAAAAATTATGATCAATATCTAGAGAAAGTAACCTAAAGGTTATGAGTACTATCGTCATCGAAATCCTGAATAAGCATAAAAATTGCTAACATAAAAAATGCGGAGAAAGCTTCCTCCACCCCACTATTCTACAGGATATTTGTGAATTGATGATTACATTGAATCAAGGTAGCAGCTATGCCTACAACTGCACCTTTTTGCTCTAAGCTGATGGAATTAAGATTGATATTGACTATTCGTGCCTTTGTTGTCTTATCTTAGAGGTTGCGGACATGCCAGGAGCACATTGACCGAGAGGGCCTTTCTCAGCAATCATTGTTGATAGATACTCCGAAGTACCATAAGAGATACATCTTGCCAGGCAATTACACTCTACAGTCTTCATGTCTTATAATATCCTAGTGGACATGTTGCTTATCTTTTATAGAGATGTACATATTATTAAAGAGACTAAGGTGTTTGATTTTTTACGAGTTTTTAATATCATGTTCAGTTGGCGAGACCATGCACGGTTCCATTCGTACTGAACCAAGCTACCAGGGATGCCGCTTCAGTGATGAAGATGACTCGCATCAATTTAAAAATGGTAGAATGCTCTTTTCTAGTCCCTTCTTCCTCATCATTTCTATTGCCTTAAGAAAGGTTTTGGTATAATTTGATCTAATCTATTAGCTGGTTGTTTTACCAAAGCTGTTCGAGGTACAATTAGAGGAACTGCATCTCCATTGGGGTAAGTTTCAATGTTACTTATCAATGATGCATCAAATTGGTACCTTCACATGCCTGTGTTTCTAGGTTATTTGTATTCTAAATTGCATGCCACGCAGAAAAGGGCGCTCCCAGTCACCTTCTCCATGTCTTCCCAAACAACCTGGAAACTTATCGTCCAATGGCACCACCCCCACAAAAGTACTAGGTTTGTATTCATCAATTTTGCGTCTTTGACTCTTGAGCTAAGTTGATATATTTCAAGTTATTTCTGTGTCTGTTTTCTCCTTTCAAACTTCTCATTATCCTCTTGTTTCTTATGTTCTATGGGTTATGCTTATGAATCAGACGAGCAAACAGTAACAGGTGATGCTTATGAATCAGACAGGCGAACAGTTTCACCACATCGGTTTCCTCTTGTATGTTCTGGATCTCTCTCAAGTAGGTCAACTGCCCCAAAAAGTTCGCGTCCAACCACCCCAACTCCGAGTTGGCCAAACACTCTTAGCCCTTTTCTTGGAAGGCAACAGGTAAACACTGGATCCTTCTCTTCATTTATTCTTTGTTTCATTATTTGTTCAAAACTGTTCCAACTAGGCATCTTTTGGGCTCATATGGTTGCTTGGCAAACTCCGGGAAGTATATGCAATCACATCTTTTGTGTCCTGTTCATGTTACTAGAGTGAAAAGGCCAAATGTCAGATTTGGCGACAGAACACTCCAGCAATCATTTCAAACTTGCAAACATTCATTTGTTTCAGTTTTCAATTTACCGAGTATTAATGTTTGTATATTGTTTCATTTTACCAGCATCCTTCAGGCGCTCAAAAATCAGCTTCAACGCGGTTCCATGCTGAAAGAGGAAAACCGAAAGAGAGAGACAAATACCCCAGCAGAAGTAAACGGATCCTCAAAGCCTTGCTCAGCCGACGCAAGTCGACGGAAGATGACGTGTTATACGCCTACTTAGATGAATATTAATCACAGGATAACATAGGAAAAGAGATGAGAAGTCGTCGTGGGCGTAGGAGGAATCTACCATGCAATTGTTTTTTTGAAGTTTTGCCTTAAGACGCCCATTTGGTTATGGTATTGTACACAATGTCTTTTCATTTCTTGCTCATTCTTGTAAGCATCAGCTGTCATACTCATTTTGGATGTAATGCACATTATCATAGTCATACTTATATAAAATTGACTGCCAGCATTTTCTGCTGGAAGTTGATTTCTTTGACCTTTTCCCGAGAGAACCACTTCAACTATATATCTAGCGTTCAAAACAAAACTGGGCATTTGATACAGTTTCCTATAGCTCAAGGAAGTCCGTTTTGTAACTCCAAATGGTAAAAACTTGAATACAGTTATCATAAAATACAGATTGAACAACAAACCCCCACCCCCCAAAAAAAAAAATACCTGTACAGATGCTTAATGCACCGACACTATTTTGGAAATTTCAGCTGAATCCATCCAGTAGAGCAGCCGCGGTTGACACTAATACCGCATTGTTTCTTTATATTTGTCTCTAAGCATAGACAATCTCTTTTGCAAAGGAAACTTCTCCTCCTTCAACCCCAATTTGTCCAAGTAGAATACAATTTTTCTCAAGGTTTCCACCACCGCCTTACTTTCATGGCCAAATGCTTTCTCCTGGATTCTCAGAACCCTTTTCAGCAACTGTAATAACTCACTGCCATCCTTCTCTAACCTGGTCTGAATGGAAACCAAACAATCAAGAGCCTCCCCTGCAAGAAATTAATCACTTGTAAAAGAATGAGACAGAAAATATATATAGTAACTGTGAAATTATTCATAAAATAACTACGGAAACCACCATCATATCATCAGAATGAATTTGATCCACACTGTAGAGTTTTGCATATAGGAGACAGAGAAACATACAAACATTGAGCAAAATATTATAAGCACTAAATTTCTCAGCCCTTTTGCATATTCAATTTGTTCAAAACCCTATGCCCATGCTTAGAGAACACAGAGAAATGGCATACCACAATCACATACCAGATAAATGGAAAGGATGACAACATAGCAGTAAAATATATTTTACCATTAAGCAAAAGGGAACAAAAGCTTACCAACGGGAAGAGATTCTTTTCCAAATGCCTTCTCGCGGATGCGCAAAACATCCAAGGCCAGTTGCTCAGCTTCTTCATTGCGGTTTAAGTTATAAAGAGTAACCGCAAGATGCAACATGGGGAAGGTGATGGACTGATCATCTGGGGGCGCAGTCTTCAACATGATATCCAGACTTGTCCTCAGCAAGCGCTCAGCCTCCACAAAATCCTTGGAGCGTGAATAGGAGGTTGCAAGATTTATAAGGTGCGTGACTATGCCTGGATGATCTTTCCCTTTATACTTCTCAGTGATCAACAAACATTCCTCCAGCAGTGCTCGGCCCTCTTTTCCTCTAAAAGCAAGCAATACAAAGCAGAATATAAGGTGACACTTTAAAAGAAGTAACTTGCTTGATGCTATCTACTATCTGATATACATTCAGCAGCTGCATGGTTTGTTTACATTTGACCTGCCAGCTCTTGAGATTACTAGCACTATCTATTATCCTTGATTACCTCTGAGCCTCTAACCATGGTTACTCAGTACTTTAAAAAACATGAATTATGATTTTTCCACTTAGAAATTATATACTCTTTTTGTGTCTTTTAAACCAGATAAACAACGTCCAAGGGATCCAACCAAACATTGCAGTTATATGATATAGGTACCAGAAAGAACTGCTTCATAAATTCTGTAAGAGCAAAATTATACACATTAAGCATATACTTCTAAATTCCACATAGAAAACCTACTAAAGGAAATCCATTAAGAAACCTTACGATAAAATATGGTAAATAATTTAGAGATTTTCTCACTGATATATTGACTGCACACTGTGACTTCTCAATTGAAAGGTGGCACAACTAGACAGAAAGCACAACTACATGACAAATCCAACTTTACCTTCCTACTACATGAAGTAATTCTGCTAAGTCTATTCTCATCTTTTCCATTATGTCGTCATCCAACGCCATATATTTTGAATCCTTGAGGACATGAAGGGCGTTTCTATACAGATCAATGGCTTCATCCACATTCCCTGTAAACGAAAGGGCAAAAAGAATAAGAACCCAAAACCTATCATAAATAGAGATACCAAAAATGTTAAAAAGATAATGACACAAGAAACAAAAGCAGTGTGACAACCCCGAGGCATTTACGTTTTGGAGTTGGGGCTTCACCCATGAGCATGCAAATGTATACTAACCTAAACCAACATATAAAAGAATATAATCTCTCATTTCCAGAAAAATTAACAAAAGTATAGACAGACTCCAGGTCCTTCCTGTTATCCAGTGATACGTTGATCTTAATTTCAAATGCCTCAGTTTATGGACAGGCTTTCCCACTCCTCCCAACGGAATGTCTATTCCTCTCCATCCCAGATTTTTTTTTTTTTATTGGAAATACTCCACCCCAGATAAAAAGGCACCACTTTCCACACAGATATAAATTCCCCACTCACTTTACCACCACTCCAGCTGGAAAGAGCAGTGGAAGCAGACCTAAGCATGATCACATGAATGTCAAAGAGAAAGAAGGTCCCTCGTAACAGTAACATATATGATGATGATGTTCTTGCACACAACACCATGATTATTACCCATTCATGAGCATAAAGTTGGGCTGAACAACTGTCTATTTACTGAAGACCAAAATCACATATTGATGACAGGTTGCCAAACATAAGGAAAAGAAATGAAAAACAACATCCTAGTCAGAAACCACAAGAAGAAGAAAAATACTTGCATACTGAGAAAATTTACAACATTCACCTTTTACACACTTGGCATGAGCTAGGGAACACATAGCCATTCCAACTCTCCCATCTTCCTCTCCATATAACTTCGTATATATGTTTAAAATTCTATGATTAGCCAAACAAAGAGAGAGAGATAAATAGTTAATAATAAGAACCTGTAACTCTATACCAAGCAATATCCATAAAAGAGAAGTGACCTATTAAAAGGATTTTCAGCATCCACAGCTCTGCCTTCCTTGATTAAAAGACGTCCAAGAGCAAATAAAGGTATCACCAATTCCTCGCTCTCTGCATCTCTGCTCAATTCCAATATGGATATTGCACGGTGGTACATTTCTATTGCCTTTGTGGCTCTTCCAGTAGAACCAAGAACTTTTGCTGTCCCTAATAAGGGAGTAATAAGTAAAGTACTCTTGTTCCCTACCCAAAAAAAAAAAAAAGAATATGCCATCATAAATACCTGCATTAGTAGAATGCTGATTGCTGAACAATGAATGACTATTTCACAAAACTAATGGCACCTAGCAGGAGCCACAACAGACGCACACTGCAATCAGCAGAACCATTTAGTGTTCAATGGTCCTGCGGAGAACAATAATGGACCAGAATTAAAATGTAGGAAAGAAAATAGCCAAACTAGCATAATATGATAAAGTCAGGAAAATAGCTGCAGTTTGTTGTTGAAGAACACCACTTGCCACATTTCCTTTTTAATACTAATGGAGGAGTTGGACAGACTTCGGATTTACATGATGGTACAATACAAAAGCCACCATTGAACAGGAAGGTCCAAAAATGAATCTTCAATCTTCATAAAATTATAAACATTTGAAGAGAATCATTTGACAACAAAGTTAGTTGTTGATGTGATTATTGATCTAATTTAGACAACTCAAACTACGGCTCAACTTATTTATTTTTGATAAAGGCCCTAGTAATCAAAGATGGTGTTACTGGCAGCCAAGAGTGAGGAACACAGCAGCAAAGATAAATGTCCCAATTTGAAGTGCAAGGGAAGAAAGAAGGCCCCATATAAGAGGTTTAAGAATGTGGAAAAATAATGGCAAGACTTCACCGATAATATAGCCCAAGGCAGATGAACAGTAAACACATTCATGTAACCATTCCTCAATGCCAAGCAGCTGAGACTTAAAGCTTTATTAAAGTGAAGTGAGCAGATATGGAATTTTTGTCTTCTCCAGAAACATGAAGGGAATTCCATTTATCTATTGTTGGTACCTTGAAATAGAACTTCAAGCCAATCTCAGTGTCATGTATTAAGTTCTTTCCACCTAGCTTGACTATGTATGTCAAGCATGCAACAATAAGATACATCCTGGATAATACATAATCCATTCCCCTCCCCACAAGACCCATAAAATGAAAGGGTAAAATACATTAACGGTTCTTGAAGTATGCGTTTAGACTCACTTTGGTCTCTCAACTTTCAATTGTACATTCTATAGTCCTCAAAATTTGCGATTTAGTTTGAATAGTCCAATGATAACTTCCAACGAGTAAATAGAAGTAGACATCATCAAAAAGACTCATTGTTCGCTTTAGTCAATTATTTAGAATAAAGTTGGAGATTGGACGCTTAAAACTAAACTTTTACATTTTTTTGGACTAAAATGACACAATTGAAAATCGGGAGAACAAAGTGAGAGAAATTGTGTATCTTGGGGACTACCAATCTAGTTTACCCAAACAATGAAAAAGGAAAAAAAGAACATATTCTTGGAAGCTATACTTCCAAATGCAAAAGATCTCAAGACATTTTATTACATGCTTTCTACCATGAATGTGGGCTAACTTCTCAGTTGTCACTTTTAAATAGTCTCCTTATCATTTAAGTAATTTGGATGAATACTTCCCAAAAGGAAAAAAAAAATTGTTCAACTTGTGCGTACAGTTGCAATTTTGCACCTTTAGAACCATTCGCAAACTAAGCAGGACCTTACCAAATATGCATAAGAAATGTCTTAAAAGTTGCGGTCAGATTGCAATACTTTCATGAGAATTAGCAAAATCAGAGTATGACAATGCACAAGTCACCAACCAGGATCAGAATGCCAAGTCTAGATACATTGACCACCACCAGCAGTGTTATGATAAATGCGTTCTAACACAGACACCACCAATCACAAATATAATAGACAACATATGAAACACTTAAAAGATAACACTCACCATATTTACTTTCCAGAATTTTAAGAGCTCTCCTATAGGAAAGCATGGACTTGTCAAACTTCCCCAGAGATGAATACATGCTTCCCATATGCATGAGTACTGAATCCAAGAGAGGCTCATCATCCTTTAACCTATTAACAACCTCGTTCAACTGGCATTACATAAACAAGCAACCAAGCCGGAAAAAAAAAAAAAAAAATTAGAAGTGAACATGATAAAAAGAACTTGAACTACCCTTAAAAAATTAGCAAGGTTGCACCAAATGAAGATCTATTTCTAATCACACATGCAAGGAGAGACTAAATTTTCTAGGCTCATAAAAATATAAATCCCCATATAAAAGGGTGGCCCAGTGTTTCCATCTCTATGCACAATACCAACATCATAGCATACTGTAATCTCATCTGGAATGAACCTGCAGAGATATATGCCAACTGGAGACAAATATAATTAGAAGGCAAAAAAACCTATTACATATAATTTTTACCTCCATTCTGATAACACGAATACACACTTTTCCACCAGATCCCTCATTTTGTTTCAATAACAGACTAGCATATGGACATCGTTTTCGATTGACTACAATTGCATCAAATGAATCATATTGACAGAAAAAAGTAGACCTTCACACAAATCAGGATATCCAATTTTTCTATCAAAATGGAATTACCTTATCTAACAGAGAACGAACAATCTTTAAGTCCTCAATGGCCAAGTACCCCAGAGCTAAGACGTCAAGAATGGCAGCCTCTTCTATGCCTCTTGCACCTGCATCCATCCGTTGTTTCACAGCTTCATAATTTGCTTGAAGTAGATCTACCGCATCATTTTTCTTTCCCATCCTAATCATAGCTTTGACATCATCAAACAACTCCTGCAACTGTCTTTCAAGATCATTCATACAGTCCAAGGGGTTTGTCGAGGTATCATGCAACTTTTTAGACCTGTTAAGACCATTTTATATTTCTTGTTACTTTCAATTACAAAATTCACACACATTTTATGCCTTTCAGTACTTCAAAAATTAAAATTGCAATGATCAACATGCATACTATTTTTGAAGCCGAAGAACAAGTCTTAAAAAGGAATAAAATGAGTAGTGTTAGATTAGAGCATTGGCGGATCAAACTACTGTACAGAAATTAATAAGCCATCTTACAACCAAGCAAATAGAAGTTCGACACATAGCTAACATATATCGAAAAATGCATCTGAAATTCATTCACCTACATTAAATACATTCACCTACATTTAAGTTTTGTCCCACCTGTTGGGAATTTAACCGTTATTAAAACCCACAGAAACACACACACAATCCAAGAGCAAATCAAGAACAGAAAACAATAACAAGCAAGGAATAACAAGACACACAATATTTACGTGGTTCGGCAATTTGCCTACATCCACGACGCTGCAGGGATTTCACTATTAAGAGAGACAAAAATACAAAGAAGGAGGCTATGTAATATCTCACACCACTCTCATAACCCTAATCACTAAGACAAAGGGTTTTTATACATTCTGTGCACTAAGCCACGAAACAGACACGCGTCCGGACGCATGACTATACCGCGTCCGGACGCGACTTCCAGTGAGTTCAGTTTTGCTCCTTCAACGTTCTGCCACTTGCGTCCGGACGCGCGCTCTTCTGCCGTCCGGACGCGCCTTCCAGTACGCCTTAGAAACTTGACTCCACAAATGGCCCAACAATTCTCCCACTTGGAGACTAGTTTGATCACCATCAATCGCAATCCTCCCGAACAATAGTCCCTCATCCCTGCAGCTCATCCTCCTGTCCTCAAGCTGAGAGACCCACGGAAGCTGAACAAGACTTCAGCTTCTCGACAGTAACTACCTTTGTGAACATGTCTGCCGGATTATCCCTTGTGTGAATCTTCTCCAAAGTAAACTGTCCATCTTCCAACAAAGAGCGAATGAAGTGATACTTTATGTCAATATGCTTGGTCCTCGAATGAAAGGCTGCGTTCTTTGCCAGATGTATCGCACTCTGACTATCACTGAACAATTTTGAATTGTCTTGATCCTTACCCAACTCTTTCATGAAGCTCCTCAACCATACCATTTCCTTGCACGCCTCCGTGGCTGCAACATACTCCGCCTCTGTTGTTGAAATAGTTACTATTCTCTGTAGCCTTGAGACCCAACTGACCGCTGCACTACCCAATGTAAAAACATACCCTGTAGTGCTCTTTCTGCTGTCAATGTCCCCTGCTAAATCTGAATCCACAAATCCTTGCAAACAAATATCAGAACCCCCAAAATTCAAAGCCAAGTCTGAAGTACCTCTCAAGTAGCGCAGAATCCACTTGACTGCTTCCCAATGCTCCTTGCCCGGATTTGCCATGAACCTGCTGACAACTCCCACTGCTTGAGCAATGTCTGGCCTTGTGTTAACCATGGCATACATCAAGCTCCCTACCGCCGAGGCATATGGGACCTTTGCCATGAAGTTCTGGTCTTCATCTGTTACTGCTCCCTTTTCCTTCGAAAGCTTGAAGTGACTTGCCAAAGGTGTGCTGACTGGCTTAGCATTCTCCATGTTGAACCTTTTCAGCACCTTTCCAATATACTCTTCCTGTGACAACTTCAACTTCATGTTTGCCCTGTCTCTACTGATTCGCATCCCAAGGATTTTCTTCGCAGAGCCCAAATCCTTCATTGCAAATTCCTTTGACAGTTGTTCCTTGAGATTAACAATCTCTTCCATGCTTGAACCTGCAACAAGCATATCATCTACATACAACAAAAGTATGAGATATGACGTACCAAGCTTCTTGAAGTAACAACAATGGTCCCCATGACATCTGCTAAACCCCGTAGCTGCCATAAAAGTATCAAACTTTTTATACCACTGCCTTGGAGCCTGTTTCAACCCGTACAGACTCTTCCCTAGCTTGCATACCTGATTCTCCTTTCCTTTCACAGCATAGCCCTCTGGCTGATACATATAAATATCCTCCTCCAAATCCCCATGAAGGAAAGCAGTTTTAACATCCAACTGCTCCAAATGCAAATTCTCAACAGCCACAATATTAAGAACACATCTGATAGTAGAAATCTTAACAACAGGAGAAAAGATTTCAGTGTAGTCAATACCTTGTTTCTGCTCGAAACCTTTTACTACTAACCTTGCCTTGTACCGTTTGCTCCCATCAGATTCTTCCTTCATTCTGTAAACCCACTTGTTGTGCAAAGCTCTCTTCCCTTTGGGCAATTCAACTAATTCCCAGGTCTCATTAGATGAGAGAGAATCCATCTCATCATCCATCGCATGCTCCCACTCCTTGTTGGACTCAGCCTGCAATGCTTCCTCAAAGCATTCTGGTTCACCACTATCAGTCAACAACAAATAATACAAGGATGGAGAATAACGCGCTGGGGTTTTTACCGTCCGTGTACTCCTTCTAAGAATAGGAGTCTGTGGATCTACCGGTGGAGTAGATTGTGTATTAGTATCCTGAGGCTCTAAGACATTCCTGTTAGGATTCCCTTCAAACTCTACACAGTCTGATTTTGTCTCAGCCTCCTTGGGTTGACTTAGTCTGTCTTTATACAAAACTGACTCATTAAATACCACATCAATACTCCTGCGTGTTTTTCGATTCTCAAAATCATACAACCTATACCCATAGCTATTAGTATCATAGCCTATGAACACGCACTTACGAGACTTAGCATCGAGTTTATCCCTATTATCCAATTCTACATGCATATAGGCAATGCAACCAAAAACTCGTAAATGAGATAAATTTACCTCTTTGCCTGTCCAAGCCTCCTCTGGCAATCCACAATTCAGCGGAACTGAAGGTCCCCTGTTGATCAAATACACAGCTGTATTTACTGCATCAGCCCAGAATTGCTTAGGTAACCCGGCATGCAACCTCATGCTCCTAGCACGCTCTAGGATTGTCCTGTTCATGCGCTCAGCAACTCCATTCTGCCTTGGCTTCTTTGGGACCGTTTTCAACCTTCGAATCCCACTTGCAGCACAGTAAGCCTCAAACTCACTGCTACAATACTCCCCACCGTTATCTGATTTTAGACACTTCAGTTTCAACCCTGTTTCATTCTCAACCAATGCTTTCCAATTCTTGAAAACATCAAACACATCAGATTTCTGCTTAAGAAAATAAATCCATAATTTCCTAGTAGCGTCATCAATGAGAGTAACAAAATAATTTGAGCCACCAACAGAAGGTACCTTTGATGGTCCCCACACGTCGGTGTGAACAAGCTCCAACCTCTCCGTCTTTAGAGTCCTTGCCACCTTTGTAAAGCTGACCTTCTTCTGTTTCCCGAGGACACAGTCCTCACAGAAGTCCAAATCCAGCGACTTACAACCCGGCAATTTCCCCTTTGACATCATTACTTTCATCCCCTTTTCGCTCATGTGACCCAACCTACGATGCCACGTAGTGCAATCAATCCCTGATGCCGTCACCGCGATGCTACTGTAGGTACCCGAAGATACATATAAGGTTCCTTCCTTTTTACCACGGGCTAGAACCAAAGCCCCCTTGCTCATCTTCCAAGCATCTGATGTAAACGATGTGACCACTCCACCCTCTGACAACTGACCCACTGAAATAAGATTCCGTGTTAGACTAGGCACGTGTCTAACATCCTTCAATTTCAGAACTGTCCCGTCTGTCTGAGTAATCTGCACATCTCCTTTCCCAACTATATTGCAGGCTTCATCATCACCAAGATACACTTTACCGAAGTTACCCTGCACATAGTTTCGTAGCACATCCATGCGTGGAGTAGCATGGAATGAAGCTCCAGAGTCTATAATCCAAGACTCACTGCGAGAATCCAGCGAGCAAATCAAGGCATCATTATCAGACTCTTCCGAGATATTAGCAGTATCTTTACCTCTTTGATTGTTCCCATTCTGCTCTTTTCTCGGTGCCTTGCAATCCCGCTTCTAGTGCCCCTTCTGACCACAATTCCAGCAGCCCTCATCTCCGCCACGAGATTTACTTCGACCTCTGTTTCTCGAAGACGATTTTTTCTTGCCCTTTTTATTACCTCCCTTTTTCGTAGACCTGCCCCTTTCCTCCGTATTGAGTGCTGAACCTGAAACAACATCCTCACCCGATGCTTTTCTCCGAGCCTCTTCTCCTAATATCAATGACACGACATCCTCCAGTTTTATCTTTACAGATCCGGAAGAATTGCTCACTGCCACGACAAGTCCATTCCAACTTTCTGGCAAACTTGATAAAAGTACAAGAGCTCTAATTTCATCATCAAAGACAATACTCACAGATTCTAACTGATTCGTGACCGTATTGAATTCATTGATATGTTCAGCAACAATAGAGTTTTCAGACATCTTTAAATTAAATAACTTCTTCATGAGATATACCTTATTCACCGCTGAAGGCTTTTCATACATCTTTTCTAGGGCTTTGAATAAACCTGATGTAGTCTTTTCTTTGGCGATGTTCGACGCAACTGACGGCGCGAGACACAGTCGCACAGTCCCTAGGGCTTTGCGATCCAGAACATCCCACTTTGCTTGCTCCATATCCGCTGGCTTTTCGCCATCGATAGGCAGATAAAGATCCTTTTGATACAGAATATCCTCCATCTGCATCTTCCAGAACGCGTAGTTCGAACCATTGAATTTCTCGATCTTGACTTTGTCTTCGGTCATTGTGCAAACCCTTGACCTCCTAACCCGGAGCTCTGATACCAGTTGTTGGGGATTTAACCGTTATTAAAACCCACAGAAACACACACACAATCCAAGAGCAAATCAAGAACAGAAAACAATAACAAACAAGGAAGAACAAGACACACAATATTTACGTGGTTCGGCAATTTGCCTACATCCACGACGCTGCAGGGATTTCACTATTAAGAGAGACAAAAATACAAAGAAGGAGGCTATGTAATATCTCACACCACTCTCATAACCCTAATCACTAAGACAAAGGGTTTTTATACATTCTGTGCACTAAGCCACGAAACAGACACGCGTCCGGACGCATGACTATACCGCGTCCGGACGCGACTTCCAGTGAGTTCAGTTTTGCTCCTTCAACGTTCTGCCACTTGCGTCCGGAAGCGCGCTCTTTTGCCGTCCGGACGCGCCTTCCAGTACGCCTCAGAAACTTGACTCCACAAATGGCCCAACACCACCCCCATCCCCCAACAAAAAAAAAGACCCTTGAAGTATCAACCTTTACTTTGAGACACAGTTTAGAAAGTCACAGAGTATCTTCATGCAACAACCCATTGATGAGGACCAATTTTCAAAGGGGAAAAGCAACTTTCGGTTAATAAAAATTGCACACAGAAGCTACTGGGTTACTTCTCTAGACAAATGCAGGCAGTCTACCATCCTCAAAGAGCTGCTTAGCAGAT
Organism: Ilex aquifolium; assembly: GCA_951799425.1. Lineage (NCBI taxonomy): Eukaryota > Viridiplantae > Streptophyta > Magnoliopsida > Aquifoliales > Aquifoliaceae > Ilex > Ilex aquifolium. The sequence goes on along the minus strand of OX637391.1, from coordinate 61,768,432 downwards.
GGTCATCTGTTGTGTTTATGATTGATTAACTTAAGCTCAAGGTCACTGGTCACACAACAATATTCAGGTAAGTCCATACCTCTGAGGACTGTTTGGACCCAAAACACTTGAATTAACTTGATTTCCTTGGTGCATGCCATCTGCTTCTAATGAGCAAGCTATAGCAAAACGTCTCATGATATGTTGACGGGAAAAGGCTCCACCAGGAACCATGTAAAGCTCAAAGCTGGATTTTTGGTTTGGGAGATGAACAAAGAAAGACATTATCCCTTTCTGCAACTCGCCTGAATGAATTTGTAGACACAACTTACTCATCCTGAAAAGTACAGGAACAAATAACACAGAAAACCCAGTGTATCATACAGTCATGAAATTATCAGCAACTAATACAACCAAGTTGAACCATAATAAAATATACAAAAGGAAAATGACGAGAACAACAATGGAACAAAATTTATGACCTTACTGAAATTCCGGTTAACAAATGATTTTACTTGTTTGTTCCAAGTCACAAAAAATTGGATTCTATTCTCAAAATCCCAAATATGTTCAAACTTCATAGCCAGGAAACTTCAAATTTACACATTATTACTCCAAATAGTCCAAACTAATATGCAAATAACTTCAAAAAAATTTTGAAGATCCACAACAGCCTAGCAACAAAGAAATTTCTCTAAGGGATTTCCGCACTGCACAGCATTACACCAAACCCCTCCTTTTTCTTCATTAACAATTTTGTATCGTTTCTAATTCATTATTCTCCCCCATAAGCAATTTCTGAATAACTCCACAAATTGAATGTTACTATCATTCAGTCCTACGACTCTTTCTTTCGTTCAATAAGTCAAAATTCTTGATAATTACTTCATAATTAGAAACAGCGAAAAATCAAAATGTTATATTCAATCTTTAGTTAATTTGACATTATAATTTGCTCTGTCGATTTTTAATCCAATAAAAAAAATTCAAAAAAAAAAAAAAACCAAAGGAACCAGTAATGAGGTAAGTAAGCGCCTCACACATACAAACCATCCAGAAACATGGAACTTCACGCAGAGAGAGACACATACGATCAGATACAAAAAGTACAAAGCATAATTAGGGACATCTATGTATATATATAAATAGATATAGACTGAGAGAAGATAGGATGTTTCATAGCTACCTGTAGTGGTTGAGAGAGGTGGAGGAGGGAAAGAGAAGTGAAGCAGCCATTGTTGGAGCTGGCGAGGCTAGAGGATATCTTACTACTATCTTCGATTTAAAAGTAGTACAGTAACCGACTGATCGGGTCAGGGTGGAGTGAAGCCCGGTTCTCTTTCTGGATTTCGAATGGAATTTTGATTGGACTATTAAAAATGAGCCCAAAACAAAATTAGGCCTGCTAAGAATAAGCCCATATAACTTCATTGGCATGCTTTATGTGTCTCGTTTGTTTAGCTTTGTATGGGAGGCTAAATAAATAGCGTAAACTTGAAGATTTAGCGTAATTTCAGAAATGAAAGAGGTGTTATAGAAATTGTAAAAAACCCGAGGGTACGTCAGTGTAATTTCCCCAAATAAAAGAATGCACGCAGACGATCAACTGAGATGAACATGGCGATGGCGGATGGCTGTTTCGACTCCATCCTTCAGCAGTTTATCACATCTACGTTCATCCGTAAGCTCTATTCTTCTTCTTCTTCTTAAACCTGATGTTTTGTTGCCAAGAAAATTACAGAAAAGAAGAGCAAAGTACGAAATGTTGGAATAAACTCAGCTCATCTATAGTGATGGCCTTTGCTTTATCTTATCCCCAGTGACTGTTGGATTTTACATCCAAATACAAATTGGGTTTTTTTCCCACACTTTCTGAGCAACCAAACATTCCACGATTCTTGTTTTTCTAGAAAATTTTCAATTCGTTCATTATCCTTAAGAATCCAACTGATGATGTTTCTTTAATGCAGAGAACTGAGGTGAAAGCTAAAAGTTCGCGGCATTCAAGAAACATTATCAATTGTATTCCGATTTCATTTTCATTTGTGCGATTATTTGTTTGCAGGTCACGTCACACTCCCAAAATCAAGGCTGTGGTCGGCGAATATGGAGGCGAAGAAAATTTGTACTATGAAGCCCCTTATTTCTGTTGCTTATTTGTGATCATTAGTTATAAGTTTTAAGTAGGTGGCTATATCTTTGTAGACCGAGTTTTCCACCAATCGCGTGTAGTTTGAATTTTTATTTTTTAAACTAAGACAGTTTCAAACTTATTTCCCAAATGAAGTAGTTTTTGAAGAAGGGTGGGGTTATTCCCACCCCCCACAAATAAGGGATTAAGGACTGCTAAGTAAAGTAGAATTAGTTTTTGCAGACGAGCATTGTGCATAATCTGTAGCCTTGATGTTGGAGCTCATGGACAGTAAGTTGTATTGTTGCTGCTAATAAGTTTTACTTGCAAAAAGGTGGAAGGTTACTGAGTGACACGAATGGATCCACTTTATTCTTATTATTTGGCTAATACATGAGAGTGATAAGGATAAAAATAAATAGAAAAGAATTATTTTGTATCTATTTTCCATTGTTGCAATTGCTGAAGCATTAACATGATTGATTGCCTTTTTCCATAGCTTCTAGCCTTCTATTGTTCATGACAAAGTTGATTGCCTACTTTCGTGTTCACTTTGGTGTTTTGGGGCATCACAGAAAGCTAGAATAGTGGTGGTGGTGAGGTGAAGCAAGTTAGAGGCTTTAAGAAGGAAATGAAAGTGATAAAATGCTTGGGTTGAGCAATCCTACCCTGCACATGGTTTGATGTACTGAAATTTCTGAGCATGATTCATGTTTTTCAGGTGAAAGAGATAGTATAAGGCACTTCTTGTAAAAAATTTTACTTATTGTTGACTTGCTCTATTTCCTTTGAGCTTATGTTTAGAACTTAACCGATGGGCCTTTGGTTCAATGGTACTCCTTGTCTTGTAAAGGCTTTGCCTTCTTGAGGTCAAGGGTTCAAGTCCCCCCTCCCCCTCCCTCTCCCCCCCCCAAAAAAAAAAAAAATTGTTTAGAACTTAACCTGGTTCTTCAGAAATGCAATAATCAACCACAATTTTCTGCAGCTGTTACATGTTATTGCACAATTTTTGACATGACTACTGCAAATCTCCTTAGTAGGCTTTCTTATACCGTGCTGCTTAATCTTTTATCAGTAGCTGGCAACCGACTGAGACACGAAAAGATCAATAAGTTTCACCACAATTTCGAATGGGGTTTTAGCACAGAACATCAATTTTATTTTTTAATTGAACTACTGCTGCTTAAAAGAAAATGAAAGCATATGCCCTCAGATTTATGGGTGACTGATCAATAATTGGGTAATGGTGATATATGTGAAGTATTTGTAATTAGTGAACTATTTGGGACAGATTGTGTATCCTATTTCAGATTTGGGTATTAGATTGTAATATGAAATAATCTTTTCTCAGAGTGCTCTAGAATCCTATTCAAGATGAGTATGAAATCATATCCTTTTGTAACATCTGGGTCATGCTTTTTTCTGATTATGATTTCCCCTAATAACTGCTCACTTGATGCTCATGGGCATCAACTCAGAATGTTCATTCCAATTTTTTCAATGTTTCAGACAAATAAGGATGACATGTTGCAATACAAATTGGAACGAGCTCCTTTCCTTGAGGAGCAGGCGAGGAAGATAAGAGAAGGGGGAAGCTATTGACAATGGACATTGAGAGATTATTGTTGTTGTAGGATAACCGGTTCGATTTTGTGAATGAGGTTGCAGCTGAGGCCAAAGAGTACGTTGAGAAGAAGCAAGATGCGTATGGTGCAAAGAAAGCTATCCTTCATGTGCTAAGCAATCAGATGAATGATGCTGGGTTTACCGCCCTGAGGCATACATGGAGTCGGACCCCTTCAAGCCTGGTCCTGGATATCTAAGGGAGGAACTTTAGGTGGATATGTGTGATCAGTGATGCTATAGCATTAAGGTAAGTATTAATACTTGCCATATTCGTTAATTATTGTATTGTTTGCTAACATTTTATATAAGGTATTTAAGCAAAAAATAATTTTAATAAAAAATTAAAAACACCCTTAATTGCAGTTAGACAATTTGGTCGTTATACAGAACAGATGGGCAATGTTAGTGATTCTCACAAATGATAAATGTTCAAAACTTTCCATGATTTTAGGCATAGTTTCTGGATTACTATGATTGCTTCGATAAGCATTGGTCTTGGCTCTTGTCTGTGGTTCAATCAGATGAACAGTCCAGGAGCTTGATTAGTCACTGAATGATGTTCATGGCAAAGTTCTTTAAATAGGTCTTAGCCTTGTGCTAGATGCTGTTCTGTCTTCTACATGAACTATTGCTCTTATAAGACTGGCAATAACTTTGTTAATTATTACCTTATAGTAAGAGAAAAACAATAGCCAAAGGAGTACCCAAAGAGCATCTGAAATACCACCCTAAACCACCTTTTATTCCCTATTTGCCAGCAAGAGGACCTGGACACTATTAACATATAAGGAACTCATATAAAGTGATATATTATGTCTCCTCATTCATGGTCAAAAATCTCTTTGGAATGGCATCTAGCACATAGTTTTGTCTCAAAAGCACGATGAGTGCAGTCATGGGTTCTTGCCACCAACTCCGCCAGGTTTCCCTTTCCTGGGATCATGTTTGCTATTGGCTCCTGCATCATCATAATCCAACAATATTGCTTCAAGCACCAGAAGCTTTCTTGAATTCAGTTGAACACCATCCTTCACAGAAACACAAATTATGATTAGCAAAATTTATGCAACTTATTAAGCCTTCATAGGAAGAATATGTTAACGAACTGTAAAGATAAATCATTACGTGATTTTCTTTTCCCACTGGTTAATTGTTGTTATGTGCATTCCGTGATGCTACTTCTCTGTTAGTTTTTATACATTGCTACATGTTTGCAATATAAGGGCATCAACAATCTGCAACACATGCATAATCTATTGAACATATCATATCTAACTACTACAAACTACCTTGTGGCTCCAGTAAAAGGGGTTCACGCCATCATTGAAGCCTTCAACGATGCCTAGAGAAGAGAAACTAGAATGAGATATAGCAGTTACATCATTTTACCAACCACATGGGAGAGTTGGAAATGAAGTTAGAAAACATTGAGAATTAGCTCACCTGAAGGTGAATAGATGAGTAATATGAGGAAAACAAAAAGAAAGGCATTGAGCCTAAGAGGCATGGCTGATTTTGTAGTCTTCACTGTTATTAGGATGTAAGCTATGTTTTTCAGATGAAAGGCGGAAGGGGAGGTGAGCTCCTTTTATTCTTGCTCCTTGGTTTAGAAAGTGCCTTGTGGACTGTTCTCATGGTGCAACCCCACCCACCCATTAGCTATTCCATGATTATGATATGCATTACCAATATGCCACAACCTAAAAGTCAACTGCACCAATATATGTTAGGTCAAAATAGAAGCACTAGCATGCATGTGGACACCTTGATCAACCCCTTGCATGGCTCAAACCCTGCCATTCCCAGCTGGGCTTTTGGTTCTTCCACCTTTTCTTTGTAAGTCAATCTGCTTTTCTTCCCTCCATAACATCATGCATCAGTGACATTTAGCTGACGTAATTGTCAATTGATTTTAGTGCCTTGGTCTTCTTTTGTTTCAGTGTATGTGAGATGATGAAGAGTGGATCAGTGCTGTTTGGATGTCCCATTATTAAGCTAACGCAGAATATGTGGCAATGGGAGGTGTAGTCCCTCAAGTTTGTTTACTAGAAAATGCATGAACCCATTCTTATTTTTTTCAAATGAAATCAATGTGAAGGATTTAGGTGAGACATTAATGGCAGCATTACCAAAAGGCAAACAACATAACACCTTAAATTCAAATACTAATTCTCTTAATAGTTATTTATTAAGACAGTATGTTAGATTAATCATCTCTTGTTGGGAGACCGAATGTCGGTAATGATGGTGTATTTTTGGGGCTTGATAGGATAATTTAGCTGCTAAAACTATTCTGTCTTCCACAACATAATGACTATGCATCCTAGTGGAGCATAGCATTTAACCTGGCAGACAATGACCAACTGGTAAACTATTCCAAATGGATGAAGTGTGGAATTTGCATTTTGTGGTTCATATTTTTCTTCCTTTTTTTTTTTTTTTTTTTTTTTTGTGGGGTGTGTGTGTGTGCGCTTGGATATGATTGAGCTACCTCTTTAACTTTGTACAAGTTCCAGCAGCTCTAGTTGTCAAGAATTGAATAGGAAATTTGAATATTGAATGGAGTGTGCATAAAGATGGTCAATATTTTTATGGCACAATTCAGGGGAGGAAGGATAAGTGCTCTGAATTGCAGTTGTGCACAAAAATGGTTCTTTTTCGTTTTTATTTTTCATTCTCCAGTAAATGCATAGAGATATTCAGTTTGATGGCAGAAGGCAGGAGAGAGAGAGGATAAGTGCTCTGAAATTGAAAAACAGTTGAAATCACTAAAGAACTGCTGTAGGTGGCGCATGCTATTCATTTCGGACGCTCCCCCCCCCCCCCCCCCCATCTCTCTCTTTCTCTCTTATTTTGAGATAGCGGTATGACTTGGGTTAGAAACACCTCACAATTGTCATATTGAGGATTTTCTTAGACAGAAAAAGGAGAAGAAAAAAATGAGGGGGAGAAAATTTGTCACGTCAACTGCTTTTTTCAAACATGGATTGGATGGTGGCAGTCACATAGCAACAGTTCACAGCATATCTTCCCTGAGCCATCTTCTTCATACTCCTCCACTGTTTAAATTGTTTTAACTTGTTTTTTGGGTAAGGACATCATATCATCATTTCCATTGGGATGCAAGACTATAAATCTTACCATTTTTCGTTTTTTTTTTTTTTTTTTTGGGGGGGGGGGGGGGGGGGGCGGGGTGGGAGGGGTAAATATCATAGACCTGCTGTCCAATTACGAACTCCTGGCGTGGACAAAGAATCATAAATTTTTGAATCTAGTCTTAACAAAGAATCTTGAATCTTGTCTTAACAAAGGAATTCCTTAATGGAATGGCTTATTTACCCCCAAGAAGATATTACAGCAAAGATCAGTAAGATTTCCACAGGCGGACTAATTTTAGTGAAACCAACTCATTCGGGCCATACATTGTCTGCACTACCGCCAAGAAGTAAGTCATCTTGCCTAGCCATTGAAGCGAGGAAGGCCGAACAGAGAATATGATAAAAAAACGAAATATACATGGAAAACCCAAATAAATTTCACATAAATTCTTTGAATTACAATGTAAATGTATCATCCGAAGCTTGAAAATGATGAGGCAAGACCACAAAATACACTGCCTCTCCCTTTCCCAACAAGTGAAATTTTCATCAGAATGTCATTACAATTGGTGACATTTCCAATATACACTCTCTAAAGATAAAGAGAATCAAAATAGGATTACACAATTCAAACATGTCCCAAAAAACCCTATACTTTTTGAAAGATTGCCCCGGAAAAAAACATGGTTTCATGGATGCATTGTATGCAACACTTGAGACTTCCAAAACACCTAGTTGACGACTGATATAATTATAAAATGTGAATGATGCAAAATGTAATGCTGTGCCCAAAATGGAGTGGCAGTGGCTTACCCCCACATGTGAATATATGCAAAAAAAGAAATGAATGAGATGCCATGCAATCTGACTCTGACAACAAGATGCAGATGACTTGGACCAATGCAACACAAACCGACCCAAAAAGGAGAAAGACTATGGAATGCGGATGTAATGAGGAATGGGGCCGTGTTGAGTGCCATGACACTCCATCAACGCTTTGCACTGGTACATTCAGACACTTCGACCTACTTGTAGATGATGGCACCACGAACCAGTGACCAAGTAGCTTGGGTTCTCAATCACCACATCACAGTTACCTTTCATCCCCTATAACTTAATCTTCCAGCACTGATAGTGCTATTCTTCTATATTCCAAAGAAAGGCCTTTACCTGATTCTGAGAATCCACCATTAATCACTCCCTCCCTCCCTCTGACAAAATACAATAACCTGACCCCATGGTGCTGATGCAAGATTTAGTGACAACTTGAAGATTGATTACTTCAGTCATCAGAAAATGCTATGACCTGATATGTTGAATGCAATCCTGGACCCCAACTAGTTGAATGCAACCCTGGACACCCCCCCCCCCCCCCCCCCCCCCGACTCGACACACCCATATGCATGCAGGGACTTCTAAATGGAAAAGTGTATACCAAATGGCCGCATCATCAAACAGAAATGGCACGACTGATGGCCAACTTGGCCCACTCAGCAGATTCCTTAATGAAATGGTCCTCTGATGACAAGCATTCATTTAAAAAGTCTCTGCTTGACAGAGATTGCTGAATTAAAGCACCTGCATTACCACCCAGTGTATCCGCTAGATCTCCAAGTACCCCAATGGCAGTTTTCATCACTACATCATCCCTGAGAGTAGACATGCAAAAAAGGTTAGAAACTAACTAATCAAACCATGCAAACCAAAAATCTGAGCTACACGAATTAACCCAGCATTAACTCACATGTCTTTCTCCATGTACAGGCTATCAAGGAATTGGAGGATGTGTGGTGCATAAGGAATCAACAGCTGGGTTTTAGGAGAATTTTTAAAGCCTTGAAATATCCCAGAATATGCCTCTAATATTCCATTTCTGAGAAGATTGGTGTACTCTATCAATTCATCATCAGCACCTGATGTGTGTGCAGACAACTCCGCCGCACTCTGGAGCATAGGCATGGCATACATCAAGTACTTCTCAAAATTCTCCCCTATAGCCAGGGATATGTCACCAAAGCAAGAAAAGATTGGGGGTTTCACAGATCTGTGTAACTGATTGCTTGACAAGTCTTTAAGGAGCTGAGTCATAATGCCATCACAGTAAGGCAGAATCTTATCCTCCAATGCCCTGCATATATCACCGACCACACCAACTGTGACAGCACAGACTTGGTACTCCTCGAAATTTTGAAGACCCATTTCCAAGTACTTATAGAACTCTGGCATATACTTTGCAAAGTCAGGGCCTGCAGCATAGGCAAGGGCTCCAATGGCAAGCATTGCTTCCTCATGCACAGTCGCACTTCTACAAGCGAAAACCCTGAGGAAAAGATTCATGATTTGATCTGCATGCTGCATGAACACATACTTAGTTGGCTCTGATGCCCCTAACTTCTGAATGATGACCTGTAGGCAACCGCAAAGAAGGCCTTGTAACTCATTCTGCTTCTCTCTCTCATCAGATGAAAGCTTCTGTGCTTCAAGGGTTTGGTGAAGCTCCATCATAATCACAGGAACTAACTGCAACACCATGGGAGCTGTTTCATCTGTCGAACACCTCACCACTTCATTCAATGTCTCATATGCAGAAGTCCTCAATCGTGACTCACCAGCATCTTCTCTGTGAGTAACAGTAAGGAGCGACTGAACGATTTCCTGGAAATAAGGAGTTAGGGGAGATGATGAGCCCACATCCTCATAACCTTGAGCCAGAAAATATAGAGCACCACAGGCCTTCTCAGCAACATTTGGAGCGTCCTTCATGCTCTGAAGGAGAACTGTGATAATCTGTTGGCAATTTTCCTGAGTAATAATAGGTGTCTCCATTGTTGAACCATGAAGGAATTCAAATATTCTTCCCAGAGTCCACGCTGTTGTGTCTTTCACATGGTTATTCGGGTCTTTTGTCAAAGCAGCGAGCATGAAATTCAGGGCAACATTAACAATAGGAGTTAACTTGTCAGGAGAAGGACCCTCCAAGATGGAACCAAAGGCATAAGTGGCTGCCTCTCTCTGCCTCCAATCAGGTTTTGTTATGTTTTCCTCAATGAAAGGCATTACAAGTGGGACAATATCATCTCCCACAGTACGTGCAACCAAACCAAGGCAAGTGCCCCCAGCCATAGAAAGATTCCAAGCACCTTCATCCTGATCTTGATCTTCTTCCTGCTTAAGAAGTGTCTCCAACAGCATAGGGACAAGTGCAGGGAGAGCTTGCTTAATAAAATAAAAGCAAGGGACATCAGAGTCTGCAGTGAATTCACCCCCGTATTCTTCTAAAATATCTATCTCCTCATCACAAATTGAGCTCCAAAACTCGATGGCTTGAAGAGCGACAGGCTCCTCATCTTCCTTCACAGCCTTTGCTGTGATGTTAAAAATATCCTGGATGTATGGAGCCAATTTCTCATAATAGGTTGACGAAATGGAGACTAAACACTCAAAAGCTGCCTGTCGGATCTTCAGCTCTGGAGATAAAGTCGCCTCACAAACCACTCTCATTATATAATCACGCTCCATATCATTTGTAAAATTTGCCTGAGCAAAGCCAAGAGCATTATACAATGATCGGGTAGCAGCAAGTCGCACATCATTGTTCCCTTCAGATGCACTCATACCCTGAACTACAGCTGTAAGTATTTTATTTACTTGATCTTGATCTATAACATCTGGAGAAACTTCTTCACACAAATACCCAAGAGTTTCTAAAGTGGCTTGCTTTACATGGACGGGAACCTGGTGAATATTTGACAAGAGTGATCCTATCAGCTCAGGCCACTGTTTCTGTGGCAGCTCTATGCCTGCAACCTTTGCAACGACTTGTGATGCAGTTGACCGAGCATCCGGAACAGGAGAAGAGAGGGTCTGTAACAAGCATGTCTTTATCTGGGTCTTCACAGACATGTCCAGTGACAACCATCTTTGAACCAGCTCAAACTTCCTATGCTGTTCCTTGGCATCCAATGCATTTTTTAGGATCAGACCAGCTAATTTACGACTGTCTACAGGTTTCTCATCACTAGCAAGCTCTCCAGAAAGGGACAACAAGAAACCAGCAAGATTTTGCTCCTGAAACTGTTTCAAAGTTTCTTCTGCATGTTTCCGTACAGTTCCATCCACTGACTGTGCATTCAAAAGGACCTGGGTAACTTCCATTGCCATTGTGTATCTGAGAGTATAACAAGCCTCATATATTAGAAATAAGCATAGGCCCAATAAAAGCACACATTGAATACATGTAAAACAAAACCCATAAAAATTTACTGGAGGAGAACTGGGAAAAAGAAAACAAAACCGTGAAGTAAATTTTGTGAAGTTTAACCAAACCCACCTATTCCCCGTCCCGAACCCCCCTTCCCAAAAAAAAATAGCGTGGCTTGTTGGAGGAGATAGGATCTAGGACCATTGGAAAATAATCATCGGTCCAAATGATAAGCTGTGGGTTTGAGTTAGAGAAGACTGTCTACCACTTTGGGCACCAAATATTACCCTTACTTTTTTAGTCCGACACTTGGATGCTAGGAAAAAAATGTGGGAAAAAAGGAAAGAGAATCCAATTGAAACCACACTCAAAGGAGGACCACAACAAGTCATTGTGCAATAATTTCCAAAAACATAAAACTCATCCCAATAAAGCCACTTAGGAACATATAGGTGAATATAGACGAAATTGAGACATTATTTTTGCTCCTAAGAATAAGGATTATGAATTCTTTTATCTTTGATGCACTTGATCAACAACAGAAAAAAAAAAAAAAAAAGCACAAAGAAAATCCAATCTTCCTTGGGAATTATCCACGGTGTAACATATAGTTAAGTACGACTAAAACTATTATGGCAGAAGTTAGCAGCAAAATAATAACATTGTTGCAGTTGAGAAACAAAAAAATCTCAAGTACTTATTATTGCAGATGCAAGGAACGAATAGTTCCCCCAAAACACTGAAACCTAGATGATATACTAAGCAAAACACCGAAGCATCTACTTAGCGAAACACGGCAGTGATCTACTAAGCAGACACAACAGAAGCTACCGAAACCAAATTACCACAGATCCGAACAGAAATCGAATCTATAGTTCTATAGGTTAACCAATCAATCTACCATGTGAACCAATTAAAGATCAATTCATATAAATAAGTCAGCACCAGCATAAATTCAAATCGAACAGCTAGAAAGCTCTAATTTCACCATATCAAATCGCCGCATAACCAACTAATCAAACTCGAACACGTTAGATTTAACCAAAAAATAACTGCTTAAAGTTACAGATCTAACAATATCCAACAGATTAACCAATATAAATGACTAAAGTTAAAATCAAACGGTACAAATTTCAGTCCCGGTAACACTAGTAATTTTCTAAAAAATAATGCAAAAATGGATCAAATTTCAATTACCGAATATGAAGGCGTTAGGAAGTAGATTAAACCAAAATCGTACAGATCGAAAACAAAATTCCGTAAATAGAAACCAAGTCGATGAAAACTGAAGAATAAACAGAGGACTTTAGTAAGATAATGATGGAACTACCTGACAGTTGCGGTGGTAACCAGTAACAGATTAAGGGAAAGCTACGCCTCGGAACGAAGGCCAAAAACGGCGCTCTGAAACCCTAGGAGAGAGAGAGAGAGCGAGAGAGGCAGAGAGAGAATACAGTTTTAGAGAGAGAATGACGACGCGGATGTAATGTAAAAGCAGGACTTGAATTACTATTTAATTTCTGAATGACCAAAAAAAAAAATTACTAATTAATTTCTGTATGATATTTTAGTAATATTTTGAGGGTAATTGTTTTGTGATGGGCTGACCACCGAAATTATCGTATGTCATTGTTTGTTTGGATATACATGTGATGTGACGTTAATTTTCCTGTCCATAAGTTCTAGTTTTTGGTTCAAAATTGTGATTTGTTTCTCTGGTCGTTCACTGCCCAAATATAAAATGACAAAAAATAGTCTATAAAATTCGATAATAATAATTTTATCACTTTTTAAAGAAATATTACAAACAAAATAGACATTTTATTACCTATTTATGAAGTTAGTAACCCATGGTTAATTATCATTTTTCACCCTACAAGTTTAATATTAGATTGAATGGTTTATATACCGCATAAAATCTTAGTTTTTCATGATTTTGTTGTCTAATTAAGCAATATGATTTTTGAACATGGGGGGGGGGGGGGGGGGTTGGTCCAAAAATGTTTACTTTATTTTTATTTTTATTGTTTTATTTGGAAGTTTATTTGTGTCTAAATAATCAGCAATTAATTTTGAAAAAACAAAATTATCAATTAAATAATAGTAAAAAGTTATCATAATTTAATGTACAAAACTGAACATGGAAGAAGGATAATTGTGCTAAATAAAGCCCTTGGATTATAATAATTGAAGTTATTGCCATTTTGATATGCTCAATAATGCTCTTCTTATGACTTCTCTTATACCCATTGGATAATTAGTGAGACTAAAAAAATCTACTAAATGTGGACTGATCATATGAATAAGTTGATGAAAAACTGGTCTTAATTGCCAGAACCTGATTGTAGCAACTCAAAGGCTCTCGACAAAGATGCATCCATCCATTCCAGATTGTGGGTGCTTAATCAATTGTTTAAGAGTGCCGAACAGCTGGGCTTTAGTTGAAGCTTTACAATACGTCAAGCAAGCAGGATTGAGGATTGTCTCTACATTCACTTTTTCTCTGTATACTATACTAACCAATCCACCCAATCCTGACACCATCTCTCCTGTTTCTTACTGAACGCAGAGTTACCATATTGCCCTCCCACTCTATTTGAACTTTGAAACCATTGTGTCAACATATTAAGCTGTCAAAAGGTATTCATTTCACTATATTCACGGTAAAGATGTGAAAAACTTATGAATGAAAAGAAACAAGTGATGCTTTTGTTCATTTGGTGCCCATGTTATGTCGTCTGCGCTACACATCTGCAGCCTTCTTGTGGTCACCCCCAACTCCACTGGCTTTGGAGCAGAAAATCCTACCACCGCAAAGAATATTGTAGCATTTTAGCACCGGAAGTGTTTTGGAAGTCTCTGACTCCTCTCAGTACTCTTTGATTAAAGACAGCACAGTAACGTCTCGTGATTAGCCATCATCACAGATCAAAGTTCATCGTGGTCATCATCATCGCTGCTCTCATCATAGACGGTGTTGTAGAAAATAAACTCGTGCTTCAGCATCTCATTAAGGCTTAACTTCCCATCTCGATTCTCATCAGCCTGAAATTAAAAAAGATTAATGTTGAAAACCATTCTACCTATGAGCATATTGATATACCTACTAAACCAAATCAAACAAAACCAAACTAAGTCTTTGCATCCCAATCATTTGGGGTCGGCTATTTGAGTCCGTTTTCGCCATTCATTTCAATCATGCACTGTACGCTCATTTAAATTACATATTTTCATTTTTTTTCTTATTATTTTATTCAACGTTAATTTAGGTTTGCCCTTACTCCTAATACCATTAAGAGAAATTACCTCATTTTTTCAAACCGGTACATTTATCGGCCTCCGTTGAACATGACCAAACTATCTTAATATATTTTCTCTTAACTTATCCTTAATTGGAACTATTCCCACCATTTCTCTAATACAGTCTGATGAGCCCGAAATTAACTGGCTTAGGCTGAATAAAAATAAACCAAGAAGGTCCAAATGATCAGTATCCAGAAATGAGCTCAACTCACCAGCCCCAAAAGGAGACCAATATGCCAACGCCCAAGGACACCAAAGGGGCAACGCCCAAAGAGGGCACTACGGGCGCCGCCCAAGGGCTGTTCCTCCTTCGCCCTCTTGACTTCGTCAGTCCAGCTCAATCCAGCTTAGTCCAGCTCAATCCGGCTTAGTTCAGTCCAGCTCAGTTCAAGATTCTCCTTCCGAAGGGATAGGAACACCAACCCAGCTCAGGATCCTCCGAAGAAGGAATAGGAGCACGTGGGAAAGAATATCGGGATACGCACGGAGATCTAATCCTACCTTAATTGTACTTACCAAAGTGGTAGAGTCCTCTCTTAATTGTACTTACCAAAGTGATAGAGTCCTCTCCATCACTCACCGCCTCACCGCATCACCAAATCTATATAATGTAAGTCCTCTCCACATAGAAGGGCATGACCTTAAGACCTCTATAATTTGAGATCCCTACACACACTACACCTCTCTACACACTTTGTTCCTCTCTCCCGAAGCATTGTAATTCTCCCGGAGTGCACTCTCCCGGTTACATTATTCATCAATAAAACACCTCCGGCCACCGCTGCCGTTCCTGAGAGTGGAGTAGGTCACCCGGACCGAACCACTATAAATCTACGTGTTTGCTATTATTTACTGTTTTGTCATTGATATGTCATTGATTGCCTATTTATTGCTCATTAATCGCATCTATTCATATACTCTGCTATTGATTTTGCGCAATACTAATTTGGGCATCATCACAGTCATTTCTTATTCTATCCTTTCTAGTTTTTCCACACATCCACCTCAGCATTCTTATTTCTGCTACACTCATTTTGTCACTATGTTGTTTCCTAATTGTCCAACATTCTATCACATGCAACATTGTTGTCTATTTGATAAAAATTACTTTTTAATTTTATTGGTATTCTCTTATCACATAATATGCCAGAGGTTTTTCTCCACTTAAGCTAAGCGGCGTTGATTTTATGAGTTACATTATCTCCAATCTCTCCATTATTTTTAATGATCGATCCTAGATATCTAAATTGTTTATTCATTGATATATCTTGATTTTCAATCTTAACTTTTTTACTATGTCTACTTCTTTTATTACTAAAATTGCATTACATATATTCAGTCTTACTCCTACTTATTTTAAACCCTTTGGACTCGAGTGTCTCTCTCCAAATTTTTAACTTATTGTTAATCCCCCTTCGAATTTCATCTACTAATACAATATCATCTGTAAATAGCATGCACCGTGGGACATCATCTTGAATGTGCCTAGTGAGTTCATCCATAATTATGGCAAATAGATATGGATTTAGGGCCGATCTTTGGTGTGATCCCACCGTGATTAAAAATTCTTTACTTTCTCCCACGGAATATATAATATCCTTCCATTACTCGCAATGTTTCCACATTATTTCATAGGGCAATCATATATGAGAGAACAACACGGGAGAAAAAATGTCCAACGATTATTTGAAGTTAGTTATGTATTGGATTGATGAATGATTATTTTCGACATAGTAACTTACCTCGTTCATCAGATAACTAGCATAGTATTTAGCATAGGACAGTTCTCCATGGCTCAGGTACCGGAGTATGGGTTTCAATTCTTCCACGCTCAATAATCTGCCAAGAAATTTAGCACCATGAAATCAGAACACAGAAAAGTTCTATAAGACTCAAGTTAAACCCTCCAAATCCAATCATGAATCCCCTTGCTAATATATCAAAGGCACACAGTAGTTCTGAGATCATGTGATGAACATACTTGTCCTTGTCCACATCAAGCTTGGCAAATACATCCTCAGGTCCCGGTGCACCTGCCCCGCCATTTTCAAATTCAAGGTAGCTTTTGTAGGTGTTATAAGCCCCATTTTGAAATTCCAACAAATTGAGTTTCTGATCTTTATCAAGGTCCATTTGCCTGTACATAATGAACAAATAAGATAGAACCAATAAAGGAATTATTGAAGATTGATGTGCTGAATGTCAAGTTTAAGTTTTAGTCTAACACTGACACTGCGAAGAGTGACTACTTGGTAATAGCAGAGAGAATGTTAATTAGGTGACTGACCTCATTTTCCCTCTCAACAGCCACATCTGTATTTTTTCGTTATTACTGTCCTCTGGATGCAAGAAACTGCAAGAGAATTAGGCTAATTATCAATTCATCTTCACCGAAAATAACATATGAACGGAGTGGAAATTTAAAAAAAAAAAGAAAAAAAAAGGAAAGGGATAGACGATTACTCTCTGAATTCATAGAAGCTGAGAGTTCCATTTTGATCAAGGTCAGCATTCATGAATTGCTCCATCCACCATCCTGCTTCACCATGCCCCATTTCGTTTCTTTCTGTTTCACATTCTTTCTATCAATCATAACCCTGATGTAGTAGAAAATACCAAATTTTCTTCTCCTCTCCACCGTATTCATGGCAACCAAATGGCAAGTTTACATGGAAGAAGAAATACTTACCAATGTCTTCATCGGAAAACTGATGGAGATACTCGGAGAAGGAAATGGCCCCGTCCCGGTCCTTGTCACGCCATGCCAATTCTCTCTGTATCCTATAATTCAATCGATCAATTGCTTGTTGCACAACCCAAGCCCCAAGTTCCTTAGAATCGATCATTCCATCCTTTGGTGCTGTGTCTAGAAAAGGAAACAATACCATCAACCTCAAGGTAATGTTTAGTCTCCCATCATGGTTGAAATATTCATCCATATCCTCAGGTTTATTGGAGTCCTGATTACCATACACTTTTTCCTCTGCCATTCTTTCCATTTTTGCAACGAGAGGGTCGAAAATTGGAGGTGTAAGCTTATAACCCAAGCGACGACTTAGGCTGTGAGGTCCATAATCTTTGGGACTTGTTTTTGTTTTTCGAGATAAAAATATGAGCAGGACGAAGGCGATAGCTAGAAGGGTGCAAAGCACCACCTTCGACATTTTCCGGCTAGGTTTTGGCCGGCGGAGAGTTTTTGGTGCCTCTCTTGTTTTGTTTCCTCCTTTCCTTTTTCTTCTTCATCACAATTGACCGTTGTTGACAGTTGGAAGGGGGCCAAATATAGAAATAGGATTGGTGGCTCCTCCTGGAGTAAACAACAATGTTATTGAAACTTAGGTAGAAAAATGAAAGAATGAAAACTTGTAAGGATAGATAAAAAATCATGTTTGGTACAAAAAAAAAATAGAAATGATGGAAAAGTAGATGGATGAGTTTTCCTTCAAATTCACTAAATCAATCCCTTCAAAATTAGAAGGAAAGTGAATGGATAAACTTTATTTTCATATATTATGTATACATTAATTTCATATATAAATACAATGATAAAATATGTATTTATATATATTTTTTTAAATTTTAAATAAAAATTAAAAAAAATAAAAAATAAATAAAAATTTTTTTTTCTATCTTATCAAGTACAAAAAAAAAATTTCATTTTTATTTTCCATTCATCCAACCAAACACAAAAAAAATATATATATCATTCCTACTTTTCTTCATTGGAGGATA
This sequence comes from Ilex aquifolium, assembly GCA_951799425.1. Classification (NCBI taxonomy): domain Eukaryota; kingdom Viridiplantae; phylum Streptophyta; class Magnoliopsida; order Aquifoliales; family Aquifoliaceae; genus Ilex; species Ilex aquifolium. The sequence continues at coordinate 61,750,362 of OX637391.1, read as the reverse complement.
GAAAGTGTATATCTCATACTTTTCATCATTCCTATCAAACGGAGCATAATTTACTGACTTAATTTATTCACCTAACTTGTTATAACATTTAAATTGATTATAGGTCCTATCAAATATTACAATTTAGTATTGATCTAATGATTCAAATAAAATCACATTATTAGATATGTAAATTAGGTCAAATTTTTAGGTTTAAATAGCATTACTCTAGAGTAAATATTTGGTCTAACAGTTATACTACGTTAATATTATATTATCACGTGATGTAACCACTCAATAATAAACAAACAAGTAGACAAATGAACTTCAATTTTTTAATATCTGTCATTTAACATGTGTCCGTACGTAATAGTTGAAAATAGGTGAATTAAATTGTATTTCCTTATTCTTGAATAATAATTAGGAAAAAATATTCATTGAAATCACCGACCAATAATGCGTAAACAAATAGGAAAGAAAAATGACATATAACCCAAATAAAACAGACTCCACACAAGTCAATAACTATCTATCCATATAAGTTAATAATTATCTCCTCTTTTTTTCCATATAAACCAATAACCACTCAAGTAAAATTCACTTTGTCCATTTGAGATTGAGTAATGCTATACTGATCAAATTTTGAGACCAAATTTGGAGCTCAAATAACATGGCAGCATGTCATTTAGAGTGTTTATTGGGGCTTAAATGACATGACACCAAATAAAGAAGTTGAGATTTTATTATTAAATGGGTGATATCAAGTTATCTGACATGATATCACTGTTGGATTTAATATTTTCTCAACTTTTATACCCTGCTTCATCACAATCACACATTTTATAACTTGCCTAAACACACGTTTTACTATTTAGGAAATGCATTGATTACACTCATGACTTTCATATACATTGCATCCATATTCCTCAAACTAGATTTTGATTAAAAACAATTTGAAAACTTTGAGATCATCCAAACTTTCATCTTAATTGTAAACTCTAAACATCAATACTCATTAAATCGCTTATAATTTGAATATCTTACATGCAATTATGACGCAATAGAACAAAGAAAATTACAATTTGTTATGTATCGAATCAAAAGAAACACTTTTAATCCATAAAGTAATAGAGAAAAATTCTAAATAATACAACGTAAAATCCTAATTGTTCCCATAATTGAAGCAAAATTCTTAAAATTATGAAAATTATCAAATAGAAATATGTGATTTTTTGAATTAACATAAAAACATGTGTCATCTGAAGCCTAATAGAATAGACGACACTGATTTTAGAATCTCCTATAATTTATTATTAATTTTTAAAATTTTTCTTAAAACGATAAAAACGAAATTTTGAGAACCTAAATGATAAAATTCAACCAAAAATTGAAGAAACTTATGGTAAAGCGATAAGTCTTAATTATTAGCCCGATTCAAATCAAACACCACTGATCCCATAAATTATAATTTTTTGTAATTTTTTAACAATAGTAAACAAAATTAGTAATTTTTACCTTGAAAAATGTGTAATATTGTGTGGTTATGATATATTTTAATTTAATTGGTTTGCTTACAAGTATTTGTTTCTAAGGTTATAGTGTAACTAACTCATTCTTTTATACTCTTTTGACATGCACTAGTAGATAATACTTAAAAAACACTTGTGTCTTGAAAGTCAAATCGAACTTTGTTGATGTATTATGTTGTATGTAAACTCGAAAGGAAATGGTGTAGATTAAAATTAAAATTAAAAATTGTATACTTGCTCCACGTGTAGAAATATCCGCAAGTATCCACATATTTTATTAATTATCAAATACGTATGATGTGTATCCGATATGTATCCTCGAATATCCGACGAGGATCGTATCCAATACGGGTACTTCGAACTTGATGAAGTATCTGTACTTCATAGGTTTGGGGCAACTCATTATCGTTATTTTTGGCTTATGTTGGGCTTCTAAGCAATTGATTTTTGTGATTTGTCTGTTTTACAATAGCACCACTGGTTTGTGCACTTATTTGATCAATACAATGCCTATTATAATTTTCTTTCTTTTATGATTTGCTTAATAATTTTCAGCAGAAGCTCATTATTCTCACTAAAGTTGCATTTTATTAACCAGATAGCGTAAGATGGCAGAATCGGAGGACATTCAGCCACTTGTGTGCGACAATGGGACAGGCATGGTTAAGGTACCAACTTAAATATCTTTCTGTGCTCGATAGAGTGCTTACAGTTTGATTTATGAAATACTTGTGATAGTTGTGCTTAGTTGTTTGCCTCTTTCTTCTTGTAAGTCTGTAAGAAGTGAATGTTATGTTTTATATTGTAGGCGGGATTTGCTGGAGATGATGCTCCACGGGCTGTGTTCCCTAGCATTGTAGGACGCCCCCGTCATACTGGTGTGATGGTTGGCATGGGCCAAAAAGATGCATATGTTGGAGATGAGGCTCAATCCAAGAGAGGTATTTTGACTCTAAAGTACCCAATTGAGCATGGTATTGTAAGCAATTGGGATGACATGGAGAAGATATGGCATCACACGTTCTACAACGAGCTCCGTGTTGCCCCTGAAGAGCACCCTGTTCTCCTTACTGAAGCACCACTCAACCCCAAGGCTAATCGTGAAAAGATGACTCAAATCATGTTTGAAACATTTAACACCCCTGCTATGTATGTTGCCATCCAGGCTGTTCTTTCCCTGTATGCCAGTGGTCGTACAACTGGTAAGTATTTCGTGATTTTCAATAAATTAATGAACTGAGTACGGTTTCTAGAGCTATCCAACTAGTTCTGGTATGACCATTTTGAAAACCTGGAATTAAAAAAAAAAAACTAGATGGAAGAATTCTAGAACCTCTGCCTTTGCCACATGTTTGTAATTGGGATAGACTGTGGAGATGGTGTGGCATTTAAGTGGAATTGGGTGAGGTTTCCTGGCTGGATTTGCACCAAATGATGAGGTTTTGGTCATATGACAATTGCATGCTAAACCATACCTTTCTTCTGCACATTTCTATTCTTTAGTTGATTACTTGAGGATATCTTGAATGTTTTTCTTTGGTGTTTGTTTTAATGTAAGCAATGAGATTTGCCCATATATATCCATAACTGCTTTAATTCATGTGCAGGTATCGTGCTGGATTCTGGTGATGGTGTCAGCCACAAAGTACCCATTTATGAGGGGTATGCCCTCCCGCATGCCATCCTCCGTCTTGACTTGGCTGGTCGTGACCTCACCGATAGCTTGATGAAAATCCTCACCGAGCGTGGGTATTCTTTCACCACCACAGCTGAGCGTGAAATTGTGAGGGACATGAAGGAAAAGCTTGCATACATTGCCCTTGACTATGAGCAGGAGCTAGAGACTTCTAAGACTAGCTCTGCAGTTGAGAAGAGTTATGAGCTGCCTGATGGGCAGGTGATCACCATTGGTGCTGAACGTTTCCGATGCCCTGAAGTCCTCTTCCAGCCTTCAATGATTGGAATGGAAGCAGCAGGAATCCACGAGACCACATACAACTCGATCATGAAGTGTGATGTTGATATCAGGAAAGACCTTTATGGCAACATTGTACTCAGTGGTGGTTCAACCATGTTCCCGGGCATTGCTGATAGAATGAGCAAGGAAATCACTGCACTAGCGCCGAGCAGCATGAAGATCAAGGTGGTTGCACCTCGCGAGAGGAAGTACAGTGTCTGGATTGGAGGCTCCATCTTGGCATCCCTCAGCACCTTCCAGCAGGTTTGTCTATCTTCTTGCTGATATTCAAATGTGAATGGTTACCCTAAGATTTCTGATTGGACATTTTGCTCGTTTGAGTGCAGATGTGGATTGCGAAGGCAGAGTATGATGAGTCTGGTCCATCAATCGTGCATAGAAAATGCTTCTAGTTGTGCAAGGACAGCAATGTCGAAGAAAAGTTGTTCCATTACCGGTTCAGGAATGCAAGTTGCTACGTTCCATTTCAGCTATGGGTTCTATATTTGTTATTGTTATGTTGGGTTGATGACCCCGAGAGGGTGAGGAGATTATTGCTGGTCGTTTTTGATTCTTTTATTTTATTTAATGCAGAAGTTTCCAACTGTTTCTGTGCTATGCCTTTTTATCTTCCTCTTTTTCAGGTATTTGAGGATGGTTTGAGTCAACCTTGTCTTAATTATTAGCCCGATTCAGGGAATAGTTTGGTGTATTATATTGATACCCATCAAGGGCAGACAAGGAATTTTAACAATGCTTGTTATTCAAACTTCAAAGGCAACAGGTCCCAATTTCATCGGACGCAAGATCTCCAAACCAACGGTTGATATAGTCCCAGCACAAGATAGAATCTGATTGGCTGAGACAACCAGTCTCGAAAGCTCATTGGTCCAAGTAATCACTGATGACACGTTCTGTTATTCAAACACTGCCCTCCACGTTTGCTCACACAAACACGCACTGGTCGCTGCTATAAAAGGCTGGCTTTATTTCCAGCTGTTTCTTCAAACCCCAGAGAGAGAGAGAGAGAGAGAGTCGGAGAGACATCGTTGAGCACAAAAGAGAAAGAAACACAGAAGCCGGAGCTTGAAGCTTTCTTTACGCGATGGCTGGTCCGTGGAGGAGCCCCGCGTCGTTGATGGTCATAGGAATCGTTGTGTTCGGTAACTCATTTCTCCGCTATTCCTCAGATCCGTTTTGTATTTTATTTATTTTCTTGTTTAACATATCTGAGTCCTTCGATTTCAATAATAGCTTTGATTTCTCTCTGCGTGTGCGTAATGGCTCAGATCTTTTAGTATTCGCTTTTGAACGTCATTGTGTTATGCAGTATACACACGTTTTTGAAGGATTTAGAAAATAAAAGAAAAATAGAATGGGGATAGAATAATCGCTTGGAAACCTACGGTAGTTCAATTCGAGAACTGGATCTCCAAAACTTCACAGAAAAAAAATCAACATGGTTTTTCATTTATAGGAAGAGTTATGAATAACTTCCATGTCCCAGGGGCGGCTTGACACTATTTGGCCTAAAGTGAGAATTCCAAACGAGACTTTTTTTTACTAGTTTTGATACTATTTTTTTTTTAGAGATGCAAAATTATTAGTTAAATTTTTATAGCATATCTTCCTCAATTTATATTGCAACTAATTCACTTAATTTTTCTAATTCTTTGGGATTCATTAATTGCTTATTTGCAAAACGTTCATAAAAATATTTTTTATATATTTTATTTGTTATTAGTAACAATTTTGGCAAGAGATCGTTTAGGAGATTCAATAATTTTTTAAATTTCTTTATCTTTTATAGTTTTTTATGTCCATACACTTGCTTTTTAGTTACAGTAATTTTAAAATATATAAGCAGCAAAATAATTACAAATACACTATTTATATCAGAGAACATAATATGAGCTTAGCATAATTAGAGATGCTTATTGTACTCTTTGACCAGAGAAGGGGAGGGGGAGGGTTTATGGTTGATTGTTGCAAATGGCACTTTTTAAGAGAGAGAGAGAGGCTTGATTGTTGAACGTGATCCTACAACACCACTGTTTGTTGTTTAAGTCTTTAGTTTTTTCTGTTTGCTCATAGTTTTGGGGTCTTTTTTCGTCTTATATTTTATGGGATTGAATTTTTGGTCTGAATTATTTTTTTATAAGAAAAAAAAAATAAAAAATTGGCTCCTTGTTTACTAATATAGGCCATTATTGCATGATTAAGGAATGTGTTGCGTATAATTAGTTTGAATTTTGAAAATATGAAATGTGCTGGAAATGAGTATTTGAAAACAGAGGATTGAAGGACTGTAATTTGTTATTTTTGGAGTGCAACTGCGTAAGGAGTGGCTCAATGTGGATGTAGTTTTCGTTGTGTACAGATCTGCAGTAATTTTTATATATAGTTGATATGTATCACAAAATTTCATGAGACCAGCCCAAAATATAAAGACTTTCAGGTGTTGTTCATTTTACAAGTTGGAATCATAGCGGATGATTTATTTGTTAACAGGATGCATATTCGCAATTTCTATTGCAAAAGAGGAAGCCACAAAATTGGGAACAGTTATTGGGATAGACCTTGGTACGACGTATTCATGTGTTGGTGTTTACAAGAATGGGCATGTTGAGATCATAGCCAATGACCAAGGTAACCGGATTACCCCATCATGGGTGGCTTTCACTGATAGTGAGAGATTAATTGGCGAGGCAGCAAAGAATCAAGCGGCGGTTAATGCCGAGAGAACCATCTTCGATGTCAAGAGACTTATTGGGAGAAAGTAATATCTAGTTCTTTTCGTTTCTATTAATTTATATATGTGGCAAATAATTCTGTCAGTTATCATGACTCTTAACTTAAATTTGTAATAGATTTGACGACAAAGAGGTTCAAAAGGACATGAAGCTTGTTCCCTACAAGATTGTGAATAAGGATGGGAAGCCTTACATACAAGTACAGATTAAAGATGGGGAGACCAAGATCTTCAGTCCAGAGGAGATTAGCGCCATGATTCTCATAAAGATGAAGGAGACAGCTGAAGCATACCTTGGAAAGAAAATCAAAGATGCTGTCGTAACTGTTCCTGGTAGACTGATCAGTTTTTATTCAGAACTTCTCTTTAAATAAGAATGCTATATCATTCTTGGCATTGATTTGTTTCCTCTTGTGTGGACTCTACAGCTTACTTTAATGACGCCCAGAGGCAGGCTACCAAGGATGCTGGTGTAATTGCTGGATTGAATGTTGCTAGAATTATTAATGAACCAACTGCAGCAGCCATTGCCTATGGGTTGGACAAGAAAGGCGGCGAGAAAAACATCCTTGTCTTTGATCTTGGTGGTGGAACATTTGATGTCAGTATCTTGACCATCGACAATGGTGTGTTCGAGGTTCTTGCCACAAATGGAGACACTCATCTGGGAGGTAAGGAACCTAGTTGCGCCCATAGTGGTCATTTGTTACTTTTTTTAGTTGCATAGATTCCCCAGTTTCCAAGGAATAATTTGAGGAAAAATGATGAAAGATTCATCTATTGACACAACATTTGAGTTGGGAAATTTTATAGATCATGCAGTGGTATATCTTGGTGATATCTGGTCTAAACTAAATAACACAGCCTATGATTGGCTTTCTAATTATTATTATGGATTGCATTTTATATGGCTTGGGTAGAAATTGAAGTTTGCATGGGACTAGAAGTTTCAGGCATGACGTAAGTTGGTTTATTTACTCTGCAGGTGAGGACTTTGATCAGAGAATCATGGAATACTTTATTAAATTGATCAAGAAGAAACATGGAAAGGACATTAGTAAGGACAACAGAGCTCTTGGGAAGCTGAGGAGAGAAAGTGAACGAGCCAAAAGAGCTTTGAGTAGTCAGCATCAAGTCCGTGTAGAGATTGAATCTCTTTTTGATGGTGTGGATTTCTCTGAACCACTCACCCGGGCTCGTTTCGAAGAGTTGAACAATGATCTATTTAGAAAGACCATGGGGCCTGTTAAGAAGGCCATGGAGGACGCCGGATTGGAGAAGCGTCAGATTGATGAAATTGTTCTTGTTGGTGGAAGCACAAGGATTCCCAAGGTTCAACAGCTCCTAAAGGACTTTTTTGATGGGAAGGAGCCGAACAAGGGTGTGAACCCCGATGAGGCAGTTGCTTTTGGTGCTGCCGTACAAGGAGGCATATTGAGTGGAGAAGGTGGTGATGAAACCAAAGGTATTATATCTTTGTATGCCCTTTTTGGTTGAGGTTTGATATGATAGTTAATTTGAGTTACAAAGCTTGCAAGATTAAGGTGAAATTTTGATATACTGACTACTGCATCTTATTATTCCAACCAGATATCCTTCTTTTGGATGTGGCCCCGCTGACTCTTGGTATTGAAACCGTTGGTGGTGTGATGACCAAGCTGATCCCTAGAAACACCGTCATTCCGACCAAAAAATCTCAAGTTTTCACCACTTACCAAGACCAACAGACAACTGTTTCTATTCAGGTACTGCATACTGTTGAATGACAGATTTAACAAGTGGACATGGTGAGAAGCATAGGACGCACTTGACTTTATTATATAGAAAATACTATGCACACTAAAATTTTTACCAAAAAGTATTTTTATCAAATAAGTTGGTATCTCCAGATCACTCTTGGACGCACTAAATGCTGAACAAAATATTTTTGAACAAAATATTTTTGATTGGATATGGAATTGTCAACTCATTTGGTAAAAGTTTTTGCAAGCATAACATTATTATATATGAACACCAACCCTATCCGGATTTGTCTGGAACTGGCTTATAGTGTCTGTTCTGATTTAAACGAGTACTAAATGACAGGTCTTTGAAGGAGAACGGAGCCTGACAAAGGACTGCAGACTGCTTGGGAAGTTTGATTTAACTGGGATACCTCCAGCTCCAAGGTTTTTATTTTTTTATAATCAATCTAGAGCTTTCTATTCCAAGTTCCCTCTTCCTTAACTGACTAGATTTCAATCATTTGTTTGAACAGAGGAACCCCTCAGATTGAAGTAACATTTGAGGTTGATGCCAATGGTATCCTAAATGTCAAGGCCGAAGACAAGGCCTCGGGCAAATCTGAGAAGATTACAATCACCAACGACAAGGGTCGACTGAGTCAGGAGGAGATTGAACGCATGGTCCGGGAAGCTGAGGAGTTCGCTGAGGAAGACAAGAAGGTGAAAGAGAAAATTGATGCCAGAAATAGCTTGGAGACTTATGTGTACAACATGAAGACCCAGGTGAATGACAAGGATAAGCTTGCTGACAAATTAGAGTCTGACGAGAAGGAGAAGATTGAGACAGCAGTTAAAGAGGCCCTTGAATGGTTGGATGACAATCAGAATGCTGAGAAGGAGGATTATGAGGAAAAGCTGAAAGAAGTGGAGTCTGTGTGCAACCCAATTATCACTGCTGTTTATCAGAGGTCTGGCGGAGCCCCTGGCGGTGGATCAGGAGAGGAAGACGATGATTCAAATGATGAGCTGTAGAAGGATAATAAGTCAATCTCAGTTTGTGCAAATAGATGTTAGTTTTAGGATAGAGAGATGCTGGTTAGTTAATGTATTTTTTCTAATGGATTTGGCGGCAAAGACAGGAGAAAACAAACACGAATTGAGTGGGAGAAGATCACTTCATGGTGGTTTGTTTTTCTCCCTCTTTTCCATTTTTGGAAGATACATATAAACATATCTATGAATTTCTGAATGCAAAACTTTCTAACTTTTCTGTTATTGAAGTGATTGAATTTGTCCCTGTTCCAAAAAAAAAAAAGTGATTGAATTTGTCCAGTCTGATTTTCTTAGACAGCAGCACATAGCTTGAAACTTCGTAATGAATTCAAAATTATTGTCTAAACTATTTTACCACAGGTGAAGGTGAAGGTGAAGGCGAAGGCATGGATCTATAAGCAAAGGGATTTTTGAATAAAGGATTTGACTGGGTAAAATTTGTTAGAACGGAAAATGAAATCCAGATATCTGTAAGTAAAACGTAAAGGGATATCAAATAATTACGCCAAATGTTAGGGTCGGCATGAACTTTACACTGAATCAAATGCATTCCATTTCAAACCAAAAGTGGAAAAGAATGCTAATATATTTGTTAGGGCTAATGTCACTTTCCACCTTGAAAGATGTTTTGATTTTTAATTTGCACCTTCAAATATTAAAAATCTCAATTTATACCCTCAATGTTATGAATTGGTACAATGTGAACCTTACCCAAACTATCATTCAATTTTCCATCATAAATTGAAATATGTAAATTGCAAAAACTTCGGCCATAAGCTTATCTATAAATTCATAGACTGTTGACATCTCATGTGAATTGTACATAATAAACTTAGCCTCTATTTGATTAATAAAACCTTATTTTCAATACATAAAACGATGTCAAATTGATCGTAGAAAAAGATCTCCAGCGATGAACATACCTCATCTTCAAGCTCAAAGCACTTGTAATTCATGTACTTCAATTTATGATAGGAAACTAAACGACAGTTTAGACAAAATCCACATTACTACTAATTCATAACATTAAAGATGCAAATTGAGTTTTTTAATATTTGAGAGTGCAAAATGAGTTTTTTAATATTTGAGGGTGTAAATTGAGAATCAAAATATCTTTTAAAGTGCAAAGTGAAATTAACCCTACTTGTTAATATATATTATGAAGTTCGAGAAAGGGCTGAGTGAGTGTAAAATAAAAATATAGCATGTACATCCAGCAGAGATTATAGATGATGATTCCATAGTAGGGAGGGAGAGGGACAGAATTAATCAGCAGTCAGAAAAGCTGGCCACAGGTTGCATCCAAGGCCAGTTAAGCTCGCAGAGATCAGAGGTGTTCACCCTACCCTACGGGTAGAAAATATGTTCTTCCGTCTTCCTACCCGATATTTTGCGGAAGAATTTTTTCTTAACTTACCCTACCCAACAGGTGTGGTATTCCTACCCGACTTCCTACCCGATTAATCGGGTAGGAAATCGGGTAAACACTTTTGTAACTATTAATTTTTGAATCATTTCAACAATTTAATTAAATAACATACACCGATTTAACAATATAATAAATTAATAACACTAAAATCTAAAACAACAACAACAACAATTATAATAAAACACAAGAAAGTATGAATATCAATCCACCATAATTGTTACACAAATACAATAACAATTAATTTAAATTTAAACTTTATGAAATACATTAAAATCATATTAATTAATTAATGCGGGTAGGATAGGGTAGGAATGCAGAAATGGATAGCTCTTCCGTATTACTACCCGATTTAATCGGAAGACCAAAAACTCTTCTGCATTCCTACCCGATTTTTGCGGCTAACCGTTCAGTAGGATAAGGTAGGGTCGGGTAGGGTAGGAACTTGCGGCTAGTCGGAAATTTGAACACCCCTAGTTGCCATCATTATCGTTTATACCAGTGTCAGCATTTTGCTTCACTAGTTCTCTCTCACAAACAGTAGCATAATGCAATGGTGTTTGGCCATCATTGTCCTGCAAACAAACATATACAAGAAAATCAACAAAATTCGAGATGAGAAAATCCATAATGTACTTCATTTTCGTTCATTAGCACTAAATATTTACAAGCTACAAATATCTCAAACTGGAAAGAGGGTGACTCCATGGAGCTCCATCAGGGGAAAAGTCAAAAAAATAAAACCCTTACAGGATACAGAGTGCTATACCACGATCACCAATGCCACATAATTAAAGCCCATGTTCTACGAAAATATCTCAGTACAAAAGCTTCCTATAAACAGAGCAAGATCAAAATTTTGCATTCGCGCAATTCTAAATGCTAACTCTATTTGAAAATGATCACTGCTGTGACAACAAACTTCGCTGCCTACAAGTTCACTCATTTAACTAAATTCACATAAGCCCATAATGTTGCCACTATGGTATGATGGTGTCGCTTGCCAGAAAATAGAACAAAAAATTTTAAATAGAAAATGGCAAATAGTTGCTTTGTTCATTAGAAGGCAGCAAAAGACAATAGATTCACATATACATGTATTCTTGAATCAACTAATGCTTTTTGTTTCAGAAAATGTTCTAGCCAATCCTCCTCCTCCTTTTCTTTTAGAGAAAAGGATTGTTACAATAAATAAGTAATTCCTCACAGTTACTCACCCAAACACAGGCACGTATGTGCGCGCGCGCACACACACACACACAGAAGAGAGATCTTTATGATCAAATGGCAAGGTAATCGTGAAATTTATTTGTTCCCGAGATATATACTTGTCCCAATCATAATGACATCTTGCAAAAGCACGTGTATGAGATAAACCATCATTATCAGCGTCCAAAAACATAAAGGTGTCTGTAATAACAAGCAACATAATCAATCACTAACTTAGAGCAATCAACATACCGATGTTTAAATTACCTGTGCATTTATATCAGCATTCCTGCTTGCAAGCAATTTTGTAATGCTAAGATGAGCCTAGTGCAATGGGGTCCGGCCTTCACTATCTGCAACAATTTCACAAGAACTGTGTCAGAGGGTGTCCATTATTGTTGAATCAATGAAAATGCTTACATCGAGGTGTCACTCAACCTCTTTGAACACATAGTGCAGTCAGAGAACAAAGGAAGAATAGAGATATTGATACTGTAAGGATAATAACAATAAAAGTCAAGCAAAGCCTGGCTGGTAGTAACATGCAACTAAGGTTAGCCACATACTGTGTGGCCGTGTTCCATCTTGATCCATCACTAACACGCTATTAATGAACCCATCCAAAGGTTTATGGGTGAGTTCCTATCTTTACCACTCCAAGTCAATAATACAACAAACTAGCTGAGACATACTTAAATTCCTTGCCATACTCCACTGATTGGATGTGAACAACTAAACCAATATTTCTGTTTGCCAAGACTGAGATTTTCAAGTATGCTTCTTAAGAGTTCTATTCTTTTCCTTTGGGGGGAGGAGGATTTAAACCTTTGACCTCAAGAAGACAATTTTCATAAGGCAAGGAGTACCATTGGACCAAAGGTCCATTGGTTAAGAGTTCTATTCAATGCATGGTGTGATCTCAATTGCTCGCAACCCTCTCAGGCTTTGTTTGTCACAAATCGAGCTTGTAACTTAAGTTGACAAACATCAAATAACTGCAAATCATGGTTCAAAGTATTGGCCGATACGATAAGAGTCGATCGAGTTGTATCCGACTCGACACCTTCCGAAACTATACCGTCACATGATACGTATAAACCCCGAGTTTAATCAGCCAAGTTGTCCAAGTTGTATCTAAGTCAATCCCGAGTCGCCGAGTTATCGTCACCGAATCGGCCGATACGATTCCGCGACGCCGCAGTATGACCTGAATCTCTCGTCACGTTCAACATTTTCTTTTAGATCGTATTATTCGATACCGAGCCGGCACCGATGTGTCTCAAAGCTCTCCGAGTCGATGGCCGATACCGCGACCATGATACAAATAGGCCAAATTAACTCCATTGAGTACGATTCATCCTCTCAACTACAGGTCATAATGCTTATAAAATCTCAGTGGAGCTCCTAACCGGACATAAATGTTAATAAATAAGCAACTAAGAAATAACAAACCCTTTTGATTCAATGAAACACCGCTTTCAATACATTTCAGCAGATTCTCCACATCTCCTTCTCTTGCAAAGACATGTATAGCATCTAATTTTCTGAAAGAAAAACAAACGAGAACAAAAAACTTAAGAACTGCACAACAATTTCTCTTCCCTCCACACACCCAAACCCTAACAAAAATCCCCCTCAGAGTTTGTTTTCTTTGAGAAACTTGATAAGGAACTGATTCAGATATTCACAGGCTGTTGTTCAAAAATTAAACTGACATTCCCTAGGCAGACCAAAATGAATTCAGCAATACAATACATTAAGTCAAAAATTCATTCTTTTTCTCGACATAGTGTAAGAGTCAGGTGGACATGACCATTTTAATATAACCACATCAAGGCCTCAAAGATGTACAACAAACCCTGAATGATAATAGACCTCAACATTTAGAAGTTCTAAGAATCTTACAATTCATTTCCAGATTCCTCCTCATAAACAAAGGTGCCAAATACAGGTCCCATCGGTGCTTTAGTATCTGTACTCGGTGTATCACTATTATCTTCACCCTTTCTCTCCTGTTATTGGCATGTCGAAGAGAGGAAACAAGAGAAAAATGTTTAGCAAATTGCAGAAGAACCACGACGTATATTGATACTAAAACATAACCTTATCATCTTACAACAGTTGAACCAGTAGCCCAAGAAGGATATACCTCCGTACCAATTGCAACATACTCCTGCATTGCTTCTTCTGGGGGCATAGCACCCAATCTCTGCCATGCTTGCCTGCCACAATTGTAGTCTTTCTACGGTTCTACCAGTCAGACATTAATATTTCACACATATTACTTTAATATGAGAGAAATAAAATGAATAAGTAATCCGAATGTTATTAATCCTATTGACTAGTTTCAATTTTTCTGATACACAATAACCCTCTCACAAATTAGTTTAGATGATTTGTGAGAGCATGTTTATATTCTTGTATTCCTCATAATAAAAGCATGCATAGTTTAATATAAATTATTAGAAAGAGAAAAAGAAGAACAAAACAAAAAACCCGAAATAAGTGATGGAAAGTGGTGGTCTACACTACAAAGGGAAGTGCTAATTATTTCTCATTTCCTCACTACCGTATTTCAGAAAAGGAAAAATTTGAAAAGAAAGTTTATGCCAGTTTAGACTTGGAGATCAAAGCATATCACCCTCCTTCCACCCACCTCATCTTGAAAGGTTCATAACCAAAGACAATAAGCCAACATTGTTTTAAAAAGTGGGACCTAAAGAGCAAGAAAAATGTGGATCTTACAATTTCGCAAAAAATAAACCCCCTACCCAAAAAAAGGGAACTTATTACCAAAATACGGTTTTTTTCTAACTTAATTATCAAAATACAGCACTTTTGAACTAATTTACCAACTAGAGTACTTTTTAAAAACGGATTCAATAACTCCGTTTCGTTAAAAAGGCGGATTCAATAACCCTGCTTTTGTTAAAAAATCGGATTCAACAACCCTACTTCTACTAAAAATCGGATTCAACAAACCCGCTTTTGCTAAAAAATGGAATGAACAACCCCGCTTTTATAAAAAAAAAAATTGGGTTGTGGGAAAAGCGTGTTTAGTAAACACACTTTTTAAGCTTTTTACCCAGCTTTGCCAATAATTTTCATTTTTCCTCACTATTCCAATTAACTGCAATTAAAAATGCCGTGCAGCCTGACATTGCTGCTCCTGGGGTTAATATCTTGGCCTCCTGGTCCCCTTCTTCTTCTGCCTTACCGCCTAATGTCAGTCCAAATCAACTACTTCCACTTCAATTCAAAATTGAATCTGGAACCTCCATGGCTTGTCCCCATATATCTGGTATTGTTGCTCTGCTCAAAGCCATCCATCCCGGATGGAGCCCTGCTGCGATTAAGTCTGCCCTGGTTACCACAGGTAAGTTACATGTACTAGATTGCCCCGTTTAATTATTCCAACAATCTAGTAGTTGAACATATGGGGAGGGAATGCTTCTTGATGCCTCGTCCATAATTTTATTTTACAGATACTAGTTGGTGTATACGTGCTTTGCACGTGAACAATATCATTATTTAGCACCAAAATTAAAAAAAGTGATTCCAACATTACAAATAGCTGAATTAAGCTCAATAAAATTGTGATTTTAATATTTTTTTTTTTTTGAGAGTGGGGGATTAAAGGCTGAAAAAGTTTCAATCTCTATTTGCCTGGCCCAAAATAAATAATATTTTTCAAAGATACATAAACCAATGCCTTTAAAGCTCAAGAAGTAAACTTCTGACACAAAAATTCAATCAAAGTATTAGATAAATTATTGTGATTATTGTAATTCCAACACCTTAATTAATTTGACATGCATTAAGCAAAAATAGTATGATTAAACTCAATAAAATAGTGTTTATATATTGATCTTTATTTTGTAAAATCTAATTATATTTGGCATTATAAATATACACTTAATGAAGAGATAGACTATCTAACATTCAGTTATGTCATATACATGACATGCTCACCCGAAAAGAGCATCACAAAATCTTACTTCTCTAACTACTTATTGTTTAATGCTTTTACAGATTTCTTGAAATATTTTTTTCAAGATAGAATGAAAAAAAATAATAAAGAGTTGAAGTTGAAAGTAATTACTCAACCATCAACATACAAGGATAAGCCATAAGCTATTTTTATTTTTGGGAAAAATGCAAGCCCCCACACAAATAAATAAGGACAAAGGTAATTACCTAAAAATTGAGTTTTACGATATAGAGAGAATACTTTCACATCAAACAATACATCAAGTAAGAACATTTTTACAGCAATTCTCGAAACCCAGTAGGAAAGAGGGAAAAAGTTTTAAAATTTTTTTGTAGTTACCATAAACTCTTGATTTTTTCATGTCCATAAAACCCAAATATCAAGAAAATTTGTAAGCTTTCTTGTAGCCACAAAAAATTTTTGGTTTAAAAACATTAAAATCTCAAATAAATTCATGTGGTTAGAATTAGAAGACCAAAAAGTTACCAAGTTCATTATGTGGAGAAACAAAAAGGTGGTAGTGTATTGTTTTGTTATTACTCATAATGATATGAGTATCATTAAAAATCAATAATTAAAAGAAAATTAATTTAAGGAGATGAAAGAATAAGAGAGGAGCACGTAATTAATTATAGAAGATAGAAAATTATTGAAGGGAATTATATGTTTTATGAAGGATATTATAGTCAATCAAAAGTTTTCATTTAGATTTCTTTTATTAGTAGTATAGATATAGATATACAGAAAAGATTAGTGCCTTTGATGGGTTTGAGTTACTCGTCTGAACATGTCCTCTGACTCTCTCATTCTTTCTTTTTGACTACTGCACCCAGCCTCTGTAAAGTATGGATATGATCAATGTGCTACTGCTGAGGGAGCTCCACACAAGAAGGCCGACCCATTTGATTATGGTGGTGGTCATGTAGATCCTAACAAAGCCATAGGCCCTGGTCTCATATACGACATGAACATTGAAGATTACGCCCTCTTCCTTTGTTCCATGGACTACAATGAAACTGCCATTAGCTGGCTGAATGAGGCTCAGACTCCATGCCGTAAACAAAACAACTTCCTAGCAAACTTTAATCTTCCATCTATCTCTATTCCAGTTTTGCGTAAAAAGCGTGTTTAATAAACATGCTTTTCATGAAAAGCTCACGCTTTTTACACTGCCCAAATTTTTTTTTTTAAAAAAAAGCGGGATTGTTGAATCCGCTTTTGTTGGAGTTATTGAATCCGCTTTTAAAAAATACCGTAGTTTGGTAAATAAGTTCAAAAGTGCTATATTTTGGTAATTAAGTTAGTAAAGAACCGTATTTTGGTAATAAATTCCAAAAAAAGGGGGGAAAAGAGAGGAAAGAACTCAATGGCATTGGAGTTGTCTCTGAGGTTTGAAGTATTTTACCTGAACCTATGTCATATTAGATATTAATCACGTTGTTCTCTTTTTAAATGTTAAGACTCTAAAAAATCAAGAGAGCCCTACTTCACAATGATGTCACTGCATTGGTTAATTTGATACTTCTCAAGCATCGTTTAGCACTCCACAATTGGCACAATATCTATTAACAGTAGCAGCCATCAAATTATCCTAAGTAGCATAAAATCTCTAAGTTTAGCAGTAAAGTAATCTCTCCACCAAATCAAACCTTCCAGCTTCAAGTTTCATAGTTGTCTATGTACATACCACAACCAATCAAACTCTTCACCTCAAATTTATCTTCATCACAGCCAGGCATCAAATATAATCAAATACAATTATGTTTCAATATAAATCATTGCCAAAGAGAATCAGAATCACAGAGCATTACCACTTGGCGCGAGCTGTAATTTTGAGCGGCGAGGGCTTAGAAGCACCACACGGACCCTCGGTGGCTATCTTATAAAGCCCATAAATCTGCAATTGCACATCTTGGGACACCTTTTGCGATGACCGGTCAACAGCGGTGGCGGCCACAAACGCCGTAGCAGCACTAAATACCTCGTCCAGTTCAGTACTCTCAACTCCTTCCCAATCATCATCATCGTCATAATCACCACCAACCTCCGTACTCTGATCGCTTTTTCTACAAACAAATGGTTAGTCCTCTTTCAAAATCCTAGAAATATCTGCTTCATTCCGAGCATCCGAATTGTCGGGAACGAGTTTGGCCTTGGTTTCTGAGGTTTTGATTCTGTTTCGACCAAATCACTGCGAACGATGCGGAGATTTTCTCCTCGGAAGGAAAAAATTACAGACGAGCTTAGCGAGAAGGAAAGAGAATATGACGCCTAAAAATATTGATCGAAGGTAGGGCTAATCTGACTTCGTACCCTCAAAGTTTAAAAATATTACTCCTTCCGTTCCTAAATATTTGTCATTTTTTCCATTTTTATTTATTCCATAATATCTGTCGTTTCATGATACCAAAGCATAATTAATATTTTTTCTTCCAAATTTACCCTTAACTCTTCAATGCATTAGATTAGGTGTAAGCTAAGTGTCTTTCATATTCATTTCTTTCCCAATACGTATTGAATAAGGGTATTTTAGTCTTGTGCAATTATTTTTTACTCATATTAGAGCTATTTAATAGCTTCCTTAATCCCTGTGTAAAAACCTTAAACGACAGATATTTAGGAACGGAGGGTGTAATTTATATCTGAAACGTTTATTTTACTATTAAAAGAGTTTGGATTAATTATAAATTACATCCTTCAAAGTTTAAATATTTTATATTTATGATTTAAAAAGAATTTCATCAATTAATACTCATTAAATAGCTCTCAATTATATCATGTCATAACATTTTCGTGTCGTATTCGAACCGATAAAAAAATATTTTTAACACAAAAAATATTTTCGTGTCCAGTCAAGTGTGTTGTATCATATATTTCACATTTACAACAATTCTTATAATACTATTTAAGATTTTTTTAAATTTAAAAAAATACTTATTTTTTACTTATAATACTTGTTAAATAACAATTTTCTATTTACAGTTATGTTATTTGTATCCAACTTTAATTTGAGTAAACAAAGAAAATATTTGTGTTTAACTGTAGACAAAAAAATTATTTAACAAGTATTAATGGATGGATTTAGATCATAAATATGAAATATTTAAATTTTAAAAGGTACAATTTATAATTAGTTCAAACTTTTTTAACGGCAAAATTGACGAAGTTAACTCTGGGTAAATATTAATACGAATTTATATCTTTCAAGATATAATTAGATATTTTTAAATTTTAAGAGTACAAATTAAAATTTGAACTACCTTTCGAAGTGTAAATTGAGATTAGGGCTTGAAGATATTGCTGCCACTCAGCCATTGCGATGAATTGAAAATTAAACCCTAGAAAGCTGGTAAAAAAAAGCTCTATATAGATGAATGTAGGAGAAATATTTCAAACACGTCTAATTTCTTCGACAAACAAGTATAATTTTATATTTAAATTTTGAGAACAAGGTTTCCCGCCAAAACCATCAGCCTCCTTCCTTCCTGTCCGTCACCAGTCCACCACACGCCATGGAAGTTATAAAAATCAACAGCATTCGTCAGCTTCCATAAATCTAGTTTTTAACCCTACATCTATGATGGGACATTTCTGAGATAGGAGAAGATCACGACACGTGGCCTCGACATTAGGATCCGGCTCCTCTGCTATTCGGGAGGAACAGCAGCGCCTGCTGTTCTTAAAACGGCACAATTTTGTGCCTTTTTTTAAAAAATCAATCAGACCCAAAAGCAATGGCTGGACCACATAAATAGATCAGTAACTCATGTAGTATAATTTTTTTAAAAATTTTGTGTACATATTAAAATTCGAGCCGACTAATTAAAATTTAAGTCGATTAAAAATTATATTTTTTACGTATTAAAATTTGAGCCGATTAAAATTCTATTCGAGACTCAAATCAAATTTTAATCGATCCAATTTTTTATACATTAAAAAATATAAATTTTAATTGACTCAAATTTTAATACATAAAAAATCAATTTGAATCAATTTGAATCGAATTTTAATAAATAAAAAAAATATAAATTTTAATCGATTCGAACCAAATTTTATTGGGGACTAGAACACTAGTATGTTCAGTATAAAACAATTTTTTTTTGGAAAAGTTTCTAGTTTATTATATCTTTAAAAACACCCATTCAATTATCAAAAACATGATTGACATCCCCTTTTTATTAAACCACCATTTATAATAAAAATAAATTATCTAAAATACTAAAATTTTCCCCTATATAAATTCTAAACAATCTTTCTATATAAAATTATATTAAAATTCGAGTCGATTCAAATTTATTTTTCTACATATTAAAATTTGAGCAGACTAAAATTCTTTTTTTTTTTTTACATATTAAATTTGAGTTGTTTAAAATTTGATTCGAACTGATTAAATTTATTTTTTTTACGTATTAAAATTTGAGCCTATTAAAATTCTTTTACGTATTAAAATTCGAGTGGATTTGAGCTTTACTTAAGCTGTTAGTCCTGATTAAAATTTGATTCGAATCGATTAAAATTTATATTTTTTTATTTATTAAAATTCGATTCAAATTGATTCAAATTGATTTTTTACGTATTAAAATTTGAGTCAATTAAAATTTATATTTTTTAATGTATAAAAAATTGGATCGATTAAAATTTGATTTGAGTCTCGAATAGAATTTTAATCGGCTCAAATTTTAATACGTAAAAAATATAATTTTTAGTGGACTTAAATTTTAATTAGTCGACTCGAATTTTAATATGTACAAAAATTTTAAAAAAAATTTATACTACATGAGTCACTGATCTATCTATGTGGTCCAACCCTTGCTTTTGGGTCTGATTGATTTTTTAAAAAAGGCACAAAACTGTGCCGTTTTAAGAACAGCAGATGAGCCGGATCCCTAGGCATTACGAGCGCCCTTCTCTGCGATGAAAACACGTGGTGTCGGCGCCGAGAATACTGTCCTCCATATTTAAAGACACGTGTCCTCGGACACGAAGCACCCTCGAAAGGCGAGGGACTGCAGAAGTTTTCCTATCCAACTACGTACCCTCAGTGCCGAGAGTATACTCATCACAAGGTCATTATTTGTCCTCGGCGCCGAGGGATACTAGCTGGGGCCATGCCCCTGCCTCATGATTCCTATGTCTAGAAAAGATTACCGACTGACAACTGATTAGCCTTTGTTAGACTAGGAATCATGAAGACACTCTGCACAAGGGAGTCAGAATGTCAGGCCTAACACGACATCCCCCCAAGGGGAGTAGGACGCATGGCATAAAGTGCATAATCAGGGGCAGGCGGACAAGGATGCCCCTGATGACATAAGACTATTACAAACAAGCATTTAATGAATCCTCAACTGATGGAATGTCTACATTGACATAAGAAACCGAGATATGATGGGTACTAAATGCTCCGGTGTCAGGGCATTTAATGACTCATCCTTGAAGGAAGAACATTGAATGCTCTGGGAACCGAGCATTCAATATCCTTCCATAAAAGGAAGAGCTTTGATTGCTCAGGAACCCGAACAGTTAATAATGGGGTCTTCCCCATACGGAATAAGGGGCACACTGCCCCACCTCTGAATGCTACCTACTTTCTAGACTATTAGCAATGATAAGTTCGGGTGGGTATAAATAGCTTCAAAAAACACATTGTAAATGTACGCAAAATCACTTGCAAAAGAATATATACTGTAACACCCCAAATACCACCCTGGACGGCATTACATTCTAAAACATTCACATCATGAGAGCACTAAATATATATCCATCAAATAAGAAACATTCTTAATTTTTTAACAAAATTTGGGCAGAGTCTCCTTTGTACAGGAAGCTCCACCCAAAAATCACAACCTGTGCAATTCTATTAACTTGACCACACAGGGTTCATTTAACCATCATAAAATAAACTTTCATTCACCATATATCATATCCACACTATTATCCCAAAAGAATAGGCCAAGCAATGACATTTACATTCCAAGAGAATTAAAGTACACTTGCAGCGGAATAACAAAATATTAGACTTTACATGATCTCCAAATAAACTCTCTAGTCTAGTACAAAAGAAGCTATATCTCTACATGTCCACCTCGGGATCTAGGTACCTCTCCAAGGAAGCTTCCCCAAGGCCTAGCTCATTCACACCGAGCTCCTCCTCTAAAGCCAAATCTGAAAAATATTAATTGTAGGGGATGAGCACGAAACTCTGTAGCAAGATCTTCCCAAACTCAAACAAGGTTTAGAAAAACATATAAAACGGTTGGTCTCATTTTCACAAATAGCATATATACCATTTTGAAGGAAAAGCAGGATATTTTAAATAGATCTCAAGTTTAAATGTTCGTAATAATTTAAATGAACCGTAAAACTCAGTCACAATTATCACCATAACCATTTCCAACAGGTTCTTGTGGAGTCCCATACCTCCACAAGCACTTGTTGGAAACCATTCCGTAACAATAATAATAATCTCATGTTCTCATGTATATTGGTTCATCCCCGTACCATGTATGTTGATTGCTTCTCATGAATCTACCCAACGATTATACCTAGTCCACCTATTTACATCATAATCACAAGCACTATAGGAAAGGGCGTCTACCATCCCAATGGCAGTGACGAGTCCCTTCCTAGGAAAAGTATACTATCCCTTATTCGAACTCCAGTGAACGATAGTGGTTTCATTACCAAATGACAACCCACTACAAGTGCTAGGAAACCATCTCACCCCCACTGGGGTAGACTAACCTCTAACACTCTACGACATCTCTCGAAGGCAATCCAAGTCCCTCACAACAACCATACAATTGAGGAAACCAAAATATTCTCAATTCATCAACATTTCAAGGAATTACCAAATTCCACAATTTCTCATTTATAATTCAAGTATCACAATTGTACCACTCTCAATATACTACAAGAATAAGGGATTAAAATATGCAAGAGATCATATCAATAAAACCTTCACAATCTTGATATCAAAATTCTAGGGTTTTCCAAACAAAACATAATTTCTTGGAACTAGAACAAGGATTTGATGAAAACATGATTTAATCAACTATAGGCATTTAGAAATCAATAATCCATGTATTTTGCATAACCCAAATAGGAAATTTCTAAAACTACTATTTTGGAAATTCAAGAACAAGGTCTCATGAACCCAAACATACATTTTGTTCAAAATCATGTTTCAATAAACAAGAAACCAAGAATTCTTAACTATTTATCATATAACTATCAAGAATATGGAAAACATACATATATAATAACCCTAGCCTCAATGTAAGAGAAAGAGAAGAAATCCCCTACCTTGAATCCAAGAGTTGTAAGCTAACCCAAGCTCCAAAGATCTCCTTCCTCCCTTCTCCTTCTCCTTCTTGTCTTCTCTTAGGGTTCTAAGAGATGTGGGTAAGGGTGTAGTGAAAGTGTATAGGAAGAGATGAGAAGAATGGTGTTCTTGAGAAATTTCGGTTTTGATTTCTATGAGGTGTGAATCTATCTTGATCTTGGTATTTTTCTCTTTCTTTATCTCCTCCTAGGGCTCTAAGATGTTTGTGGGGAGGATGAGATGAAGAATGGGGCAAATAGGGCTTGGAATGGGTGTTTTAAAACCCAAAATCCCGACTTTTTACTGTTCGGGAAGGCTCCAATCAAAGGGTACCGGTACCGGGTACCGGTACCAATTAGCTACTGGTTCCGGGGTACCGGTACTGGGTACCGGTACTGTTTGGCTGCTTCGACTTCCAGGGCAGTTTTGACCCTTTTAGAGGTCGAATTGGAAAATTTCCAAGAGATACACTTTTGTAGCCCTAGATGTCTACTATCTACTGTCAAAATTTCAGATCAATTGGATGTAAGAATAAAAAGTTATGACCAAAATACTAGAAGGTGTCTCAACTCATTTTTACCCAAAAATTTCTCTAAGTGTGTTTTCACTCCGGAATACTTCCTAACTTCCAATACACCTCATATTACCTCTCCCAAGGTTGTTCGACCTTCCGGATTCAATGGAGACCTTATTTTGACCTAGAAATATTCAGAAACTTCCATAATCCCTTTCCTCAAGTTTACACACCTTCGAAACTTAAACTTCCCAATCAATTTGTATTTCTAGTTTTTGTTTTTATTACTACCGTCACTACACCTATCTACATTTTTTTACATCAATTATTTACTATATATCTATATACATATATAAAAGAACATGTGGGGTGTTACAATCCACCCCCCTTAAAGAAAGTTTCGTCCTCGAAACTTAGTTGTAGGGTTGGTCTATCTAATTCTCATTTGGCCATGATGTCTCCACTTCTATTCATCCTTAAATATCAAAGTCAAGATTAACATAAAACTTCATATCCTAAGGTTTACATTCGTCCCTTCAACTTATTTCCTATTCCTCGGATATCACTTCTCTTTTAAATTTCACCAATCAATTCAATCAAACTCATATTTGCTTCTTACATGTATCTTCTTCATAAGCATATCAAATAACTCAAATGCAATTCCACCATTAGGGTTAGTCATCCTTCCTATACTAACATCCTGGTGTAACACAAAATTTTGTTACTGGCATCACGGTAAGATTTATCTCAATTCCTGAAAATAGATACAACGTTCTTCAAGATTTCGTATCTCACAACCCAAGAGGAATTCCCAATCTTGAAATCTACCATAATTTCAATTCATAACTACACACTCCACACCAGTCAAGGTTCTAAGATCAACTCTTAGATTTCACCTCAATTTGTACCTTCTCATAATACTCCTTATTGTCACCATTATAGTCATTAATCCAATGGCTCGCTGCGCACTCTGATATAATTTATAATCCACCGATTCACAAGTCAAAATATGCTACAAGATAAGAACTTCGCACAGATTTGAAAGTTCTGAGAGAGTAATCTTAGATTCCACCAAAGTATACAATTGAAACCTGATCGCACTTGTTTTCCAATTATAGCTTCCAAAATGTGTACACTAACGATCCATCCCATCCATTCAAAAGGGAAATTTTTTTTTTTTTAATTAACCAGCTATAATACTTAAGCTAAGGATCAAGTTATATCTCCAAGATATTTGCTCTTGATCTCCAATCTTGAGCTAGAGCTAATAACCATTTAATCAATTCTTAGTGGCTTTCATTAACATCACAACTCTTTTCGCGATGTCTATACTTCTGAATCCCTATGATACTATCTACCTTAATATATATCGATTAATATGCCAAAATATGAAGAAAGATGGTTAAGGATCCCAAAATATCTCTCCATTCCCTATCACCCGACTTCTCATGATATAATCAAAATTAAAACAAGGCTCCAAATGGTTAAACCAATGTTCCTCAATTTCACCATTTTAGTCATCATAGGGTTACTCATTATTCATAATCCCCAAGGTAATTAATAATTTGCTAATTCATAGCCTAACCTAAGTCGTTTATCCCCAAAAACTATAGAGAGTTCCTGCATTCATATCAAAGTCAATATTCATAGATATCATCATTGAGTCTTTAAATTTACATCTTCACAATTATCACCATCAACCATAAGGTTCAAATCTTCTATATTCATACTAACAATCCCCAAGTATAACTAATCATTCCGATCTTAACAAGATACTAAATGAGACAAGAATAAGAACGTCCTATTCCCCTAACACAAATCCAATGACATTAAAAGATTTCCTAGAACAATAGAAGTTCACCTCAAATTTGAGATATCATCCTCTTTTATGTCTATAAATTCGCTTTCCTAAATTGACCTCAATTCTCAATAAGGATTTGCAATACAAGTCAACTATTAACCCCATACTCAAACAGGAGATTCCTGATTGTTAATGCTTTAGAGAGTCCATGTGTAGTCAACTAGGTCCACAACGAAGTAAGAGTACCTAAGTACAACATCCTCAATGAGTATCCTATGTATGACCCTCCTAAACCATCAATACTTCCAAAGTAAATTTAATCAACCCTCCATAATACTTTCAAACCCATATTGGTAACCTCAAGTTTGTGGTTATGAAAACAAAATCCGATCCACATTTCTTTTCCAATATCGATGACTTTTAGACAACACACATAACCTTCCGTAACCTTATTATTCCCACTTAGTCCATCTTAAAAACATCTAAATAAACCTTATCTCCACACATCCCAATTGGGTTATCATATCTCCTCGACTTCCAAAAAGATAAGCAACACCAATAGTATAATAGATCAATTAAGTCTATACACCACCAAATCATAGTTGCCTTTTATATTGTTATCCATCAAAATCACTTCAATCAAGGTGGGGGTGTCTCTCAATCAAAGCCTAAATCATGGGGAAGTTCACTTAAGGATAGGTCCTTCGGAATCTAAGAAGAAAGTAAAACACTTTACTGTCCAAAGAACACTAGAGTGCAGATTTTTGACCAACTTCGAAGAATAAACTGATTTGACTCGGATATTTTGAGCATGCGCGACCTATATGGTTGGAAAGATATACGAGTTAAGGTTCTAACAAAAATAACGGTGCACAATTTGGACTTTCCAATCAAGAGTTATGAACAAATTGGTGCGAGGTAATCTGTAGGACTGTTTAGTTCCTTTAACTTGTCTAACTCGAGTTTGGGTGTCTTCGTCACACATCCTATCTCATACCCATCTCCAAGATAGATAATATGACTTGCACAAATATCCATGCCTAGCATGATTTACAACCAAAAGCCAAATTACCATCTGTCTCCTCGAATAGTCCAAAACGACATGATATGAAACTAAAATATCCATCCCAAAATTTTCGTCAACTCCTCAAAGCTAGATAATCCATGAATTCGAGCAAATAATTAATCCCTCACCTAACTAAACAACAAATCACACTTATCTTCTAAACATCTAACTTCAAACCAATCAAAACTTAAAATTTCTTCATCCTAAACTAATACTCCAGTGATAGTCCACAACCTACAGCTCCCATGTAAGACCTAATTCCTAAGCTCTGATACCAACTTTGTAACACCCCAAATACCACCCTGGACGGCATTACATTCTAAAACATTCACATCATGAGAGCACTAAATATATATCCATCAAATAAGAAACATTCTTAATTTTTTTAACAAAATTTGGGCAGAGTCTCCTTTGTACAGGAAGCTCCACCCAAAAATCACAACCTGTGCAATTCTATTAACTTGACCACACAGGGTTCATTTAACCATCATAAAATAAACTTTCATTCACCATATATCATATCCACACTATTATCCCAAAAGAATAGGCCAAGCAATGACATTTACATTCCAAGAGAATTAAAGTACACTTGCAGCGGAATAACAAAATATTAGACTTTACATGATCTCCAAATAAACTCTCTAGTCTAGTACAAAAGAAGCTATATCTCTACATGTCCACCTCGGGATCTAGGTACCTCTCCAAGGAAGCTTCCCCAAGGCCCGGCTCATTCACACCGAGCTCCTCCTCTAAAGCCAAATCTGAAAAATATTAATTGTAGGGGATGAGCACGAAACTCTGTAGCAAGATCTTCCCAAACTCAAACAAGGTTTAGAAAAACATATAAAACGGTTGGTCTCATTTTCACAAATAGCATATATACCATTTTGAAGGAAAAGCAGGATATTTTAAATAGATCTCAAGTTTAAATGTTCGTAATAATTTAAATGAACCGTAAAACTCAGTCACAATTATCACCATAACCATTTCCAACAGGTTCTTGTGGAGTCCCATACCTCCACAAGCACTTGTTGGAAACCATTCCGTAACAATAATAATAATCTCATGTTCTCATGTATATTGGTTCATCCCCGTACCATGTATGTTGATTGCTTCTCATGAATCTACCCAACGATTATACCTAGTCCACCTATTTACATCATAATCACAAGCACTATAGGAAAGGGCGTCTACCATCCCAATGGCAGTGACGAGTCCCTTCCTAGGAAAAGTATACTATCCCTTGTTCGAACTCCAGTGAACGATAGTGGTTTCATTACCAAATGACAACCCACTACAAGTGCTAGGAAACCATCTCACCCCCACTGGGGTAGACTAACCTCTAACACTCTACGACATCTCTCGAAGGCAATCCAAGTCCCTCACAACAACCATACAATTGAGGAAACCAAAATATTCTCAATTCATCAACATTTCAAGGAATTACCAAATTCCACAATTTCTCATTTATAATTCAAGTATCACAATTGTACCACTCTCAATATACTACAAGAATAAGGGATTAAAATATGCAAGAGATCATATCAATAAAACCTTCACAATCTTGATATCAAAATTCTAGGGTTTTCCAAACAAAACATAATTTCTTGGAACTAGAACAAGGATTTGATGAAAACATGATTTAATCAACTATAGGCATTTAGAAATCAATAATCCATGTATTTTGCATAACCCAAATAGGAAATTTCTAAAACTACTATTTTGGAAATTCAAGAACAAGGTCTCATGAACCCAAACATACATTTTGTTCAAAATCATGTTTCAATAAACAAGGAACCAAGAATTCTTAACTATTTATCATATAACTATCAAGAATATGGAAAACATACATATATAATAACCCTAGCCTCAATGTAAGAGAAAGAGAAGAAATCCCCTACCTTGAATCCAAGAGTTGTAAGCTAACCCAAGCTCCAAAGATCTCCTTCCTCCCTTCTCCTTCTCCTTCTTGTCTTCTCTTAGGGTTCTAAGAGATGTGGGTAAGGGTGTAGTGAAAGTGTATAGGAAGAGATGAGAAGAATGGTGTTCTTGAGAAATTTCGGTTTTGATTTCTATGAGGTGTGAATCTATCTTGATCTTGGTATTTTTCCCTTTCTTTATCTCCTCCTAGGGCTCTAAGATGTTTGTGGGGAGGATGAGATGAAGAATGGGGCAAATAGGGCTTGGAATGGGTGTTTTAAAACCCAAAATCCCGACTTTTTACTGTTCGGGAAGGCTCCAATCAAAGGGTACCGGTACCGGGTACCGGTACCAATTAGCTACTGGTTCCGGGGTACCGGTACTGGGTACCGGTACTGTTTGGCTGCTTCGACTTCCAGGGCAGTTTTGACCCTTTTAGAGGTCGAATTGGAAAATTTCCAAGAGATACACTTTTGTAGCCCTAGATGTATACTATCTACTGTCAAAATTTCAGATCAATTGGATGTAAGAATAAAAAGTTATGGCCAAAATACTAGAAGGTGTCTCAACTCATTTTTACCCAAAAATTTCTCTAAGTGTGTTTTCACTCCGGAATACTTCCTAACTTCCAATACACCTCATATTACCTCTCCCAAGGTTGTTCGACCTTCCGGATTCAATGGAGACCTTATTTTGACCTAGAAATATTCAGAAACTTCCATAATCCCTTTCCTCAAGTTTACACACCTTCGAAACTTAAACTTCCCAATCAATTTGTATTTCTAGTTTTTGTTTTTATTACTACCGTCACTACACCTATCTACATTTTTTTACATCAATTATTTACTATATATCTATATACATATATAAAAGAACATGTGGGGTGTTACAATCCACCCCCCTTAAAGAAAGTTTCGTCCTCGAAACTTAGTTGTAGGGTTGGTCTATCTAATTCTCATTTGGCCATGATGTCTCCACTTCTATTCATCCTTAAATATCAAAGTCAAGATTAACATAAAACTTCATATCCTAAGGTTTACATTCGTCCCTTCAACTTATTTCCTATTCCTCGGATATCACTTCTCTTTTAAATTTCACCAATCAATTCAATCAAACTCATATTTGCTTCTTACATGTATCTTCTTCATAAGCATATCAAATAACTCAAATGCAATTCCACCATTAGGGTTAGTCATCCTTCCTATACTAACATCCTGGTGTAACACAAAATTTTGTTACTGGCATCACGGTAAGATTTATCTCAATTCCTGAAAATAGATACAACGTTCTTCAAGATTTCGTATCTCACAACCCAAGAGGAATTCCCAATCTTGAAATCTACCATAATTTCAATTCATAACTACACACTCCACACCAGTCAAGGTTCTAAGATCAACTCTTAGATTTCACCTCAATTTGTACCTTCTCATAATACTCCTTATTGTCACCATTATAGTCATTAATCCAATGGCTCGCTGCGCACTCTGATATAATTTATAATCCACCGATTCACAAGTCAAAATATGCTACAAGATAAGAACTTCGCACAGATTTGAAAGTTCTGAGAGAGTAATCTTAGATTCCACCAAAGTATACAATTGAAACCTGATCGCACTTGTTTTCCAATTATAGCTTCCAAAATGTGTACACTAACGATCCATCCCATCCATTCAAAAGGGAAATTTTTTTTTTTTAATTAACCAGCTATAATACTTAAGCTAAGGATCAAGTTATATCTCCAAGATATTTGCTCTTGATCTCCAATCTTGAGCTAGAGCTAATAACCATTTAATCAATTCTTAGTGGCTTTCATTAACATCACAACTCTTTTCGCGATGTCTATACTTCTGAATCCCTATGATACTATCTACCTTAATATATATCGATTAATATGCCAAAATATGAAGAAAGATGGTTAAGGATCCCAAAATATCTCTCCATTCCCTATCACCCGACTTCTCATGATATAATCAAAATTAAAACAAGGCTCCAAATGGTTAAACCAATGTTCCTCAATTTCACCATTTTAGTCATCATAGGGTTACTCATTATTCATAATCCCCAAGGTAATTAATAATTTGCTAATTCATAGCCTAACCTAAGTCGTTTATCCCCAAAAACTATAGAGAGTTCCTGCATTCATATCAAAGTCAATATTCATAGATATCATCATTGAGTCTTTAAATTTACATCTTCACAATTATCACCATCAACCATAAGGTTCAAATCTTCTATATTCATACTAACAATCCCCAAGTATAACTAATCATTCCGATCTTAACAAGATACTAAATGAGACAAGAATAAGAACGTCCTATTCCCCTAACACAAATCCAATGACATTAAAAGATTTCCTAGAACAATAGAAGTTCACCTCAAATTTGAGATATCATCCTCTTTTATGTCTATAAATTCGCTTTCCTAAATTGACCTCAATTCTCAATAAGGATTTGCAATACAAGTCAACTATTAACCCCATACTCAAACAGGAGATTCCTGATTGTTAATGCTTTAGAGAGTCCATGTGTAGTCAACTAGGTCCACAACGAAGTAAGAGTACCTAAGTACAACATCCTCAATGAGTATCCTATGTATGACCCTCCTAAACCATCAATACTTCCAAAGTAAATTTAATCAACCCTCCATAATACTTTCAAACCCATATTGGTAACCTCAAGTTTGTGGTTATGAAAACAAAATCCGATCCACATTTCTTTTCCAATATCGATGACTTTTAGACAACACACATAACCTTCCGTAACCTTATTATTCCCACTTAGTCCATCTTAAAAACATCTAAATAAACCTTATCTCCACACATCCCAATTGGGTTATCATATCTCCTCGACTTCCAAAAAGATAAGCAACACCAATAGTATAATAGATCAATTAAGTCTATACACCACCAAATCATAGTTGCCTTTTATATTGTTATCCATCAAAATCACTTCAATCAAGGTGGGGGTGTCTCTCAATCAAAGCCTAAATCATGGGGAAGTTCACTTAAGGATAGGTCCTTCGGAATCTAAGAAGAAAGTAAAACACTTTACTGTCCAAAGAACACTAGAGTGCAGATTTTTGACCAACTTCGAAGAATAAACTGATTTGACTCGGATATTTTGAGCATGCGCGACCTATATGGTTGGAAAGATATACGAGTTAGGGTTCTAACAAAAATAACGGTGCACAATTTGGACTTTCCAATCAAGAGTTATGAACAAATTGGTGCGAGGTAATCTGTAGGACTGTTTAGTTCCTTTAACTTGTCTAACTCGAGTTTGGGTGTCTTCGTCACACATCCTATCTCATACCCATCTCCAAGATAGATAATATGACTTGCACAAATATCCATGCCTAGCATGATTTACAACCAAAAGCCAAATTACCATCTGTCTCCTCGAATAGTCCAAAACGACATGATATGAAACTAAAATATCCATCCCAAAATTTTCGTCAACTCCTCAAAGCTAGATAATCCATGAATTCGAGCAAATAATTAATCCCTCACCTAACTAAACAACAAATCACACTTATCTTCTAAACATCTAACTTCAAACCAATCAAAACTTAAAATTTCTTCATCCTAAACTAATACTCCAGTGATAGTCCACAACCTACAGCTCCCATGTAAGACCTAATTCCTAAGCTCTGATACCAACTTTGTAACACCCCAAATACCACCCTGGACGGCATTACATTCTAAAACATTCACATCATGAGAGCACTAAATATATATCCATCAAATAAGAAACATTCTTAATTTTTTTAACAAAATTTGGGCAGAGTCTCCTTTGTACAGGAAGCTCCACCCAAAAATCACAACCTGTGCAATTCTATTAACTTGACCACACAGGGTTCATTTAACCATCATAAAATAAACTTTCATTCACCATATATCATATCCACACTATTATCCCAAAAGAATAGGCCAAGCAATGACATTTACATTCCAAGAGAATTAAAGTACACTTGCAGCGGAATAACAAAATATTAGACTTTACATGATCTCCAAATAAACTCTCTAGTCTAGTACAAAAGAAGCTATATCTCTACATGTCCACCTCGGGATCTAGGTACCTCTCCAAGGAAGCTTCCCCAAGGCCCGGCTCATTCACACCGAGCTCCTCCTCTAAAGCCAAATCTGAAAAATATTAATTGTAGGGGATGAGCACGAAACTCTGTAGCAAGATCTTCCCAAACTCAAACAAGGTTTAGAAAAACATATAAAACGGTTGGTCTCATTTTCACAAATAGCATATATACCATTTTGAAGGAAAAGCAGGATATTTTAAATAGATCTCAAGTTTAAATGTTCGTAATAATTTAAATGAACCGTAAAACTCAGTCACAATTATCACCATAACCATTTCCAACAGGTTCTTGTGGAGTCCCATACCTCCACAAGCACTTGTTGGAAACCATTCCGTAACAATAATAATAATCTCATGTTCTCATGTATATTGGTTCATCCCCGTACCATGTATGTTGATTGCTTCTCATGAATCTACCCAACGATTATACCTAGTCCACCTATTTACATCATAATCACAAGCACTATAGGAAAGGGCGTCTACCATCCCAATGGCAGTGACGAGTCCCTTCCTAGGAAAAGTATACTATCCCTTGTTCGAACTCCAGTGAACGATAGTGGTTTCATTACCAAATGACAACCCACTACAAGTGCTAGGAAACCATCTCACCCCCACTGGGGTAGACTAACCTCTAACACTCTACGACATCTCTCGAAGGCAATCCAAGTCCCTCACAACAACCATACAATTGAGGAAACCAAAATATTCTCAATTCATCAACATTTCAAGGAATTACCAAATTCCACAATTTCTCATTTATAATTCAAGTATCACAATTGTACCACTCTCAATATACTACAAGAATAAGGGATTAAAATATGCAAGAGATCATATCAATAAAACCTTCACAATCTTGATATCAAAATTCTAGGGTTTTCCAAACAAAACATAATTTCTTGGAACTAGAACAAGGATTTGATGAAAACATGATTTAATCAACTATAGGCATTTAGAAATCAATAATCCATGTATTTTGCATAACCCAAATAGGAAATTTCTAAAACTACTATTTTGGAAATTCAAGAACAAGGTCTCATGAACCCAAACATACATTTTGTTCAAAATCATGTTTCAATAAACAAGGAACCAAGAATTCTTAACTATTTATCATATAACTATCAAGAATATGGAAAACATACATATATAATAACCCTAGCCTCAATGTAAGAGAAAGAGAAGAAATCCCCTACCTTGAATCCAAGAGTTGTAAGCTAACCCAAGCTCCAAAGATCTCCTTCCTCCCTTCTCCTTCTCCTTCTTGTCTTCTCTTAGGGTTCTAAGAGATGTGGGTAAGGGTGTAGTGAAAGTGTATAGGAAGAGATGAGAAGAATGGTGTTCTTGAGAAATTTCGGTTTTGATTTCTATGAGGTGTGAATCTATCTTGATCTTGGTATTTTTCCCTTTCTTTATCTCCTCCTAGGGCTCTAAGATGTTTGTGGGGAGGATGAGATGAAGAATGGGGCAAATAGGGCTTGGAATGGGTGTTTTAAAACCCAAAATCCCGACTTTTTACTGTTCGGGAAGGCTCCAATCAAAGGGTACCGGTACCGGGTACCGGTACCAATTAGCTACTGGTTCCGGGGTACCGGTACTGGGTACCGGTACTGTTTGGCTGCTTCGACTTCCAGGGCAGTTTTGACCCTTTTAGAGGTCGAATTGGAAAATTTCCAAGAGATACACTTTTGTAGCCCTAGATGTATACTATCTACTGTCAAAATTTCAGATCAATTGGATGTAAGAATAAAAAGTTATGGCCAAAATACTAGAAGGTGTCTCAACTCATTTTTACCCAAAAATTTCTCTAAGTGTGTTTTCACTCCGGAATACTTCCTAACTTCCAATACACCTCATATTACCTCTCCCAAGGTTGTTCGACCTTCCGGATTCAATGGAGACCTTATTTTGACCTAGAAATATTCAGAAACTTCCATAATCCCTTTCCTCAAGTTTACACACCTTCGAAACTTAAACTTCCCAATCAATTTGTATTTCTAGTTTTTGTTTTTATTACTACCGTCACTACACCTATCTACATTTTTTTACATCAATTATTTACTATATATCTATATACATATATAAAAGAACATGTGGGGTGTTACAATCCACCCCCCTTAAAGAAAGTTTCGTCCTCGAAACTTAGTTGTAGGGTTGGTCTATCTAATTCTCATTTGGCCATGATGTCTCCACTTCTATTCATCCTTAAATATCAAAGTCAAGATTAACATAAAACTTCATATCCTAAGGTTTACATTCGTCCCTTCAACTTATTTCCTATTCCTCGGATATCACTTCTCTTTTAAATTTCACCAATCAATTCAATCAAACTCATATTTGCTTCTTACATGTATCTTCTTCATAAGCATATCAAATAACTCAAATGCAATTCCACCATTAGGGTTAGTCATCCTTCCTATACTAACATCCTGGTGTAACACAAAATTTTGTTACTGGCATCACGGTAAGATTTATCTCAATTCCTGAAAATAGATACAACGTTCTTCAAGATTTCGTATCTCACAACCCAAGAGGAATTCCCAATCTTGAAATCTACCATAATTTCAATTCATAACTACACACTCCACACCAGTCAAGGTTCTAAGATCAACTCTTAGATTTCACCTCAATTTGTACCTTCTCATAATACTCCTTATTGTCACCATTATAGTCATTAATCCAATGGCTCGCTGCGCACTCTGATATAATTTATAATCCACCGATTCACAAGTCAAAATATGCTACAAGATAAGAACTTCGCACAGATTTGAAAGTTCTGAGAGAGTAATCTTAGATTCCACCAAAGTATACAATTGAAACCTGATCGCACTTGTTTTCCAATTATAGCTTCCAAAATGTGTACACTAACGATCCATCCCATCCATTCAAAAGGGAAATTTTTTTTTTTTTAATTAACCAGCTATAATACTTAAGCTAAGGATCAAGTTATATCTCCAAGATATTTGCTCTTGATCTCCAATCTTGAGCTAGAGCTAATAACCATTTAATCAATTCTTAGTGGCTTTCATTAACATCACAACTCTTTTCGCGATGTCTATACTTCTGAATCCCTATGATACTATCTACCTTAATATATATCGATTAATATGCCAAAATATGAAGAAAGATGGTTAAGGATCCCAAAATATCTCTCCATTCCCTATCACCCGACTTCTCATGATATAATCAAAATTAAAACAAGGCTCCAAATGGTTAAACCAATGTTCCTCAATTTCACCATTTTAGTCATCATAGGGTTACTCATTATTCATAATCCCCAAGGTAATTAATAATTTGCTAATTCATAGCCTAACCTAAGTCGTTTATCCCCAAAAACTATAGAGAGTTCCTGCATTCATATCAAAGTCAATATTCATAGATATCATCATTGAGTCTTTAAATTTACATCTTCACAATTATCACCATCAACCATAAGGTTCAAATCTTCTATATTCATACTAACAATCCCCAAGTATAACTAATCATTCCGATCTTAACAAGATACTAAATGAGACAAGAATAAGAACGTCCTATTCCCCTAACACAAATCCAATGACATTAAAAGATTTCCTAGAACAATAGAAGTTCACCTCAAATTTGAGATATCATCCTCTTTTATGTCTATAAATTCGCTTTCCTAAATTGACCTCAATTCTCAATAAGGATTTGCAATACAAGTCAACTATTAACCCCATACTCAAACAGGAGATTCCTGATTGTTAATGCTTTAGAGAGTCCATGTGTAGTCAACTAGGTCCACAACGAAGTAAGAGTACCTAAGTACAACATCCTCAATGAGTATCCTATGTATGACCCTCCTAAACCATCAATACTTCCAAAGTAAATTTAATCAACCCTCCATAATACTTTCAAACCCATATTGGTAACCTCAAGTTTGTGGTTATGAAAACAAAATCCGATCCACATTTCTTTTCCAATATCGATGACTTTTAGACAACACACATAACCTTCCGTAACCTTATTATTCCCACTTAGTCCATCTTAAAAACATCTAAATAAACCTTATCTCCACACATCCCAATTGGGTTATCATATCTCCTCGACTTCCAAAAAGATAAGCAACACCAATAGTATAATAGATCAATTAAGTCTATACACCACCAAATCATAGTTGCCTTTTATATTGTTATCCATCAAAATCACTTCAATCAAGGTGGGGGTGTCTCTCAATCAAAGCCTAAATCATGGGGAAGTTCACTTAAGGATAGGTCCTTCGGAATCTAAGAAGAAAGTAAAACACTTTACTGTCCAAAGAACACTAGAGTGCAGATTTTTGACCAACTTCGAAGAATAAACTGATTTGACTCGGATATTTTGAGCATGCGCGACCTATATGGTTGGAAAGATATACGAGTTAGGGTTCTAACAAAAATAACGGTGCACAATTTGGACTTTCCAATCAAGAGTTATGAACAAATTGGTGCGAGGTAATCTGTAGGACTGTTTAGTTCCTTTAACTTGTCTAACTCGAGTTTGGGTGTCTTCGTCACACATCCTATCTCATACCCATCTCCAAGATAGATAATATGACTTGCACAAATATCCATGCCTAGCATGATTTACAACCAAAAGCCAAATTACCATCTGTCTCCTCGAATAGTCCAAAACGACATGATATGAAACTAAAATATCCATCCCAAAATTTTCGTCAACTCCTCAAAGCTAGATAATCCATGAATTCGAGCAAATAATTAATCCCTCACCTAACTAAACAACAAATCACACTTATCTTCTAAACATCTAACTTCAAACCAATCAAAACTTAAAATTTCTTCATCCTAAACTAATACTCCAGTGATAGTCCACAACCTACAGCTCCCATGTAAGACCTAATTCCTAAGCTCTGATACCAACTTTGTAACACCCCAAATACCACCCTGGACGGCATTACATTCTAAAACATTCACATCATGAGAGCACTAAATATATATCCATCAAATAAGAAACATTCTTAATTTTTTTAACAAAATTTGGGCAGAGTCTCCTTTGTACAGGAAGCTCCACCCAAAAATCACAACCTGTGCAATTCTATTAACTTGACCACACAGGGTTCATTTAACCATCATAAAATAAACTTTCATTCACCATATATCATATCCACACTATTATCCCAAAAGAATAGGCCAAGCAATGACATTTACATTCCAAGAGAATTAAAGTACACTTGCAGCGGAATAACAAAATATTAGACTTTACATGATCTCCAAATAAACTCTCTAGTCTAGTACAAAAGAAGCTATATCTCTACATGTCCACCTCGGGATCTAGGTACCTCTCCAAGGAAGCTTCCCCAAGGCCCGGCTCATTCACACCGAGCTCCTCCTCTAAAGCCAAATCTGAAAAATATTAATTGTAGGGGATGAGCACGAAACTCTGTAGCAAGATCTTCCCAAACTCAAACAAGGTTTAGAAAAACATATAAAACGGTTGGTCTCATTTTCACAAATAGCATATATACCATTTTGAAGGAAAAGCAGGATATTTTAAATAGATCTCAAGTTTAAATGTTCGTAATAATTTAAATGAACCGTAAAACTCAGTCACAATTATCACCATAACCATTTCCAACAGGTTCTTGTGGAGTCCCATACCTCCACAAGCACTTGTTGGAAACCATTCCGTAACAATAATAATAATCTCATGTTCTCATGTATATTGGTTCATCCCCGTACCATGTATGTTGATTGCTTCTCATGAATCTACCCAACGATTATACCTAGTCCACCTATTTACATCATAATCACAAGCACTATAGGAAAGGGCGTCTACCATCCCAATGGCAGTGACGAGTCCCTTCCTAGGAAAAGTATACTATCCCTTGTTCGAACTCCAGTGAACGATAGTGGTTTCATTACCAAATGACAACCCACTACAAGTGCTAGGAAACCATCTCACCCCCACTGGGGTAGACTAACCTCTAACACTCTACGACATCTCTCGAAGGCAATCCAAGTCCCTCACAACAACCATACAATTGAGGAAACCAAAATATTCTCAATTCATCAACATTTCAAGGAATTACCAAATTCCACAATTTCTCATTTATAATTCAAGTATCACAATTGTACCACTCTCAATATACTACAAGAATAAGGGATTAAAATATGCAAGAGATCATATCAATAAAACCTTCACAATCTTGATATCAAAATTCTAGGGTTTTCCAAACAAAACATAATTTCTTGGAACTAGAACAAGGATTTGATGAAAACATGATTTAATCAACTATAGGCATTTAGAAATCAATAATCCATGTATTTTGCATAACCCAAATAGGAAATTTCTAAAACTACTATTTTGGAAATTCAAGAACAAGGTCTCATGAACCCAAACATACATTTTGTTCAAAATCATGTTTCAATAAACAAGGAACCAAGAATTCTTAACTATTTATCATATAACTATCAAGAATATGGAAAACATACATATATAATAACCCTAGCCTCAATGTAAGAGAAAGAGAAGAAATCCCCTACCTTGAATCCAAGAATTGTAAGCTAACCCAAGCTCCAAAGATCTCCTTCCTCCCTTCTCCTTCTCCTTCTTGTCTTCTCTTAGGGTTCTAAGAGATGTGGGTAAGGGTGTAGTGAAAGTGTATAGGAAGAGATGAGAAGAATGGTGTTCTTGAGAAATTTCGGTTTTGATTTCTATGAGGTGTGAATCTATCTTGATCTTGGTATTTTTCCCTTTCTTTATCTCCTCCTAGGGCTCTAAGATGTTTGTGGGGAGGATGAGATGAAGAATGGGGCAAATAGGGCTTGGAATGGGTGTTTTAAAACCCAAAATCCCGACTTTTTACTGTTCGGGAAGGCTCCAATCAAAGGGTACCGGTACCGGGTACCGGTACCAATTAGCTACTGGTTCCGGGGTACCGGTACTGGGTACCGGTACTGTTTGGCTGCTTCGACTTCCAGGGCAGTTTTGACCCTTTTAGAGGTCGAATTGGAAAATTTCCAAGAGATACACTTTTGTAGCCCTAGATGTATACTATCTACTGTCAAAATTTCAGATCAATTGGATGTAAGAATAAAAAGTTATGGCCAAAATACTAGAAGGTGTCTCAACTCATTTTTACCCAAAAATTTCTCTAAGTGTGTTTTCACTCCGGAATACTTCCTAACTTCCAATACACCTCATATTACCTCTCCCAAGGTTGTTCGACCTTCCGGATTCAATGGAGACCTTATTTTGACCTAGAAATATTCAGAAACTTCCATAATCCCTTTCCTCAAGTTTACACACCTTCGAAACTTAAACTTCCCAATCAATTTGTATTTCTAGTTTTTGTTTTTATTACTACCGTCACTACACCTATCTACATTTTTTTACATCAATTATTTACTATATATCTATATACATATATAAAAGAACATGTGGGGTGTTACAATCCACCCCCCTTAAAGAAAGTTTCGTCCTCGAAACTTAGTTGTAGGGTTGGTCTATCTAATTCTCATTTGGCCATGATGTCTCCACTTCTATTCATCCTTAAATATCAAAGTCAAGATTAACATAAAACTTCATATCCTAAGGTTTACATTCGTCCCTTCAACTTATTTCCTATTCCTCGGATATCACTTCTCTTTTAAATTTCACCAATCAATTCAATCAAACTCATATTTGCTTCTTACATGTATCTTCTTCATAAGCATATCAAATAACTCAAATGCAATTCCACCATTAGGGTTAGTCATCCTTCCTATACTAACATCCTGGTGTAACACAAAATTTTGTTACTGGCATCACGGTAAGATTTATCTCAATTCCTGAAAATAGATACAACGTTCTTCAAGATTTCGTATCTCACAACCCAAGAGGAATTCCCAATCTTGAAATCTACCATAATTTCAATTCATAACTACACACTCCACACCAGTCAAGGTTCTAAGATCAACTCTTAGATTTCACCTCAATTTGTACCTTCTCATAATACTCCTTATTGTCACCATTATAGTCATTAATCCAATGGCTCGCTGCGCACTCTGATATAATTTATAATCCACCGATTCACAAGTCAAAATATGCTACAAGATAAGAACTTCGCACAGATTTGAAAGTTCTGAGAGAGTAATCTTAGATTCCACCAAAGTATACAATTGAAACCTGATCGCACTTGTTTTCCAATTATAGCTTCCAAAATGTGTACACTAACGATCCATCCCATCCATTCAAAAGGGAAATTTTTTTTTTTTTAATTAACCAGCTATAATACTTAAGCTAAGGATCAAGTTATATCTCCAAGATATTTGCTCTTGATCTCCAATCTTGAGCTAGAGCTAATAACCATTTAATCAATTCTTAGTGGCTTTCATTAACATCACAACTCTTTTCGCGATGTCTATACTTCTGAATCCCTATGATACTATCTACCTTAATATATATCGATTAATATGCCAAAATATGAAGAAAGATGGTTAAGGATCCCAAAATATCTCTCCATTCCCTATCACCCGACTTCTCATGATATAATCAAAATTAAAACAAGGCTCCAAATGGTTAAACCAATGTTCCTCAATTTCACCATTTTAGTCATCATAGGGTTACTCATTATTCATAATCCCCAAGGTAATTAATAATTTGCTAATTCATAGCCTAACCTAAGTCGTTTATCCCCAAAAACTATAGAGAGTTCCTGCATTCATATCAAAGTCAATATTCATAGATATCATCATTGAGTCTTTAAATTTACATCTTCACAATTATCACCATCAACCATAAGGTTCAAATCTTCTATATTCATACTAACAATCCCCAAGTATAACTAATCATTCCGATCTTAACAAGATACTAAATGAGACAAGAATAAGAACGTCCTATTCCCCTAACACAAATCCAATGACATTAAAAGATTTCCTAGAACAATAGAAGTTCACCTCAAATTTGAGATATCATCCTCTTTTATGTCTATAAATTCGCTTTCCTAAATTGACCTCAATTCTCAATAAGGATTTGCAATACAAGTCAACTATTAACCCCATACTCAAACAGGAGATTCCTGATTGTTAATGCTTTAGAGAGTCCATGTGTAGTCAACTAGGTCCACAACGAAGTAAGAGTACCTAAGTACAACATCCTCAATGAGTATCCTATGTATGACCCTCCTAAACCATCAATACTTCCAAAGTAAATTTAATCAACCCTCCATAATACTTTCAAACCCATATTGGTAACCTCAAGTTTGTGGTTATGAAAACAAAATCCGATCCACATTTCTTTTCCAATATCGATGACTTTTAGACAACACACATAACCTTCCGTAACCTTATTATTCCCACTTAGTCCATCTTAAAAACATCTAAATAAACCTTATCTCCACACATCCCAATTGGGTTATCATATCTCCTCGACTTCCAAAAAGATAAGCAACACCAATAGTATAATAGATCAATTAAGTCTATACACCACCAAATCATAGTTGCCTTTTATATTGTTATCCATCAAAATCACTTCAATCAAGGTGGGGGTGTCTCTCAATCAAAGCCTAAATCATGGGGAAGTTCACTTAAGGATAGGTCCTTCGGAATCTAAGAAGAAAGTAAAACACTTTACTGTCCAAAGAACACTAGAGTGCAGATTTTTGACCAACTTCGAAGAATAAACTGATTTGACTCGGATATTTTGAGCATGCGCGACCTATATGGTTGGAAAGATATACGAGTTAGGGTTCTAACAAAAATAACGGTGCACAATTTGGACTTTCCAATCAAGAGTTATGAACAAATTGGTGCGAGGTAATCTGTAGGACTGTTTAGTTCCTTTAACTTGTCTAACTCGAGTTTGGGTGTCTTCGTCACACATCCTATCTCATACCCATCTCCAAGATAGATAATATGACTTGCACAAATATCCATGCCTAGCATGATTTACAACCAAAAGCCAAATTACCATCTGTCTCCTCGAATAGTCCAAAACGACATGATATGAAACTAAAATATCCATCCCAAAATTTTCGTCAACTCCTCAAAGCTAGATAATCCATGAATTCGAGCAAATAATTAATCCCTCACCTAACTAAACAACAAATCACACTTATCTTCTAAACATCTAACTTCAAACCAATCAAAACTTAAAATTTCTTCATCCTAAACTAATACTCCAGTGATAGTCCACAACCTACAGCTCCCATGTAAGACCTAATTCCTAAGCTCTGATACCAACTTTGTAACACCCCAAATACCACCCTGGACGGCATTACATTCTAAAACATTCACATCATGAGAGCACTAAATATATATCCATCAAATAAGAAACATTCTTAATTTTTTTAACAAAATTTGGGCAGAGTCTCCTTTGTACAGGAAGCTCCACCCAAAAATCACAACCTGTGCAATTCTATTAACTTGACCACACAGGGTTCATTTAACCATCATAAAATAAACTTTCATTCACCATATATCATATCCACACTATTATCCCAAAAGAATAGGCCAAGCAATGACATTTACATTCCAAGAGAATTAAAGTACACTTGCAGCGGAATAACAAAATATTAGACTTTACATGATCTCCAAATAAACTCTCTAGTCTAGTACAAAAGAAGCTATATCTCTACATGTCCACCTCGGGATCTAGGTACCTCTCCAAGGAAGCTTCCCCAAGGCCCGGCTCATTCACACCGAGCTCCTCCTCTAAAGCCAAATCTGAAAAATATTAATTGTAGGGGATGAGCACGAAACTCTGTAGCAAGATCTTCCCAAACTCAAACAAGGTTTAGAAAAACATATAAAACGGTTGGTCTCATTTTCACAAATAGCATATATACCATTTTGAAGGAAAAGCAGGATATTTTAAATAGATCTCAAGTTTAAATGTTCGTAATAATTTAAATGAACCGTAAAACTCAGTCACAATTATCACCATAACCATTTCCAACAGGTTCTTGTGGAGTCTCATACCTCCACAAGCACTTGTTGGAAACCATTCCGTAACAATAATAATAATCTCATGTTCTCATGTATATTGGTTCATCCCCGTACCATGTATGTTGATTGCTTCTCATGAATCTACCCAACGATTATACCTAGTCCACCTATTTACATCATAATCACAAGCACTATAGGAAAGGGCGTCTACCATCCCAATGGCAGTGACGAGTCCCTTCCTAGGAAAAGTATACTATCCCTTGTTCGAACTCCAGTGAACGATAGTGGTTTCATTACCAAATGACAACCCACTACAAGTGCTAGGAAACCATCTCACCCCCACTGGGGTAGACTAACCTCTAACACTCTACGACATCTCTCGAAGGCAATCCAAGTCCCTCACAACAACCATACAATTGAGGAAACCAAAATATTCTCAATTCATCAACATTTCAAGGAATTACCAAATTCCACAATTTCTCATTTATAATTCAAGTATCACAATTGTACCACTCTCAATATACTACAAGAATAAGGGATTAAAATATGCAAGAGATCATATCAATAAAACCTTCACAATCTTGATATCAAAATTCTAGGGTTTTCCAAACAAAACATAATTTCTTGGAACTAGAACAAGGATTTGATGAAAACATGATTTAATCAACTATAGGCATTTAGAAATCAATAATCCATGTATTTTGCATAACCCAAATAGGAAATTTCTAAAACTACTATTTTGGAAATTCAAGAACAAGGTCTCATGAACCCAAACATACATTTTGTTCAAAATCATGTTTCAATAAACAAGGAACCAAGAATTCTTAACTATTTATCATATAACTATCAAGAATATGGAAAACATACATATATAATAACCCTAGCCTCAATGTAAGAGAAAGAGAAGAAATCCCCTACCTTGAATCCAAGAGTTGTAAGCTAACCCAAGCTCCAAAGATCTCCTTCCTCCCTTCTCCTTCTCCTTCTTGTCTTCTCTTAGGGTTCTAAGAGATGTGGGTAAGGGTGTAGTGAAAGTGTATAGGAAGAGATGAGAAGAATGGTGTTCTTGAGAAATTTCGGTTTTGATTTCTATGAGGTGTGAATCTATCTTGATCTTGGTATTTTTCCCTTTCTTTATCTCCTCCTAGGGCTCTAAGATGTTTGTGGGGAGGATGAGATGAAGAATGGGGCAAATAGGGCTTGGAATGGGTGTTTTAAAACCCAAAATCCCGACTTTTTACTGTTCGGGAAGGCTCCAATCAAAGGGTACCGGTAC
This sequence comes from Ilex aquifolium, assembly GCA_951799425.1. Lineage (NCBI taxonomy): Eukaryota > Viridiplantae > Streptophyta > Magnoliopsida > Aquifoliales > Aquifoliaceae > Ilex > Ilex aquifolium. The sequence continues at coordinate 61,705,876 of OX637391.1, read as the reverse complement.
CGGGTACCGGTACCAATTAGCTACTGGTTCCGGGGTACCGGTACTGGGTACCGGTACTGTTTGGCTGCTTCGACTTCCAGGGCAGTTTTGACCCTTTTAGAGGTCGAATTAGAAAATTTCCAAGAGATACACTTTTGTAGCCCTAGATGTCTACTATCTACTGTCAAAATTTCAGATCAATTGGATGTAAGAATAAAAAGTTATGGCCAAAATACTAGAAGGTGTCTCAACTCATTTTTACCCAAAAATTTCTCTAAGTGTGTTTTCACTCCGGAATACTTCATAACTTCCAATACACCTCATATTACCTCTCCCAAGGTTGTTCGACCTTCCGGATTCAATGGAGACCTTATTTTGACCTAGAAATATTCAGAAACTTCCATAATCCCTTTCCTCAAGTTTACACACCTTCGAAACTTAAACTTCCCAATCAATTTGTATTTCTAGTTTTTGTTTTTATTACTACCGTCACTACACCTATCTACATTTTTTTACATCAATTATTTACTATATATCTATATACATATATAAAAGAACATGTGGGGTGTTACATATACAGTGCTTTCTTCTTAAAAAAACTGACTTGATCATTGGAGGGGATACGCCGGAAAACACTCCGGCACCCTTTCTGACCCGTTTTCTATGTACCAAGAACCCATCTAGGCCCGCACGGAGGCATCGAGCGACCATAACAGCAATTCATCACTACTCCTTAGACCCCATTTGACCCTCTCAACCATTTCCTTGCTGCGGAATATTCAACCTTCGAGGCCGGAATCCTTGTAGATCCGTCGGAAGGATCGAGAGACTCATAGAAACGATTCATCACCACTCTATCAGGCTCTTTGGCCCTCTCAACCCTATCCTTGCTGCGGGGTCATCGACGTGCGAGGCCGGCGCGAGTTCACCAAGAGAGATACTGTCTTCCATAATTATTGTGCGAAAATCTGTGCGCACAATCTACGTCACTAGAATTCAAAGGTGAGTTTAATTGGTTTTCAAAAGAAATTTATGTGGATTTCTGTTTGATTTCGTGGAATAATCAATTGTGGGGGTCGATGGAGTATTGAGAGAGGCCAGAAAACGGAAAATGGCCTAATTTCAATACGACAAGTGCAATCCCTCTCCTCCCATATGAAACTCTTAACACAAAAAGTCTTCTATTGAAATCCTAAAGAAATGAACTCTTCCGACAATAAGAGAAATTTTTAAAAATATTTGAGTATAAATTTAATTCTACTCGTTAGAAATATTCATAACAAATTAAATTTTTTACTTCAATTTAAGTTCGAGTTAACATTAAAAATGGCCTGATAGATTTTTATTATGTATAAAATTCTTAATTGAGTCGAGCCTATCGAATTTGTGTTTTTAAATAAACTTAAAAAATTGTTCAAACTCGGTTCGTTTACAACCAAAATTTATGTTCTATTATGTCATTTATTGAAATAAAATAAAAAATAAATATCTAATTTTTTATTAAAAATCATAATTAATATGTAATTATACTATCTATTGAATTAAAACTAAAAAATCAAATAAGGGGTCAAACAGTAAGTGACACAATATTTTCTAACTTTAATTAAGGTAATTTGATCGTTTAAACTACCAAATTAAACTCCAATAGATAGTATAATTGTATACTAATTATGATTTTTTAAGAAAACAATTAGATTTTTATTTTTGATTTTATTTCAATAAATGTCATAATAAAACATGAATTTTGGTTGTAAAATTTAAAATATTTGATATTCTAACTTTGATTGAAGTATTTTTTGTCTAAGTATAACATTTTAAACTTGAGGGGTCTAAGTATTATATGCCTACAAATTTTAGGGAGTTTTGGTGTAATTTATTAACTGCTAACGGACATTGACGGCAGGGGTTTAAGTGTTACGTGAGTACAAATTTTAAGAAGTCTGCGTGTAATATTTTAAATGTCAGGAGATTTAAGTGACAAACTTCAAAGACGACGGTGTAATTCTCCCTAATAATATAGAGTTTATGACTTCCAGGATTTCTGTTGGGGATGAAGGTGGACACAAAGGTGACTGACGGTTAGCGATGGCCACACTGCCGAAGAGAAGAGTACTTGTGGTTGTGGATAGACCTCTGAATCGATGAGTTCTTTATTTCGAAAACTTTTCATTTGGTCTCTTCCTGGGAAGAAATATCCAAATACTGCTTATCAACCTAAGTTTGTCTCACTCTGATCAAATCAAAGAGTTGGCAGCGCAAATGTCTTTATCGAACTAGAAACTTTTTTGTGTGTGTATAACAAATCACATGGGAGTGTTAGGTGGTGTATATATCATATATATATATAAAATAGTCAGGGGCGGCTTATGGTAAAATGAAGCCTAAATCGGTAATACTAAATGAGTTTTTTTTATTTTTAGTATTTTTTTTTTAAAATTATTTTTAATTTTTTTTAAGTGAGAGAGGAGGATGTGATACTTTATTTTTATTTTTGAAGAGAGAGAGAGAGAGAGAGATTTTATTTATTTATTTTTTAATTTTTGATTTTTGAGTTTCTAATATTATGGATTGAATTGTAGGCCCAAATTATTGAAATTATTATAAATTTTTGATTGGACTTAAATTTTTTGGGGCCTTTTTATAAGGCCTAAAATTTTTATGGATTTAAATTTTTTATGTGGACTAGTTATATATCTATAATTATAGGGCCTTCTAAAAATTTGGGGCCTAAAACCCATGTTTTTTTTTTTAAGGGGCTTAGAGAGGCCGATACCTCCCAAAAAACTTAATAGGATAAAAGTACATTTTTTAAAATAATTGGGATAGAAGTACATGTGCTAAAAAAAAGTCATAAAAGCCCTTTTACCCCTACCATAAATAGTGCATATCTAATTGAATGTAAGACTTTCAAGATTAGAATGTGAGACTTTCAAGATTCCTTTTGATATTTGTATATCATTTGAATTTTGAAATTTCATATATATATATAGAGGGAGTCGAAAAATTGTCATACAAACAGTGTCACCAAAGAGAGACACGATATAATGACAATGAGGGTCCAATCAATGGTATCATGTAATTCCCCTTTCATAGTGCACAAACAGTGTCAGTAAAGAGTGACAACAATAGATTGTACCTAAATGATAACAATATATATTTTGCCCACTCAAAAAGTTACACCTAAAGGGGGAGTCGAAAAATTGTCATGCAAACAGTGTCACCAAATAGAGAAACGATATAAATTGTCATGCAAACAGTGTCACCAAAGAGAGACACGATATAATGACAATGGGGGTCCAATCAGTGGCATCATGTAATGCCCCCTTCATAGTACCCAAACAGTGTCAGTAAAGAGTGATAACAGTAGATTGTACCTAAATGATGACAATATATATTTTACCCACTCAAAGAGTTGCACCTAAAGAGGGAGTCGAAAAACTGTCATGGAAACAGTGTCACCAAAGAGAGACAAGATATATATATATGAAATTTCAAATTTCAAATGATACACAAATATCAAAAGGAATCTTGAAAGTCTCACATTCAATTAAGTATACACTATTTATGATAGGGGTAATTATGGAATACAATTTAAAAAAAATTTAAAAATATTTTAAAATGTGCACTTATTGACAACTATTTAATGAAAAAGATGACTTAAAGGATGATAAGTTTAGAGGTGATACTTAAAGTCAAATAAGTTTTGAAAAAAATACTATTGCGCCGGCCTTGAAAATAGTGTACATCCTTTATAAAAGACTGTCACTAATCACTATCACCTTTCACTTTGTCGGAATTTTTTTTGAGAGAGATGAGTCCTCTTTGTCGAATTATTTTACCTTTTTCAAATTATTTTCAATATCAATTACTAGAAGTAAAATAATAAAAAAATTATGATCACAACTTATTTTTTAATATGATTACAAAAATTTATCTTTTTATTTCCATTATATATAGTCTTATCAACAAAAGGTCCATTATTGATCGGTTACCTTCTTGGATTTCAGCCTACCATGTGGTACAAAATGAGAATTGAAGGATGAGTGTGAAATTACAGCCAGCTAAAACTACTGTAACCTTTCCTCTTGATGAAGAAATATTTCTTTGTCATTTTGAATACTGATTAGAACACAGTTGGATGCTAAAAGTAATCTAATCATTCATTATATTCTACACAGCTAGCTAAAACTACTGTAATCTTCCCTGTTGATGAACAAATATTTCTGTCTCTTTGACTACTGATTGGAACTCAGTTGGATGGTAAAAGTAATGGAATCATTCATTATATTCTACAATGGGGTATACAATAATCACACAGTGAAATGGTCTTCATGCGATAATGGCTCTGTTTAGAGGGTTCTCATCGTTTAATTTCACATTCGATTGAGAAGAGGGAATTGTTGTAGAATTATGTTTTTAGGACGATGATCTCCGTCTTCCATTAGGGTTCTGATCATAAACCAGATCAGCATCACATTAGTGGCTTCCAATATTGCAGTTGTCTGGGTAACATTCTTCTGACAGTATACCTCCATTTGCTCTATACATGAGATCTTTAGCAATACGCAATCGAAAAGTTCGTCCCTTGTATATGGCCCCAAAGCTACTGAGGAAAAGCAAAAAACACAGACTAATTAAAAGATCGTACAGTGAAGAAATCCATTTGATCTCAATTTATACAGCAGCTAGATTTAATCCGATGAATTTGGAAGTTTTTTGTTTTATTTTTTGGGACTATGAATTTAAAAGCTTGGAGTACTTAATTTAATCAGACCATTAAAAACCTATCACCATTACATAGGAGGAAGTACTGAACTGTAAAACACAATAAGTTAGCCCTAGCTATAAGGAAGATCTATCTATCTTATTCGACTGTGTGCTGATCATTTCTATATATACATAACCAGGAAGACACTTCTAACTATGATGACAATTCTAATCGACCATGGATCTAAGAAAAGGCCACGGTCTCCGCCATATTCTAATTAGAAGATGATGACATAAAAAACACCTGTCCTTGATAATAACAAAAAACATTTATGCAATCTAGCTCGATCCTAGGTATTGAGAAAAGTGAAAGAACTTATCTGATTCATGGGTTGAAGATGGGGAGAACTTTTCAGCAGGTAGATGAAAAGGACCATTCCATACATAGTCCCATAACCCTCCAGTTTTAATATTGCTTGCCCAAATGAGCGTCTAAGAAACAGAAGCACCATGCACCAGCACTATACAAAGAGAACAATTTAAGAACAACTAAACCCATTTTGATGAACACTCAATCAACCGATAATTTGCCAGAATGAGGCACCAAGAAACTTCAGTGCCTGCCACCAATATATAGTACACGCGTATATATGTATATGTATATACTATATAGGTATGCGTGTGTGTGTGTTTTAGCTATATATGAAAGGTCATAAACCAGATTCAGAAAGTTAAGTTTGGGTGCATAGAATGCCACTGCCGTTGGAACACTCATTTGAGCAAGAAACATTATAAGGAGGATGCAATCCAAATGCATGGACTCTCTCTCTCTCTTTACTCCTTTTCGGTTTGCTTGAGATTGGCTGAGAACCTAGGCTAGCTCATGTTGTTATAAATAGAAGGCCAAGGAGCAAGGGTAACAGACTTCTCCCCATAATAACCAGGCTGCCATTGCGCCAGTACCTAAAATAAATTTCCTCAAGGGTGGGTTAGCCAACAATATTTTTATGGTTTTTTTTTCTTTTGGTTTTTGGGGAGAGCGATGTTACACAAATTTAAAAAATTGGTTTAAAAATCTGACTTGACGATGTGACTATTATATTTATTATTGATTTAATTGTATGTCTCAATATTTATTAGAACCCACTACCTATTCAATAATAATGAATCATCACGTTAAATTTTTATGTCAATTATTTTAAAGTTTATTTAGTATTTTCCTTTAAGAGCGGGTTAACTATAGTTCACAATGGACCCATATCATTTGATTCATCGACTACATATGGAACCATTTCTTATAAATTTTCTATGTCCAACTACAACAAGCATAATATATTCTTATTACTTATTAGATCAAACTTTGAACAAGTCACAAATTCAAAAAAAAAAAAAGAAGAATATTTTAAAGAGGACAAAAAAGAAAAAAAAAGAAGATATAATCTTAAAAATGGGATTATAATAGACCAATCTTTGTTTTTATCACACAACAACTACTAATTTCGTGGTTATAAAAAATATCAAAAGCGATCAACTATATTAATTTGAGTTTGAGGGTATTTTTGGCAGAAAAAATTCAAATTCAGGACAATGACTGACTAGGGGAAGACGGAGAGGGAGGGGGGAGGTGCACGTTGGTGAACCGGTTGGCAGTTGGACACTCAACTTTAGAATAGAGAGAGATGGAAATGGAATTGTGGTTGTTGAAGGAACGGCCGCTCAAAACCAGTGACCAAACCAAACCTCATGCATGGGTATGGGTTTGAATTAGGTGCACACATGTACGCAACTGAATCTTATGTTTACATTTAGTACTCTTTAGTACCAAGAGTAATGCATTGGGAGCAGCTGGTGTTTCAGCCTCGTGACCATGTCCCAATGTTAAGGACTAATTTGTGGCCATCTCATCCTGTCATTTTGGATTATGCAGAGCAATGATCAATATATATATAATTTAGATTTATTTAATAAATTGTATCAAATGATATGACACTAACTTATTTTTTTTTACGGCCGAGTCGTGTGAATTGACAAATGAGAATCATAGATGAACTAGAAATCAACTATGACCCTCTTCTTTTTCAACCAAATCAATTATTTTTTATAATATTTTTCATCAGAGTAATACTACATGAATTTAAAAATTAGACTCGATAATTACAACTATTGAATAGGTAGTTGGTACCAATAAATATTGAATCTTATGTTTACAACATTGGTACACGGTCACGAGGCTGAAACACCAGCTGCTCCCAATACATTACTCTTGGTACTAAATTTGATAAAAAAAAATCTTATGTTTAAATTTAGTACTCTTTAGTACCAAGAGTAATGTACTGGGAGCAGCTGGTGTTTCAGCCTCGTGACCATGTACCAATGTTAAGGACTAATTTGTGGCGATCTCATCCTGTCATTTTGGATTATGTAGAGAAATGATCAATATATATATAATTTAGATTTATTTAATAAATTGAATCAGATGATATGACACTAACTTATTTTTTTTTATAGCCGAGTCGTGTGAATTGACAAATGAGAATCATAGATGAACTAGAAATCAACTCTATTCAGATGCTTCCCACAATAAGTAGGAATTTTTTAATTCTAAAAGAATTCATACACAATGTTTATGTCATATAAAAATGGAGTAATTCGTATTTCACACTAAATTAACATTATTATTATTATTCTTGTTAACGGGATACTTCATTTTATTGCTCGATTTGTGTGCGATTGACAAGTTTAGTCTATGAACCATAAATGTATGATTATCACCCTCTTCTTTTTCAACCAAATCAATCATTTTTTATAATATTTTTCATAAGAGTAATTAGGGGTGTCAATTTTTTTCGTTAGCACTTATTCGACCCGACACAAAATTCAAAAATAACACGATTAGTTGACACGAGTAATAAATGAGTCAAATTAAGGTTCGACACGAATAACACGATTAATGGGTACTGTAGATAGAAAATAATTATTTAACGAGTATTATAAACAGAAAATAAGAATTTTATAATTTTTTAAATAGTATTATATGAGTTGTTGTCGAATTAAATAATTTTTTATTAACATGAATATTGACACGAACCCGACACGTACCGAAAGTGACACGACACGAAAATAATACGATCGAAAGTGACACGACACAACACGATTGACACCCCTAAGAGTAATGCTACAGGAATTTAAAAACTAAACTTAAAAATTAGACTCGATAATCACAACTATTGAATAGGTAGTTGGTACCAATAAATATTGAGATTCACAATAAAATCAATGATTATAATTATCAAATCTAATTTTTGTGTACACCTAGCATTACTCCAAACTTATTTAAAAAGAAAAAAGAGACACTTAGAAGAGTAGGCAAGAACAGAATTTTCAACAAAGACATGCCAACCGCCCGCCATACTTGGTTCCATGCATGCATGTAAACATGCATTTCTTCCTGTCTACCAGTTCAGCATGTGCTGACTTATACTTTATATCTAACCTTAGTGCTAAAACTGTTTGTACGCTATTTATTTCCACGTGGCAAAACTAGAGAGAGAAAAGACCGGAGCGGGGAAAAAAGCTTTAGTCGACTCAACTAAGTTGTTGGAGACGTAGTGATGGACACCGATGCTACGATACCAACCTTAATTTATCATGTTCAATTATTACTTATAAATTTAGTATTTTGTGCATTAACACATTGATACCATTCTATGAAACTGCGTCCGACTCACATTACTTGGGTAGCTGGTTAATTCTTTGAACTTTAACCATGATAATAAAGTGCACATTTGGGCAATCTGACGACCACAGTCAATACCGTGGGAGCGTACTATGACAGCAGAAATGCCTGAAGGCACATCAACAAATTCAAGAAATCTAAACCTAGTCCTAGTGCACCTAAACCTAAACCTAGCCCTAAATCTAAACAAATTCAAGAAATCTAAACCTAGCCCTAGGGGCTGTTTGGTATGTAGGTTTGGAGGGGTTTTGGAACATGGGTTTGGGACTAAACCCCCTTAAACTCATGTTTGGTAAGTAGGCATGTATCCCCGGGTTTGAAATTCGGCCCGGTCCTGGCCCGGTCATGAAACCCATGTTCATGAACATGAGTTTCATGAAACCCATGGGGGAGTGGGTTTCATATGTGGGTTTGGGAGTTTCATATATAAATGACATTTATACCCCTCATATATCCATACCCATGTTTGGATTAAATTAGTTAAATGGCACAATAGTCATTTATATATAAATATATTATCATAATAGTCATATATTCCTGCGTATACCAAATATGGGTATGGACAGCATTAAATGTTGAATCCCATCTTTGGGTCAAACCCGGGTTTGGACAATCCAATCCAAACCCCTCCCAAAAAACATATCAAACATGTCCCTAGAGGAGTCTAGAAACCCAAACCCCAAGACAAGCGTTCTTATGGGAACACTGCTTCTTTTGCAACAAATTAGCCTCGACCATTGGGAGTTCAGTGTCAATCTCACCATTGACAGATAGAATTGAAGAATCAATTAGCTCGGGATTTAAGATTTAGACCTTCAACTGCTTTCAAGAGGGTCTCATGCTACAATACGAGTAGAATACATAGGGGTATAGTCTGGGTAAACCAAATAATATTTTGACGTATTTTTTTTATTGGAAACCTACAAAGTCACAATCTTGACTGTGGGAGCAGACTTTTTTGAAATTCATTCTTGCATTCCAGTTTAACTATTCTTTCTGTCTGTCATTTGATCTCCACTACTTGACTAAAGTTGTTGATCACTTTTCTTCTTGTAAAATTCATAACTTTAATAAACATTAATAGTTAAATGGTCAAGATTCATATTCTATTAGAATGTCATTTCCCTTCAACAGAGAAAAAAATGCCAAAATAATAAAATGGACTTAAAAACAAAACAATATTGATGTTTGAATGGAAGGTCTTCAGGTAATATCTAATAAATTGATCATTGATGAAAAAGAATTCATAAAATTTGTATTGTTCTGTAGTGTGAAAAAATGAAGAATATAAAGAGGTCAAATTAGTTGAAAATTAATTCTCAGAACTTAAAGAATCTATGAAGTGATCCAAGCTTAATTGATAATTGATACATATATCAATTAGAAAATTTAGCCCCAAAATACTTAAGATCAAAAACTTAAATTGGTTATAATTATGTTAATTATTGAATCAGAGATTAAATAGACTTTACAATAGTAATCAAGGGCATATTTGAGAATCAAATTTGTTTTTTCACTTAATTGTCTTTTATTAGTAATATCTATATAATAAAGTAACTAGATTGTTTATCTTGAGTTTTTTCATGGCTCAAATCGTTTTGATCCGATGGTCCTAATTGGACTTTCATTCTTTATACAACTCTGAGACTCTCATCTCTCATATAACTCTCTCTCTCCCCCTCTCTCTCTCATGTTATTATCTTTTTTTTTTGTTTCCCCTGTGTTATTTTTGTTATTATTTATCCATAAAGCAGATGAAACTACATGTTATTCAATTATTTATTCCATGAAACTAATTTAAAGTTTTTATATATGTGATGACATGTAAATAACACTTAATGTAAATAAAAAATAAACACTAAATAATATTTAACACGAAATGAACGTTAGATTGTAAATTAATATATAATTTTATAAAAAATTGACATTTAATTTTGTCTAATTTATGTTCAACTTTGTCGAATTAATATTAAATTATTTTTTATTGTTATCAAATTAATACTAAAATTTATTTAATCAACTTTTTGGAGTACTAAATTATATCAATTTTTTACTAAATCAAATTTTATTTGATTTTATTAATTTTTTAAATTTTTTTGGTAATAAATTTGTAGAAGGACAATTGTAAACATAATAAATTTTTTTTGAGATGAAATTATCAATTTTCATAAGCAACATTGACGGAAGGGAGACAAATGGGGTATTTGTGTAATAAATTTCAAGCCTCCCCATCTGTGTTATTTATAAAATCTTACGAGGTGTCCGTGTAATATTATCAAAACTCAAGGGATGCCCTTGATTTTTACCCTACAACGTCATATATACAAATGATATGGTTGTCGATATATTTCCAAACTACGAGCTCCATTAATATGAATGATATGGTTGTCGATATATTTCGAATAATTTAAAAAAAAGAATTTGTATGAATATTTTTAGGCCATTCTTTTCGAATTTGGGCAATTGTTTAAGATTTTTTTGTTTGTTGTATAGTACCTTCAGAAACGGGTAATGACCCGTATATATATATATATAACACGCACACATACACACACTGAATCAATTACCAAACTACGGCTGTTTTCAAACTTAAATACCAAAATACCGTTGTTTTGAACTTATTTACCAAACTACGGCAGATTTTAAATGCGGAATCACGAAGTCCGACTTCTATTGAAGGCGGAATTAGTACATCCGACTTTCTCTTGAAGGCGGACTTACTAATTCCGCTTTTACCTTGAAGGCAGAATTAGTAAGTCCGACTTCCCAGCATGGAAAAACAGTAGCTGACACCGAATATAAGCGGACGTGGTAGAACCGCTTTCACTTAAAGGCGGAAGTAGTAAATCCGCTTTCATTAAAGGCGGAAGTATTAAATCCGCTTTCATCAAAGGCAGGATTAGGAAACCCGCTTTCTAACAGGCCGAACAAATTGCACATCCACATCCACTTTGAACCCTTCCCAGCCCAAACAAATTGAATATCACACTTTGGTTTTTAGTATTAAAAAATAATTTATATTTTAAATAATATAAGCCGAAGTGGGGGACTATTTCTACACAGTAAGTCCCACAAATACAAATTTTTTTGAGCAAAAGCAAATTTAATTCACACCCATATATATATAGTAAACAATAAATATTAAAACTATTTTGTTGACCCATTATAATTTCCATTCCCCCCAATCCCAACAAAAAATCCCTAAAACATGGGGAAAAATTATTAAATTTGTTTTGCGGAAAATACATTACAAAAAAACATTCAAAATGAAGAGACGTTAAGTCTTTTGCTGAAATAGAACTATAAGATTTGATGTTAAACGACATAATGAAGACATATTTGTCAAACTATTTGTAATGACGATCATATTTCCAACAGCATAATGGTATGCCATGTAAGCAAATAGTAGCAGGTAGAAATTTAGAGTGATGATCTTCATCTGGTGAATCTTCAAAATTAGAAAGTTCATTGTCTGAAGCCAAGGATTGATCGGAAAGTATTGCATTAATAGGCTCTACAGGGTCTGAATGTTCAATGTTTGCCTTTGTAATAAGGTGGAATTGATTTAGCCGTCATTCCATCTGTTCATTCTCAAGCGCCAGTGTTGCAATTATATCATGGTAGTTATCCGTGCACCATTCCACATACATTTCAGCCGAACGTGCTTGTGACACTCGTAATCCATGCCAACGACAATATACTTCAAGCTCACAACGATTGAAATAAGATTTCAACCAACTTGGTCCCGGTAGGTGATAATAAAACTCTAGAGGCGGAACAAAGGTTGCAGGTCCAATCATCACATGGCCGACTTCGGTGAATGGGTTATGAATGTAGATTGGCTCATTCTTAAAGAAACGCAATTTTCCATACCATGTTACTCCATGAGGATCTGTGTAATTACCGGGTTCTGGGGAACTTAATGAAGAAAATGTCTCATGATGGCAGTTGTTGATTGAAAATGAGTCATCATTTGTTTGGCTTGGAGACCCATTTGGTGGTGATGTTGTCATTATTGTGTATGTATGGTTTACACTGCAGTTGAAGTAGCTGTATTATATTCATTGAACTTAGTACAAAATTATTGCAGTTAAGATGTAGTGAACAATGATAGCGACTAGACACTGATTCATTGATTAGTGAACAATGAAGGCGACTTGACACTGATACAGTGGTGTGGTAAAACAGACGATGATGACAAAATAGTGAAAAATTTGTACAAACAGTCTTCTTTTAATTCACCACTGTGGACTTATCACGGATAGTCATAGACTGTGTTCAGTGTTGAGTCAAATCAGTGTTGCAAGTGTAGTCACATCATAATATTTTAGCATAAAAAAGATTCCGCACAGCTGGCTATATACAATTATCACGACTACCATCATAATATCACTATAAATTGATTGTGTGTGTTGCTCTCTTACCATACTTATCAACTGCAAAAAATGAGTTACAGTCTACGCTCAGTGTTTGAAACTATAGGATATCATTGGGCGTTAGAGGATGAATTCTTCTATCCTGTAAATCCTTGTTTACGTTTCTCACAAAGGTCGGTGAATAGAATGAGGGAGGAATGGCAATATCGTTTGAATGAGAGAGAAGTTCTAAGTGAAGATTTACGCATTTGTAACATACGTAGGCCGCGACAAATTGCCATTAATATGTCTATTGAAACACCACAAGAGTTGGAAGGTGCATTGTGGCGCATTCGTGTTGAAAACAACCGTATGTCAATACGGCAAACTCGGTACAACTTCCGCCGAATTGCAGGCGACCGTGCTGCAGAAGGTTTGGTTGAGGAAGCACGTTTGTGCCTACAGTTGTCTACGGAAGAAGGTAGCGTTTTCTGACGTTGAAATGTCAGACGAAGAAAGTTTACCATGATGAAAATTTCTTGATCAATAAACATTTACGCATATGTTGGTTGATCCGCTTGGGGTTGTAATAATATCTATCGTTTGTTATAATTATGCTTATATGTTTGTACTACTGTGTTGTTGTAGTTTATCGGTATTGTCAGTATGGGTTGTCATTAGTTTATGTTAATCTGTAATGTCATTATGCAGTGCTAAAATGTAATGTTCTGCATGTTATCGTATTTTATCTTATACATTTGTAAACAATATAAACCACATGTTGGAACAACTTTATGCATTGTAACAATATTCATTAAACATAATGAATTTTAAAAAATTTGGGCAGAGTTTCTCTTAAAACTATGACATACCCAAAAAAATTTTCCCTGTATGAACAATATCAAAACAATAACAATAACAACAACACAACCATAATGGCATATGTACCACAATTACCACCACAACATCCAACCAAAAATACCATCAACAACACCAACCACAACATCAATAAATGGCCACCACACAACCAACCACAAAACATAGAAAGAACTGTATAATATACATGTGAATATAAAAGGCAAAAAATAATACAACATGGGTAAACTAAGTGCCACAAGACGGCTTCTTCCTGAGCCGTTTCGGACGCCTTTCCTCAATCTGGGACGGCTCGCCATGGATCACCTGTGAGACCGGATCTCCGACTGGAATACTATCTCCGTCTCTGCCTCTGCCTCTGCCTCTCCCTCGACCACCCCGGCCTCTAACACCTCCGAATCTACCACCTCTACCTCGACCTCGACCTCGCACTCGAACTAATGAAATTAGATGGGCAAGTGGAGTCGTAGCACGTCCCTGTGGCCTAAGTACAACTGCAGGAGTCGTAGGAAGCCCTAAACCATGATCCGGGGTGACCTCCTCGGATGGCTGTCCAATCTGTACATCTGTCGGAGGCGACGTTACCAACGCATCGTGACAGACATGCCCCACGGGGTACTCTGCTGGTATGGAGGTCTCAGCTGGATGGGGAGTAGTATCTGCTGATGTATGGTGGACAGTCGATGTCGATGGTGTCTCGGCATGTACTATCGGCGGTGTCTGTGGATGATGATGTCCAATAGGGGCTTCTGTAGGCTCTGCTACACTCGACTCTGCTGTAGGTCGGGGACGTGTACGTCTCTATCGTGGAATAACTATACCATGAGGCCGAGTATGTACATCCGGCGGTACAGTGTGCAGTACATGGGGAGGCTCTGTGTGTACGGTACGCTGGAGACGATGGTCCTCTCGAACAGCCGCGAGGGAAGTGGCAGTAAGAGAGCGGGTGGCCTGCAATGCCTGTGTATGTGCTGTGTCCGTACCATCCGCAAGGGCCTCATCAGCAAGTCGGTGAATCTGAACAAGTGTATGCTGCTGTAAATGTAAAAAACCCATAAAATTGAACATTAGTATAATATAAAATGTGTACTTGTAAATGAAGAATATAATGACAAATGCACTTAAAAACTATGACATACCAATATCTCGACTATGCTACCCATAGGCTGGAATCCGATATTAGGAGTATCTACAGGAGGTCCGATCAATCGTCGAGTGATACGGCTGTACCAATCCCCTGCGATAAGATGGTCTCGTCGGTGTGTCCAGACATCTACAGATGATTGATGTACAATACTCCAGTCATAACCACCTCGGCCGCGTCTATCAGTAGCATGAAGCGCTGTCCCAGTGTCGCATGGTTGTGGGATACCCTGTGTAAAACCGAACTGGCGCATGACACGATCAGGAAAATGCCAGTCCACTAATGCAAAACATATCAGTGGTGCACGCGCCAGCCATAAGTCACTCCCAATGGTGCAATATGACGGTAAGTCTGCTATGACCTCTGGAGTATATGGCATCCACACCATCTACAGCAAAACATATCCGAGCATTTTAATGTAAGTGTAATTACCGGCTGACATTATAATATAGTGTACGTTGGTGTACAAATTGAATCTGCTCATCCCGCATCTGGTCTAAATGATCTCGATAATGTCTGAGGACATGTCTAGGGCTGTGTACGTAAGATGTCATACGCACAGTCCACCTGTAAGACATTAATTTAATTCATTTCTATCAATTATGTTTTAATAATTTATTGTACTGAACTATTAATTTATCGGTACACACCTGCACCCCAACGGACCCCTAGGTAAAGAATCATGATGGTCAGCCATCTCTGCCGGAACAGCGGGTACCTCTCCAGCAATCCCAGCATCAGCACCCTCCGGTCCATGAAACAAATCGGGTATATCTACCGCTGCTGCTTGATGAGGTAGTAGTCTCTGAGGACGGATATGCGTAAGCCGCTCCCATGCCCACATCTATTTAAGTAATTGGTAATTATTACTTACATGAGCTTCATGTCAACGTAACTTATAATAATATGTTACTATAACAATACCTGTAATATAACTAGCGGTCCTCCTATGTCTGAAGCGTCTGGTGCAGTGGCGCGACACATCTCACGATACAAGCACGTTAAAGCCGCACTACCCCAACTCAATCTCCCAGATATATCGAGGTCCTCCAGATGCTGTAAGTACATAAGTCCTACCTTGTTCTGGGACTTGTCTGGAAAAATATAAGCCCCGATGAGAAGTAAAATGTAGGCACGTGCAGATCGATCAATGGTGATGTCATCAGCATCATCTGGAGTGGATCAGCAAATAACTCAACAAGCGTGGTCATCTTAAGGCGAGATCCAGTGAAAGCAGTCTCTGGAGGTCTAATGCCTAGGTGCTGATCACAGTAATCCTGCCACTCAAGAACTGTGCGATGAGTGTCAACACCGGTCACTGCATCGCCGTCAATGGGTAGTCCTGCAAGTAGTGCCATGTCCTGCAACGTAACTGTGGTCTCGCCTATGGGTAAATGAATAGTATGTGTCTCTACCCTCCACCGCTCCACTAATGCAGTGATCAAATGGTGGTCAAGCTTTATAAACCCAATACAGTGTATCCCATAAAATCCGGCAGTCAAAACACGCCGCAATACCCTATCGTCTGGTCGTCGCAACCGACGCAGCGTCGCCTCAGCCCGACAACACTTGAGTGGTGCAAATTCCTTTAATAAATAAAAAAATTGATTAAATGGTTTCAATTTTGTGTTGCTTGGGTAAATTAATATGTATTGCACTCATTAAATTACGTGTCTATCCATCCCATATCTGAGTGGACCGATGTCGTGTCTGCAAGTATAATACTGCTGGGTCAACGGGTCCCGGGTGTACTAACTGACGTGCCTGCTGACGCTCCATACCTTAATCCCATTAAATGTCATTGCAGTAAGTTATTGTCTATACACTAATAACAAAAAATACATACATTCGAGTTGTATTCATACAATTACATGTCAATGTATAGGCTAATACATTTAATTTATATGTAAAATTCATTGTTTAATACATGTCAATACAAAAAACTGCGGTATACATAACTTTACACTTATTATTCTTCATTAGACATATAATCATCTGATACGTATTATTCATTGTATAATACATTACTGCGCTCTCTGTCCGATAATTCTCGGCCATATGCATTTTTAACCATGTCGGTTGCAAGGTTAACCATATAATATCGCCACCTACAAAGCAACATTCGGTTATTCTCCTTCCGTACTTGTGTAACTGCTGCTTCGTAATCTTGCCTATTTCTCCTTTGCATCATTAGAGATCTTCGGTGTGGCACCGATATACAAAGTACTCTTAACTCAGTGCACAAGTCGTTTGATTCATTAGCACGAAATGCCCATTCTCGTCGTAGTCCTACATAATACTCTTTTGGATCAGTAAATTTCTCACTTTTGTAATCATCGTTTCGCTCTTTCAACAAGCACTTTGTTTGGTGTCTACGATAGTTGGCAACAAAATGGCCTCGTGATGTAGACATAATTCAGTTGAATTATGTATCTGCAATAATGACAATGTCTGAATATAGTAAGAAAATAACGAACCCAACTATGTAATTACATTAACACAACTACTACATTGTTACAAAATGTGAACATAGTTTATTGAAATAACACATTACATTTAATAAACCCACACAATACATTAAAATCTACATTCACTGACCCCTACGTACATCCTATGCAGTTCTTGATGGGCATGTGCGTCTATCGTGGCTAGGTTGACCACATAATCTGCATTGATACGTACTACGGCCTTGTCGTATGTCCATTTCATTTCGGATTCGAGTAGATTGTGGACGACCCTTCATGCGTAGTAAATTCGGATTAGGACAGATTTTTGGACCAGTGCACTCATCCCAATAGTCTGCATGATGCAGTGGATGAAATTCAGCGGCCCAAACGGCATCGTGGGCTGCAACACTATATATCTCGTCAACATACTGCCAAGTGTCTAAATGTCTCTTCGAAAAAAGCGCCATCGCATGAGAACATGGCATTTTATAGGTGTTCCACTTCCCACATGAACATGTGCGGTCTGAAATGTTTAGTACCTGTGCATTACCTTTTTTTGTGACCACATATGCCTCCCCGGTGGTTCGACTAAATGTGGTAACATTTTGACCGGCTTTTTTAATTGAAACATACGACATCTTCTCCACAGCGTTAGGTGTGAACGCACACCCGCTATCTGATCCTGAACCACGCCTGTTATTGAAATACTGAACAACCTTGTAAAAGATTGTTTCAACGCATGACGTGATTGGTAAATGTCTTGCATTTTTTAATACACAATTTAACACCTCAGAAATGTTTGTTGTTATGACTCCATACCGTTGTCCACCGTCATGTGCAAGTGCCCACTGCTCTTTTGGTATCCGATCAAGCCAAATAACTGCTTCTGGGTTGAGTTCTTTTATTTCCGCCATAATCTTGTCATACTTGCGGATTTGATGTGCTGAACCTGCATCCCATACTAGACGCTTAAGATGAGAGTTATGAAACTTACTATTGAAGTTACTACGGACATGTCGTAAGCAAAAACGATGGTATGCATACGGTGTTTGCCAGCCGGAACCATGAGCGGCAACTGATTGAATTATACCTTGATGGCGGTCAGATAATAAGCATATGCCCGGACGGTGACCGACAACATCGTGTCTTAGTCTCAAAAGAAACCAACCCCATGTATCGATACTTTCCTCATACACGATTGCAAAGGCAAGAGGAAAAATCTAATGATTTCCATCGAGTCCCGTAGCAATTAACAACTTCCCCCTGTACTTCCCGTACATGAATGTGGCATCAATGCTTATAAGTGGACGACAGTGTCGAAATCCATCAATACACGGTTTAAATGCCCAAAAGACTCTGTCAAAGACAGCCGTTCCATTTCCAAGATCGGCCAGTTGCCATCGGACTATAGTGCCATGATTATACTTTTGAAGGGCACCAAGGAATTTCGGCAGAATTGAATATGATTCATCTCAGTCACCAAATATCATAGATATCGCACGTTGTTTTGCTTTCCATGCTTTCCTATAAGAAATCTCGTACTTATACACAGTGGAAATGTGTTTTATTATCACAGTAACCTTCAGAGATGGATCGGCCCTCATGAGGTCTTTGATTTGGCGTGCAACCATTTGGGAATCTAATTGCACATGGTCCTGGGTGGCTGACACATTGACACAAGTGTGTTCGCCTTCATACTTGGTAATTTGAAACATCCCGTGTGTTTTCTTTTGACATGCACGAAGTCTCCACTTGCACCCGAACTGGTATTTTTTACACCGCAAAGCCAACAACTTTTTCTCACTCTCAACAACTTCGAATTGGACATGATTGTTGATTGAATAAATCTTCACTGCATCTTGCAATTCCAATTTACCCTTGAAGATTAGGCCGACTGATAACTCTGGGCGATGAGGATTCCACAATTGAGCTCTTGTTTGATTGCTGGAGGCGGACATTTGGGGAAGTTGATCATTGATGAAGAAGGCGGACGTTGGCTCATGCATACGGACAATGTCTTCCAGTATAAATGCTGGGCCAACTACGTCACCGTCATGATTAACGTTAACGTCATCGTCCAGCAAAGTAATCTCCTCGTCCTCATCGTCTGTGTCCTCCGCACGGTCAACTGCACGCATGCCATTCCTCACAAACACATCACGGTCTGAATGAACCAAATTTTGAATCACATCGGTCCTTGTTTCAGTTTGAGATTGTATACCAACATTCACTGAACATGTGGTGTAACCCAAAAACATCGACGTCTGCGTACTAGACCCTATATGGCATTCAGGGACATACGGCTCACCCTCAGGCATTACATGGCCAGAATTAAACTCATCTTCAAAAGCATCGTCCCCCATATAACCGTGCGCATAGTGACTGCTCCCTTCAACATTGTAAGAGTTAACAAGCGCAGGCTCACTTGGACAGGGATTGATGTTATCCTGTGTAAGCAATTGTATATATGGGCCATACTCATTAACCATTGGATGACTAAAATGTTGGATGTGATCTGCTTGAATGTACAAGTCAATACTATTCAGTGGTTGGTTCTCAAATACAGCATCCAACATCGTCGCAACACCGTTATCATCTTTAATTTCAAATTCGACGTACTGCTGCATGCGATCACTCAAGAATGCTGGAAAACGACAAATTAGTTGTAGTCGTGATGTAGAACTGTCCAGCTGCATTATCGTATACATATTTCTCAACAATTCCTCATATGTTGTTCCGCGTTTCAACTTTAGACAATGCTGAGGCTTTTCATTGTAAGATAAACATCCTTCATTGTATATAATATTACCTCCCCAATAGCACATAACTGTGGCACGTCGCCTCGACATTTTATACCTTCAATTTGAAATATAATGTCAAATAATTTCCATCTTTTAATAACTGGATTGTTTGTATTGCATGACATATTTTAGTTTTAGACATATTACCGTACTTTTACAGTTAAATCATAAATAGTTAGCAACTGATTAACCAACTGTTGTTTTTTAACTCTAACACTAGCTATACTATAAATCTTGACAGTTTTTACGACTTCTCATTTTGTATGGTATTGGGATCGTTGAATAGGAAACTCAACTGGTACATGCTTTGTTCTAAGCTCCAACTTGTTATAAGTTGGAGAACCTGTTCGTATATTCAAAATGAAAATCCAACCCATAGTAGTTTTAATTTAATGTAATTAAGTCCAGCAGAAACAATCAGCAGTATATTTTATTCACTACTACTGGCGTAGTAGTATGTAATTCTGGTTTTAACCTTTACTTGTTGCAGTGCAACTCTCAATTACGTTTATTTTGGGGTGGACACTTATCCAATTTGTCTACCCTTAAATTTGAAGGCCTGCCTTGATAGTTTGCATTCAATGACACAAACAATGACTTGGGATACAAAGAATTTGTCTATCATATTTTGTAATAGCATGTGAGATATATATTGCTATCAAATAAGAGTATGCAGATACCTACAACCAACTATCATTGAACACATCCAATTAAGCATCCAACAATGTCATTATTTTCTTTTTCCCTGGTATAAAGAGTGCAACTTTGACTGGAATAATAATTGCATACAGATCATCCAATAACATATCGATCCATATCAATACAGTAGGATATCATTTTTTTTTTCCATTTCTGAACCTATATATTGCTCCTTTAATTAGGCAACTACCAAATATTTGCATTCAGGAATTTACTACCAGAATGATAAAAACTTACATTAAAAAAAACATAAAAATGGTCCAAGATCCAAAGTGTCTCAAGTACATGAATTCCGTACATAAGAAGATGCTTCAAATTCAATTTCCAGATCGCAAAGTTCTTAATTGATATCTTTATTATCATAGTTTACTATATTTCTCCAAGAAACCATATTTCAACTTTGCTAAAGGCAATGAAAAAGTGAATGTTTTTTTCATATGTTATTTCTGCAGGAAATCATTGGGATTTACCAAACCTGTTCTGGAGGTAACACATTTTCCTCTTCTTGCATAGTATAGATGGAATATTCTGTCACTATTAGGGCACATGATGCTAGTATGCAGATGGTACATAATGATCTACATTCTAGTCATTTAGTTTGGTCATCAATCACTTAGAAAGAAGAGCCTGTCGCAAGGTCCAGAACCATAAAAAATAATATGCAATTCTGGATGTAATCCTCATGACAAGACTATCTTTTGATAATGTTCCTAAAATACTACACAGAAGAAGTGTATATTTTTTTTTTAGTTACTAAATAAATGTTCCATTAGGGAATAAGAAGTTCTAGGTTTGGTTTTAGGAACAAATAGAGAAATGACCATCAGGTTTAATACATAAATGACCAGCAGGTTTTAGGAACAAATAGAGAAATGACTAGCAGGTTTTAGGAACAAAAAAAAAATTGACCAGCAGGTTTGGTTTTTCAACTGAAAATGCAACACATAATGCTGTAATTCTGCAATTGAAGTTTTTGTTGTTTGAGCAATTGCAAGCATAAGATGCATTTGATGTTTTATGTGTGCATAGGCAGAAGTAAAATATCAGTGCTATGTAAATACTTTAACAGATCGTATACAGAAATGTGATGGCATACTTCATCAGGTAACATAATATTTTCCCTTTCAAACCTTATTGCTTTTCTAGTATTTCTATAGATTTAGTGTGCTGATTTTTGGGTTTTATTTATTGGGAAGTTCTTTCTTGCTACTAGTCATCTACTAGTCAAGTTGATGAAACCCTTGATCTGTTTAATGATCATCAGCTGGAGCATCAAGCAGTGGCACCTCAACATTTTGCTTTCTTTTGCTTTTAATATGTAGAAGAGAGTTTATGTTCCTCAAGCCACGTAACCACGTCTCAAGTGTTGAGCTCTAAAGAAAAATTTTGTAATTCTCCAATTTCAATACATCAATATATGCATTCCAGAACTGACCCCAAATGTTCAGCAATTGATCAGAAAGAATTTGTTTTTTCCATGGTCTAAATATTTCTGATACAACTTCAATAGATTGGAAGCCACCGGCAGTATCTTTTGTGGCAGAAGTCATGCTTAGCAAGATCAATAATTCTATAGATCATTTCTGAAGGATAAAATATTTTCTTTATTCAGTTGTCCTTGTTACTCTCATAAGTCATAACCTTTGGTTCAAAATCAACAATCAAACTTTAATCCAGTCACCTGAACTAGCCGGTCTCCTGAACAGATCCTACATTATACTTTTTTACATATATCTTTGGCCTATAGACAAACTAGATCAAAATACTGAGATAAAGAGACCATAAGTGTTACAAATTGACTTCAATTTTCTTAGATAAACAAGAATGTGTTTCATCTTTTTTCACATGCAGATGATCTTACTACAGTTACAACCTCATAGATGTCTTTTATCATATCAATATCCCTATATCATCCTCTTTTGTCCCAAACCCAACACAGTTTCCTGAAAACTTATCATTACATTTTTCCAACTCAATAAGAAGGCCATCCACAAAATTCTGTAAATAATTTTTTTGGCATTCTAGTTTCTCCACTAAGAACTAAAGACCAGACAAAAATTCTAAATTCTAAGAATTCATAAAACCAGCCCTTCTCAGAAATCTCAAATGCAGAAAACCATACAACAAAACACCAATTCAACAAATTTGCAAACACCTTTCACAATTATTGTTGATTGAATTTAAATTTTTGAAAAGAAGCACAGATCAATATAACAGTATAACAATTGCACAAAAAACATGTATCCAAAAAATACCATTCAGTAAATTTCTGAGTAATACCTTCACACACTAACACCTTCACACAGTCACTATTCAAGCCTCACGATGCAGTAAGAATGCACTTCAACCCAGCAACAGAAAGGGGACGAAAATATACAGTCGGGGATTTCTGAAATCAACAGTGATTGGGATTGGGCAATGGGGATTGAACAATGGGGATTTTTTTCTACACTTACTAATTTCCTAAATTAGATAATGAATTGATGCGTACCTTGTTATATAGAATCTCTTCTGTTCAACACGTGATGCCCTGTCTTCTCCTTGCTTCAGAGCTAGCCCACGGGTCTGCACCACTCCACTGCACGATTTGACAAAAGACTGAGTAAGCTACGAAAATTAGGGCTCAATAGCACTGCAATTAGGCCTCAATAGCAAGGCAGGCGAATCTCACGCTTCGAATCTTGCAGAAGATCACTTGTCTTCTTCGTGGCTACGGTCAGTTAGGGTTTGTACATGAATGTGGCCAGAGCGTAGGGGAGCTGAAAGCAAAAATTAAAGAGGAAGGGGGGCCCTGGAGGAAGAAGAGAGGGAGATGGATTCCTCTGCACAGAGAAGAGAGGGACTGAGAGAGGTCTGCGTTCGAATGCCACAGAGAAGAGAGGGAGAGTGAGGGAATAACATAAATGGGTCCCTTTATGAAATTTTCAAATGAAAGCGGATGTATTATATCCGCTTCATTTCATAAAGCGGTCATATGGAATCCGCTTTCTTTGTCAAAACAATTTAGATCATTAATCAAAAAGTCGGACTTACTAATTCCGCCTTCAAGGTAAAAGCGGAATTAGTAAGTCCGCCTTCAAGAGAAAGTCGGATGTACTAATTCCGCCTTCAATAGAAGTCGGACTTCGTGATTCCGCCTTTAAAATCTGCCGTAGTTTGGTAAATAAGTTCAAGACAACGGTATTTTGGTATTTAAGTTTGAAAACAGCCGTAGTTTGGTAATTGATTCTACACACACTTATAGTGACGCAGAGAGATAAGGATCTATTACAAATCAGGATGGCTGGTACAATTTTGTGGATATGTTCAAATTTAAAACCGTTTAGGACTGACCCATCAGAGAGGTCTTGGGCTTGGATATATCTCTGGCAGCCTGGCCCGGCTCATTGTATCTGAAACGGCCCACAGGAGATCCAAAAGGTACAATTTTGTGGATATGTTCAAATTAAAACCGTTTAGGACTGACCCATCAGAGAGGTTTTGGGGTTGGATATATCTCTGGCAGCCTGGCCGGGCTCATTGTATCTGGAACGGCCCACTGGAGATCCAAAACTTCTCGGGTGCACCTACCTACCACCTAGTCTCGTGGGCCAAACCAAATTTCTCCTCCTTGGATCCTCTCGCTCTTATAAAACCGAAAGCGTCCGTTCAATTTCTCTCTCCTAGGTCTTTCTCTGTCGAAACCATTTCAACTAGCAGAGTTCCCGATTGAATCGAACAAGATGGAGAATTCAAGCATCGTGTCATACGAGACGCTGGATGGCTTGGCGAAATGGTTGGGCACGAACGTGGCCTCTGCATTCTTCGCTTCACTCGAACGTTTCTCGTGCGTCAACGTAACAACCTCCGACACCGACGACGAGGACGATGGAGAGGCCAAAGTTCGCCCTCTCATGCTCACCAATCTTCAAGCGCCAGTCGATAGCCCCACAACTGCGAACTATCCTACCTCCGTCGATAACCTCCCTGTCTGATTCTTCGATCAGGTCCTCACAGATATGTGTTTTTTGATATATATATATATGCTGCATATATGTACCGCATAACTCGATGCATCTCCTGTGATTGTCGATTTATATTGGATTGCCAATAGATGAGAGAAATATAGTTGATTTAAAGGTTTAATTGCTAAGACATGGTTGAATAGGGATTTCATATTGATTGTGTTTGTGACTTGAAGTTGAAATGAAAGTCATCGTGTTTAAGATGTTGTCAATGTTATTCTTATAAAATTGTGCAAATTATGGCACCATGGTTGATCTTGTTGTAGGTTCTGTCGAATAAAAGCCAAGATCTTGTACCTCTCCGTCTTGTACTTCTTCAATTTATTGTTCTTTGTGTTATGTTTCTGTGCAATTACAAGATTGATTGAGTATACCATGCAATGTTTGGATGAATGATTGTAATATTTCTCAGTAGAGAGTTCTTGGTGAAATTGTTTACGGTGTAATGATTGTTTTGGACTTTGTAATGGCACTCTTCAGAATATTGCATATGCATAATCTGGAATGGAGCTGGTATATGATATTAGAGAGTGCCGGTCTTCTGAAATTTTTAGGTCTTTTTGTTCTTGTGATGGCCATTTCTGAAACGATAAAAAATTGATAAAATAATGAGGAACTTGGATGTCAAGAGCGGCCCTCATTCATTTATTTTGAGAATATTTAAGATACCCTGTGTATTTATTTTAACACATAGATGTAGAAGCATACATCATAGTTATAATCAAATATATTAGTGTATTACCTTCCAAAAAAAATATATATTAGTGTATTTATATGCATGTATGTGTGTGTATTCATTGGGTATTATGACAGGTTTGTTTAGGATCAGTAGTATGCATTTAATTTATAACATTCCAATTTTTTTTTTTTTCATAACTATAATACAAAATATCATTCTTTTTGATTGATTTTGTGTTTTTGATCAAAGGTGTCACAGTGGAATGAAGCAGTAGGTATGTGGATATTAGTGACGGACTTCATTGAACAATACCGACGTTAGAACTTTGAATAAAATATATCCAATGTTGATTGACTAACCATATAATAATAGTTAGGGACTTCTGGCCATAAACTTGTAACAGTGTCTTCATGGATTTACTGTTACGCATTGCTGTATCAAATGTGAACTCTTAAGGTTGTCTTACTGTACAGAGTGTTATATATGTGTCAGGGATTGAACTTGTTTAAAGGTGAAATGACATTTACCATCCCCTGAGATCTCAAGGGAACAGTGAATAGAAAGTGGTGTCTGGGACTTCCATGACTTACCGTGTGCTTGATGAATGATTGATTTTTGTACTGCTAGCTTTGTACTCCTGAAAAACATAGCTGCCTTTTTCTTAGTGAATTTTCCTGGGGAGTCTTAGATTTTTCTAGATATCAAGGCGTTAGTCGCCTTGAAGCTTGTTCTATCTTATATTTATTTGGGTCAGATTTTTCTTGTTCTGGTTGATCAGGTATTTTAAAGATGTATTGGAATAGCACATATGGTCAGCATTTGTTTGCTAAAACATAGGGTGGCATGTTTATAAAATACAGTCAAACCTCCTTTTATATTCATTACTACAACTAATGCAAGAAAAAACTATTAATTTGTTATGATAACTGGTTTCTGTGGGTTAAAATGGTGCATTAATTCATCACCATCTGTTTCAAATAAAGTCTACTTTTACTGATCATTGTTGTTAAACCCTTAACTTTCGTAATGATCAGTAATTTTTTGGGTGTGTCATTTGAAAGGTTTAGTGTGGAAACCAACCTTAACTTGACGCTCTGTGGTTCTGACATTTTCCTTGAACATTATGCGATATAAGGCACAGCTTCTATTTTGGTTTCTGGTTCTTATCGGAGTGTTGCATGCTTGTTAGCATCCGAGGATTGAACTGTGGACACCAGACCAAACAGCAGCACGGCAGGCTACCATTTGGATTGCGCTAGTTTGAACGATCATTTTGATATTTGGACTATATTGGGCCGTCTCTCTCCCACTGCTTTGATGTTTAGGACTCGATAATGATAATATAGCTCCTGTTCTGGGCTGGAATGCATCAGTGGCTTGCAAACTGAATGATCAGTAAAGAACCATTACCCTGGCTTACAGGCTGCATGAGTGGGACTTGTTTATATCATTAATGATTGATTTAACCAGGCCAATTGAAATTTTTAGAGATTTGCTACCATAAATGACTGACTCCTCCTCCCAGACAGTTGAACTTGAGCTCATCATATTCTCAAGAGCGTGTGGTCCTGATATTCTCTTTCATATTTTTGCTACTGTTATTGAAGATCAATGAGCATTTTATTGACCCTGCATTTGGTGCTAGAAGATGCTATATACATCATGTTTCTGATGCAGGATCATGAATGATTGATTTGACCAGCGTTGCAAGAAGATGCAATATAATGTTTATGATGCAGTATTGGAATTTTTTATGCTCATTCTTAAAAATAATCAGCAAATTAGGTCATGCTTTTTCATATTTTCCAACATTTTGGATATAGCTTTCCAATCCAACACATATGATGGGGAGGAAGGAAAATGAGTAGCAAGGATTGGACCCATAAACATATTCCATACCTTGGATCAAAATTGGCTTTTTTATGTTCCTTGCCATTCTTTTAAAATAGTTTTTAATAATTCCTCCCTATATTTTGCAATTCGTATTCTCAAGAATGTTTGGTTGACAAAAACCTAAACCACCTCAGATTAGCTAATAAGTGGCAGACCTCAGCTATGCAAAAATAAGGAGTCACGAGTCAGTCAGTAGGATATAGTCATTTGGCATATGCCTGTCTCATGGGGTAACCAACCATCATTCAATTATCGATTACACAACAAAATCAAGGCATGCTCCTAAGAAAATTTCATTGAAAAACTTAGTGAACCCACAAAGACTGCCCGTTTCTCATATAGCTGACCTGACCTGACCTGACCTGACCTAAATGCTATATTTACCAAATTTTGTTAGTGAAACTAAAGATACCACCATGACGTCAATTAGTATCAAGGTTAGCTAGTTTTATACCCAGAACCAAGAAAGGGTCGGTTATGAAACGGAAGTAGAGAGCATTTTGCCTGTAAAACGTCGACATCAACCAGCCATTGTATGAGTAGAGTCACTCAGGAACAGAGGAGACGGTTGACCTGTTGTTTCATCAAGAAAGTGAGTGCCCCACTTGTTTTCCCATAATCGCAGCCAGAAACCCACCTTCATAATATGGATGGATACATATGGACAAAATGGCAGACAAACAACTCAATCATTCAGAGCAGCCACTATTATTTTGCCCAAACCACCAGCTCCGGCTCTCTCGTCTCTCAGTTTGGAGAACAAATGACAGAGCTTGTCCAAGCTCTCCCATCAGCACATCCATTATTGAGATACGTCCATCTCAACTTGACCTCTCATAGCACGTGAAGCCACAAACTTCTCCAAAATACTAATTTGGAGGATCCTAAGATTAGACTGTGCTGTCCCAGATGCAGATGTGTTGAAAATACATCTCAACCTCAGCTGTTTGTTGATCACTGGCCGCTATTACATCACGCCTATCCAACTGCTGCCACCTGTCATAACGGGCAATCCATCTAGACCCCATTGGAAACTCTGATTTCTCAAACTTTATATACAGTAAACTATGTTTCAAGGAATCAACTTGCAGTTTTGATGCCAGCCCAAGCAACAATGGATTGCAGCATTAGATGCAGCAAGATACCTGCTGACCCAAGAAGAGTCATCTCTAATTTCCAAGGACCTCCTCTCCAGCCTCATTTCAAAGAAGTACTGGTAATCCATAATTGTGGAATGACTTAATTCGTCCATCCCAGCCCGCTGTAACGATGACCAGACCCCATGCATGAGAATTGGATGAGCTCTGGCAAGAAGTTTTCAAAAACTTGTACTCAGATTTACACATTGTAGATAACACAGGTTGTTGGCTTGACGAGGGAAGCTTTTCCTCAGGCCAAGTTGCAGATCCTTTGGTCATTGGCTCAAGAAGGAACTCTTGGCCCAAAGAGAAACAAGGGGAAGACGACAAAGGTAACATTTTGGGTAAACTGTCGTCTAAGGCACGCAATTGCAATCCATTGTCCAACTTGCGTGATTTTAAGCCAGGCCAAGGTATTGCAACTGAGGCATCGGTCGTGAAGCACTCAAATGACTTAATGGTTTTTTGTTGAGACAGAGAAGACTCTTCCTGACTAATGCAGTTCCATACGTAAACATTAGAATCCTCGCATGCTGAGACAATGTGCTTCCCATCTGAGGTGAAAAATGCAGAGATCTGGTTTCCTGCATTTCTTGGGCCTAGAGGGAGAGGGGGGAGAGACAGAGAGAGAATAAAGCTTAATGCAAACAATAAAATAAAAAAGAAAATTAAAATACCACCATTCACAAAATTCACTAGACAACTTTGCAAGCGACACGAAAAAAAAAACCCTTATGCAGTGATCAATTAAATTTTCAGATGCCCGATAATTGCCCACTTAAGCTTCACTACAAACATTCCTTAGTAAAAAAGCCAGATGTTGAAAATGGACTGAACACATACCCCTGTATTTGCCAATTACATTGACCCCGTAAAGAATTCGGACTTTTGAATCAGCGGAAGTGACCATTACTTTACTCGAGTCTTGTGGGAAGAACTGCAGGATAATAGCATGAATTAGAAATAACTGCATAAACACACACACATTGAAATAAAATAAAACACAGACAGAAGCAACAGGCCAAAGGCATGCAGGTGAGAGATGACTACCTCAAAGCCAATTATCCTTTTGCCCGGGGACTTCTTTTTACTGTTTAAGCACGCCTGAGCTTCCAGTTGGAAGTGATTATCTGATCCAAGAAAAACGGAAACAGATGGGTCAATCTCTACTGTACTCAAATCCCTCTGACTTGTAAGTCAAATAATGTTGTAAATATAAATCACTAGCCCACGCTGGTCATAGCAAATGAATCATTCAATTATTTCGAAAGTCTAGAATTGACAGAGGTTAAGTTTATACAAGTTTCATCATGAAATTTAATGCTTCTATGTCCCCTTCTTGCTTCATCTACACATCATAGTCACTAGTTAGTTTTACATCTCTCTTCTACTGTGTCAAACAATTTTCATGGATGTTTGCCACCCTGCTAACTAAAAACATTTTGACTTCAACCTGACACGAGAGACTAATATGTTGGAAATTCAAATGAAATAACTACCATGCCACAAATAATTCATGGGTTTGACAGAGTACTGCCATAAACCTACCTTTTTGACTCACATAGAAAAACTTCGACAAAGTACACAACTATCTGCTTTAAACATATGTACACAATCAATAGCACTCAAGATGGACTAACCATTGACACATCGGAAATGTTCATATTCCTAATCATATCAAAAGGCAAATCGCAAAAGGGATGCTAAAATATGTAAATAACTTTTGCAGAAAATGAAATAGTAATATACCATCTGAGTCGGATTTGTAATACCAAAACATCAACCACCAGCCATTCATGAGTGAGCAATAACAAACAAAGAACTTTCCCAGATATTTCTATGTCCTCAGAAGTAAAAAATCAAAAGCCGTAATTCAACAAGGGGAGTTGGGGTTACCTGTTAAATTGAAAAGGCGGCAATTGCCTGTCAATGTTCCAATAATTCCACCCTGTTGGACAAGCAAACGGATTGTTCAATTACCATCTCCTGAATTTCTGAAGCTACCTCCTTGTTTTAATAGATAAAAAGGGCCAGAAAATGACCAAACCTGGCCATCAGGACGATAACCAATGGCGGTGACTATATCTCTTATAGCAGTCCAATCAACAACTTGACAACGGTCAATTGCCCAAATGCGAACTTTTCCATCTATGGAACCGCTGATGAAGTGATTGTCATCCACAGGGTTAAACTGAACGCAGGTCACTGCATTGCATCAAATCATTTAACAAAATTTCGCAAATTATGATTTAAAATAGCAGATCGTATTTAGATAATGCACAAATTCGCCAATTAACCCCGGTTGATACCTCAGTACTCAAATCTATGTTAGAAATAAAAATGCCAACAGCCAGGAGCGCACCATAATTACTGTGAGAAAAGACTTTAAGGCATTGTTCACATCCTACTTGCCACAGCCGAACAGTTTTATCAGCGGAAGATGAAATCAGATACTGCAGAAAGAACAAAAGAAAAAGGGAAATCCTTATAAATTTTGGACACATTCCAGGAAAAGCTCAACGCTTAACAAATTATGAACTTACATTATTCGTCGACCAAGAGAGATCCAAGATCTCCGCACCATGTCCATGGAACTCATGGATTGGTTTCTCCAACAGTCGGAAGACTTTAGGAGGAAAGATGACACAGGCTGAGTCTGCTGTTTTTCTTAGGTTCTTCAATTTGCTTATTTGCTCTTTCTCTGCCACGAGGGGTGCCAATTCAGAAAGAGTATTCACTGTGAAGTATACACACGATGGGTCTATATCAGGAATGTCAGTTTCATTTGATCTCTCATCTTCAACAACTTGCCATACACGCACAATTCTATCTTCACCAGCACTTGCAAGGAACTGCCCATCAAGGCTAAATTTCATAGCAATAATTGAGCCCTCATGGGCCTGAATATCTTGACCTAGAAAGAGAGCTGAGAGTTCTTTCGACCGCTTCTTGCTATGGTGAACCCTAACTCTCTGCACTCCATGCCCTTGGTTTTGGTCAGAGCCATAATCCGAATTCCCATGTTCGTCCACAATGCACGCCATGGAAAGTAATCTACTCAGCCACCCGTTCTTCGAACGGTTCATTGTCCTTGACAAATTGCTATCAACCCCAATTTCTCTCTGAACATCATGCTGAACTGAGCAAGATGACCCAGAAGAGTTCTCAAGCCCTTCAGCTGTCACCAACTGATTCACACCCACTACTTGAGCTTTACCAAGCTTACCAGCCTGCCCCAATTCACCTAGATTACACTCCATCGCACCATTAGAATCCCCACTTCTGCAAATAAAACTCTCATTTGAGCCCGATCCTCTTGACAAATCCAAAACATCACTGGACCAACTGGACACAGAAGATTGATTAGAGGAAAATTCATTTCTAAAAATTGAGGTTCTTAACACAGCCCCACTACTCTCCATAATTCTCTCAGTTTCTCCTTTAAATGCATCGCCATTTACATATACCGAATTGTCTGCGGTAGTCATATCTAAGTCTAACCCAAACCATTTGAAGAATTTACTACGGCGTTCTTGAATACTTCTAGGACTCCTAATCCACACATCACAGTCAAAACTACTGGAGACACAATAATCAACTAAGCAGCTAGACTCGGGACACTGCATACAATCGGAACCCAAATCGGCGCAGGCATCGAAGAACCGATATTCTTCATCGTCGTCACTGAAGCTACCCATGATTCCTCGAGTTCAACCCATGAAACCCACCTTAATAAACCAAAGTTTTGAACAAAAATGTGCTAAACACCCTCCAATATGAAACCTGAAACATTAGGTAAAAAAAAAGTTACAAAATGCAGATACCAAGATCAGTAAAACAGCAAATATTATTAAATTTCAGCACAGCAAAAATAATAGTAGTGCTAATATCAAGGAAAAAAAATAGATCCAACAAAGATCCCAAATCCTGATAAAAAAAGAAAAAAAACCTGGTCTTGAGTACAGCATAAATTCATAAACAACTCAACATATTTTTATACCAATACAATATAATGTGCATAGAAAATGGAGCCCTAGTTTTTCTCACAAATTAGGAAGTACCCAACTCTGTCAATGGATCTCCATTAACTGGATGACAAATGTCAGGACTCGGAGATCAAATTGATTGCGTTATTAGCGATGAAAATATCTGGAAGGAATATATATATTATATATACATGCACACTCATATATATTTCACAGAAAACATTCAACAAAAATAGAGTTTTTCATTGTATAGAGTGATTACATATCCAGAAGGATGTCAGTGATGATGTACTGACTTGGTTTTATATGATTCCATAAGATTTAGAGGATTCGGAAGAAGAAATAGATCGATGGGTCCATGGCAATACAAACACTCACTCCTTAGCTCTTATTTATCTAGAGGGAGCAAAGGAGACGACACAACCACCATTATAATTAAAAAAAAAAAGAAATTTAAAAGTCTGTACAAAAATTTGTATTTAATTGAGTTAAATTATATTAAAGACTAATTATTGCCTGTGTCTGAAGGCACAGAGTAATAAAAAATGGTAAACAATAAACATATTTGTATTCATATTCAAAATTAAATCACAAATATAGAGAAGATATAAAGAAATTTAAGTATCAATTTGTAGTGGGGGTGAGAGGTGGTGGGCGGCAGTGGTGGTGGTAGGAGACGGTGATAGTTGTGGTGGGTGGCGGCGAGGGCGATGGCGGCAGTGGTGGTGGTGGTGGTGGTGGTGGTGGCGGCGACGACGATGGTGATGATGGTTGTGGTGGCGGTGGTAGTGGTGGTGGTGGTGGTGGCGGCGACGGCGGCGGCAATGGCGGTGGTGGTGGTAGAGGTAGTGGTGGGGCGGTTTCAAACATTATTTTTTTTTTAAAGTATTTATGAAAAATAATTTCTAGAAGTATTTTTAAAAAGTCACTCCAAACACACCTTTAGGGACCTATTTTTCTTATTAAATTTAAGGTGTTAATATTAGCCGTTAGATTAACTTTAAAATAAAATTTAAAATGATCTCAACCGCGAATAGCAAAAGTCATTTTGTTTATCTTTTGAGATTTGAATTGTAAGCTACTTTATTATATAGATACTTATTTAGTCTTAAATGTATTTTTTTTTAAAAAAGACTAAAAAATTATTTACTACTCGACTATTCTCTCCATTATTTTTTCGCTCTTTCTTTCCTATTTTGTCTCTCTATCTCTTTCTCTTTCGCTTTCGCTTATACTCTCTCTATTTATCCCCTATTTTCTCTCTCTTCGCATTGTAATTTTTTTTTTTTTAAATATGTAAAGATTTGATTTATTTTTTTCATCTCTCTACCTAGTTTCTTTCTCTCTCACTCTCTCTCCTTATTTTCTCGCACCATTACTCTCTTTATTGAGTAAATATTGAATGCAACGATGATATCATGTCACCATTGATGACATGGTATCACCAACCAATAATAAAATCCTAAATAGGAAATGTGAACTCCACTTGGACTTACATGGCAAGAGGGTGGGAAGTTACTTGCTTACATAATACGTTAGTTATTAATTTTTGTAGGGTACATATGCTTATTTGTTTTAATATTATTAGTTGGTAATACCACAGCACCTTGCCACGTGTTATCACCGTTGTAATGAATATTTTCTCCTCTTTATTCTCTCTTCCCTTTTTTTTTTCATCATTACTCTATTTCCTTATTTTCTCTCTCTTTATATTAACGTTACAATTGCTCTATAATACCGCAAAATATTCACATATTTATTTCACTTTATTTTCACGCATCTTTTTACAGATTGATGACGACTTAGAGCAAACTGTAAGATGAGTTTCATTTCACTCGTATTCTTAATAATTTTTTCTCATATTGTTTGTGTTCATTTATTTACCTGTTAAATGCATATTCATGTATAGGTTCAATTGCTCAAAAAAAATAATGTTGGTGTTGTGATCCGCGACGAACGCGAACTCAATTGCATCCTCATTTCTGAGGTAGTGTCATGACACATCAGTTTGTTTATAGATTAGACTTTTTTTTTTTCTATATAATGATTTCACTTATCTATGCTTACTATTTAAAAGGCAAAAGAAAGAACAATCGTAACTGCAAATGCAAAGTGTAAAGGAAAAGAAATAACAACCTCTTCTGACAAGGGAAAGGTAAGTACTTCGTGCCAAGTGGTATTACATTGCAAACATTTTAACAATGTTATTTTATTGATCAAACATTTTATTTCTGTTATTTCATCTATAGAATTGAGATGAAGCAGTGCAAGAGTTAAAAAACTAAATGCAACCCATCTTTTTTGATGGGGTTATTTGAATAAGGTAACTAAATTTATTTTTTATAGTTTATTTTTTATTTTCAAGTTTATAATTTTAAAATTCCTATCGTGTACTAAATTTAACTATTTTTGTAAATGCTAGATTGTTGTACATTCCTCCAGTTGAAAGATGCGGATTTGGATTGATACAATGACATTCAAGGTTGTGATGGCGAAACTGTTTTTACAATGACGTACAGATAAATGACTCATTTTGATAAACTAAATTAAAGAATGACTCATTTTACAAATGTACTATATATAATTACGTTTTGTGGTCATTCTTTACTCTTATTTATGTTTAGGCACAACTATGTATTTATTTTGCAATGGTACTATATGTTTATGCACAACTATGAGTTTATGACATGCAGAACAATGGTTATGATTGTTTTGATGCCTAAAGCAATTGGTAAATAGTCATGTTTAGGGATGACGATGGTTAATATTATGATATTTTTTTTTAGTAATCAGCTTGCATATGACTTGGTTTGGTTATGATTCTAAAATATATAAGTTTTGTAGACAGATTGATATATTTGTGGTATTATATTTTCAAAGGATACTCTGCCGAAAAATTGAAAATTTCTTACATTGATTTCAATTTCTCTCATTACATAGTTTTTTAATTAAGCAAAATTTTTAGCGACCCAAAATGTAATTCAATACATCTTGCTTGGTTTTTGTTCATTCATTGAGATATCGATTGATTTATAAGTAATTTATATCATTTTGTTTTGTGATTAAAGTAGTCTACGATTGAAAATTTTTATAGGTTTATTTCAATTTTTTAAGAATTTTATCTTTTGTCTATCACTTTTACAAGTATGGATATAGTTGTTTGTGTAGGAAGAATTATGCTGTGGTAATTGGTACATAGTTGAATTTCAATGTGTATATGACATGATTTGATTATGATTATGAAATATATAAATTTTGTAAACAGGTTGATATATTTGTGGCATCATATTTTCAGAGAATACTCTGCCGAAAAATTGAAAGTTTTTTTATAGAGTTTCCACATTTTGACCCTTTTTATTTCACTAAAGTCATGACATTAAAAATGACCAAACGATTTTCAGCTTAATGCATGTTTATATTCATTGTTTGATTATTTCCTATTTAAGAATTATGTACATTGCCTTCAGACATGTGATATAGGGCGAGTTTAGGCCTTCAGTTCTGTTCTTGATTATTCAATGTTCGATTTTTTTTAGTTACACCGTGCCTTCAGGCACGGGTTATCCCTAATTGCTCTATAATACACAAAACATTTACTCATATATTTTGATAAACCAAACAATTGCACAAAATTACGACATCAACCCCAATTTGTCATTCAGTTATTTACATAAACCAAAGAGTTACACAATTTAGTATCACGACATGATTATACTAATTATATACACCAAATTGGGTTTATCATTACACAAAAGAATTTATCATTACACCAAATTTAGTGTATATAATTAGTGTAATCATATCGTGATACTAAATGGTACGACCTAATAACTGGCGAGAGTCGAGTTACCAGAGGAACTCTGGTGGTCAACCCCTCCGATAATAAAGTTAAAAAATAATGGTGGAAGGAAACTGTATTTAGTTAGGAGTAGTCAACTTATCTGGATTATATCCAATTTGGCCTTTTTATAGGTCAACAGATTGGACTGTCGGAGAACCTTAGCTACCATTTGAATGGGACGGCACCAGAAGTAGAATAGATGAAGACGCTTATTAGCGTGGATATCTCAACTAATTTGAATTAGTTAAGAGGAAATGAGCTAGGGTAAGGTCGAGTGGCGAGCAAGGAATTGAGGTCCTTTCTAAGTCATGGAGCTCGTCCTTTAAGCAGCTAAACTCATGTGCTGAGGGTGTGCTTAATTTATCATTATCAAAACCCAATTTTATATACGATAAGTGAGAAAACAAAAGAATAGTTCGTTTTTGTTATTAAGGTATGGTCATATCACTTTACTATTTTCGTCTGGCTACGGGCATAACTCATCAATGTGTTCCAATTAATCACATTAAACCACTAAACTTTTTATATTACCCCTTATGATTCCAAACTAAAAGACATATGGTTGGGTTGGGTTGTGTAGTACTTAAAAGTTTGTTGTGTAGAAAAATGGAAATATAGTTAGGTACAAATAATTAGGTCTACTTATATATGTCTTCTCCTATGTAATGTTGTCTACTCCAAAGCATGACATACTCCCCCAAGTCAAAAGGTGATTATATACTTTGTTTCCATTTAATCTAACACCTCACTTTAATGCTTTGATTATAGACTATTTGTTTAGTCGGCCAATTCCTTTGATTAACGACAGCATTATTGTTATTCCAAGTGTTTCGTACCGACAATGCCCCAACATTAGAAAAGGGTTTGTCAAAAACTAACTTGAAAAATGTTGTCGTTTACTTGTTAAATTAACAGTATTTGAACTTTATTTATTAATCTAATTGAGAACGAATTAATTTTTATTTTTTTTATTTTGTAACAATTTCAATTACGGACAGTACATATCATTAAATATTTGAATTGGATTCGAATCAAAATTTTAATTTGACTTATAAAACACTTAATTTGAATCCAATCTATTTATATATAGCATGGGAGGGAGGATAACATTTTTCCACGCTATGTTTTTTTGTGAGAAAAGGGATTGGACAGACAAACACGAACGGCATAGTCATGTCTGCTCATTCATGAACTTTGTAAAGTTTTGAGCTAGCTAGCTAGCTAGGTTCAGCAACACTTTTGACTAGAGGTAAGCATCCATCCCTGTGTAGCTATATATATCTGACACTAGCTAGGTGGTCGACTCTTACCCAATATATATTTTTGTTCACAGATCATTCTAGTCTGTTTTTTTTTTGTCAGATCATCCGGTATCCGAAAGTTATATTGAGCTCCGATTAATCCGGATTCGAGTTGGGTGGGACCACAAGGGCGGCAAAGCTCTCCCTACCGAACGCTGCTACGTTCCTAAGATTCGAACCCGAGACCTTAATTAAGCTAGAATAGTCTCTCACCTATTAATCTAACACTCGGTGGTCATTCTAGTCTTATAAATAACATAAACCCAACACCCATTTTGTTTCACCAATATTTACAGTGTTGGCATGGGTATAATTTTGTTAGAACAAACAATACCTGTGTTATTTTGTTTTGGATGACCGATGTAATCCAATAATAACAACAACGAATGCATATATATGTATGTGAGATGCACTATATATACACACACACACGTAGTATATTATTATTGGGTTACAATGCCATTGTTATAGAGGAGAGAATATTTTGTGATGTATATAGTGCAATTCACGAATTCAAATGAACGAGTTGTTTTTTGATAGGACAGGTAACATGTCATTTTGTAGCATGGAAGTGAGCTGTAAAAACCGAAGAGACCTTACTTACTTGGAAGTAGGGGTGCAACTTGGGTTGGGCAACCCGATTTCAACCCGAGCCCAACCCGAAAAAATTAGGGCTTGGGCTAAGGTTTTTAATACTTGGGTTGGGTTTGGGTCAAAAAATCTCAACCCGAATTCAATTTGGGCCGGACTCGGGTTGAGGTATCGGCAACCCGATTTCAACCCGAACCCGACAAATTAAAAAATAATTATATATATATATAAAGCATTAGCACTTTTTTTTCATTTTTACTCCATCATCCTCTGTTTCTTGTTGCTTGCTATTCTGTTATGCGTTATGCGTGATTAGTGGTGATAGTGTGATGTTTTAAGTTTAATGTTTTTATGGGTCTAATTTCTATATTTTTTGGGATTGTGCTTTGAGATCACTAGTTTTTTGGTGTGAAAGTAGATGATCAATAATCGTGCACTGTTATGAATGAAATATATGGATTGTTTTATGAATTTGTAATTATTCTCCCCTCTTTCTGTCTCTCTTGCAGTGAACCCGAATTCAACCCGAGCCCGCCCGAATTAAACACTCAACCCGAGGTAGGGTTAGGGTTGAAAATTATATACTTAGGGTTGGGCTAGGGTTGCCTGTCTAATCCGCCAAACCCGCCCGAGTTGCACCCCTACTTGGAAGACAGCGTTAGGTATTCTTGTTAGCCCTTTTATCTTAAGCAACAAATCATTCTCTGGATCGAGAAACCCATGTCAGCAGTCACACTCTACATTCTATACTTAATAGTAGCGTCTACAAGGTTCTTTCTTTTCCTTGAAACAGCACCAGATTCATCCAACCATTGATCTTTTTTCTTTTTTTTTTAAAATTTGGGATTGCATGATCACAGGTTTTAAGATGGTGAGTCCCCACAATACCTTTTGTAAAAGGATCCAAAGAGATGTTTGTTGGTGAAGAGAGGATGAACCTCTCTCTCTCTCTCTCTCCCTCTGTTGTTATGTGTATGAAAGAGCTGACGTATTGGTTGCATTGTCCACATAAAAAGTTCCTTAATTTACTCCATTAATTGGCAAACCGACCCAAATTGAATAAGATTTATGGTATGTTGAGGTTTGATTTTCATACATGCACTACCAAGTACCAATCAAAGTGTCTTTGTGGATGAGTTCTGGTGGCCGACATCTTTAGTTGCTATATATAGCTTGACTGTTTCCTGCTAATTACTTAAATAATTGTCATGTATCTCAACCTTTTCTCGATTAAGTAAATGATTAGACATCGTTTTCTATTCATGTCTAAGAGCTTGATAATGGGTTGGCATGCACAAAAGCCAGATTTTATCACTGCAAATATGGCCATCACACCTGTTTTTCTGTCATTATCTGGTAATGCATTGGTACAAACATTGTAGGACAATATTACAGTACCCAAAAAAGAAATTTCCTATCCTATCTTTAAATTTTATAATTTTTGATATAATTTTTTGACTTTGTTTATAATGAGTCATGTTACAACTTTTAATATTTGAATTACAATATTTTTGGGCCAAATTATAATTTTTGTGATAATTTATGATCGATCTTAATATTTTTAATTAAGAACGATGGATCACAAGTTACTATAAAAATTGTAATTTAAAGCTCTCACAAAATTTATAATAATAGTAGTACAACCAGAAAAAAAAAAAAATTGTGCTGTAAACTTTTCCAACATTGTAAAGGGGTGAGAAGGCCATTGATGTGACACAAACCTTTTGGTTGCAACTGGCAGATAAGGGGAATACTTGGTTTCTTTGGATGAATTTTGGGAGTTATTTGGAGAATTTTGGGGAGTGGTTTGAATTGACTTTTTTAATTTTTTCTAAACTCAAACTTTTTTTTATAAAAATGAGATTCAACATTCAATTTAGTACATACTCATGTTTGGTATGCAACACATACACATGTAGGACCCACGGATATATCATAATTATTAACAATTATTTATTATATAAATGACTATTTTACCCTTAATCAATCCAATTCATACCCATGTTAAAGGGTATATTGTCTTTTAGATTCTTAACCCCTTACCCATCTTTCCAAACTCACCCCCTCTCTAGATTTAACGAAACTCATGATCATGGATTTAATCTTCGGGCCAGCTACGGGCTGAGTTTGAAAACGCAGGACTGAATTTTTCATACAAACATGAGATTTGGGGGTCCTTTGGACTATTTTCCCCAAACCCATCTTGCCAAGCCCCCCATACCCCCTTACCAAACAGCCCCTTGATAGTATGAGCTACATAGGGTACTAATACGCACCATAGGTGAACAATTAGCAACATGAAAAAAGGTTTGAGGGAATATTTTTGTTTGTTATGCAAACATTAGTACATTGTCCTATCGTTTATCAATCACGTAACAGTTTTTTTCTCTTTCATTTTTGAAGTACATAGAAAAAATAGGGTTAATGCATTATTTAGCATTTGTTTGGAAGGCCAATATAGAGAGCAAGACACATGATTGCATCCATCAAAGCTAGATTATTAGTTGAATCACCTTAATTTCTATGAGAGCCAAATGAAGGAGGATCATTGAATCAGTGAGTCCCATTTAAAAAAATTGATGGGACCCACTCATTCAACAGCTCCCCTTCATTTGAGATGCAAATTTGAGTTACAAATTTGTGATATATAGTATTTCTCTTTCTATGAATTCCAGCATACATATCTGGGAAAACAACCTAACTATAATTAGGAGGAAGCATTGAATATATATTATGGCAAAACATGGGCCAACCACGCACACCGGAGGCTAGTTGTCTAGTTTGATTTTGGCATAGGATATAGTCTAAAGATCATTCAATAATATATACAAATAAGTTTTGAGAGAAGGACCGCTTGTTCTACGTTTCTGGAAGCCTAGAAATGAACCATCAACATTAAACTGTACGTACCATGGCATAAGCCATAATTCTTAAAGAAGTCAACATGTCACAGAGAAGATGTATTGATATTTTTGTGTCCGATGATGATGGGCCTCTATCATCCCAAGCTACCACGGCCTTTAAACATGTTTGAAATGTGGAGTGTGTCAAAAAAAAAAAATTTGTGGTGGTGGTATAAACAGTTTCCACCAAACAAGCTGGTGGAGGTGGTGGACCTTAATTTCATGGTTGCGCTTCTCTGCAACACTTTTATTAGGATGGGGTACTCCACTACCCACTTACTTCTATTCTTGCCAGTATTTTAAGAACCATGGAAAATGCCAATTTCTAGTAAGTGCTAGTAGTTTTACAACTATGAACTCTCAGTTCCTATTGAGAAAAATTAGCCAAACCTAAACTGTATTAAGTGTGTGACAAGGCTAAGACACATGCAAATGGGGTTAGAATGTTGTAATACAGTTTGTTAAGTGCTCGTATAAACATTATTTCGATCTAATTTGCAAATCCATTTCAATACACCCATTGAATTGTATGTGGATTCCGCCTAATATTGAAACTCACAACTAATCCAATAACTGCATGAAATTAGTTTTCTAATTAGATCTCCAAATTAGATCCCTATAACATTGCTCCGAATAATAAAGCACAATACTAATAAAATCTACAAGGGAAACAAGGTTGTTGAGGTTCAAAATCACTAGATAGGGAGGGGGATTTTGGATGGTATCCTACTCATGGGGATCTGAACCCTGAGGAAAACTCATTGGTGACAATCATTTTCTGCTGGCTTTTGGATGGGAATCCTCTACAGTATAACACCCATGTTGTTTTTCAGTCCTGACTCACAAAAACAAAATAAAACGACATCATTTTGAAGAAGTTGGAGAATTTTACCCGATTAGCCTCACCTTGTTATACCCATAGAAAAGTAGGATTAGGACAACAATTTGTGGGGCTATCTGATCTAAATCTATCGCATGCAAGACATAGTTATCATGTGACCAATATTTGTGGGAATCTGACGCCCTCTTCCTCTGCGTGTGTGTTTGTGTGAGAGAGAGAGAGAGAGCGCAAGCATGGCAGCTGCTGTTACAAGTGTAGTCCCTAAATTGGATCATCTTACATTTGTGAGAGCCATAGGGTGATCCTATAATTGATCACAATCATAAGTGGGTATAAGAAACACTAAGGTGGTATCAAAAGTTTATTTTTTCATATCGTACTAAAAAATAAAAATTAAAACTGCAACAAATTTTATCTTAAAAAGTGATAAAATCTACCCAAAAATTAATAAATGAACTCAAAAAATGGTAAGATAATTTAAAAGTTTAATACACCCCAAAAGTTAATAAAATCTGCCCAAAATAGAATATTTTATATTTGAAAAAAAGTGATAAATAATACGATATTAAAAAAAAAAAAAAAAGTACCAAAGTCAAACCCGATACTAGATGTAATGGTACTTCTTCGGTGTTTTTTTTTTTTACTATCACCATGATCGTTTGAACCTTTGTAGTTTGTAAAAAGAAAAGAGGGAGCGACTTGTTATGTGAGTTATGATTTGGGCATCCAGAAGGGGGAGGGGAATAGTTTGGGCTGGTTTTTTACCGTTATGATCAGGCCCAATGACACTCAAAGCCAAGATGAATGATCAAGCACAGAAACTAGTCTTGGTCTGGGCTGATTGTTTTGGGCTAATACAGATTTCGCTCATGCTGTAACGGGTGGGAGAGGGAAGGGGAAGGAATGAATCATGGCAAAATATTATTGTAGCTGGAAAAAAAACCAAGTATAAAGACAAATAGAGCCTTAATTACAAATAAAAAAATGAAAATAAAAAAATAGCTTTACATTTTATCATAGGTTGCAAGAGATTTCGTGTCACAAATTAAGAATCCTATGTAATTAACCCCCCCCCCCCCCCCCCTCTCTCCAAAAAAAAAAAAAAAAAAGAAATTCTAAAGGCTTTTGACAAATCACAAGAGCCCAAAACCAAAACCATAAAGAGGATTGATGATTCAGGCCAGCTTTGCACAGTTATGTACACCAATCTTCATACAATAAGAAAGGGAAATTCAATGAGGACATTGTAAAAGAACTCCATCATAACAAAAGAGAAACAAAATATAGGAACACTTCCAATTTATTTAGCTTCACTGAATTGAGATGCTTGTACATTATGTATACGAATTTGAGACTCATGGAACCTAAAGGAAGTATAAGTTAGCATGTCAATTAGCAATAGGTTTTCATGAACTAGAAGGGGGGGATCAGTAGCTTGAAGGTCAGTCAGACAAAGTGCTGAGTAGGGTATTCATGCTCATATGCATTATAATCATAGTACAGTCTCTCGCCCTTGGATATGTCTCTGCTTGAAATCAGTAAAACCCGACACTCACCATTAACATCAAATCTCACACATTTCACATTCTGCTTCTTCTTCCCATCCCTGCATAACAAGAATGCATACATCATCAAATTGCAATAGGCTTTTAAATTCAAAAGAAAGTACAAGGCCAAATTGCATATTTGACAATTGCCCATGGAAGTTATAACCCTTCAACTCATCTAAACTTTGTGAAGGGCAATACATTTATCTAATCTATCCGTCTTAGTATTTGGATATGGAGCTGGATTACCAAGTACTAAGATGTTTAGTATTTGGGAAGAGACCTTCATTCAAAAAGCAAACGAAGATCTGAACAATTTGACAAGAGACTCGCTCAGAAAGCATCAAATGGAGTAAAAACTAGAGGTAGAAACATGGTTTTTGAAGATTGCAGGAACTTACAAAGTGTGATTATTGATGCCATTGATGAAGCGAGCAATGTTACTACGCTTGTCAGGGCATATGACAAGGCTTTTTGATGGATCAGCAGCTGAAATTAGTGTCATCATGCTATCTCCATCATCATTTTCACGATTCTTCAAATAATCAACATCACCAACATATTCGGTGATTATTGTTAAATCTCTTATGGATCTGTCTGCCTCTACAGTGAATCTGTTACAATCAATAAAGCATACTGAACTAAGATTCCAAATATGAAAAAAAAAAATGTCTCAAAGATAAAAAGACGCAAGAAATATGCTCACCCTTCTCTAGGATCAAAAACAACTTTAAGTGGCGGCCATTTCCCCCTCTCCATCATTCTCTTGCACAAATTTAAGGTGTCAGTGTCCTCTTTAGATAAGACCTGAATGTGATTTGATCAAAGTTTGTTTTAAATTGTGTCAATTACGAAAATTAGACATTAAGAAAACTTACAAATGATAATTACTGCAATATGGATAGAAAAACAAGTTGCACGTTATAGTGTAACCTTATTACCGTTGAATTGCATGGACTACCGAATTATAAATTAAGCTAATATGCCCCAATAAGCCATAGTATGGTCAAACTTTTTCCTTTTTAATTTAGGTAAAAGGCCTTTTATCATCGAAGTGTCACCAGCTTGCACCGCAGCAATTTGCATAATAGCACATACTAGGGGATTACGTTATACCCAAGCAAAGCAATGCTTCAGGGAAACAACTAACAAGACTTGGAATTTTTGATATTCTATAATACCTGCATTCCTCCCCGCTCAAGTGAACCACAATTAGCTGACCTCGGGGCCATGCCAGGGATGTATGT
Source organism: Ilex aquifolium (assembly GCA_951799425.1). Classification (NCBI taxonomy): domain Eukaryota; kingdom Viridiplantae; phylum Streptophyta; class Magnoliopsida; order Aquifoliales; family Aquifoliaceae; genus Ilex; species Ilex aquifolium. Next base: position 61,661,160 of record OX637391.1, on the reverse strand, counting down.
AAGCTCATTGCTAAACTCTGTCCCAGTTGCTGTCAAAGCTGTGGCCAATGATGCCATTTGTTCTAGTCTCGTTGTAGAATCCTCACTTGGATTGAATGGTAATAACTTCCTCTTCTTCTTTGAAATAGCTAAGCTATTCGTTCGCCTTCGTCTCTTTTGGTTATCTAATAGAATTCAGAAACATGAAAGATCCATAATAAAATTTAGTAATGGCACGAGGGGCAGAAAAAAATAATGAAAGACAATCACCCCTTTACCTTGCTTTTGCTTTTCAATCGAATGTGAAGACCTTAGAATGCGGAAAAAATCAATTATTTTGGTTTGAACCAGAGGAAAACCTGCATTATACAGAAAATGAATTGATTTGGCAGATCAAATCTAACAAGTTATTGGTCTTTTGGATTTCATATAAGAGTTTCAAGATTTGAGTTTATTGGTCGATTTATGAAAACAATCGACCACACCCACATATACGAACGAGATTTAAAACAGTGAATTAACACGCTGCACATGAAAGAAGCCCATCAAAGTTGAAGAGCCTCAAATGTAATTGACCAGCGAAAATAAACCAATTGAATTGCGCCATTCATAAACCAATGCGAAAATTTCTAAAAAAATTTAGAACCCATGAACATACTAGTGAGTTTCTTTTGATCAGAGCAGGAAGGACAGAACCATGAATCCTTGGGCACGGACACAAGGATGGGTCTGAGGCAAAACAGGTGAAACCCCCGGTCACACTTGTCGCACAGCAGAAGCTCAGCTCCGTGGTCGCCGGACCCACATTCTTCACAGCAGACATCGCTGTAGCCTCCCTTCGATTTGCACATCCTTATCGATAAATTATGGAAGGATAGAGGCTTTGGGGCTTGGGTTCTGCGTCTCAAAACTACTGCTTTTGAAGATACCATTGTTAAATTGAGGGAAAGAGAGAGATAGAGAAAAAGGTTTCGCGGAGAAAGAGAAAAGGATAAGAAGGTTTGAAGGAAGATTTTGATATAAGTTCAACACTGGCGTTTTTCGAAACAGTGAGGATGCTCATAAGGCTCGTTGCCAGAAGAGAGCCGCCATGAAATTGCATTCGCGGGAAAATTTGGTTTCGCGGGAACTGTACTTTTGGCGCCATACGCGTCACGTGGCACGTGCTGTTATGCACCTTAGCTAACACAGTTGGTCTGTCGTGGGCTTGGGCTTCCATTTAGAGCCTACTTGAGCCAGTGGTATCTGCTGCCCATTTTCCGTGGCCATGGAAGGGTGGACTCTAACAGGGCCTGATATAATGCTGGAACAGGGGCCGAATGGAACCCATTGGGCGGGATTATTTACACCCCTCGAAAATATTAGAGTTTTTTAAGTGTGGGTACAATTTTTTAGACTTATTTAGGCAAAAGTGTATGAATAAGTTGTTTATTCCATTAAGTACAATTTTTATAAAACTTTTTGTGTTTAGGTACAAAATTCAAATGAATTAAAATCATTTTTACCTAAACATCCTTCCTTAATTTATGCATTCTTAATTGACAGTTATATATCTAATCAAATATATAAAGATTTCATTAGATTCTTTCACTATCTCTCCCCTATTTTATCTTCATCTCTCTCTCTCTTTCCCCTTTACTTTTCCTATCTCTCCCCTATTTTCTCTCTATATCTATCATTGATAATTTATTTTATTTTCAAATATGTAAATATTTGATTTATTTTTTCATTTATCTCCCCTATTTTCTCTCTCTCCCCTTATTTTGTATAACCATTTCGCTCTTTCTCTATTTTCTCTATTTATTTATATCAACATTACAACAATATAATTACACTAATCAGTTACACCAATCAGTTACAATTGTCTTATAATACACCAAACATTTATTCATGCATTCTAATAAACCAAACAGTTACACCAAACAATTACACAAATTTATAATATCAACTCAATTTGTCATTCAGTTGTTTACATAAACTTAATAGTTGCACTATTTAGTATCGCGACATCGTTACACCAATCATATATATCAAATTTAGTATAATGATAAAGTTTTTTGTGTAGATAAACCCAATTTGGTGTATATAATTGATGTAACCATGTCATGATACTAAATGATGTAACTCTTTGATTTATGTAAATAACAAAATGACAAATTGAGTTGGTGTTGTAATTTCATATAATTGTTTAGTATAACTGTTTAGTTTATTAGAACACACGAGTAACTGTTTAGTATATTATAGGGTAATTGTAACTAATTGGTGTAACTGATTAGTATAATTGTGTTGTGTAACATTGATATAAGGAGAGAGAAAAAGTGAGAGAATAAGGAAATAAGGGGAGAAAGAGTGAGAGAGAGAGAGAAAATAAGGGGAGAGAGAGATGAAAAAATTAAATCAAATCTTTACATATTTAAAAAAAATTTATCAATATGAGAGAGAGAGAGAGAGAAATAGATAGAGAGAAAATAGGAAAGAGATAGTGAAATAGTAATGAAGAGAGAGGAGAGAGAGTAATGGAGTAATAAATACCCTTTTAGTCTTTTTTCAAAAAAATGCACTTAGAGCAAAATAAGTTTTTTTAATGTAGTTTAGTTCAAATAAGTCTAAATTTTTGTACCGGCTTCTAAATTACCCAAAATATTAGACCAATAACTTTTGGTTGAATACAACCACAGCAGTGTTATATATTTGTTTTAAATTGAGAAATTTAGAGGTCGGTCTCCCCTATATGGACTTATTTTGACTTAAGTCTGTCAAATAAATTTATTTGCTATGAAATCCGTTTTTTGGTTAATTTTACCAGACTATCTCTTCCCTTTAAAAGTGAAGTAAAACTAAAAATTAAAAACTCCTAAATTTTAGTAGTTTGACAAACATTAAAAAAAATTATCTCTCATTTCTATATATATCCATATATAGGTTATGACTATATATCTCTCATATATATATTATATATATATAGTAACATTAAAAATAAAAAATAATAACATTCAAATGCAAAAAAAAAATTATCATTTAAACACAAAAAAATTGTAACATTTAAACATAAAAAAATAGTAACATTCAATATTGATATTTTTAAAAAATAACAATAGTAATATGTTCAACAAAAATAGTAACATGCTTAACAAAAATAGTAGCATGCTTAATAAAAACAGTAACATGCTAAAAAAAAAAATAGCAATATAGAACATTGAACAAAATTGAAAATAAAAATAATAGCATTTAAACCCACAACCAGAGGAAGAAGGCTCTAATTATTCAGCATCCATAATACACATGCTATTATTAAAAAAAAAAAATTAAAAAAAAATCGGTAACACCGTACGATTAAACATAATATAAAGAAAAAATTCAAAAAAAATTTTTAAAAAAAATTAAAAAAAAAAAACCGGTAACACCGTACGCTTAAACATAATACAAGAAAAAAATTAAAAAAATTTTAAAAAAAAAATCGATAACACCGTATGCTTAAACATAATACAAATAAAAAATTAAAAATATTTTTAAAAAATAAAAAATAAAAAAAAAAACCAGTGACACCGTACGTTTAAACATAATACAAGAAAAAAATTCAAAATAATTTAAAAGAAAAAAAAAACGGTAACACCGTACGCTTAAATATAATACAAAGAAATTTTTTTAAAAAAAAAAATCGGTGACACCGTACGTTTAAGCATAATATAAGAAAAAAAATCAAAATATATTTTTTATATGTAAACTCTTAACAAATGAGGGCATTTGTGTCAATTTGCATGTTTGTACCGACCTTTCACTTGTACCGGGAAGATAATACCACCTAATAGGTGGTATTGCTTAGTACCACATAGAAGGCATTAAAGTCACTGTTGACACCGGGTCGGTATTACGACCCGAAAAATAATACTGAACGAAAAATACTAAACAAATAAGGTATAAAGTGGGTCCCACGTACTACCACCCATTTGTACCACACATATCCTGGAAGCAAACAGGCCCTTAGGGTTTAGTCCTGTATTAATACAGGGTTGATAATTAAGTTAACTCGGATAGGACTCGACTCAAGTTTGGAGTCGAATTTAAATAATTTTTTAGACTCATTTGAAACGAGTCTAAAAAGTTCAGATCGTTTATATGTAAAATAGTTGAGTTACTCAGGTTTTGCTCAACTCGGGTTTAGCTCATTTTTTAAACAAGTCGAATTTAAACAATTTTTTAGACTTGTTTATAAAAATGAACTCGACAGACACGACTCGAACTCACAAAACTCGACTCGATTATTAAATCTAACTAAATGGCAGCTAGCATCCAAACTATTAGTCAACTTTTATGGTTTAAAATTATAATACAACTTGCTCAAACAGTTTTTCTTTTTAGTCCCACTTTATCTAATGTACAGGGCTCAAGTGTTTTGAGTTGGGTTTCCAAACTACTAAGGTTCTTCTACATAACATGTGCATCATTATTCTACTGAGTAGTACTAGTCGGGAAAGCACTATTCTGATGCAAAACCTTAAATTACAAAGGCAAAGTGGGAAGCTATAAGCGCCCAGCTGTTTTGCAATTGACAAAGTTGAATTCAGTGGGATAGTGATCATGGTGTTGCCCCCCACCCAACAGGCCAACACCCCCAAAAAAAAAAAAAAACAATGAAAGAAATCAGTGGGTGGGTCCACCTAAGTTGGACTAGCTAAGCAAATACACTTCTTTTATTTTTCTTATTATATTATTGATCTTGAATTTAAGAAAGACCCATTATATATAAGTGAGTTTACTTATACATGGTAAATAATAAACAAGAAAAATAGAGGAAAAAAGTATTAGAGCGAATTTGAATCTATATTTGATATTATAAAATAAAAAAAAAATACTTTATTAATATATAGCTCTCTTTTTCTTGAATTAATCATAATAACATATATTATCGATATATAGCTACTCATATTATTGCTTTATTATATGGAATATTTTCTCTAATCAATAGAATAAAACCAAGAGAAGAGAATATAACTGCTGTGAATGTGTTGTGCAGTGAACATCAAGAACGAAAATAATCAAGAATAAGAACTCAAGATTTATAGTATCTGCTAATAACCCTAACTCTGGTACAACTAAAAAATTTAATCTAATAAATTTTATAAACCCAATTCTAATAAAACTCCTCTACCAAATTTATATTGATAATCAACATACTCATGCTTCAGCACGCCCCCCATTAACTTATTGTTTTTAAGGTTTAGTGGACATAAGATACTCAATATTTTCAACAGCAACAGACAACGAATTTTTAAGACCGACTTCGTGCCACACATTGGCAACAAGTTATTATATGTTTTCAATAATTTCTTTGACAATTGAATGAGTAACTATAATTTATTAAGAATGTATAATAATTTATTATCTATGTATTCCACATTTCTCGGTCACATTGTGTGCAGTAGTCAAAGCACTAGCATTATGCTTCTCAAATATGTCTATGATCTATCAGATTGTTCATACAAAATGCGGAGTCACAATTATCACTAGCGGTGTTCATGGGCCAGGACGGGTTAAGCCTATAAATTTTTTTTAGGTTGGGTTTAGGTAGGGGGTGTCAAACGTGTCGAATAAAACGATTATGTGTCGGGTTAAACGGGTAACAGGGTGAAAAACATGTAAACCCGTACACGACACGTTTAATAAACGAGTGAAAAATCTTAATACGAACACGACCCGTTTAATAAACGGGTAACACGACACGATTCATTTTACTCGTTTAATTTTTAAAAAAATTATATCAACAAATTTTAATACACCATTTTTTTTATTACCAATTGTATTTATCTCAAAAAAGAGGAATTTCTAGCCAAATTTTACAAAAAAATCAGATTTGAAGGCTAAAAAAAAATGCAAGAGGCCACTGTCTTTTATAGGCAAGACAGCCCTTCCCATCTCCCCTCATTTGCCGATGTGGGGCAAAAGCAAAAGGCTGGCAGCCTCCTCCGTGTTAAGCGTCGGACAGAAACCTGCGGGCTGGATCAAAAGTTAGCAAGACATGAAAACACGAACAAAAATGAAAGCACAATCAATCAGTTGGCCTTATTGGTATTCCTTGGAACCCCCCAAAACCTGGGGATGCGAGGAACATCGTCGGGCTCTCCTGACAGATCCCAGGAGTCACCCCTAACGAAGAAAAACATTGGCTTCCACCCCTTGTTGGAGGAGGGGAGCCTAGAAATTAGGTTCTTCGCCTTAACCATTTTTGTGAAATATAAAAAGTCCAAGGAAGGGGAAGCCTTGAGCTGGAAGATGGAGGCAAATTCCCGAATGGTGGGGTGAGAGTCATTCCCACTCTCAAACCAGTGAACGAGGAATCCAATCAAAAGGCCCCAGCCGTTCCGGGAGAGCCAAGCTGGGCAAACGTTGTAAAAACCAAGGACATTCCGGATAAAAGATGGACAGGGAACCGGAGACCAGCCCGGAATGTAGACTCAAAGAAACATGTCAACCCGGGAATGGAGGAATTGCTCCTTTCATGTTCTTCGGGAGAATGCAAGGTAACGGAGTCCTGTAAATGATATCCCTGCCTCAGCTCCTCTAGGTCCTCATCATCAAGACAACTGGAAGTCGCCTCCGCACAACAAGTCAGGTCGGATTGATCGCGACGAGCTTTCTTTCTGGGTATAGAAGGCGGAACCAACTTAGACTTCCTCTTCTTCGACTGGTCAGAGGGAATAGAAGGTAAAGCAAGAGGGGCCCGAGCCTCTGCTAAAGGAGCCGAGGTCGAAACTTCAAGGGCAGACCCTGAAGCTTCCTCACCAGCAGAAAGAGAACGGCTGCTGGAGGAAGCCGTTTCCCTCAAGAGAAGATAATATAACTGTTGTGAATGTGTTGTGCAGTGAACATTAAGAACGAAAATAATCAAGAACAAGAATTTGAGATTTATAGTATCCGCTAATAACCCTAACTCTGGTACAACTAAAAAATTTAATCTAATAAATTTTATAAACCCAATTCTAATAAAACTTCTCTACCAAATTTATATTGATAATCAACATACTTATACTTCAGAACGCCCCCATTAACTTATTGTTTTTTAAGCTTAGTGGACATAAGATACTCACTATTTTCAAAAGTAACAGACAATGAGTTTTTAAGACTGACTTCGTGCCACACATTGACAACAAGTTATTATATGTTTTCAATAATTTCTTTGACAATTGAATGAGTAACTATAATTTATTAAGAATGTATAATAATTTATTATCTATGTATTCCACATTACTCGGTCACATTGTGTGCAGTAGTCAAAGCACTAGCATTATGCTTCTCAAATATGTCTATGATCTATCAGATTGTTCATACAAAATGCGGGGTCACAATTATCACTAGCGGTATTCGTGGGCCAGGATGGGTTAAGCCCATGAATTTTTTTTAGGTTGGGTTTAGGTAGGTTCAAGCCTTTACTTGGGTGAGTTATCGGGCGGGCTGATTTCGAGTAGGGATAGGTTATCCGCAGCCCAACTCGTCACCTACTAGGCGGACCTATTGGGAGGGCTTTGCGGGCGGACTTTATTTTTTTATATATATACATCTTCATTTAAAAAAAATTTAATTTAGTATTTTTGTAAATTATATTTTTAAATTAAAAATATAGTCAAAATAGACAAAAAAATAAATAATGAATAATTTTATTTATGAATATGGGAGAAATTGCATCACAATAGAATGAGCACATCTCAACTTGGTTGACACTTACCCATAGGGCTAATAGTCGAACGAGTTCGAGTCAAACCTAAAAAGCTTGTTTTCTTAACCGAACCTAAAATACTGTTCAAAATGAGTCGAGCCTGAACGAGCACAAAATGAACCAAACCCGAGTATTTGCACATAAACGAGTCGAACTTGTTGTGTTCAAATCGAGTCTGTTAGACTCATTTTTCAAACAAGCCTAAAAAATTGTTCAAATTCAACTCGTTTAAAAAAACGAGCAAAAAATGAGGCAAACACAAGTCGAGCTTGAACGAGCTAAAAATGAGGCGAACACGAGTTGAGGTTGAACGAGCCAAAAATAAGATGAACACGAACCGAGCTCGAGTAGCTTGGTTTGATTAATAACCCTGCCTACCCACCTATCTATCATCTACATAACTCTATCATTTAAAAATGCATGTTTATACGTAAATATGAATACATATAATATACGCTTAATACATGTACATTTAACTTTCATTGATCAAATTTTTTTTTCAAACAAAGTGGGTGGACGACATGGGCGGGCAGGTGGGTTCTTGGGTCGAATTTTAACGATTTTTTGTAGGCAGACTAATGGGCAGAGTTTCGAGATGAGCAATGGACTTGAGGGCAGATCCGAGTCTTCTTTTGAAGGATATTGGGTTCGGGTTAATTAATTATTGGACTTATCAAATTTTGACCCAAAAAAAGAGTTCCATGGACCAACCCGATCCATAGACACCTCTGCTGAATATTTTTAGGTTCATTTATTTTGAATTTGGTAAAAAAAAAATAAAAAATTAGTAAGCTTTTAGCATTACTCCACAAAAATAAATTTCTCCACGCTGAGATGTAACGCACCAGCGCCATGTTACAAAAAAGGACGATCACTTAACATCGTCCATCAGAATCGTCCATCAAATCATCACGGCGGATTCTCTAGTTGGACATCTAAAATTAGACAAGGCCACACTCTGCTGGGGTCCACTGACCCTTCTCGCAAAAGTAAATATTCTTCTTCCAGCGCCTACTGTGATGACACGTTTCGGCCTTTTGTTGGTTTTAATTTTAAGTGGGGCAGGTCCAATGGGCCCCATCGGCCTTATCCACCGCCACGTCTTCACTTTGTTGTGTGTGTGTCTCTCCCTCTCTCGGAAATGGGCTTGGAATGCGAGTCGCCGCCACAACATTGGGCGGTTGGATTGACGTAATCCAGGGAATATAGGACAGGATAACGGTACCCTAAAAAATAGGAAAAACCCTACATAATTTAAATAAAATTTAAAAGTTAAAATTTAAATGTATATTATTTTTTAAATGAGTGTGGGATAAATGAGTTCCATTAAAAAAAATTAATGGGATCCACTCATTCAAATACATTTGAGTTGTAATTTTTTAAATTTCATTTGAGTTTTTTAGCATTACTCAAAAAATAATTTTGATACAATACAAATCTAAAATAAAATTGTAATACCATACATTTAAATTTTTTAATTTTTTAATATGATACTAAAAAGAAAATAGTGATACCATATCATAATACATTTAAATTTTAAAATTTTTGTGGTTTTGATTAAAGTTTTGGGATTTGTTTATAATTAAAAAAATATATTTTTTAATGTTTGAATTATAATTTTTTGGACTAAATTATAATTTTTGTGATAACTAACGATCAATTCTAAAAATATTATGATCGATAAGAAATTTTTTAAGATCGATTACAAGGTACCCTAAAATAATCATCAAAAGTTATAAAAAAAATTCCCAAAAATTGCATTGCTTAATTATACAATGCATAAGATTTTTGTCATTAAGGGATTTAGAAGAATTAGAGACACACAATTTTATCTAACTTGCAAAATATTTTTTCCATGATTCGAATTGTAATCTCCAAGGCTTGTTCATAGCTCTAAAACATTCTGTGTTAATCCAAACGGAGGAATTAATTTCCATCTCACTTCAACCCTCTTTCATTTTCTTTGTGGTTCTATTTACTTAGTCAGCATTCCTCTATGGGATCCACTTTCTCTTGTATTTTCATGGTAAGATTACTTTCTTGACAAGTAATTTCATTCACAGTTCATGCAACTGATCAGGTCAAGCTTTAACAACCACTGAAGTGCAAAAATGGAAAACCTACCACACTCACATCACCATTTACAAAAGGGAAAGAGGATTACTAAGGTGAAAAAAGGAAAAAAAACTAACAAAAAGGAGAAAAAAAAAACATAAGATTCTGTTTAGCCAATTAAATTAGACTTCACTTTATTAAGTTTTCTCTCCACTCATGAAAGTGCCTAGTAATGACACCCATTTTGAGCACCCCTTAAACGTGCAATCTTCCACAAGTGGTTCCGGAATAATTTGACCACATAATGGTGCAATCTCGATTGAGTAATGCTATTGGGACTTGAAAATATGATATAATCTGTTGACCTAATGATATGACTTCATTGTAATCGTTGGGTTAACACCAATTTCCAATATTTAATGGAACCTACAGTCAATCTAATAGTTATCTATAATATAAAATAGGGCAGACTTCAATAAGTTCATCCGACAGTTTTAAATAGAAGTCTATCTAACATTGCACTGTTAAAACCATACACATTGCACTGTGTCTTCAGGTATAGGTTACCCCCAGTGATAAATAAATTAGGTCCCAATAGTATTGCTTATCTCGATTTTGGGTTTAATGAGTAGTTTTGAGATCACAGATTATCTAGAATTTTCGGTATGAATTAACCTTCATTAAGATTATTTGGATAAGATTTTATTGAGTGGTGTTATTTTTTTTGCTTTACTGTTTCTTAACCAATCAAGAAATAATATGGAATGTCTCATTATGCAAAACTCGGGTACTGTTTTAATTGGTTGAGTGAAGAAGGAGAGCAAATGCAAAAGGAAATGGCAAAAATGAAAAGAGATTGCAAGAAGAAAAGGAATCATCCTGACCACATCAATCTCATAGTCAGAAAAGAATCCAATAAAGTCCACATTACATATCACATTTCCACTCACAAAGAATAACATTGACTATGTATATACATATATATACTGTAGGCAGCATTCTTAAAGTAGTGTGCTATTATAACGACATTAAAATACGGTCAAGAAGACAAAAGTACCCTTCTCTCTCTCTCCCTCTCTCTCTCTCTCTCACACACACACACACACATTTAGTGAGCCAACACATGGAACCACCACCAAACATACCATCTCAAGTGTCTTTCTAGCTTTAGGACCAGTTGGAGGAAAGTGGGTTGTTTTCCTCTCTTTTGAAGACTCAGTAGCTTTTGCTTTTCCTTTACTGCCTCTCGATCTATGGATACTGGTCAGTGGCCACAGGTAAAGAAACCATGTTTTCTCTGGAGCAAATCATGATATCTTCTTCCTTTAGTTGGGATTTTCAAGGCTAATTTAGAACCCTTTTTTTTTTATTGTTTTGAAAATTTTTTCTTGTTGATGGGTAAATTCTCAAAGGTTACTACTTTTCTAGGAGATGATGATGTTCAGCACCCACTAATCTTTGAATTTATGTAACTATGGTCTGAAATCTTTCATTTTTTCTTGAAAGTACTGCACTTTTTCCTTTCTTTTTCCATCATCTAATAAAGGACCGGAAAAAAGCTAATATAGTTTGTTTTATTGCTGGTTGTAATCTTCAAACTGTAAAGCAATTACCTAGTTATCTCTGTCTTGTTTGTCCGCTACTGCTTTCTTTCTATATCCAAATACAAATTCTTTGGATGAGAAATTCTTTGTTTCAACTATGTAGTCATGGCCTTTTTCTTGTCTTTCTATGTTCTTCATTTCCTCCTTTTTTTCCCAGGGGATTGGAGTGATGAAACCAGTGGAAGGCTCAAGGCCTATGGTAGAGAGGAAGCCAAGGCCACAAAAAGAACAAGCTGTGAACTGTCCACGGTGCAATTCAACTCATACCAAGTTCTGTTACTACAACAATTACAGTCTCTCTCAGCCAAGATACTTCTGCAAGACTTGTAGAAGGTACTGGACTGAAGGTGGGACCCTGAGAAATGTCCCAGTTGGAGGAAGCTCAAGGAAGAACAAGAGATCTACTTCATCATCATCACCAGCTTCATCAAAGAAGCTAGCTGATCATGATCTGGCCCCACCAAGAATTTCTCAGTCTGCTTCTCAAAACCCTAAGATCCATGAGGGCCAAGACCTCAACCTAGCTTACCCGCCCTCTGGTGATTACAATAGCCTCTCTGAATTCATTGGGTTACCCTACAGTAACAACAATATAAACCCTAATACTTCATCAACATCATCTCATCTCTCTACCATGGAACTTCTCAAGATTGGAATTACTTCAAGAGGACTGAATTCTTTCATGCCGATGTCGGTTTCTGATTCGAGTACAATATACTCATCTGGCCTGGGTTTACCAGAATTTAAACCAAGCCTTAACTTTTCATTAGATGGGTTTGAAAGTGGTTTTGGAAGTCTGCAAGGGGTTCCAGAGACTAGTGCAAGACTTCTCTTTCCTTTTGAGGATTTGAAGCCCGTTTCAGCCACAACTGAATTAATTGAGCAAAATAGAGAGCAAGGAGAGTCTAATGCTTACTGGAATGGAGTGTTAGGTGGAGGGTCATGGTAATTGCATGTCTAGTAAAAAAAAAACAGAAGAAGAAGAAGAAGGTGGTGGTGTTTTTTTCTTTTCTTCCAGGTTGGGGGAGACTTGTTTGAGGTTTGATCAACACTAACAGATAGAACCTTTATCTTTCTATTGGGGCTCGATCTGGAGATGGATGGCTCTTAAACTACTTGTGCTTGCACCATCATGACCTTGGTTTTGTGTCTATTGTACGTCTTAAAGATGTTCTTTTTCTCAATTCTGCAAGTCTTAATTCATGTTGATTTTGCCATAAATAAAGCTCCTAGATTTAGGTGCAAGAGTTGGTGAGATGTTTGAAGCTTGTGAGGAGCTAAAAAGGCTTTGCTATATATGTTTGTTTCAATTTTACAGAGACCATCTTATGTGGGTTGATCACTTGAATGGTAACTTCTTATTTAATCTCATTGCACTAGTGGTTCTCAATACTTTCCAGCAAGCTTCTTTTCTCTTTTTCTTTCTTTACATTTGGCAAACAGGTCAGGATTGTCAGCGTCATGTGTGTCTCTTGAGATTCTTCCAACCATTAAAGCACCTTCAGGAAGCAACTAGCTAGGATCTGGAGAAGAATAACAGTACAGGAGACAACTAGGTATGACCCATGATCAATATCTTCACATCACATGGTAGACCACTCAAGGTGCAGAATTTACATATAATCTTTTTATGTCCATTCAGTTCTTCGTACCCATTCATCACCTTGTTTCCCATTTCCATGAATGATCATTACTTTTACTTCCATTTCACATTCGTTTCTCTATCACATATCAAGACATAGAAAAGCTAGCATGACTGGCATTCCCTTCTTTAGTTAAGAGTGGGACCCACAAACATTCCCCTCGGCAACTGTGTCGAAGAATTATCACCTCCACTCATCAGTAAGTCATCTAGTAGAGGCCCTCTGTTTATTATATTAGTGTTAACCACTAGGGTTTTTTATAGTGGTAGATATAGGCACACCACCCACAAATAGTGGTGGCCCCTTTCTTGCCAAACTTATATGTCATGATCTACTCCATATATATATATATATATATATATATCTGTTTTGAATCTTTTAATTCAGCTCTTCTGAATCCGTGGATGAGATTTTAAAAAATATTCAAGTCCTAGTATCCAAGTTTATATATGAGGCTGTCAGTGGTCAAATTAATGCACCATTATATTTGAAACTTAACTCATCTTGACATTGGACTTAGGTCATGATGTGTTTCTAATTTAACTAATCTTAGCGCCAAAAGCAGAAAGGCTACTTTGTTTCAGATCAAACTATGGTCACATTAATCCGAAAATTCAGAAAAGAACAGAAAAAATACAACAATTTCTTCAGTTATACCCTACAAAACCATTAATACCCTACAAAATAGTCTTTTTCTGTGCCAGAACTTTCAGCTATTTATTCCCTTCGAAATCCAGCAATTTCTTCGAGTCATCACCTTCATGAGAGTCTTCACCAGTAGGCCTAAAGTTTTTGTCAAGTTTCCGTTTTGGTTTAGACAGTCCACAACTTAGAGGTTGCTATAAAAGGTTAATAGAGCAGTAGGATTGAAACCCTTCAGAGGTATTGTGACGTCGACCTCTTCGATTGTCGTTCTCACCAAATCAAACCATGGATATCTTCCCTGCCCGTTTCGGTGGTTACCCTTGTCAATCCTACAAAGAACCATGGCTTATTGGAATGATCATTGTATTATGTGAGTTGAACAGTTCGATTGACTGCTCAAGCTCTATAGCAAGTTTCATTCTTTCCTTACATGATCGTAGTCAATCCATAAAATTATTGTCTATAACGAAGCATAGAAGAGATAAATGGTAGACAAATAATTTATCTTTATTTGCTTATCAACATCCACTACAAGTTCAATAAATTGTTACATGCATGGAATATTTCTCCACGATAAAGATTATTAGGATGAACTTATTTTTATCTTAAGAGATTAATGAGTAGTTGTTTGGACAGATAAGCAGTTAACATCATTACATATAGACATTTACAAGATGACTAGCAATTAGGTGATCAAGGGAAAGTGGCCTAACTATGGTGACAAATCATCTTAGACAATGCTTATTCACACTAAATTGATAAAAGGTCTGATCTAATAGCATTGATTTCTGTGATAAACTCCTTGTTTGTTCTTCGCAAAAATGGAAACCTAGAATGTCACTCTCACTAGAACAACCATTTCAAGATGACATTGCCTGAATACATTGATGTAAATAAATTTCCTTTCTGTTATGATTGTATGAATAAATTTAAAACCAACAAAAAAAAAACACTAATGAAATTCAGGCCCTGAACAATTTTTTTAAGCTAGCACTACTATATTGAAAATTCTTGGGAATCTATTTGGACCAAATTCTACATTTTTATGGAAAAAGTTATGAATGACATTTTTATCTTAAATTTTGAAAATGCAGTAATTACCAGCACCAAATGTGCCCCAATAATTTAAAAATAGCAGTTGAGACAAAGAAGAGGCTGATGAAGAAACTGTCTGGAGAAAGCCAGATTAATCATCGATGGGAAGATGCCTATAAAAGGGGGCATTAATTACAAGGAGATGATATGATCAAACATATCAAAGACTCACGACTTGGACATTTTAGAAGTAGTTTTAGGCTATAATTAAAATTAGGATTAGCCTTAGAGACTGTTCAACAGTCTCTTGTAACCCAAAGCTTTCCAAATTAATAAAAGTTTTTTTTCCTTTTGTTAATCATTTTTCTATCATTTTTTTTTTGCTTTATTTCCATTGATTGTGATCATTCAGGAAAGTTCTAAGACAAAATAATTGAACTCAACATCAAGCCGTCATCTGAGATCTTTTTGTAAAAAAAAAATTAAGTCTATCGATTATAGGATAAATCTTTTGTGGAGACTAACAGTATCATATCTTGGTTTTTTGGCAAATGAGATAGTGATATGCATGTGTAGAACCTCTTTACAGTGTTTTTTTCACATTATTTTATTGTTTGTGCAATCAAGGACTACACATAACTCAAACTAAAATCGATGTCAAAAAATAATTTTTTTGTACCAGAGTGAAACCAGCTGCACTAGGGTTGATTAGAAGATGAATTTTGTTTTTTGTTTTTTATTTTTTGCTATTTAGTAATTGTTTAACCTGCCTGCACATGGTTACCAACAATCGATCGTATTAGGCAGACGACTGAGCTTTCTATCAGTTCTTTCTTCGTGTGTTCATGTAGGAGTTGATGAGAAAGGACTAGAGTTCTTCAATTTGAGGGGGTGATATAATGTGAACCCCATGTTAAAACACTATAGATATAAGAAATGAAGCATACATTGTTGTTAAGAACATGACTATGAAGCCTGATTCAGTGATTTGGGGTGCATTTCTTGGGGGATATAATATTCATGGCGACGGTGATTTAGCAGAAGTTGCAGCACAAATACTCATAGCATTGAAATGAGAAATGAGACAAGAACAAGACCAAGACTAGCATAAATTTTGATGCTCCATGACTTATCTTATGTTTACAGTCACACAGCTATACATGAGAAATGCCCTTGAGAGAAATGGAACATCTGAGATTGACTCAAGCACCCTGTGAGCTTGAATATGCAGTGCAGAGCAGTCAGTGTCTGTTGTGGCTCAAGGGTGGAACCAAACGTCGCAGTCGCAGTCGCAGCCCATATCAATGAGGCAGATTTCTCACCCAAAAACCGCCTGATGTCTTATGTATTATTGTTGCCATGGGAGCCGCCTAAAACCGCCTAACCTCATCAACAAAATAGATGAGTGTACATTCTTCCTAAATACCAAAGCAGATTTAGAGAAGCTGATCACCTCACCTGTCTTGAGACCATTTTAAACTAAAGCACATTCTTAGTATTTTTTGGTTTTGTATACCCAAAAATGAGAAATGTCATCAATCACAAACTAAAATTCTACCAACAAATATGAAGTTAGTTCTTTGTACAAACTCAAACATACGTTATAAAAATCCAAATGACCGTTATGCCCTTGTTAGTCATGGCATACTTCTTACAATATTGAGGTTGTCTAATTAATGGCATGCTGAAGTTAGAAAAATTCCTTTTGGCGGCCAATGAGATGACAAAGACACTAATATAATTAGATAATAACTTATAATTTGTTGGAAACAAATCTAGATATAGGTATTCCTATAATTTTATTAATCTTGGGATACTCCGAATAGGAGATGTATGGATTTTAAACTTAAAAATGCTAAAAAAAAAAATTTGAGGGCCGAGCTTTAGACATTGTAAGGATCACATCCACAATATACATTAACAAAACTATATGTTAGATGTTTTAGATAACTAGGAGGGGAGCTTGTAATATGATACCCTAATTTTCGCTAGGTAAATAATTAGTGTTAGGATAGTGTCATATAGTTAGTAATTTGTGACATAATCATTCACATGTCAATGATATTATGATATCATTTATCACAATTGCGTTAAAATATTTATTTATTTCAAGCTTAAACCTATTATTGTTTCGACTAAATGGAAAAGGGCCAGAAGCCAAAGGAACTTTCAAAATATTTTTTTGGGAAAATTGTAAGGAAGTACGAGAAATTAAAGTTAATTGTCAAAAAGTACATAACTCTTAACGTTAGGTCATTAAGTCTTTATTTTTAGAACTTAATTGTGTCCAAGTACACAATTTGACTTTTTGTGATTTTCTTTTGATATATTTGTCATTCCTTAAATTATATATATTTCTTGTGGCAGTTAATTAGATTTTTTATTTTGTTTTATTGTATTAAAGATTTCATAATATAATGGAATAATTATATTATCACAAGATTTGCATATAAAGTTAATTGTGTATATCAACGTCATTTTGAATTTTAAATTTTTTTGTCGTTATCGTTGCCGGTAAACATCTCCCTTTTCTTCTTCTCCAAATTATCAACCATTAATGTTCAAAAAAACTCAAACCTATCCTTATTATTCTTTGACGAACACGGAAAAACTCAAACATATTGTATCATTTCTTTTACAATATTCATATATTATCAAGTTGAACTTATACTTTCTTTTATTTTTTTTTATTTTGCTTGTTCCACAGATTGCTAGTTAGTTTTAATTTTTTTTTTCACACTTTTCGTATTCGTTTCTACTTATTGTATTGAATGGTAATTTTTTTGATTAACTTTTCTTCTTTCAAATGATAGTTTATTAATTTTAATATTTTTGTGTTTTATTAATTTTTTTTCTTTAAAGTTTCATTTTTGAACACTAAACACTACAATAATGACTGTTATTTGAATTCTAAATAGTGTTTTATTCTTCTTCGTATGTTATTTTCGTGGTGGTCTATTCAGGACTAATGCTATGAATTTGTTTAATTCATAATTACACAGTGTACGTAAAATTACTTTATAATTTGAATTCATATGAAATTATAATTTTAAAGTGTATCAATAGAGTGTAGCAATAAAGAGTTTATAAAATTAAATGTCTAATTTTTGTACATCTACAATCATAATATTAAATACATGTAATTTATCCTAACAAAAAATCAATTACAATCACCAATAGAAAAATGTGTTCAAGAATTATATAATTATGATATATTTATAAAAATTTAAAGTGTATCAATGCAGTGTATCAAAATAATGTAAACGTAATAGAAACTAAGGTTTAAGAATTATACAAATTTAAAGTGTATCAATATAGTATAACAAAATAATGTATAAATAAATAAAAATTAAACTTCATAATATGATTTCGTAACCGAGCTTAAAAAATTATCAAAATTTAAATTTAACATGTCTTAGACTTTGCAACTCGAGTTACTTGTGAGTTTTTGGGCTGTTTTTGGCTGTGCATACTACAATTGAACATTTGGCCTCGTAGCTTTTGCTCACTCATACAAAAAAGGCCGCTAAAAAATCAGAATCCGGTGGTCCTGCAGAACTCTCTCTCTCGCGCACACACGAACCATGGCGGACGCGTATTGGAAGTTCGGCGACAGTAGGCAGCAGGCAACTGTTCCTCCTCTAGTCGGAAAACGCCCTCGCTCCGATTATGGTAACATCTCGATTCATAATTGCATATACCTTTATCTGAATTTCGTTTTGTGGTAGAAACTAGCGTTTCGTATCAAAGATTGTATTTTTTTTTTTTGTTCTTTTTGGTAGTTAGAGATTGTAAACTATATTATGCTAGGGTTTGGGGATAATTCTGGGTTTGATTGTTGAAATAAATGTAGGAAATAGGGAAAGAAGAAAGAGGCGTCCGATCTTTAGTTTTTTGAACGTTAATGTATGGAAAATCCAATAATCTTGGACTCTTATTTGCTCACAGATGTGAAAATTAGGGCTTGGTGAACTTAATAAGTTCTCTTTCTTAGGTTGCTCCATCTTCGAATCAATATGGCACCTGGTCTGGTTGTGTCTTGTGCTTCCAGGTTTATGGGTGTCTGTAGAGCTATGTTCTGCATAATTGTTCATTTATTTTGTTTTCTTTTTCAGTTTCTAAAAGTTACTTTGCGATAAGAAAAAAGTTTCTAAAAGTTGATTTATTTAGTAGTTTCTAAAAAGTATCACGCGGGGTTAAAGAAACTGTAACCATGGTTGGTATTATTCTAGGGTTTGGTCTGATTGTTGAGATAACTGTAGGAAAGGAGAAATATGTTTCCAACCTTTAGTTTTTTAAATGTTGATGTATGGAAAATGCAATAATCTTGGACTCTTATTTGCTCAAAGATGTGAAAAATTATGGCTTGGGGGACTGTGTATGAATAAGTTCTCTTTCCTAGGGTGGTCCTGCTTCAAATTAATATGGCTTCTGGTCTGGTTGCTTCTTGTGCTTCTGCTTTTATGGGTGTCTATACAGCTATGTTCTGCATAATTATTCATTTATAATGATTTTCTTTTTCAGTTTTTACAAGTTGGTTTATTTAGTTGTTTCTAAAAAGTATCATGGCCTGGCTTAACCCGCAACTATGGTTGGTTTATACTCTTGTATTACCTCTATACTTTGGTGAAAGTAAAAAAATTGGATTTTCGTTCCATGAGGTGATTGTAATTGTTGCATGACATGTCTGCATGCTAATTGAGAAAAAAGCTATGCATTTGATGTATTGTTCATGCACTGTTTCACTACCATTGTATGTTTCCTGTTCTGATATCTTCGATGTGGTTTCATGGGGTATGCATGGACCCTGGCCTTCTCTTATGCTACTTGTTGAAGACCTGGCATATGCATTCCATTTATTGATTTGACTATTGTTCGCAGAGTGGTATCTGATTTCGTTTTTACTTTGAATCGGCCATTGCCTAGTTACTGAAATTATTCTGAGAATGTTATATAGGGTGACATTATAAGATGACATGTCTCATTTAGAGTTACATGTGGTAAATTGGTTACATCAGTGTGTTGGGTATGGTCTGCCCGTTTATTTAACATGTTTTTTTTTTGGCTGGAGGGATATTTAGGAGGAAAAGGGGGATGAGGAGGAGGGAATAGATAGTGTTTTATTGGTTTCATAGTCAGGTATGTGGAAAGTTATATATAGGAGGAAAGTAAGTCGTATTTCTGTCCACCTACACTGCTCTTTTCAAAAGTTCAAGGAGAAGAGGAGGGCAGGAGCTCCCCTCTCCTTTTATTTTTTATGTCGTTGTCCTTTGGAAAGTGAGGAAATTGGAAAATCCAATGGCACAACTTTCTTCTGGCTCTAGAAAACAATAGAATGGAAAGGGCTTTCTTTTTCTAGACTACCTCTTGCATCTCGCCTATCTTCCTTGTAATTTTAAATCCCTCATGCCAAACATGACATAATTGTTTAATGGTTGTGTAAAAAGATCTTGGATTAATACAAAGGGCAACATTTACTCAGATCATCCAGTATCCAACTTTAGATACTTTGATACGGATGCTTCTTCAAAAGTTAAGACTAATTGTTTTCATATTTGGTTTTAATAGCACCAAAAATAGGCTATGTCAAAGCATAGGGGCCTTACTTGGTAACTAAATGTGCTTGTTAACATCTTCTAGATAAGTCGTACCATGGCCGATGGGTAAATTTTCCATCACAATAATATTCAGTTGCTCTCAATGTGGTTGTATGGCTAAGCGAGTGATTATAGAATCCTACAAGTTTCTGAAACAAAAGCAAGCCATCAATATGTGCCATCATTTAGCATTGATAGCTTTATATTGCACAACTATAGGGCGGGCCTTAATGTAGCGGTAAGGTTGCTCCATTGTGACTTGGATGTAGGGTCGAGCCATGCAAATAGCCTCTTTACTATGTGTAGGGATAAGTTGTGCATGTTTGGCCGTCCTCGATTTGACCTTTTTTAGTTTTATCTCGCACAGTTACTCTACATTGTCTTATCTGCAAATGATCACACCTCCAGCTGAAATGCTATTGCCATTAACTGAGAAATCCCCTCTGTCTATGCAAATAGACTTGAAACTAGAAAGGAGAGAGAGCATACTATATCTCCACAGTAGGAAAGGGGAAGAAAGAAATGAGCTGAAAGACAGGTTTATAGATGAATCACAGGAGTCCAAATCTGACATGCTGTTTGGTGTTCACACTCTCTATATCTTCCTCATCCTGTTTGCTTCTCCTAATCTTTTGTCAATTCTTCATTTTGGATGAGTCTTTGTAAGCCTTCTACAATGCTATGCAATTATTCAAGAAGAAAAAGGTATGGTGGAGAGTATATTTGGCAACTCATGGACCTTCATCAAATGCAGCAATTTGATCCAAAGTAATATGACGATTCCTGGATCTTCTACCTGTTAATTATAACCCCCCCCCCCCCCCCCCCCCCTTTTTTTTTTTTTGGGTTTTTGGGTTTTCCCCTTTGTTTTTTAAGTGGTGAGTGGTTGGGAGCTGGGGAAGAGAAGCGACCCGTTTAGGAAAAGCAGTTAGTTTGGCAGAGTTTCCGATACATTGATTTACCACATAACTTTTTTTTCATGTGCCTTCTGTGTCTAGAAGATGGTATTTGGTTCGTATTTTGGCTTTAGCTAATATCATGAAAATAGTGCCCAACTTTGTAGATGTTCCTGGTGGACACGAGATGTCCAGCTACTATGCTCGTGATGATGAAAGAGGATCACACCATGTAATTAGAGATACTGATTCCATTAATGCTTCCTACGACCGTTACCTGCGCAGTGCGGTACTTATTTATTTTGCAGTCCGAACTTTGTTACTTTTTGTACTTTTGTGTGTGGATATAATGTATGGTGCAATGTACCAGCAGCTTACTTCTTATGGTGGGGGTGAGAATGCGAGACCGATGAGTGGTGGGCATAGTGGCCGTCCTGTAGACGATCCTCGCATTATGAGTATTGGGGGCTTAGAACCAGCAGTTACTGCAAAAGGCCATGCTATGGGACTGGGGATTGGGAGACCTGAACTTCCTCTACCTCCTGATGCTAGCAGTACGCTCTTTGTGGAGGGCTTGCCTGCAAACTGTACACGCAGGGAAGTAGCTCATATCCTTTCAGGATCTATTTATTATTGTATTGCTTCCATTTCCTCCTAGTTTTGTTCCTTCACTGGGTATTGCAGATATATTTCGCCCTTTTGTTGGTTACAAAGAAGTGAGACTTGTGACCAAGGAATCAAGACATGTAAGAATTTATTTGTTTAGCTATTATTGATGTGCAGATTCAGTATCTGATTTTTCATCCATAATTTACATGTTGTTAAATGGGTGCAGTCTGGGGGTGATCCGTTGGTACTTTGTTTTGTTGATTTTGCAAGTCCAGCCCATGCAGCCACTGCAATGGACGCCTTACAAGGTGAGATCAATGTGCACATTTCTTTTACTTCAAGTTGCAGGATACTTCACTATAGTTTGTTTTTAAAAATTGATATAGTAATCTGCTGCTTGTCTATTCTAGTTCTTTCTTGTGAAGGTAATGGAAAAAGAATATAATACAAAACTATGGTAGCAAAACTAATATTTAATAGGAAAAATTTCATCCACGCCCCCAGTAATTAGGTCTAAATTCAATGACACTCTCTCCCGATTTTGAAACTTCACTGTCACCCCCTGTCAGTGTTTGTTGGGTTAATGCGTTAACGACAATTGTTAATTTATAAAAATACCCATGAATATTTTATAGGATAAATTTTATCTACACTCTTTGTAAATAGACATATCTTCAACGACAAACCCTTTAAATAGACCTATCTTTAATAATACCCCCTCCCGATTCTGAAATTTCAATGCACGCCCTTTTAGTTCTATTATATTAACCTTTAGGTTCATCAATTTAATATTTAATTTTATCAAATTAATATCTTTTATTTAATTTAAACTAAATTAATATTCCATCTCATCAAATTAACACAAATTGATATTTAATTTTATCAAATTAACATTTAGTTATATTAATTTAATATTTTATTTCATCAAATTAATATTATTTCTTTAATTTAACATTAAATTATTATTTAATTTCATTAAATCAACACTAAATTGACATTTAATTTTATTAAATTAAAATTTAATATATTAAATAGAATATTAAATTCCATTAATTTAACATTTAATCTTTTCAAATTAATGTTAATTATTTAATTTAACACCAAATGAACACTCAATTTCATTAAAGCAACATTTAAATTTATTCAATTGATATTAAATTTTATCAAATCAACATTGAATTAATATTTAAGTTTATCAAATTAACATCAAATTAATATTTAAATTTATCAAATTAAGACCAATTTTATTCAATTAATATTAAATTTTATCAAATAATATTTAAATTTTATATATGAAGGGTGATATGTGAAGAGTGGTCAGGTGACGTTGTGGAGGACAGACGATAGCAGAGGAGTTAGAAATGGATGAGATTTTGACATTGACTTTATCGATTGTAATTTTTATTATAGAAAAATTATTTTTAACCATAAAAATTATAAAAACTCGATTATGTAACCAAATGAGTGATAATATGAATATATGATGACTAATATTATAACAAAGTTATCATGCAACGCTTTAAAATGATAAAAATTCATTGGAATAATATAATGATAGAAATCACGCTTACTAATTGGTTAGGGCATATATAATGGGAAAAAGATTGTGAGCATTTTAGTCCATTTACATAACAAAAGGTAATTTTGACATTTTCACAAAATATTTAGTAAAATTATTACTTTATCTACTGGCAGAGGTAAAAGTTACCGTTAAGGGGATATCATTGATTTGAAAGTATAACCAGAAAGGTATACAGTGAAGTTTTAGAATTGAGAGAGGTGTCATTGAAGACCTAACTACAGGGGGTGTAGATGAAAAGGTTGAGGACATTTTAGTCTATTTACATAACAAATGGTAATTTTGACATTTAAAAAAAATATATAGTCAAATCTCTACTCTATATATTGGCAGAGTTAGAAGTTACCCTTAAAGAAGTGTCTTTGATTTGAAAGTATAAACTAGAAGGGGGTAGTGAGGTTTCAGAATCGGAAGAGGGTGTCATTCAATTTAGACCTAACTAGAGGGGATGTGGATGAAATTTTCTCTATTTAATATTGTCTAGTCCAAATTGAGGTACAAAATTTTAGATTTTTTGCCTACTCTAAAAGAAAGAGGTAAAGGGACGGGTGGGGGAAGAGAGGGAATTGGTGGACCTTCTGTTATAGCTTTTCCCCCCTCCTGACACTGTGTGATATTGCCTTACTTTAGTTACAACTAGGTCTGTCAACGGATCGGATCTGTACTAAATCTTAGTCAATCCGAATTTGATTAGAATATTTAGATCTAAATTCGAGCCATATATCTGTTAGATATTAAAGTTTCAATCCATATTAGAATCCATTTATAATCGGAAATCCAGTCGGACCCTATGAATTGTACTCCAACAAAATCTCCACAGTAAACCAATAATCACCCTAACTTACATATCAATTTTAACAAAATTTCATCAATCACTTCATCGTTTCAAACAATATGTGTTTGATTATATTGATTTTTTCAGTAATTATTCGACTAATTAGACAACAAAACAAAATCTAAACCAAATCTAACATGAGATTAGCCGTAGAGTCTCGAGTTATTCAAACCATTTGACACCCTAGCTTTTTTATATGCAAATTCGAGCCGAAATTTGCGTGTTTTTCGTTGATTTCACCTGCAAGACAGAAAAACCCGTGATTTTCCCCATTAATTAAACCCAAACGTGCTTACTCGAGCTAGTGGTAAGTCGTATCCGTTTAGGGTTGTCCTTGACTCGTGTGGTTATCAAATAGGATTTGATTCATGGGAGTAGCGTGGTTTGCTGATTAGTTTTGGTGGTGTTGTGATGACAGACTGTTCTTCTGGGTTAGTAGTTATGGCTCAAACTGGACATTCCATGGTGGGGGACCCTCATGGTCACGCCTCGGGATTACTAACTACTGGTCGCCCCTCCCCCCTTTCTCAATAGCCAAAAAAAAAAAGAAAACCAAATGTGCTTATTTGAGGTCAATAGAGGGGAAGAGGGTGAGAGAAGAAGTAAGGGAGAGAGGGAGGTAGAGAGAAGAATAGGCAGAGTGCAACAACATAAGAATACAAAGGACTACATGAGACAAGAAGGAAGACAAAGCAAAGCTAATATGAGGAGGAGAGCAAAGTGTCTGTTTGTGTGTGTGTGTGTGTGTGTGAGAGAGAGAGAGAGAGAGAGAGAGAGAGAGAGATGGGAAGAGATGCAGATGACTGGGAAAGGGTTGCGTGGGGTTGGCTCGCAGGAACTCAATTTTATATATATATATATATATATAAGTTGGATCAGAGTTTTACCGGACTGACATATATTCATATCCGTGTCCGATTAAAGAAACCTAAATAGATTTGGATAAACAGTTTAAAATTTTGGTCCTTATCCTGTTAAACGGATCCGGATCGAAATCTGGTCCATTGACAGGCTGAGTTACAACGGATTTTGGTGAGCTTAGCTTTTAAATACCATATGTAGCGGAAATGTGGTGGTTGGTTTGAAGACGGGCTTATTTTACTGATATAGACTCTTAAGCTAAAATGTGTTGTGAATAAGAGGATTTGTAGCATGTTTCGGAGATGTATGGGCAGTTTTCATTCTCCAGTGTTGGGCATTTATATGTAGCCTGTTAATCTACTGTGAGTAACGCTGGCAGAGCCAAATGCTGTTTTCTGTGAAAGTTTGTTTGCCACATCTTTTCGACTACATTATTTGAAACCCTGATTTGGGGATGGGATTGGGCATGTGCGTGCTCCGTTAACTGATGGAATAGGGCATCATATTACTCCCACAAATTAGGTGGCTACTTTGAAATATGGATTTCCTGAAGTGATGAGCAAGTTAGGTATTAGTGACAGAAGTGTCAAATACGTAGGTTGAACTTTGATGCGTTCAGAGAATCTGTTATCTGTGCAGAGCATTTGCCCTTTTGCTGTCATTTATTATTGGTTTTTTTTTCCTTGTTTCCATTTCTTTGGTTTGGTCATCATAATTAGAACAACTGCCACAATCTTCAATTCTCCAATTGTTGACTCGAGATTTTCAAGTCGAAGTGAAAACCTCAACTTGGAGAGGTTGAAAGGAGAGTTTGGAATGGTTTATGAGTTTGTTTGTAGTTCAGATTCCTGTTGCAAGTCATCTCATAGGGTCCTTGAACTTTAGTGAAGAGGCTCCTTAGATTTCCTGTTAAATTGGGTCATGCCGTTTTGATCTGGTAAAAGTGCTGCCTATATATTCATTTTAATGTTTTACCATTTCCCTCGTTTTCCAAGCCATAATGAAATTTTAAAGTGAGTTAGCTAACAGGTGGAGCATATGCATTTGCCCTATTGTGCTCTATATTTGGATTTTCACAGCATGGAGCTCTGATTCAAAGTTTCAAACTTACTGATATAACTGACCTTGTGGGCAGCAGTTTCTTCTTTTTTTTACTTTCCCTACCCGTGTCCTTGTATCTTTCCAAGAATTGAGCAGTGCCCCGAGGAATGATGCTTAAGTTAAGACTGTTAGAAAGTGATGATGAATTCCGAGTGAGTTTAAGGTTTTACATTCACGTGATAGTTGTGTGTCTAACTTCACCTGTTTGCTGATGCCCCTGATTCGCCATTCAAAGCGTGGTTAGTTGTGTGGCGTAAAATGGTGTCTTAAATTTGCAGGGTACAAATTCGATGAGCATGACCGTGACTCGATCAGTTTAAGGCTGCAATTTGCTCGCTATCCTGGTGCGAGGTCAGGTGGCGGGCATCGTGGAAAGCATTGAATTATGCGGTTTTACAGGTGACAAATGCTATCCCCTATACGCCCGACCCTTTACATTGATGGCCATTAGGTTCTCTTGAAAGTCCATCATGGAACAATGAATCAGACTTAATTGTGGAACGCCACTTCTGTGTAGGACCCACTCGTGTCTGGGAGAAATATGAGAATGAGGGAACATACAACTACCTTGCAAAAATGTTACGTTTGTCTGAAGGCGCGTTCGTTAGGACCAGCATGAAATGGGTGGGTTTCGATAATCAAGTAGTGGGCGGCCGAGTTCTAAAGTGTGTTATCTTTTAAAGTTAGTTAGGGTTTTCTGTCTGAGGCATTTTATTAGACTCTCATGGTGTAATATTTAATTCCAGATGAACAATAGTGAAAGATGCTTTTATATTAGGATGTCATTTTCAAGAGATTTATCAAGCGATTATGACTTTAAGATGTTTATCTGGTATTGAGTGTGCAGTCATCAATTTGTTATAACTTTCCGTTATTTCTGCAAAACAAGTTGGTTCCATCATGATCTCTTGCATTCCAATTTTGTGATTTTTCTAAAAGCTTTCCCAAAGCTAAATTTCAAATTTTCTTTTAGTACTCAATAATTTGTGATTGAGTGCTTCTATGCCATCGTGTGGAATTATGCTTTTGAGAGCTTTGGGTACCTTCATTTAGTATAGGAGGCCTTTGCAATACTTTTATTACTTACAATCTGACTCAGCTTCTGCTTCCGTAGTCTTGATTAGAAAGTATTTTTGTTTTTTCTTTCCTTGGTTAGGGGTGGGGTCTGTAATTTTGGATTTTCGATATAAAAGTGTATATGCGTAGAAGTTTTCCAAGTAAATTAAAACTTTATTTTCTCATTAAATATGAGGGTTTGTGTTTGTTGAAAGCAAAAATGACTTGTATGTTGTATCTGCCTATTTGTTTTCAGGCCAAGTACTCTTCTTTGTATACATTTACTACTACATGGTAAATATTGTATAAACTTGATTAAATTTGCTGACCAGATTGGCTTATGAATGGTAACTTGTTCTGCATATCTATATAAAAGAAACAAGAAAAAAATGGATGGTAAATTGTTCCTCGCATTCTTGTATTATTGGGAGCATTTTGTTCCCAAGTGTCTTAAGATGCCTTAATATGGGAAGCTGGTCTGAGTCCTTGTCCTTGCTAAAGGCTGGGATTGTGGTTTACTCATCCCTATCATCCCCCTCTCCACCCCACCCCAAAAAAAAAATACCCATCCCACAACACCCTCCGCCACAAATCCCCTAATACACACATGCAAGAATAAATATATATATATATATATATAGAGAGAGAGAGAGAGAGAGAGAGAGAGAGAGCAGTTTAAAAGCAATCACAACTCTTTGTTGTCTCCCTCTCCCATCTCCCCTCTCCTCTCTCCCTTCCAATAGATTCCAGTATGGCAGTTCTTATTGTACTAGTGTTTTGTTGACATGAATTTGTATGGTGATTTGCTAAGAACCCATATATATAGTGACACACACATAAATTTGTATAGTGGAATTTGGACTGAGCTGCGTTGAGTCTCCCTACCCTCACTGTTGTGGTGTATGCACTCCTGCTTTTGCCATACAAGGTCCTAGGATGCATGCAATTTGTTTATGTTCAGGCTTAAACGATTTAGGTCATAAGTGCACGTATTCATACGTTGACTCCACCATACTTCTGCAATCTAATGCATGTGGATGAGAAATTTGTTAGTGTCCAAGTTAGTGTTCATAGGTGTATTGAAGAGACATTTAAGATAGAATGTAGGGGTTATAAAATGTATTGTGAGCTCTGTTTAGCATGCATAGGAGACATGTTAATAAAGATATTGGCAGCTTCATCTTGTCGAAGTATTAGTACTCTTTTTTGGGGGTCTGCCCATAGTTTGATCTGAAAATGGATCTAGCAAAGCCAATATGATTCTCTGGTACAAAAAAAAATCAAGTTGAAGGATTTATATCGAATGTCGAGCTTATGTTGAGGGAACATCATGGGAATTTCTCTTTGGAGTTTTTGCTTTAGAAATGAGTATGTTGTTCATCCCCCACACCATCATACCCCTGGACACGCTTACTATTCATTGAAAGTGTTTGAGGACATCATGAGAACACGCCTTCCACATGATGTTATGCATGAAAGTTGCATTCATATTAAATAGAACCGACGGTGAAGGTGTTGTCTTTTTGTTGTTTTGGTGGATTTTAAAGTTATATGGTAGTAGTTGCTCTTTTATGTAGACAGTCTGCTGATCCATGATATTTTATTGATAACTTTTGTTGTATTCTCAGTTAAAATTGTGTGTATTATACAGTATACATGTCGTTTCAATTGTTTGATCCAGAAAATGTAATCAAATAAGAAAAGCAAGAAAGATTGTGTGTTGCAGCTGTGTTGCCAAGAAAGGGGAGGTGGCAGGCAGGCTGGGTGTAGAGGACAACAAGTGTTTTATGTATTTGTTTTGTCAAGTGCGGGAAGAAATATAAGTGCTTTTCAATACGACGATGGGGAAGGTCGCTTACTTCTAGCAGAGAATAGAGACCACGGTGGGGACTGAGGGATGGATCTATGTACAAAGCCAAGATGTGGTAGCCTAACTAACTGATCTTTTATTTGATATTTGTAAAAATGTTACTTGTTATTCATTTTATTATTTGGTAGGGGTAATTTTACAAACATGTTTCTTTCTTTTTTTGATATTAGTAGGGCTATGTAGTTGTATTTAGAATATTTTATTGAAGATTATATGTTAGTTTTTTTTCATAATTGTTATAAAAGGGATGAAAAAGCACATAATAGTGTTATGAAGTAAGTCCCTATCAAAACTGCTTTGATTGTTGCCACTAGTTTTTGCCGAGTAATGATTCAAAGCAGATGGTGTTGATGGCATAGCAGCCACAGCCAGCCACTCTTTGAATTATAAAAACAAGGGGACGTTTTCACTTTTCTATTTCTTTTTTTTAATTTAATAGTTACAGTCTTTGTTTATCATATAATATAATATTATTATAATGACCATAAATGTGTCTTTGAGAAAGAGTCTCCGAGGCATTGACTGATAATATTGCAAACTTGTTAGTGTCACTCGCAGTCGCAGTCATGAAATTCCCTCGAAGACATATTTGCTTCTGATTTTGTTTGAAAGATTCGTCTGGTGACGACATTGTATTCAACCGTATCCAATTAATTTTTAACTCTTTTTAATTTTATAAGAATTAATTCATCAAGAAATGAAAATATAAAAGAATTCAAAATTTTCAATTAGTTATTTGGGTTTCATATTAACAAATATATCGTCTGATAAAATTGAAAATTCAGTACTAAATAAATCTTGAATTTTAAGTCGTTACTACTGAATTTTTTAATATAAAATTGTTTCATATGTATTAAAATTTAAGTACCGAATTAATTCAAATTATTTGATTAATATAAAGAGTTGAAATTTAAAAATTATTATTTTTATAATTTTGTCCTTTTACTCCATCCTTTACATTGCTACTGTACTGTCCCATGACAACCACCATGTCATAACTGCCACCATTTCCTAGTGGTGGGGGCGTGTGTGGTCTGTCACATTGGAATGATGGCGTCAGTACATTGAATTAAGTTATCAAACACCATATTAATTCCTTTATTATTTTGCACTTGCAAGTCATATTATATTATTTTTAAATTTACAATAAAAAATTATTGAATCTCAATTATCTAATTTGTGTTATGTTGTTCTATTAATAATTGTCACCCTACCTTCACTGTAGGGTGACAATGTATATATATATATATATATATATATATATATATATAATAAAGTAGCTTACAATTCAAATTTCAAAAGATAAACAAAATGACTTTTGCTATTCGCGGTTGAGATCGCTTTAAATTTTACTTTAAAATTAATCTAACGGCTCATATTAACACCCTAAATTTAATAGGAAAAATAGGCTCTTAAGGTGTGTTTGAAGTGATTTTTTAAAATTATTTCTCATAAGTATTTAAAAAAAAATAATAGTGTTTGAAACCGCCCCACCACTATCTCTACCACCACCACCATCGCCGGTGCCACCACCACCACCCCCACAACCGCCACCGCCACTGCTGTCGTCGCGGCCACCACCACCACCAACGCCACCGCCACCACCACCACCGTCGCCGCCACCACCACCACGGCCACCACGGTCATTGCCACCCACCACAACTATCACCGTCTCCTACCACCACCACTGTTGCCCACCACCTCTCACCTCCACTACAACCGATGCTTAAATTCTTTTATCTCTTCTCTATGTTTGTGATTTGATTTTGGATATGAATACAAATATGTTTATTGTTTACCATTTTTTATCACAATGTGCCTTCAGGCACAGACAATAACTAGTATATATATAAAACACATTAGAAGTTAAATTTTATCTCTTTTATATTTTTTTCTCTAAAACCATCACATCACTCATTTCTATCACATGTTCAATCATTTAATATTTGATTAATTTGTACTTTAATTATCCATACACGATATGATATAAAATTTTATCGAATTATGTATTTTGAGAAAATTTTATTAATATTTTTAAGAAATTAATTGGTAAAAATAAAATTTGAATGATGTAATCAAAGAAATTAAGAAAAGAAAATTTATTATTTAATATAGTGAAATTGATTTTTTAGGAATCGAATTTTGTGTTTTATCGTGCCTTCAGACACGAGTTATTACTAGTATATATATATATATATATATAGAGGAGGGAACTACAATTACGAATCTATTACCAATATACAACTCTTTTTAAACTTAAATACCGTTCTACAGCAAATTTGAACTTATTTACTATTTTACGGCACTTTTTGAAAGCGGATTTAACAATTCCGCTTTTAATAAAAACGGAATCAACAATCCCACTTTTAATAAAAAACGGAGTTAATAATTCCGATTTTAAATATAGAACTCCCTTTAAAAGCGTGGTTAACAAGCACACTTTTATTTAAAAGTGTATTTGTTAACTACGCTTTTAACATTTCAACCATTCCTTTTTTTACGTTCTCCGATGCACTGGAACAACCCATTGGCAGAAAATTGAAACAACTTCAGTAATTATACCACCAGTGTCAGGACCACGCCAAGCATTGGATCAACGACCGAAGTTGACTTTGGTCAAGGGGTTGGTGTTGGTTGCTCTCAGTGCTTCTTCTTCACTTATGTTGGGTTCTTCTTAAGGCGAAACAAAAAAGACCTTCAGAAAAAAGAAAAAAAGCTAAATCTAAATCAATCTTTTTTTCACATCTTATTGGACATACATCTGTGAGTAATAAAAAAAGCTATGAGTTTTAGTTAAAGGGGCGTTCATGAAATTCATATTTGTTAGCAACAACAGTTGTAAGTCCAATGCTTTCATCAGTTGGTGCATAACAAAAAACTGAGTGATGAAATTACATTTCTTGTATAAAAGGATGAAACCCCACTTCAACCACCGATCAATGTACTTTGAAGTGGGGTTTCATCCTTAAATGAAAAGGTAAATATATCTTTTTTTGTTTTAAAAAAATAAAATAGAGAGTGAATTTGCCTCTCCAAATATGGAATTACGATCATATATGAAATGCACATGATAATGCACCTTTTGTGGGGAAAAATATCATAAAATCTCCAATAATAAATATCGCTATATCTCTATATCTTTCTGTCTTTTTTTTTCCAATGTATTTTGAAGTGGGGTTTCATCCTTTTATACAAGAAAGATAATTTCATCACTCATAATTTTTTGTTATGCACTAACTGATGAAAGCATCGGGCTCACAACTGTTGCTGCTAACAAATATGAATTTCATAAACGCCCATTTAACTAAAACTCATAGCTTTTTTTATCACTCACAGATGTATGCCCAATAAGATGTGAAAAAAAGATTGATTTAGATTTAACTTTTTTTCTTTTTCCTTTTTTTTTGAAGGTCTTTTTTGTTTCAGCTTTAAGAAAGTGAAGAAGAACCCAACATAAGTGAAGAAGAAGCATTGAGAGCGACCAACACCAACCCATTGACCAAAGTCAACTTCGGTGGTTGTTCCAATGCTTGGCGTGGTCCTGACATTGGTGGTATAATTACTGAAGCTGTTTCAATTTTTGGCCAATGGGTCCAATGCATCGTACAACGTACAAAAAGTAATGATTGAAATGTTAAAAGAATAGTTAACAAATACGTACTTGTTAACCACGCTTTTAAAGAGAGTTGTATACTTAAAATTGGAATTAGTAACTCTGTTTTTTATTAAAAGCGAGATTGTTGATTCTGTTTTTATTAAAAGCGGAATTATTAAATCCGCTTTCAAAAAATATCGTAAAATGATAAATAAGTTCAAAATTGTTATAGAATGGTATTTAAGTTTAAAAAGAGCTGTATATTAGTAATAGATTCCTACAATTACAATAGATGTTTATTCACTCTAGAAGAAGGCTAACTCAAAGGATACCATTTTCAATTGCCCCCGCTTCAGTGGCTGCTGCGAACCATGTACTGACGCCTTTATTCTTTCTTCTTTGCGCTTCCAAAGGAAGACTGGCTTTTTTGAAAATTAGGAGTTCCGATAGTGTTTGATTTAATTGAGACTACACATGATTCATATACCCATATCTGCTAGGGTAGTTCAAAATAAATTGGGGTTTAAAGCGAGAATTTTAGATGAGATTTTATTTAATATTTTAAGAAGATAATAATTTTTTTTAACGATTATTAGACGTTTTATAGAGAGTTGCGATATGATTTATTTTTAATATTTTATTAGTTTTGGGATTGGGTGGGATCAGATAATAAATTGAGTATAATTGTGAAGTTAGAGGAATAAATTGAATGAAGTCTTAAAGAAATAACAAGAAAGCTAGAGATTAAGACAAAAAACCAGATCAAGACAATGAGAATGTGATAGAGAGAAAAGGTTGTAGAGAAGTGGTGATTGTAAAGGAAAAAATAGTGAAAATAATTTGAGAACTTGTTATTTTTAAAGTTAAAAATCGTTACTTTTAGATTTTTTTAAAAGGTTTTATTATATTTTAGAACTTTATATATATATAAGGCTTTACACAAACCTACTAAAATATTATTATTTTTTAGGGTTTTTTTATAAAGTTTAAATAAATTTATGAAATATATTGAGTTTTTAACTTGATTCATTCAAAAGAGTCTCAGAACATGAAACTGAACTAAGGACTGAAAATTAAGTTGGGGTCTTAGGCGACTATTTTAATAGTCGTCGAGCCCTAGGGTTAGCCCTGCTATACCTCCTCCTATTCAAAAAATCGAAATGTCTGTACATCTCGTAACAATTATAGTCTCTACTTGTGCCTCATTGTTGAGTTTTCGTCTATGAAATCGATTAAGTGAGATAAATTAATTAATGGATGACATGTAAAGATTAAAGGTAAGACATATGTTACTCCATATTTTATGCATTTTTTTTTAATTTGTCAAAAATAATGTGTGGACCATTACAAGATACTATCATAGTAAAGATGTTCAATATTACAGCGTGGTGTCACATAATTTTTCTTTTTAGTAATTTAGGCATTTAATATATATTAAACATTACATATGTGTTATTTCATACCCATATTATTTTAGTGCAAATATTCCATAGGAATTATAAATATACATAGATAATCATGACTAAGTGCACATTTTTTAGCAAGCAGATCCGTACATCTGTTTGTCTCTCTCATCTCTTGCTTGACCAACATTTTTCGGAACATAATTTATTATTTCATTACTATTTTTATGTTCTTCATAAAAATTGTGGTATTACACTATCGACTATTAGTATATATTCATAATTTTTTGTTATCTTGTTATTGAATTATTTTATTATTATTTTTAATTTTTTTATGATCCGTAACTTGTTTATGTATATAATATTCACCTACTGTTTTGTTGTATTTTATTTTATCCGATAACAACTTTATTACAAGTTTTTTTTTATATTAATTAGTTTTTATTATGGATCCTTTATGAGAATGAACAATTTAATTAATTAGCGTTTTGTGTTTAAATGAGAATAAAATCGAATTTGAGAGAAGTAAAAAATATGTTTGATTTATTTTTATTTGCGGAAGAGAGATATATATTTATTATATTTTTTTATTGAAGTGCTAACCTTTTTTCTGTCCTCTAATAAATGTGCATGTGTAAGTGTGGGTATGGACCGCACTTTTAGACCTAAATTTTAAATTTTATTTTGTTGACTTAATCTTTTTGAAACTTTTTTGTCAAGCTAAATTATAATAAATTTTAATCTTTAATTTATATTTCATTAGTATACTCTAAATTGAGTTTTTTTTTTATTTTATGTGGGAGCCTAAACCTCATGTTTTTTCGGATCTCCTGTTTAGCCGGGCATGCATACCTGAAAGGAAGAGATAGTTGTTAAAGTTATGGGACTATCTCTTAGAATGAGGTCTCCAGATGCGAATCAAACACTACTACTACGTATCTAGGAGAGATTCAATGGGACACAACCACTTTTGAGATACTTACTAAACATTTATAGCTTACCCAACATCGATCTCTGTAGATACATTGGAATCTGAAGGCCATTTACAATCCTCTTCAACTCAATTCCATGGCTGAGATTCGTGAAGATTCGGTCATGGCGGAGTCCGATTCCGGCGACTGCCCCATCAAACAAGTCAATGTAACAGTGCCCAAAACCGATGATCCCAACATGCCGGTGCTTACATTCAGAATGTGGGTTTTGGGGATCACTGCTTGCGTTGTATTGTCGTTCGTCAACCAGTTTTTCTGGTACAGGACTGAGCCATTGACGGTTAGTTCAATCTCTGCTCAGATTGCCGTCGTGCCGATTGGGCACTTGATGGCGAGAACCCTTTCGAATCGAGTGTTCTTCAGGGGTACGCGCTGGGAGTTTACGATGAATCCTGGGCCGTTCAATATCAAAGAGCATGTTTTGATTACAATATTTGCCAATGCTGGTGCTGGAACTGTTTATGCCACTCATGTATTAAGTGCTGTTAAGCTTTATTACAAGAGGAGGCTCACGTTTATCCCTGCCTTTCTTGTTATGATTACCACCCAGGTGCCTTTCTCTTTCAATCTCTTATTCTTACTGAACATGTCATGATTACCACCCAGGTGCCTCTCTCTTTCAATCTCTTATTCTTACTGAACATATCAATGATCTTACATATAAGTAAAGATGTGGAATAAGGATTTCATGAAGTTCTTTGAATTGGTTATTGAGGAGAACATGGAAGGATGCATCTGGGAATTCTTAGCGGGTAGTTGATTTAAATCATGGTTTTACATCTGCTAAAAATAAGGTATAATTTGGGGCTACTGAAACCAAGTTAGGGAATACTTGAATTACAGATGCAGAGATTAAATTTGTTTATTATCTTGACTCAGCTGCCCAAATATTACTTTTATATGATGATATAATTGACAATAGGGTCAGATGTTAGTTACAGGTAAATGCATACAGCCCTGATGGTGTAAGAGCATATTGATAGCAACTTAATAGAATTCTTGCAGTGTTTCAACCTTTTTCATATATAAATTTGTAGGTTCTAGGATTTGGTTGGGCAGGGCTTTTCCGGAAATATCTGGTTGAGCCAGGAGAGATGTGGTGGCCAAGTAATCTGGTTCAGGTCTCATTATTCAGGTATCTAACCTCCTTTATTGTTCTGCATTAAGTATCATTGCAGCCTTGACTTCTATGCTCACCTTATTATTTCGTACACATACAAATTAATGCCACAGGGCTCTACATGAGAAGGAGAAGAGACCCAGAGGTGGCATGACTCGTACCCAGTTCTTCCTCATTGCTTTAATCAGCAGCTTTGCTTACTATGTCTTCTCTGGCTTTCTTTTTCAAATGTTAGCAACAATTTCTTGGATATGTTGGCTTGCTCCCAAGTCCATCCTAGTGCAACAACTGGGCTCAGGATCACAAGGACTCGGGATTGGCTCCTTAGGATTTGACTGGTCTACCATTTCATCATACCTAGGCAGTCCTCTAGCCAGCCCATGGTTTGCCACTGCAAATGTTGCCATTGGATTCTGTGTTGTGATGTATGTGATGACACCTCTCAGTTACTGGAACAATGTCTACAATGCCAAGAACTTCCCATTATTTTCCGAAGATCTTTTCATGTTAGATGGTTCAAACTACAACACTTCAAGCATCATCAATTCCCACTTTCATCTTGACAAGGCTGCTTATGCAAAAGCTGGGCCTCTATATATTAGCACCTTCTTTGCTATGACATATGGTATTGGATTTGCTACGCTTTCTGCTACTGTCGTCCACGTCCTACTTTTCAATGGAAGGTACACACCACCACATTCATATATTTTGACTCCTGAGAACACACCTTGTAACCCGACTTGTCTAAGTTAAAAACTATGGTTTGTGGAAATAAATGACCCTGGTAAAAGAAGAATTTAGATTCAATGCTAGCATTTGGCACAGAATTTTAAGCCTATGCTTATACAGATTTGTGTCCTCTTTTGAACTTTTGCTGTCAATGCAATGTATTTCTGTGAAACTCAGGAAATGATTAAAGCAACTCTCCTCCGTCTGTATCATGTAAACTTTTATGTACTGCCCCGTTGAGCTAAGAGTCTTCCATTTATCAAGTGTTGGAGCCCACCATCCATGATATGAATTAAGCTCTTATGGTTCACTTTCCAAACCAAGCTAAAAGCTCCTTTGAACTTCTACTCTTTCAGGGATATGTGGAAGCAAAGCAGGAGGGCCTTTGAAGTGAATAAAAAGATGGATATACACACACGGCTTATGAAGGCATACAAACAAGTTCCCATGTGGTGGTTTATCATCATTCTCTTTGTAAACATCGCTGCTATCATGTTCGCTTGTGAGTACTACAATGACATACTTCAGTTGCCTTGGTGGGGTGTCTTGCTAGCATGTGGCATTGCACTGTTTTTTACCCTTCCAATTGGTATTATTGTTGCCACAACAAACCAGGTAAACATCAAAGTTATTTAAACCTGTATGTAAAATCAAAATCATGTGATGTTTAAACACGGATATTTTTTGTCCATTCTCTTTCTGGTGAACAGGCACCAGGTCTTAATATTATCACAGAATACATTATTGGGTACATGTACCCAGGGCGCCCTGTTGCTAACATGTGCTTTAAGGTGTATGGATATATCAGCATGACTCAAGCTATAACATTTTTGTCAGACTTCAAGCTTGGTCACTACATGAAGATTCCACCCAGAGCGATGTTCATAGCTCAGGTCTGTTTCTCAAATGCTCTAGTTTGCCTGTGGATATCAATGAACAACACTAATTGCTATGGACTTTTCAGGTGGTGGGGACACTTATATCAGTAGTAATCTACCAGATAACAGCTTGGTGGCTGATGGGAGCCATCCCCAACCTGTGTGATACTTCTGTGCTGCCATCTGACAGCCAATGGAAGTGTCCAATGGACCATGTGTTCTATGATGCTTCTGTTATTTGGGGGCTTGTTGGACCTCGTAGAATCTTCGGAGACCTTGGTGTCTACTCTAATGTCAACTGGTTCTTTTTAGGTGGAGCCATTGCTCCTCTACTAGTCTGGTTGGCACATAAAGCATTTCCACAGAAGCAATGGATTGGCCTCATCCATATGCCTGTCTTGTTAGGGGCTACAGCAATGATGCCTCCCGCTTCCGCTGTCAACTATACCAGTTGGATTATTGTGGGATTCCTGTCAGGCTTTGTTGTTTTCAGGTATCAATCTAAGTGGTGGGAGCGCTACAACTATGTCCTTTCTGGTGGTCTTGATGCTGGTACTGCCTTCATGACTGTGTTAATGTTCATTGCCCTGCAATCAAGGAACGTTGAGCTTAATTGGTGGGGAAACAGTGGAGAAGGATGTCCACTGGCTTCGTGTCCAACAGCCCCTGGAATATCCGTTGATGGCTGCCCAGCTTTTAGCTAGAATCTTCAGTTCAGTTATTCTTTTTGATTTTTTGGTTAGGAACATTGTTGGTCCACTCCGTAAATAGTTTGTTTCATGGATTCTACTCTGACAAATTAGCTTTTATATTGATCAACTATTTCTTGGGTTGAGGTCATTATTACCGTTTCTGAAGTTCATATAATTGTGGATATTGTCTGTTCGTTTGGGTTATCACAGAGGCTGTATCAAACACTTGTTTTTTGAATTTGAAAAGTTCCTAAAACTTTAGGGATTATTTTATATTTAAAAAACAAGTGGGATTCTTTCATAATCGTAAACCTGAACTTATTCAACATAACTAGGTGTCATGATTCCATTTTCAGTCTTATAAGTTGTAGTTCCCTCTTTTACCTCTGCAAAGACAGCGCACATCACCGACAAACTAATTTATCAATGAATTTTCGGGTGTCCACATTATGAAATAAACCTGGCTCTGCCCCTTATATAAGACTTCTGCTCATCGGGTATGGTATTTTATGCAGACCAAGAATCATTCTCACTTGCAAACTTGGATTTAAGTTAGTAAAATGAATGAATTGTTCACATACTTACCTGCTTATGGGGAAGCCAAAGTTGCATTGTTCAAAAGTTTTGAGCCAAAGTGACATCACAAACCAACAAAACTATGGTATCAAATAAACGGAGCCCAGTAAGATCATACCTCTGATTTCAACTTGCATTCACAGAATCCTCGTAACAACACGTGAGGATAGATAACAGAAAGAAATTAAACTGCAGCTTGTTGTACAGTAGGCTTCATGGATAAATTTTATTCTGTTTATGTATTGACAAACAAATTCTGATATCACAGTAGCACCTCAAATCCGTGGATTTGGGGTGACAATAATCAAGCCCATAAACTATATACAAGAAATTAATAGAGCAAAACACAACTGCAATTTACTTCAACAGAAGAAGACAGTGGTCTTGCTTCGTGGAAATGGTATTAAAATCTTCATTTCATCAGGACCCCATCAAAAATAAGACGACTGTTCCTGAAGTACGTCCAAATGAGCCAATACTTTGGCAGCCAAGGATTTCATACCACTAGGTCCTCTTTGAGTGATGTCAACTAATGGCATCTGGGCTGATTTCCCATATTTCTGTTTAAATTCAACCAACCTAAATATCCTTTCTAAGGCATTCAGTGCTTTCTCCTGCAATGTGGCAAAAGATGAGCTCAACAATTTAATAATTGGACCAATGGCATTGGCTTCAGCAAGCACCTTACTACCGCTCTGCAGTTGCTTACCGTCAATCAATGTCAAGAGTGCATCTAAAGAAGCTTCGCAGGCTCCGGTGTCTGGCTCTCCAAGTACCCTCACAAGGGGTATGACAGCATTAGCCTCCACAAGGCAAAATGAGGATTCAAGAGTACAAATGCCCAAGTGCACAGGGCAGCCAGTTTCGGAAGAGGCCAAGCAACACATCAAAATCCCATGCTTCTTTATTGGTCTGCTCAAACCAATGGAACTCTCTGAAAACTGCTTAAGTGAAGTGGCTACGTTTTGTTTCATCAAAGCAGTTCCAGAATCAAGCAATTGTACCAGAATAGGGAAAATGCCAGATTCGGCTACTTTCTTCTGCCATTCCTGATTTGTTGGAACAGTGAAACGACAAAGAGCTCCAGAAGCATTCTCTATAGCCTCTCTTTTGTACGAAGCATGGCTATTTTCACTTCTGAGACAATCAAAAATTACTTCAAGAGCCCCAGCATTGAGAAGCCACTCATTCATCTGAGAAGTTTTAGGAAGGTTTGAGACAATACCCATGGCAGCAGCAATCTCTTCCTCATCATTTGAAGTATTGATGATCCTTAGCAAAGACTCAATACATCTCTGGTTCACATGCTCTGAAAGGGTCCTATCATCACCGTCTTTTGTCAAGCAACAGAACAGCTTCACAGCATTTGTCCGAATGGATTGGTTGTCAAGTTCACATAACTGGACCAATACTTTAACAGCAGAGAGCTGGTGGATAACATAGACATGAGAACAGACATAAACTAGAGATTCATATATATCATGAGAGGAAAATACATATGAAGTCTGAAAATCAACCAAGAAGTCAAGACCAAAAAAGAAAATTAACCGAGAAGTCAATAACTCTATCTGTGTGGTTCCTCAACAACATCAGAGATTAGGTATAAAGAGAGGAGGAAGACAAGTCAGATTTAGCATAATAGAGACTACATCACATCAAATAGTGCTTCTTGTTGATTGCCTTCAGGATTTCATTTGGAAGTGGTTTTCTGTATCTTGACAGGATCCTGGGATTCTTACAGTAATTCAAAAATCTGAAAACTAAACCATGCCCCAAAGAAATTACTATTGAAGAACCTTCAGTTACGATGCAAGACCAATTACTATTGAAAATTGCACGGGGAGACATATTACGTTCAGCGAAGGCTCATGCCAAAGTATTTGGCAGATCCCGTAAGTGGACAATTTTTTCAGTAGAGAATGTTAGAACACCGATAGTGCACTTTTTTAGATTTACGACTTCAACGAAAAATGCAGCACAGTTTCATTAGTGATAGGGGGGAAACTGCTGAAAAGAATGTTAACCTGTCTTAAAGTAGTCCTGATCTCTAAACCAGAAGGGGAATGACACATTGCATGAAAGGCCCGGAGAATGCTTTGTTGTACATGAGGTCCCGTCAAGGAGACAAGAGAAAAGAGTTTGAAAATATCTTCCTCAGATTTCAACAATGAAACCTGAACCTGATCAGCTTGCTGGAAAGTAGTTGATATGGCAAGGTGCATAATTGTGGCGGCTACTTGTTCACACAAACTAGGTAATGATAGGCTGTGACGATAGAGAAGTTCAAACAACGGGCCTAATGCACCTTCGTTAATCATCTGCAGTCCATTTTGTGGTACACTTGAAAGGTTCTCAAGAGCTTTGACAGCTATCTTCTTCAGCTCCAAATCATTATGCGATAGCATTTGAAGAAGTGGCCATAGTGCCCCATCTTTGAAAAGAGACAGCTTACTATGATCAGTCAACTCAACTTCCGACAGGGTCTTGGCCATGGTTATTTGTACATTTTCAGGTCCTGCATCAATGAGATAGTCCTTAGTTATTATTGTCTCACACGTAATAATCGCATCGATGGTAAAATTATTTCAAAAATTTTACATTCATAAATCATATGACATCTGGCGTCTAGTCTAGCCTGTGGTAAATCGAACTTGCAGCACAGAGGATTTGATTGGATAGTTATCATTATCCTACTTTAGTTGACAGTAATCAACAAGAAAGTTACAGCAGTTTATTTTTGACCATTTTCCTTCTTTTGGTGATAATTACTAAGAGACCAACAATGGCAGTACAACTCCATCTGATCGACTTTTTAAGTAAAGCATCTAATGATCACATGTGCTTAGCATAGTAGCATCTGCGTCCATCTAAAATCGGGTAATGCTTAAAGTACCTGAAAAAAGAAAGTGCAGCAAAGGTCCAAAATAATTTCCCCTTGCCATTTGTATGACATTATGATCAATGAAAGAGAGATTTTCCAAAAGCTCCTGTGCATCTTTTGCAGCTTGAGTATCATCACTGCTGGCCATAGCCACAAGGAGAAGAATGCAACCCTGAACAGTCCCAATGATGTTCCGTGCTACATTACTTCTTGAGAGTTCCAATAGCAATTGCAATGCTAACTTGCTTTCTTCAAGCTTACGTGCAAGACAGCGAGCAATGAATTCTATGGCATTGTCTGCTTCAGCAATTCTTTCCTATTAAAAAAGAAAACATATGGTGTGATGAAATGTATACAAATTGTAAGCATAAATGTAAATTCATCTGATATAAATGAAGGGACAAATGAGTTATGTGAAACTATTCTTAGTAATAAAGCTACTGTTCGATAGCAATCATTGGAAAGGGAATCTAAACAAATTTAAAGTAAAAACATTTAATCATACGAAATATTAACAACAGTCGACGTGAAGATTGAGGTCACACTATATAAAGTTATGGATTAAAATACCCTGTTGTCATTGCAATCCTTTGCAAGGATGGAAAGGATGGCCAGAGAGAGCTTTCTTAGTTCCCAATTTTTTGAAATAAGAAGACCACTGAGGATTGGTATGTAGTCCTCCATTATCATCCATTCCCGGTGCAACTCGCTTCCTGTGCATAAGTCCTGCAGTTTCTCCAGGGAATAAAGTACTTCCTCCTCATCATTTGACTGGATTTTGGGTTTCAGGGAAGCAATAGTGATCATGGTGTTCCTACTTCTCCATTCTTCAATCGATTGACGAAGAGTTTTGTTCGGCCTTAGAGCTGATTTATTCAATGGAATCTTGGTCAAAGGACAGAGGTGGTTGCCATCTGCTAACCACTTCTCTATTGCACTTCTCTCAAAGGTTTGTTGAGAGGAAGTTTCCACAGGGTCCACCATGATATCTCCAGTGATTGGGCAATAAAATGACTGGAGAGGTTCCAGTGGCTGCCTACCCAAAGAATTGCGCTTGTTAAAATACTTGATCTCCTTCTGTGCAGGAGTTGTAATCACATCAGCCTTCTCAAGAAAAGCGATTATCTGTTCCATCTTTAAAGCTTCTCCAACATTCTTCCATATGTCAACATTCTGTATTTCACTCTTAAAATCCTCAAATTCCTTCCTCAGTTCTGATGGTTCAGCTGAAATTCGAAGAGTCTCAGCTATATCAATGAGCAAACTGTTTACATGGGCCCGATCAACATCCCTTTCTTGTAATCCCGACTCAATTTTCTCCAAAATTTCTTCCTCAGATGTAGCTGTATGATAGTTAGCATCCAGCATATTCTCACATAGCTTCCTAATATCATTATTTATTTCGGGTGAAACATCCAAAGAGGCCAAAGGGATATGGCTCAGAGCATGATTAATATCTTTTGTACTTCCCTCTAAGAGCTTCACAATCCTCCGGCAATTGAGTAAGAGATAGATCTTGTTTCTGTTGCTACATTCTACAGCTAGCTGCTTAGCAACTTTAATCTCCCGGTTAAGAATGTCAACAGTACTTTTGAAGCTCTCAGGATTGTTGACACTAAACTGGGACAACCCTTGGAGGATAAATGTGATTCTCTGCATGTAATTAGAAAAATTCTTGAAATTCTCCTTCTGAATAAGGACTGCCTTTGCCGCGTCTACAGTTTCTAATGTAGCTAGTACAGTCTCAGTGAGAATCTCTGAAGCTGGAATGCTGGAGACATTAACAATCACATTGTTTGCCATATCATTACAAGTGTAGAAAGAAAAAATTGAAGACCCTAAACTCCAATGTGAGTATGTAAGTGCATTTCAGGCAAAATCAAATTTGAACACATTTCATCCCAGTAAAAGTGTAAATTCCCAGCTCATTTTCTGTAGAAGTTCCTGCACACATATTCCAACTACATGAACTTTATGAAAAAAATTATGCAGGGGTAATGATTTTGATCACTTGATACAGACGAAGGCAAGGAATAGCCTCCGAGACAACTGAACATTGATGACTGTCATTGGGGGTCATTCTATGCCATGAGTTTAAATTATTTTATGGATTAATAGATTTAACCCAACCCATTATGATCCATCCCATTATAACATTTTTATTAAGCGGATTGAGAATGAATTAGAATTGTTTTGCACCCAACTCACCCATTTGCCACATGGAGTGTTATTTGCATAAGGTCAAGTCTGTTAGATCATTTCTCACCAAAGCTGTGAACAATTTAAGGATCAAGGCGATCGACCAGTTTTTGATCTTATATCATGAACTATCATATTAGTTTGGACTAGCCAGCTTTAACATATTTCGATCAAAATGGAATAATAGCATGACATTAACTATAACTTAAGTTTATCATTGTAGAAAAAAAAAGATTGCCTTTAAGACTCTATAACAAACAGTCTTCACTTAAATTCCAAACACTACAAATTCTAAGCCGCCGCCGCCCCCCTCAAAAAAGGAAACACACACACACAAAGATGAATTCTTCCATTCCATTAATTCCATTCACCTACTACATTTCGTTAACAGCACACAGGCCTCAAAATAAACAGTGAGAAATTAAAAAAACTAAATCAGATTGTCACACAAGTGCATACAGAAAGGATACTTCAGTTACAAATGATGAATTAAAAGGGGGAAATTTAATATCACAAGCTAGCACATACACACGGAAAAGACCCCTGACCTGCACATTGTCTGACTAGTCCTTTGAAAATCCACAAACTCAGGGAAGGGAAGTCAAGAGCACAAAGAACGGCTCCCCGGCCGCTTGAGCTTTGATTTCCTTAATTACTTGATTTTCCTGCAAATGTAGTCAGAAAACATGTGTTACAACCTCGATCGTGTCAAAGACGAATTAGGGAAAAAGAGACGAGAAAATTCTTAACATAATTTCTTACACGACCAAGTTGTTGAACATTCTTCGTCTTCCTTCAGCTGTATCCGATTTTGTTTTGAAGACGCGCTGTAAGTAGGAC
The DNA here is from genome assembly GCA_951799425.1 of Ilex aquifolium. Taxonomy (NCBI): domain Eukaryota; kingdom Viridiplantae; phylum Streptophyta; class Magnoliopsida; order Aquifoliales; family Aquifoliaceae; genus Ilex; species Ilex aquifolium. Next base: position 61,616,179 of record OX637391.1, on the reverse strand, counting down.
CCAGTCAAAGCCTCAAAGGTATCAATCCAGAACGACCAGATTTGTATCCACCACACACGCACACCCCTAGTCGTGAGATTACGTCCCGAGAAACGATTGGTCTGATTTGTTTATTAATGCTTTAACGGTGTAGCGCTGAGACTGACCTTGGAATCAATTGACTTTGAAACGATGACATTGATGTTTACAGTTAAACGTACGCGTAGAAAATATGGCGCCAAATTAACGGTGTTTACTTGGGCCGGGTTGTCTTGCTATGGCCTACATCGACAGAAACGACTATCCATGGCCCCGTATTGAACGGATTACCCATTGGATCAATCCTAATGGATTGTTAACGGGCTGGGTGAGGGCCATATCGTATATCTGATACACAACGCACTTCTGCCTGACCAGTTGACAGAACCAGGCCAATTTGGACATGAATTATCACCTCCAATATCTACCCTTTTAACTTAAAGTCTCTTTGAAACTAGTTTTTTTTAATAGAAAAATCAGAATTAAAAAAGTTTTTGAAATCGTGAAAGTCCTTACACGAGTCTTTTTTTTCAGCTATTCAGTCCAAGCAATCATATACCACACACACACAGCCATCGGAGAGCTCTTCAGTATCCCCTTTTTCCTGTACCTCTCGAAATTAACGTCATCATAATTAGTTTGAACTTTGAAGAAAATGGAGTAGTATATCATATCTACGAGCATAAACACACTTGTTAGAGCTAGAAACCAGTCAAATAACTATGCTGGATCTACCCTATTGGCAGTATTTGAAACCTGTAAAGTGAAAACGAAAATGCAAAAACAGAAAAGTTGGGGTTGCTCATAACATGAAGATAATGGCTTGCTTTCAGGCAAACGGAAAGCTGATGTAAAGAAGAAGCATACAAGAGTGATATTGGTCCGGCTCGTCTTCCAAACTGTACGTGTTATACCACAGAAGAAGCTGAGCCGGGCCAATACCACGCCATGTCTACTTCTCCAGAAATGGCTTCTTTGAGCTTTTCTTCAACACAGAAGTCTCAATGCTTAGAAGTGTGTTGCCTCCTCCCTTTATATAGGAATTAGAAAGATTTAAGGGCTCTGTGGAACCCTGGAACTGTGACCGATGATCCTACAAAACAAGGACTAAAGAACAGATAATCCATTATAATTATTCAGAATATGAATAAGAATCTCAATTCTAGACATGATATGACGTTAAGTAGTAAAAAGGGAGACCGTCAAATGAATTTCTTGATACATACTAGGCTAAATATAATTTATACAGTAAATTATAAATTAAAAACGTAACTTGACATGTCTCGGTACGCCTATCAGAAAATTATGTTCGAGAGCGATGAATCCACCACTAATCCTTTCCCCATTGTTTTTAGAACCTCCATAGTGGAGGGTCTTTTGGCCATGGAGTAAATATTGGGTGCTCGGCATGCACCACACGACATGTTGATGTATATCACCTATAAAATATTGTACATTCTCAATAAATTGTTATCACTTGTAAAATTGTCAATTTTTTTTAAAAAAAAATTAATGAGTGAGTCCAACAAATAAGTGTTATGACAATTTTTTAATAAGTACAAATACCAGGTGACACTATCATATGGTCACTTATAAATAACCAACTAACCAAGACATCGACCATCGACCCCACCAGAGCTTGAAAAACGATATGGTTCAAATTACAAAGACGTTTTCAACCTATGATCAAAAGAAGCCGACAGAGGGTATTTGCAATTTTAGTTTGCCATCATGTCATTGGTAAGGTCAGTTAGGTTTCAGAAAAGATGGAGAGGAAATGGGAATCCTTTAACTTACTCTTGAATATTTTTTGCGACATATTTTAATCACATGGAAAATTTGGATATTATATAAAAATAAAAGTTGTAAAAGGCTTCAGAAATAAAAGCTAGTAACTCCAATTGCAGCTCAAGTGCTAATAGTAACGAATTGTAAATTCAGACATCATAAATTCAAATCTTGACAATTCTTTAGAACTAGGTAATGATGGATTTATATCCATCATGAATATCCTAATTCCAATATAGATGACCTGTTTTTAACTGGATTGAGGAGGGAATTAAACGAGCTGCACGTAAATTAATTCAAACACCTTTGACAATTAAACAAAAAAAAAAAACTAGTGGACCCCTCATTTTGCATATAAATATAGCTAAAACTCTGGAAAGCATTAACACGAAAGACAAAAAAAAAAGCAGTGGACAAAGTTAATTCTAAGTTTATAATTACCAGTTTTGTTTAGTTATTCCATTCCATGGTCTTCATGTGATTAGACACGAGAAACTCTCTCTTTTTGAGTCACAGGCCATTGGGTGATTTTAATATGCTCTATCTCCATGCCCCTAGTCTATGTCTATTTTATTGGAAATGTAGGGGAAATCTAAGGCGGCTAGTCTAAGAGATAAGGGAATCTGCTTTCCTGCCTGCTATGGATAAGTTCAAATGCTCCTCTCCCCTCTCTCTTTTTTCTTTTATTAATATTCTGCCTCTGTTTATTAATTGACTCAATTCAATGGGAAGCTACAAATCAGAATGAATTTGAAGTCTTCGGTCAATATACATCAGATTCTAGCAGATTAAGAGGTTTATTCACAGACGACTACCCATTGGCAGACTTTTTACACCTTTTATTATTGTTGTTATTGTTATCATAGGAGTTATGTGTGTGCTGCAACCATTTTGGTTGGAGCGTTTTGCTCGACTGAATCGTTGAGCTATGACTGAGCAGCTCCGAGTTCCATGTGATTAAAATATCAAGGGATCCGTGTTAATATTTTACTATCTTAGGGTGGTGAAAGAATACACACATATATCAGGGGAGATTATTGTAAATTTACAATACGATGGACCAGTAGTTGGGCCCAGTCTGGGTGGGCCAACAGAATCAAAACCAATGTTTTAAGTGAAAATTGAAAGTGAGTCCCCTAAATGTGCTTGTTTGGAGATAAGTCATGCAAGAAAACTTATAAGGGGTTAAGTCCATATTTAAAATTATATGTAATGACTTAGGTCTATTTTTTTTTTATCTCAAAAATACCCTTCCTTGAAAGGAAGTTAAATTAATTTCCTATTTTAGAAATTGTTATCCCTTAATTCAAGGTCAATTAAAATATGTCAATAAAATTTTCATCATAAATTTAAAATTCAAATTCAAAACTCTCTCTCTCTCTCTCTCTCTCTCTCTCAAATTCAAATTCCTATTTTTTTTATTATGTTACTGTTCATGTTACTGTTTTTGTTGAGTATGTTACTGTTCATGTTACTATTATTTTGAGTATGTTACTGTTTTTGTTGAGCATGTTACTACTATTATTTTACTAAATATTAATATTCATTGTTACTATTTGTTTTGTTTTTTAATATTACTATTTTTTGTGTTTGAATGGTACTATTTTTTGCGTTTGAATTTGAGAGAAATAATTATTGTTAAGTATGTTACAGTTTTTGTTAAGCATATTACTATTTTTGTTGAACATGTTAATATTTTTGTGTTTGAACATGTTACTATTTTTGTATGTGAATGTTACTATTTTTTATTTTTAATGTTACTATATACATATATATATAGATAGATAAGAGAGGGAGAAAATTTTAATGTTAGTCAAACTCTTAACCTATATATAGATATAGATAGATATGAGAGAGAAAATATTTTAATGTTAGTCAAACTTCTAAGATTTAGGAGTTTTTAATTTTTAGTTTTATTTCACTTCTAAAGGAAATGGATAGTATGGTAAAATTGAAAAAAAGCAGACTTCATAACAAATAAATTTCCTTGATAGACTTAAGTCCAAACAAGTCCATATAGAGGGACCGACCTCCAAATTTCTCATGTTTTAAAACTCAACCCAGCCCGACATGTTGACCCTATAATCCGGTGAAACTAAGCCGGTCCGGTTCTATAAAAGATTGTTTGAGCACAAAAACCGGAAGAAATCCGCTTAACCGTCTGGTTTGTTCGTAAACCGTTCAACCCGGACAATTTTGAACAAATCGGCCGGATCAATTAAAGTGGTATAAAAACCAGTGTTTTGGCACTTTCGGGCATTTTTTGCCCTAAGTCGATTTCTGGTCTGTGCCTCCCGCGAACTTCTGAGGTCCGACGACCTCCTCGCTCCTCAGTCATCTCTCTCTATCTCTCTCTACGCTGCGTTGAAGTCGAGGCCAGAGCTCCATCGACGATTTCCTGCGCATTTCCTTCCCTCAAGCGAGACACAGCACAGAGCAGGTACATCCTCTCTCACTCTCGGCTTTAATTAGAGGGAATCTGGGTTTTAACATTTGTTTTCTGGAGCTTGGGGTTACTGTTTTTGATTGTTGGGGTTTTATTTTCTTAGAATCTAAGATGATCGATGAGAGCATCATTTATTGTTTTGGTCTTTTGATTGGGTTCACTGTTGTCTACTTACTCTGTACAGGGTTTTCATGCGGTTTGTACTCACACTTTACGAATGTTGTGTGCCAAGTTGCCACGCCTTGGTGTATATGGTTCCATAGATTTTTTTACACTCACTATTTAAGTAGTCTCTGCTATTTCAACATTGATCTGTGCTATAATTTTCTACATTGATCTCTCTCATATTTCAACATTGATCATATTATCAATTTCAGAAATTATGCTATTAAATAAGAGGAGATTATTTGATCAACCGAGCAGATTAGGGAAACTTGTATTGGAAATTAAATGCATTGAATATATGTTTGATGATTTTGGGATTTTTGTTTGATATTATATACATTAACCATGCAATTTTCATAATTCTTGTGATTGTTTCACCTTTCCCAGACCGGCCTCATTCGGCTCAACGCCCAACATAGAACAATTGAAACGGTTTACATGTCGAGACTCTGAACTGGCTACTCTCTCTATTTCTTTCTTTCTCTCTGATCTCCCTCTCTAACTTTCTCTCTCCAGATGTTTTACGAAGAATTCCTTGTGATTTTATTGTGTCTGAGCTCTAGGGTTTGAGATCTCTCAATTCAGTAGAGACCCTGAAATTTAGCTGTTGGTTTCCATGGGGGAAAGTGCAAAAGAAATTCTGTATGAAACACGTCATCACGCTTCCAGACCGTACTCTTCCAATTATCCTCCTCAGCCTCAACAGGTTCACTCTGAATCCGTATAATTGTATTGCATTGCTTTAGAATTATTTGTTTCTTTCAAATTAAGAGCATTATTTTGGTTCATTTTTGTGCAAGTTTTTTTTGTTAATTGATCACTTTGTTTATGCTTGATTCAGCTAAATGAAGGTCTCAGAGGAAGATTTCTCTCTTTGCTCTCGACCCGAGGTACTTTCATTTTCACTTTATCAAGCATTTGTTGTAGTGCAATTTAGTTAAATAGGAATATAGAATACAATAATATATCTTATAACTTTAGGCATAGTTCATATTTTTCTTTTTAGTGATATATACTAAATATATGTGAAGTGGTACTGATGTGCGTTAAACCTTCTAAATGCAAACATAAGTATACACTAAGTTGATGTTGATGATGCTTAGTGAAGGCCAATGCTTCATCTGTGCAAGGTGGGAAATTATGAAATCTTCTTGACATGAACCATCTCTACTTCTTATTACTGTAATCCAATTTGGTGGTATCGAAGGCAATTTTCTTTCTTTTATTTTTTGCAAAAAATTATCAATATCTCCAAAATGATGCATTTTGTTTGTTTGTCTTTCTTTGTCCATTTTCTATTTCGTTTGTGCTTTTCTTGGCTACCGAAGATTACTGATTTATTTTTGTTTTTTCGTGTACCATGAAGGTGTTTGCCAACTTAAAGAAAAATGGAGTGAATATCGGCATCCGAGGAAATTACGAAAATGGATATCTTTGTTTGTCTCTCCAAGAGGCGAACGTGTGGCCATTGCAGCTTGGAATCAAATAACCATCTTGCAGAAGGATGATGACTACCTGGAGCCATGTGGCATTTTTACCAGTAAGATTCAGTTATCTTCTCACAATAAAATGTCAAAACATGGCATAGAAAAATTGTGCCCTGATGCTATCATTTTGCATGTACTTTGTTCTAAGTAGCAGCTAATGAAACTTTCTTTGAAAATTGACTAAACAATTCTCTCCCTCACTTTTTTTTGCCCTTTCTGGTGCTTTTTCTTAAAAATAGAAAAGCTCTGATTTTTTTTTTTTTTTTGTTCTTTTAGATATTTTTCCTGCGAATGTAATGACTCTTCGTTACACTGAACTTTACCTAATGATCTCATTTAACCTATGATATTCAGCGTAATCCTTTCAGCAGATGTTTAGCACGTTGAGCACTTGTTCCTGAAATAGGAGATCCTAGATTCCATTAGGCCTAAAAGCAAGCATGCTTGCTTTTTCCTGCTTATAGAATGTGTAACAGAACATAGGAATCATGCAGTGTTTTTGTAGGATGCTCTACCTAACAAATGTAATTAAAGCTTTCCTATTGAAACTAAAGTGATGGCATTGTCAACATAATTCTAAAAATAAGTAGGGGAGTATTTGCAATTGTAAAAAATCCCTAAGGCTTGTTAGTGTAGCTTACCATTTTGATGCCTAACACTCCATCTCTCCTTAGAAACAAATTTTCTGTTCTCTATATGTTATCAGGAACCAGATCGAGGTTTCTCTTCGTCTATTGGAAATTTTTTTGAATTGCCTTTGAATTTGGCTTGAAGTTACATAGCCAATAACTAATTTTCACACTTACATTTTGTCTTTCATGTCTACTTGGGTTGCAAGAATTTCAGAAAGCATATGAGAATTCAACTACCATTTGGTATTACTGTGTCAGAACTGGAAACTGTTGGAAAGATGAGCATAAATGCTTGTGGAATGTTATTGTTGGTTATAACATGTGTTCTGTGCAATCAGGTAGCAGTATGGTCACATTTACCTGTGGAATTTGGTCAGAAGCTCATGATGTTCTTGGGGTTGCTGATGATGCTGATACACTCTATTTTATTAAAGCTAATGGGGAGGAGATAGCCAGAACTACAGGAAGGCATTTGAAATTGTCTTCTCCAGTAATAGGGTTGATTATACGGGATGAATCTGATGTGAAGAAATCTTGCTTGTGAGTTTTCATATTTCTGTCTCCAGCTGCTGTATTATGCTGGGTAGAGGTTTTTGTTATTGACTATGAAGTAGGTTTTATGTTTTTGTTTAATTAGCCCCTTTTTCACTATTTGAGTAGGTGAAAAATCTTTTACAGGTGGACATTCAGTGTACTTACATCAGACGGTTCCCTTCATGATATTGAGATCAGTCAAGATCCAAGTGCCTCAATTTCCTCAGCACGCACCTCAAATAATGGCTCAACACTAAGGACGCAGTTCCCTCAAACTGTGTTCTGCTTGGATTACCAGTCAAAAACATCTTTGCTTGCTGTAGTCAGTAGTACTGTTAGCATCTCGTTGACTGGTACTGGTCCACTTTCCGTCTTTCTTTCTTTTATCCAATTGACAACATTTTTTTGGGAATTCTTGTACCTGAGTAGACCTTTATCCATCCACAACTATATCCTGTGTAATTCCAATCATAGTCTCTTCTGCTATAGTCTCTTATCGGATGACTTCTAAATGTGATTTTGTTCGTTCATTTAAGTGGTATATTACTTCTGGAAATGCTGACTAGATTCTCAAGTCTTGCTGATATTAACAGTATTACAGTAGATACCTACCAGGAAAAAAGCACTACTGTAGACCCTGTGGAAATTCCGTATTGGGGGCTCAAACACTTTGTCATATGCTAACTTCAAGACCTCGAAATCTCTATCTGGGGCTCTCTTCCCCTGAAGTTTTGTATAAAGTATAGGAAGTTTGTAGAAGAGGCTTTTAACATGTTTTTACTAAATAGAGACTTTCTTTTATGAATCCTTTGTTTCGCTAGAAACCAATTTTTTTTAACCAATTTCTCAACTGTCTTGTTTTCATTTTCCCAGGATCTTGTAGTCTTTCTCTTTGGCGAAGAAATAGGAACTTGGGTCTGGAACCGGTATTTTCTACTCAGATTGAAGGTTTATACTCCAAGCCAAGAGGTTACATAGGTCATTTATCATCTCCGAAGTTGCTAATCTCACCACTGGGCAAATTTGTTGCTACTTTAGATTTGAGAGGATGCTTGTTTACTTTTAAACTGGGTGAAGAACTGTGCTCTCTTTCAAATTTTCCTTGTGGAGAGAGATATAAGTCTCAAGTGACAGATGATACATCTACTAAAGAGTGGCAATCCTTGAATGATGTAGTCGATTTTACTTGGTGGTCTGACCATATCCTTACTATTGCGAAAAGGAGTGGCACTATCACCATGCTTGACATTCTTAGTGGTGTTAAACTCTTGAAGAATGAGCCTGTATACTCTATGCCCATTTTAGAAAGAGTACAGCAGTTCCCTGGACACCTTTTTCTCTTGGAGAGTACGTCATCAGTGCAAAGCGATGAATCACCTAATAAAAAGGCAGCAAGTGACTTTCATCTCGAGCAGGTTACGACAGATAATTATAACCAGCTTGACTTTGCTAAACTGCATTGGAGCCTGATATCATTTTCTGAAAAATCAATTTTTGAAATGTATGACATATTAGTTAGTGATCATAAGTATCAGGCTGCCCTGGATTTTGCTAATCATCATGGGTTGGATAAAGATGAAGTGCTAAAGTCGCAATGGCTTCACTCCTGCCAAGGAATAGATGAAATAAATATGTTACTGTCCAGGGTCAAGGATCAAGTTTTTGTACTATCTGAATGTGTGGAAAGAGTTGCCCAAACAGAAGATGCAGTGAGAGCTTTACTTGCTTACGGGCTCCGCCTGACCAGCCAGTACAGGTTTTCTGAAGCAGAAAATGATGTATGTAACCAGGTTTGGGGTTTCCGTCTAGCAAGACTCAAATTGTTGCAGTTCAGAGATAGGCTGGAAACATTTCTTGGTATAAACATGGGCAGGTAATAATGCTTTTTGAAAGTTTTTCCTTCCTCAGAGAGGAAGAATAGTGTACACACTTACTACCTATGTTTGTGCATGTCATTTGAAGATTTCTGTGGATCCTCAGAATCGCTTGATTTTTCGCTAATGATAGTTTTATACTGGTAAAATGTTGTAGTTGGATTTTCATTTTTCTTTTTTGGGTGTCCGTCCTTCCTCTTTTCTTTGATTGGGCCACTATCCTTTAAACACGGAGGTTCCGATAAGAGGTGTGCTTGCACGCATGTGTCGAACATTGCAGAAATCTCCATGGATATTGGAGATTTTTTTTTTGGTTGGGGTTGTAATTTTGTTATGCAGTTGTGTGTCCTCTCCTCCCCTTGTGCTCTTGATGTGGATGGAATCTATATTATGTTTTCAGTAAATTGTATGCTTTGAGGTGTTTCAAAATTAATTGAAGAGGAATGCATAAAAACAATATCAAGCTGAAAGGGGAATAGCTAGTTTGTGTTTGTCTGCACTACCTTTCTTCTGGATGTGGACTGCCTTGTACTGGCTCAACTTATGACTTAGCCTGGTGCAGGTTTTCTGTGCAGGAGTATAGCAAGTTTCGCATTATGCCAATGAATGAAGTTGCTGTAGCGCTTGCAGAAAGCGGGAAAATTGGTGCCTTAAACCTTCTTTTCAAGCGTCATCCTTATTCACTGACTCCTTTCATGTTGGAAGTTATAGCCGCTATTCCTGAAACAGTTCCTGTTCAAACATATGGGCAGCTGCTTCCTGGCAATTCTCCTCCGTCAAGTATTGCCCTTAGGGAAGAAGATTGGGTTGAATGTGAAAATATGGTAACATTTATTGATAGACTCCACGAGAATCAAGAGAACAACATTCAGATCAGAACTGAACCCATTGTCAAGCGATGCATCGGGTTTTCATGGCCATCAGCTAATGACCTCTGTACATGGTACAAAAACAGAGCTAGAGATATTGACACTTTTAGTGGGCAGCTGGACAATTGTTTGTGTTTGGTTGACTTTGCTTGTCGCAAGGGTATTTGTGAATTGCAGCTGTTTCGTGAGGATATATCATACTTACACCAGCTTATTTATTCTGATAGCGGTGGTAATGAAATGAATTTTACCATGAGTCTCATTGCATGGGAACAGTTGTCTGACTATCAAAAGTTCACAATCATGCTTAAGGGAGTCCAAAAGGAAAATGTTATCGCAAGACTCCATGATAAAGCAATTCCATTCATGCGAAATAGATTTCAAGATACCACATCACTTGCTGGAGATGACCTAGTTGATAACTATCCTACAGTTGATAAAAGGGTTGGCTCATATCTGGTTAGGTGGCTGACAGAGCTTGCTTTGGAGAATAAATTGGACATATGTTTAATAGTAATTGAAGAAGGGTGCAGGGAATTTCAAAGTAATGGATTTTTTAGGCACGAGGCTGAAGCTGTAGATTGTGCTTTGCAGTGCATATATTTGTGCTCTGCTCCAGATAGGTGGAGTACTATGGCCTCCATTTTGTCTAAGCTCCCACAATTACGAGGTACCCTTTCCTTATATGGTCTTAATTCTTGGATAGCGAATGGGATCTATCATTTGTCAGTTTTTTTGGATTGACATGGTTAATCTTTATGTTGAAATGGGAAGTTCTTCACCCATGATTTGGGATGACCCACAATTTGCTTGTTTCTTTTCTTTTCTTCCAAACTTGGTGTTATGACGAAGAACAAGAAGAAAACTAGGAGAAATTTGTCCAGTAGTTACAATTACAAATGGTGCCTCCACAGGCTAGCATCCTATCGGACATATACTTCAGTGACAGACATATATATTTTGCAGATACTTCTCGATAGAAATTCATATGAAAAATTCTAATTTGGAAAGTCACAGTAGTGTGTGTGGGAGAGGATGGTGTGTGTATGTGTATGTGTGTGTTCGATTGTGTGAGAGAGAGAGTAGAGGATGATGCAATTTTTCCTATGACAGCATTTTGTCAAACGCCTCATGCCTAAAATTTTGCTGAATCCCTAGCAATTTCTTGGCTTTATTAGTTCTTCAAAATTTCTCACAGATCTGGTGTTTCTCTCTCAAATCAAAAAAAGATTTCTCAAGAAAATCCTAACCCTATAACCCTTTTCCATGAAAATATACAAATGAATCTCAAATTAATTAGGACCCTATAAAAACTTATTTCATACTAATTGACACACAATGATGGAAGTAAAATAAATTAACGCATAATCTTAATGTAAATAATCCTAACATTCATCAATTCAAGACACTATAAACCTATTTCATAATTAAAAAAAAAATTCAAATTGAAATTTCAAAAACTATATTCAACATCCAAATTTAAAACCCAATTTAAAAATAAATTAGCCTACAAAATGAACACTCGATAATAATCAAGTCAACATCTATTCCATCCATCCTAACATTCATAATAAAAAAAATTGAAATTTCATAATAATTCTGTTTCATTATAACTATAACCTATTTCATGATTAAAAAAAAAAATTGAAAACACCTAAATTAAAAACATCCAACTTAAAAACACCCAAATTAAACACCCAAATGAAATTTCACAATAAACCTATTTCATCATAACTATAAACCTATTTCATAATAATAAAAAAAACAAATTGAAAACACCCTAATTAAACACACAAACATTTAAAAACCAAATTTCACACTAATTGACACACAATGATGGAAGTAAAATAAATTAAAACACAATCTTTATGTAAATAAGCCTAACATTCATCAAATCAAGACACTATAAACCTATTTCATAATTAAGAAAAAAAAATCAAATTAAAATTTCACAAACTACATTCAACACCTAAATTGAAAACTGAATTTGAAAATAAATTAGCCTACAAAATGAATACCCGATAATAATCAACTGAATATCCATTCCATCTATCCTGACATTCATAATAACAAAAGCCTATTTCATCATAACTATAAACCTATTTCTTTATAACTATAAACCTATTCCATAGCTATAAATCTATTTCATAATAAAAAAAAAACAAATTGAAAACACCCAAATCAAAAACACCCATTTGCTGCGTGTGTGTGCGCGCATTATCTGTGTGCTGGGTTCGTTTTTGTGTGTGTGCTGCTGTGTGTGTGTGCACGTTATCTGTCTCTGTGTGTGTGTGTCTTTGGGTGAGCTGTGTGTGTGTGTTTGTGACTGTGTGTGTGTGTTGTGAGAGAGAGAGAGAGAGAGGGGGGGGGGGGGGGTGTACCTGGGCAACGTGAGAGGAACCATGTCAAAAAGAGGGAGCCATTGCAGAGGAGGAGGGTTGTGTGGCTGCTGGTTTAGCCATGGCAGCGAGAGAGAGAGAGAGAGAGATAGAAAAGGAGAGAGGTCGCTAACTGGTGTTATGGGGTGGGGGTGGTGTGTGTGTGGTTAAAATGGGCGGGATTTGATATTTGTGTGGGATGTATTGTGTGTCTTTGGATTAAGTTGAAAGAATTATGATGAAATCTAGACCATTGAATTAAAAGTGGATTAAATCTGAGCCGTCTTTGTGCTTTCTCAAATGAATTAAATTTTGAAGTAAAAATGGATTCAAAATTGCCTCTATCTTATTAGTGTGTGTATATATATATATATGTATATGTATATGTATATGTATGCATATTTCATGCTTATACACATTCAAATTGATGTGTAACCTTATTTAGTATATTGTTTGATAATAAATTGTCCTTTCAGCATGTCCATGTCCTGTGATATCTGTTTGCCTTATCGAATAAATTGAACAACACATAAAACAGTCGAAAATATATTCTCTAGACAAAAGATTGGATTTTCATTTGTTAAGAAACATTATTCGTGCCTTGACTACGTCTTTGATTTTTGTTGATTCCACACATGGTATTCTTATAAGATTGAGGAATCATGTCTAGAACACAAAGAACCATAATTACTATATGAAAAAGGAAAATGATCACCTTCTCATGTCCTGCCACTTTGATTTTATTTAACAAATTGAGCATATGTAGAAATCACCCACTCTTGCAAGAGAGTTTTCATGACCAATATCATAACAGGAACACTGTTTTTACTATTGAAAAGCCCTGTTTTTAATAGAGTCTAGGGATTATATGTCGACTTTTTGTAGCAGCAGCTGAAACTGTCATTTCTCACTGGTCTACAACTTTGGTCATCAGGCCAGCCTATTGAAAACAAATCTCAACAAAGTGTTGTCTGTTCAGGAAACATAAGCTATGACACAGTTTACCTAGGAAATATGTGGAAGCAAAATCAAGATAAATTGCTCTCCCAGTTAGAATAGAACTTCCTAATTTAACATTTAAGAAGGTAATTTTGAACACGCAATTGAGGAAGGTGGAATGTGGTTGAAGTTATGCAGATCTGTGAGCATTCACCAGGCCTGTGCTTTGTGAAAGAGGATGTAAGGAAGGGGTCTGGTGGTTAGCCAAGGAGAGATGTTGCTGATGAGTAGAAGGGTAAGAGTCACTTGGAAAAGAGATGGAGAGGCTAACTGAAGTAGCTTTATCATTCAGCAGATTTGCTCGTCAAACAACTTATGGAAAATGTCCCTGCGTTTATGTTGTCAAATTTCATCCCTTTCATTGGACTAATTCCTTGAGGCCTTAAAATACCTGTTACCAGTCTCCAAGTTCTATCTAGTTGTATACTTTATGGTCTGAATGACGAAATGTGTGTTGCTTTCTGAAAGAGGGAATTTTATGCATCTCTCTACATAAAAGAAAATTTATGCATAAGAGGTTAATGTATCTCATAGGAACCCAAAAGTCCAAGGTTGAGTTGCAGTGCACTGCCAGTTATCTCTGTGTGCGTGTGTGCGCATATTAATGCATGTACATGTATATCTGCATGCCTTAGCCATGTTAAGTATGCTCAACATTCATTTGGAATCGCTAACATGAATAACATGGTAAATATTCTACCTTACAGATTCTGAGGTTGAGGGCCTCAAAAAAAGACTTAAACTTGCAGAAGGCCATATTGAAGCAGGAAGGCTTTTGGCACTTTACCAGGTTTGTATGCTCTCTTCTATGGACATTATTCATGATGTTTGAGTTGGCTTTGTCTTTTAAATGATGACTTTGAGTAGAAGCACTTAGTGTTTTTAATGCTCCATGGTAATCCTTTTACTCTCTTTTTAGCTATATAATTCTGCAATCCTGCTTGGAGATCTGTTAACCGGAGTTTGCTTTCTTAATAAGATGATGACTTGAATAGCAGCACTCAGTCGTTTCAATGCTCCTTGGTATTCTTTTTAAGTTGTAATTGCTTTAGCCTCTTTTGAGTTATACAACTCTACAATCCTCCTTAGATCTTGTTCCAAACTATACTTTTTCATCAACATCTGCCAATTCATAAATTGCATGTACTTTTTATTAGTTTTTGTCAGTTAGTTTGCAGCCTGATGTCACAGTAATGGTTAGGTAACCAGTTCTTGTTTTCATTCATGTAGATTTTATGCTAATTTATTTTTTTGAATCACTCTTTACTGAAGGTATTTAACGAGTATGTTTTAGGAACGTTTTTAGGGGTATTTATTTTTTTGCTTTTTATGACTATATTCCTATAGGAATAGAAAAAAGAGAAAAGAATCAATGAAGAGAGATACTTGAAGCAGAGCACTTATTTCATAGTTGAATTTTGGAGATGTTGCATTGGTATTGTAGCATTTTTGTGAGAAGTGTGGTTTTACAAGATTACTGGACATAAAAATTTTATGCCTCTGTGTGGCTATTTAGAATGCCTCGTGTTGTTTTCAATTTGCTTGTATTCATGAATTGCATCCATAATGAGGTTAGTTATTCTCTTTAGTTTAGCTTCATTCGTGTAGTTCATCTCCTGGTTGCATGTGGGAAGTCTTGAAAATACTTTTAAGAGCCCTGCATCTCTTACCAGTGAGGTAGCAGTATCCAACTTTTTCTTGACTTAATTAGACATCTCTATTTGCCTCTTGGAGAAGTGAGGGCCTGGTGAAACCAAGGGTAGACTGTCGATGGAACTATTTTTATGTAATGACCTCTGCTCTGTTTGCTTTTTGTTTGAGATGTGTCGCTATAATAAAATGTGACCAGTTTTTTGTGTTATATACCACGTTGAGAAAGGCCAACCTCCTATGTACTGTACACTTCTTGCACCCCGAAAGGGGGGGTCCTCCTTATGATGCCAGTGACGGCTGTCCAAAGTGCAAGGGGTAACCCGGGCTTGGATAGGATTGTGCATGCCGGGCCCTTCAGCTGTCATATTTTGGCCGAGTTTACTGTACCTGCAGCCCCTATGTTAGGCAGCCGTCATGTGGCCATCAGAATGATGAAATAGGGTGTCTGATTGGAAATGATTGTAGCTAGAAACACATGGTTACCCATGTCACCTTTTTGATGGTTGATGTCAATGGAGATAATTGTTTGTGTAGGGCACTAGGTAGAATCTTATTGATTGTGGTATTTCTACGTGCAGGTCCCAAAGCCAATTACTTTTTTCCTGGAGAGGCATTCAGACGAAAAGAGTGTAAAACAGATTCTTCGTCTTATACTTTCAAAATTTATTCGTCGGCAGCCAGGCCGATCAGATAATGATTGGGCAAACATGTGGCGTGATTTGCACACCTTGCAAGAAAAAGCATTTCCTTTTCTTGATTTAGAGTACATGTTGATGGAGTTTTGCAGGGGACTGCTGAAAGCAGGGAAATTTTCACTTGCAAGGAACTATCTAAAAGGTACTGGTTCAGTTGCTTTGGCAACAGATAAGGCGGAAAATCTTGTCATTCAAGCTGCAAGAGAGTATTTTTTCTCAGCTTCAAGTCTTACTTGTTCAGAAGTAAGTATTCACCCAAGCTATGTATCACAGCAATCTGATTATCTCGTAATGGTGTGCTATATTACTGCTATTATGTGTGTCCAATCTTGTTGGTTGATTATGATGGTTGCATTTCATGGTAATATCATGCATGCTCTTGCCCTTTACAGCAGGATCCTATCAGGCACACCCTCGTTCATGATGTGCAGACGCCTTAGTATGGCTGAGAATCTTAGATATAATACTACAAATGGACTCATTGTTTTTTAGTGATAAGTGGCAACAAAGTACATAATTGGAAGGAACTCTGTTACAAATTTCATCTTAGAATAGCACATATTCCTGCTTATGTACAGTTTCTTCACATATTAATTGGACTGTTGTGTGAACTCCAGTGAGAAAAGATCAGGTATCAAACATCTGTTACATTGCAGAAAAAATAAATTCTGATACCTTATCTTGCATAAAATGGGACATTATATGCATAGATATATATGTGGTTAAAACAAATCTTGTTTCGCACACCCATTCCCTTGCACTGAAATATGAATAAATGGATCATTCACAAAGTTAAAAATAAAAAAGGAAGTTGGCATTTTTGCTCCAAATAGGTTTTATTCAGCATTAATTTTGCTCTGTTGCCATTCAGTAGATGTAATTACTTTTTAAAGTTTTTTTCGTAGATGTATCACTGGTTCACTGTTTTTGTAAAAAACGACTTGTTTTCAAGTATTTTTCTTTGTTGGTTGGTTGTGCCTAAACATCCTTCGTTCACTCTATTTTATTTAGTGTCAAAAATAATTCTCGAGAGCTTATATTTTTTATGTTTTAACATTATATAAAACGTTTTCTGTTGCATCACAGTAATTCTGTTTAAATTTGTCAAGTAAACTTCTGGAACTTGTATCAGATCTGGAAGGCTAAGGAGTGCCTGAATATTTTTCCAAGCAGCAGAAATGTCTGTGCAGAGGCTGATATCATTAATGCTCTTACTGTTAGACTTCCAAACCTTGGAGTGAACCTTCTACCGGTACAATTTAGGCAGATTAAAGATCCAATGGAAATCATTAAACTGACAATTACAAGTCAAGGTGGGGCTTATCTAAATGTTGATGAACTTATTGAAATCGCCAAACTTCTTGGACTGAGCTCCCAGGATGACATATCATCGGTTCAAGAAGCTGTTGCAAGAGAAGCAGCAGTTGCTGGAGATCTGCAATTGGCTTTTGATCTCTGTCTTGTTTTGGCCAAAAAGGGACATGGTTCTGTTTGGGACTTATGTGCTGCACTGGCAAGAGGTCCTGCCCTTGAAAACATGGATATAAGTTCTCGAAAGCAGCTTCTAGGTTTTGCTTTGAGCCATTGTGACGAGGAATCAATTGGTGAGCTGCTACATGCATGGAAAGATCTAGACATGCAAGGGCAATGTGAAACATTAATGATGTCGTCAGGGACAGATCCTCCCAAATTCTCAGTTCATGGTTCCTCGATCATCTCCTATCCACTCCATAGTACACATGATATGGTTGACCTGAGAGATTTGTCCACACCGGTGAATGATATCAACAATGATGATCAAGAAGTACATTTCAACAACATAAGAAATATACTCTCTGTCGTCGCTAAATATCTGTCTGTGGAGAACCTTTCCGATTGGGATTCTATCCTCAAAGAAAATGGGAAAGTTTTGTCCTTCGCTGCTTTGCGGCTTCCATGGTTGCTTAAATTGAGTCAGGAAGCAGAAAGTGATAAGAAAACCATTCGAGGCTCAATTCCTGGAAAGCAGTATGTGAGTGTAAGAACACAAGCAATAGTAACCATCCTTTCCTGGTTAGGAAGGAATGGTTTTGCTCCCAAAGACGATTTGATCGCCTGTCTAGCAAAATCAATTATGGAGTCACCTGTTACCGAAGAGGAAGACATCTTAGGGTGCTCCTTTCTGTTGAATCTTATTGATGAGTTTCATGGGGTACAAATAATTGAAGAACAGGCGAAAACAAGGGAGGAGTACAAGGAAATCTGTAGCATTATGAATGTGGGGATGATGTATGGTTTATTACATAACTCTGGAGTCAGCTGTGAGGGTCCTGCTCAAAGGAGGGAACTGCTGCTGAGGAAATTTCAACAGAAACACACATCTCTCACTTCAGGTGATTCTAGAAAGCCCATAAGATCTATATGCCATTCTTTTTTTCTCTTCTTATGATAGTCAGTGATCCAAAAAAATTGGCTGTAACTCCCTATGCATGGTATTTTGTTGCTATGTTGTTTCTCACCTCTCTTCTTTTGAATCCAGACGAACGAGACAGAATGGACAAAGCACAATCCTCGTTTTGGAGAAACTGGAAATTGAAACTAGAAGAACAAAAGCGTGTGGCAGATCATTCAAGGGTGTTAGAGCAAATAATTCCTGGTGTTGAAACTGCACGCTTTTTGTCTGGGGACATTGCTTACATAGAGAGTGTTGTTTTCTCCCTCGTTGAATCAGTAAAGTTGGAGAAGAAGCAAATTTTGAAGGATGTGTTGAAAGTAGCTTACACTTATGGCTTAGATCACACCAAGGTATGCAGACTTCAGAAGGCATAGGATAGATAGTAGAATGTTCCCCCATTTGATTTATTCAATGATACCTTCATTACAAATTCTTTTTCTTTCAGGTGCTACTACAGTACATTGGTTCTGTCCTTATTTCTGAGGTTTGGACAACCGAGGATATCATTGCTGAAATTTCGGAATCTAAGAGAGAAATTTTTGCTTCTGCTGCGGAAGTCATCAAAACCATTTCCTTGTCCGTCTACCCTGCAATTGATGGGCATGACAAGCAGCGCCTTGCTTACATATATGGCCTGCTATCTGATTGCTCCTTGCAGCTAGAAGAAACTAAAGATTCATTACCCATAATTGATCCAGATCCCGTGCATACAAGTACTCTTGGCTTAGCACGTTTTTGCAAGATGATCGAGCAAGAATGTAGGAGGGTGTCCTTTATTGAGAAGCTCAACTTTAAACATATTGCTGGATTACGAGGTCTAAACTTGGAGTGCTTCAATAGCGAAGTCTGTGCTCACATTGATGAACACACTGTGGAAGCATTGGCAACAATGGTCCAGAACCTTGTTGGCCTCCTCGGAGATCCAGTCCCTGAGAGTCTTATATCATGGCAGTATGTCTACAGACATCATGTGCTGAATTTGTTGACTACCTTGGAAACTAAAGCTACAAGAGAAACCCATTTTCGAAGCCCCGAAGATTTTCATTGCTTAATAAATGAGCTTGAACAGACATATGATACATGCAAATCTTATATAAGAGACTTAGAATATCCAGGAGTAATGGACATAATGAAGCGATTCTTCTCAGTAATCATACCTCATAATAATTTTTCTGAGAGCCTATCTTTTGACTTGGCATGGCAGGACAGCCTCATTCTCCTTTTAAATTTCTGGCTCAGACTCACTGATGACATGCAGGAATTTGCATCCCATGACAGTTTAAAAGAAAATATCCGTCCTGAGTGTTTGATGGCGTGTCTTAAAGCCTTTGTAGCCATGGTTGTGGAGGAGAAAATCTCACCAAGTCAGGGATGGGGCACTGTAGTTAGTTATGGTAAGTGTGGCCTATTAGGTGGTGTTGCTGTTGAAATTTCAAATTTCTGCAGAGCAATGATTTTCTCTGGCTGTGGGTTTGAGGCCATTGTGGGTGTATTTTCCGAAGTGCTGTCACAGTTCCCATCTGGCTCAACTTTGATTACTGACACTCAAAGATATCTCGACAGTGCCCAGGATCTTCCCAATCTTTATTTAAGTATATTGGAGACCATATTGCAGGACTTGGCCGGTGGATCCCTTGAGCACCAGAATCTGCATCGTTTCTTGTCTTCTTTGAGTAAACTGGAGGGTGATCTGGATCAACTGAAGAGGGTCAGGCATGCAGTTTGGGCAAGAATTGCCATGTTTTCTGATAACATGCAGCTGCCGAGCCATCTTCGAGTTTATGCTCTTGAGCTTATGCAGTTTATCACAGCTACAGGTAGAAATTTGAAGGGGTTTTCTGCTGAGCTACAGGCCAACGTTCTACAATGGGATGGGTGGGATAATTTGGAAATTACAACGGCAAGTGCAGAAACTTTCGACAATGATGGGGTGCCTAATGTAAAAGATGCATCTAGCAAGTTTACAAATACTTTGGTTGCCCTTAAATCTTCACAGCTGGTGTCTACCATCTCACCAAGCACAGAAATTACCTCAGATATTCTTTCGACCACGGGATCGGCTATTTCTTGCTTCCTAAAGGTATCTGAAGCTGCCATTTCTGAATCCCATATTGATGCATTGCTAGCCATTTTGGGTGAGTGGGAAGGGCTCTTTACCACTAGGAGAGATGAGCCAGATTTGGCAGAAGCATCTGATACTGGAAACAGTTGGAGCAACGATGATTGGGATGAGGGATGGGAAAGCTTTCAGGAAGAACCTGTCGAGAAAGAAGTAGTTAGAGAGAACACCCTTTCAGTTCATCCTCTGCATGCATGCTGGATGGAGATCTTTAAAAAACTTGTAATGCAATTTCGATTTAGAGACTTGTTAAAACTGATTGATCAATCAATTGCAAAGACTTCTGGAATATTGCTGGATGAAGAAGGTGCTCGTAGCTTGAGCCACATAGTAGTTGATGTGGACTGCTTTTTTGCTCTTAAGATGGCACTGCTACTGCCTTATGAAGCAATACAACTACAGTGCTTGGATTCAGTTGAGGACAAACTGAAACAAGGAGGCGTATCAGACACAGTTGGCAGGGACCATGAGTTATTGGTTCTTGTATTGTCTTCAGGGATCGTCTCAACTATCATCACCAATTCTTCTTATGGAACTACTTTTTCGTATCTTTGCTATATGGTCGGGAATTTTTCTCGCCTAGGTCAGGAGGCCCAGTTATTGAGCCTCAAGCACAGAGGGACAAGTGACCGTGAAAGCAAGAAAACTTTCTTGTTTCTTTTCCGAAGAGTCCTATTCCCATGTTTCTTAGCGGAGCTAGTGAAGGCCGGCCAGCAGATTCTTGCAGGATTCCTAGTTACAAAATACATGCACACAAATGCTTCTCTCAGTTTAATTAATGTTGCAGAGGCTAGTCTCAGAAGGTATTTAGAAAGTCAGCTCAAAGTGCTACAAGGTGACGAGTTCAGTCGTGAGGACATGAACTTTTGCGAACCTTTGGTAAATACCGTTTCCAGCTTGAGGGAAAGGTTGGTGAATCTGATCCCATCTGTATTGTCCTTACTTTCAACTAATGATAGATGATGAGGCTTTTAGAGTCATTTCTTCATGTTTCCGGCAATGCAATTTTTTCTTAGGATGCGTCTGTACAAATTTTGTCAGGAAGACCAGCCAAATGATCATCTGTTTTTCTGGATGAGGGCCCCGGGGAGGGTGGGAATATGCAAGATAAGCTTGTATACTAAAATTCAACATTTTTACCAAAAAGCAAATATTTATGAAAAATTATTGGTTGTACATTAGACATATATATGAATGAACTAATTGGTGCTATTGAGTTTTCCTTAATATTTTTAAGTTTATATGTTTACCTATTTTCTTTTCTTTTCTTTTTTTGGTGTGATTGGGTAATTAATTTTGAGATCGGAGATGTTCGGGGTAAGGTTGTGTACATTTATTTCTTCCTAATTTCCTTGGCGGTGAGAGTCTTGTCATTTAATTTGTCATTTTATGCAAGGTTTATACCAAGTGTCTTGATGAGTTTGACCCACCATTTATTGATGTTACTACTATTTTGTTCATTTATCTAGATCGTACCAAGTTATCCATCCTTGGTATATTTACTACTCTCCTCCCAATAACCCTGCCTACCCCATGCTTCTCTTACTAGTATTCTTGAAACGGAGCTTAGGTTAGGAGAGAGATTTCCCATGTAAGAGTTGTTTTGTACGGGTGATGAAGACACTTGGCCACTATTAAGCGAAGGTGATGAGTATTACCGTGTCCATCAAACTCAATTGTTTCTCTTTTTCAGTATCACCATTTACTCTGGATAAAAAAAAAAAAAAGAATTACACTCAGATTTTTTTTGAAGTTTGTGACTTAATTACTTAAATCTTCTGACATTTGAAATATTACATAATATTACATAAAGACCGACCCCCTAAGGTGTGTACGCGCATAACACTTTGACTCCTATCATTAATGTCTTTTAGAATATCCGTTAGTAAATTTCACCCAGATCCTCTGAAATTTGTATGTGTGTAATATTTAGATTCCTCAAGTTTAAAATGTTATAAGTAAACAAAAAATATTTCAATTAAAGATAAAATATCAAATATTTTAAATTATAAAATCAAAATTCATGTTCTATTATATCATTTATTGATGTAAAATCAAAAATAAAAATCTATTTTTTTTAAAAAAAAAATCTTAATTAGTATATAATTATACTATCTATTGGAATAAAACTAAAAAAATAAAAAAGTGGTCAAACTGTAATGAACATAATATCTTCTATCTTTAATTGAGATAGTTTGGTCATTTAATAGATAGTATAGTTGAATACTAATTATGATTTTTTAAATAATTTTATTTTTGATTTTATTTTAATAAATAACATAATAGAACATGAATTTTGATTATAAAATTTAAAATATTTGATATTTTATCTTTGATTGAATTATTTTTTGTCTAAATATAACATTTTAAACTTGAGGGGTATAAATATCACACGCCTATAAATTTCAAAGGGTTTGAGACGTTAACGGTAGGAGTTTAAGAGCTACGCGCATACAAACCTCAAGGAATCTATGTATAATATTTCAAATGTCAGAGAGTTAAGTGATTAAATGACAAATCTCACAAGACTTGAATGTAATTCTCCTAAAAAAAGGTATCACCATTTACTTGTTACATTAGTTTCAGAAAAAATATTAACAGCTAATGGCTGGTCGGTTTTGGAAGAGTTTGAAGGGTTATTTACACAGTTCCACGTTGCCCCTTCTTAATCTTATAGACGGATTTCAAAACCTCTCCTACCTTACAAACAAAATTTGCCAATTTCCCATAAGCGTAGCAGGTACATCTAAGCTTCCAGTTATTTGGAACTCAACTCGGGGTAATTAATGAACAAAATGGTGCTTAAAAGAATCATTTGGGCCATTTCACAGTTGCACTTAAGGAAGGATCAAAAGAAGAAATACTGTAATGAGCAAAAATAGGTCTTAATACATGCTTAAACCTGAGACCTATATTAGAAAGAGAACAGTAAAATTACAGAAGAAAAATTGAATATCCCAATAATAAGTGCTGCAGAGATGAACTGCCGCCAATGCCTGTATTTGCTTTGGGCACGGGCAGGAGTGCTATAGCAGCACCTGTAACAACCAGAACCTGCAACAGTTTGTGGAATGAATTAGGTGGTCAATTTCAACCTCCCAAGTTTTTTGCCCACTGCAGTTTTTATAATCAATCATCATTCAATGGCTCAGCCTCAGGGTCCTTTTCCTTCGATGCTGTCCAATCTTCTGTCTCTGCAATTAGCACAGACGTAGCAACAGTAAGCACCAAGAGAATATTCATTTATGTCCTAAATAGTAGATAGTTGCAAGTCATTTTCGTTATGCTAACAATAATATGTACTACGTAAGCCAGAACCAAAGAGTACACTAATGCATCATGATTTCAAAACTCCTACAGTTCTAGCACAAAACTACTTACTTGACTTATCAGCAATCACCAAGAGTCGCCTCTGCAAGATAGATGCCACGAGGAGGAAAATCGAGCACATGCCAAACATTACAGTTATAGGGAACGCATTGACCTTCACATACAGATGAAAATTAGTAACAACAAAAGAACACTTGATGGTGCATGATAAAAAGAAAGATTAAAAAAGTATCCTGTTTTGCTTTTTTTTTTCAATTTTTTGTGTCTCACTGGGGTGGGTGGGGGTGGGGAGGAGGTTGAAAGGATCAGTTAGAGGAAGAGAAAGATCAATGTTGCCTATAGGCCAAAAATTTGTGCATGAGTAACTATGTTCTAGGTAAAGAAAGCAAAACATAATGAAACACCACACACACACACACACACACAACCCCAACAACAAAAAAAAAAAGACGACAATGACAGAGAAGTTGGGTTTCTGCAACTATTTATATGAGCCATAGAGTGCAATTTTAAGTGGAGCAACTAAACAAAGAAAGTCCAATGGCATACATTGTATAGCACGATGCACACAAAGATGTTGAGAGGAATGCGGAAAAAGTTCATGATGGTGCTCCTAGCCTCCTCGGGAATGTATTGTGATCTCATCTTCATAATGGAAGGCCAGAATAAACCCACACAAGCCTCAAAGGTACAGAAGCCCATAAGCTGGATACAACCTGCAAATGAGATGCTTCCACCTTTCACCTTAGAAGGAGGTACCAAAAACTGTTCCAAATAACCAAATTAGAGATGGCCTTAACCATAGTATGTAAAAGTAAGCAAAAATGGAAACATAAAATCCAGAACATACACTCGTCACAATAGGAAGCAGGAGAGAGGCAGCAGAAACCACAAAAACAATCTGCATGTAGCTTTCAACTCTAGGTGATGTGCGGGCCATCAGGCGAGATGCCATAGAGCTTCCCAACATTGAAGCCAACATAAAAGTTGCAAAAATAAAACCGTGGGGAATGTCTTCCTCATTTGGACTCAACGCAGGTGTCCAGAGGAACACAAAGGTGTACATTGACCCTTCAAACAGGGACTGTATCGCACCCAGCAATGCAATCTTCTCATCTGACCCACATAAACCATAAAAATAAGGGTCTGCCAGCGAATATAAACATGAACAAAAATAGAAAAGGAGACTTCGAAATAGAGACTCCGAAATATTTGGATAAACCGTGGCAACAATGACCAAAAACCAATTAGACACAACAAACTAAGCTTGTCCCACCGTTTCGAAAAGGCTACCAGCAAGAACTCGTGAAAACATTGCAAACGCAGGGGTGGTTTAAGATACAGGTAGCTTGTTCTTTATTTTCTTTTATTCTAATTTAACTCAACATTGTAGACAATCACTAGGCAGATTCATTGAATCCTGTATGCAGTCCACAAGTCTAGTCCATGAACATTCATAGGCTACCAAATTATTCAAGATCTCATATATGACTATACCTGAAGCAATGGCCACAGCAGCACCCTTGAACTGGGTAAGCAAGTCCTTGCTCTCTGAAGGGTCTCCATAGTTCTCACTCCATGATGATAGTATAACAGCCATTCCAATAGCAAGAAAGCACGAGGCAGCATCAAAGGGTGACACGGGGCCAAGACTCAAGGTATCAACTAGCAGATTTCCAAACAATCCAGACACTATAGCGACCAGACCATTGCCAAGAAATATTGCCTTGGAGAATGTTATGGAGAGCCATTGTTGATCAAATCCCCTCTGCAGCATGAGCAGAAAACAGGATCTATGATGATGAAAATGAGGTAGACTTTATAGAAAAACTTCAGATTATTTGTAGATTTGACTTGGCTTAAACTCGCACACAGCCTAAGAGAGACAGCAAAGAGAAGCTACTGCAGAAGAAGATGGTTCAAGTCCTTAATTGGCAAGTCAGAAAGTATGAACAGAAGGCAGCACAAAAGCACAAGCAAAACAAAAACACGAAAAATAACAAAAAGGGAGTGACCACTAGAGAAGCCTAAACAGAAACCTTATCAGCATACTTTTCCTACTATGAGCAAAGCAAACAAGGAGAATTGTAGGAACTATTAAACAATTCTGGTTCTGGATTTCTGAAGTAACCATTTCTGACAACTAGGGTGGAAACTAAAATATTAAAGTGAAGAGATTAAGCTAAGGACTTTCTATAGTGACAAAATTTTTTGTAGAACCTAATTCTCCAAAATGTTCAAGAAATGAGCTTCATAGATAAGCAAAACATTTTGCAAGCATGATAGTGGTGAAAAATTTGCTTATCAAAACCATCTTTACTCATGGTTCCAGAAAGGGCTCGCACAAAGAATACGCTTTGTAAAAGCAAGATCCCCCCTCATGTGAAAAAATAGACAACTAATTATGTTCACATCTATTAAATCCTGCTTATACAAACTACAACAGTCACAAGTCAGGATCAGTTATACCACTAAATGCAAGTGTGAAATGTACATAATTGAATGTGGATGCCTCAGTCACCAGTCAGTCACTGATGTGCTTAAGAACCCCTCACCTTGTTGTGCTCAGCCACAAGCCATGATTCAAAAGCTGAAAATAGGAGAGAAGTGGCAATACCACCCAAAACACGACCCAACATCAAAACTTTGTACTGTGGAGAATGCTTGGTAATACAGCTCAATATGTAAGTAATGCAGTAAGTCACGCATGCCCGCTTTCGACCCCTGAATTTAAGTTATGAACCATCAGAAAACAACACAAACAATCAATTTCAACGTAACAATAATGAGTACACAAATTTCAGATAGAAATCTCACTGTTTGTCAGCTAGAGATCCAACAATTGTCCCAAACAACATGGAAGATCCAAATCCTGCAATAAAGAGCTGTCCAATCTCTCCTTTCCCGAAGCCATATGTCGTGTAAAGGTAGTAGACATAAGGACCCTGCAACCAATCACCAGCTGTTGCCACATAAAGAGTAACTCATCAGAAAAAATAAACACTAATACATCCAACAGGTAATACCTACAATTCATATGATTCTTGTCAGCAGTTCACGAAGCAAGGTCTAAATAGTAGACAGGGAATGCCACCATTAGATTCTTAAGTTGGCTGTCAAAACCAATTAATTTACCCTGATCAGGAATATCTACAATGAAAAATGCTTCCCATGGTTTCCTTGGAAGCCGACTGATGAAAAGGAAAAGAAAATTAAATTTTGAATTCAACATTTATAGTTTTCCAGTTGCAAACCTTTTCTAAAAAATCCAATAATATCATTACGGTAAATAACAAAAGTACTTAAACTAACATAACTTATATAGAATTGTTGCATTAAACACTCTTCTAATACCGACAACCCATGGGATCAAACCCATACAGTGAACCAAACACTGTGTTCCTCAGATCACTTCCTACCAGTGACTCCCCAAGATAATCAGATCAGAGGACAAAAACAGCTAAGCTGCTCAAAGTATGTTGGTAGCTTGGAAAATCTAGTAAGAATATATTCAGGTGCATTTAAAAAATGAAAAAATTCACTTCAATTAACTCGAACAGACGAATTAGGGTCTCTTTCGGTATAGATTTCTTCTGTTTTCTAAGTCCTAGCCGATTAAACTTTTGAGAATCACAAAATTAATGTATTTTTTTTGCCTCCAACATTTTCTCAGTAACCCCATAAAACAATCAACTAGAAATGAGATCCAGATCTCATGTTTCCCCAAATATCCATAGCACATTGGCGAAATTGACTCTCAAACTAAGCAAGGCAAGCAGATCTCCAGAGGAATCACATTCAATAGATCAGATCAAACACCACAGACAAAAACACGAATAACAAATCATCAAGAACACATAAATAAATAAATAGATTACGCGCATATCTACAGAAACGGAGAGTGACGAGAAGGTCCAGATCCGTTCATTTGCATACCCATCATGAGAGAGTAGACGAGAAGGTAATTATTCTTGAAGGAATTGAAAGCCTGAGGAGTGTTGATGCGATCCTTGTTAGACTTGCTTAGCTCTATAGCTGCCACTACGGCCCCAAGAGCACCGAACACTACGTAATAGAACAACTCCATTGTATGGATTGTTGCTTGAAAAGCCCGGCCGATGACGATCTCCTCCCTTCTGTTCCTCCAAATCTAGTCTCCTCTCTGGAGAGAAGGAGGAAAAAAAAAAAGCTGTTTGTACGTCCTGCTCCACAGTCAGATTCTTAGGTAGACAAGCTCAGAGATATATATACACACAACAAGCAAGGGGAGAGGAACGCGGTTTGTCAATTAGGACCCAGTTGAATTACACTTCCTCTGCCACACAATTTCAAAAATTCACTGTGCCCCTTTAAAGATTAAGAATCTCGAATTTTATTCCAATATTTTTTAAATGGTAACAATGTTTCCTTATTTATCCTTTTCTTCACAAAATAAAATGTCTCAAATTGTATGAAAAAGAGAAAAATTGCTACTATTTACAGATATCAGGGGTGTAAATGGATATTTCTAATATTTTTGTGGACAAAATGCCATTAGCCCTAAATTATTTACTGTGGTATCTCGTTTCAGCCTTGTATTGGTTGTGAGTAGGGGTGCAACTTGGGTTGGGCAACCCGATTTCAACCCGAGCCCAACCCGAAAAAATTAGGGCTTGGGTTAGGGTTTTTAATACTTAGGTTGGGCTTGGGTCAAAAAACTTCAACCCGAATTCAATTTGGGCCGGGCTCGGGTTGAGGCATCGACAACCCGATTTCAACCCGAACCCGAATTCAATTAGTGTGATAGTGTGATGTTTTAAGTTTAATATTTTTATGAGTCTAATTTCTATGTTTTCTGGGATTGTACTTTGAGATTACTAGTTTTTAGGTGTGAAAACAGATGATCAATAATCGTGCACTGTTATGAATGAAATATATAGATTGTTTTATAAATTTGTAATTATTCCCCCCCTCTCTCTGTCTCTCTTGCAGTGAACCCGAATTCAACCCGAGCCCGCCCGAATTAAACTCGGGCTGGGCTCGGGTTGAGTTTCTCAACCCGAGGTAGGGTTAGGGTTAGGGTTAGGGTTGAAGATTATATACCTAGGGTTGGGCTAGGGTTGACTGTCTAACCCGCCCAACCCGCCCGAGTTGCACCCCTAGTTGTGAGGGACATGTGGCGAGACGTGAATTGCTTTGATTGTTGTCGGTGAGTGCAAGTGTGCAACAACCTTATATAGAGTTCCAGACGACATGCCTTGGATCCCTCACTGCACAGAAGCAGTGGAATGTGACCCAACTTCATCCATGCATTTGGGCCGTCTGATTAATGCTACCAATCCAAGAGTCCTCACCTGCGTGGGAATGGCGAGTTGATTTATTATTAATCTCCTGTTTTTGGAAAGAGAAATACTATTTGTATTTAATTTATTAACATAATTTATTATAGTATTGTTATAGAGATTAAATTTATTGACCTAATTCACTACAAGTATTAGATTAATTATGGACTCTATTAAATATTGAAATCACATTATTAAATCAGTAAATTAAGTCAAATTTTTAAATGTAAATAACATTATGTAATTTATTATAGTCATTGAACTCATCGTGAATTCCATTTAACATTAATGGTTCGTTTGGTACGAATGATGGAAAGAAAGAAGGAAGGAAAAGTGGAAAGAATAAGGTTTCCATCCTTAAAGGAAATAAAGTTATTTTCCTTCTTTTTTATTTGGTAAGAGGGATGAAAAGTAAGAGGGATATATTTTCTATTGTTTGGTATTAGATGAAAAATGAAAGGAAAAGAAAAACATATATGCCCAATTTACAATTCTACCCTTAAATATATTAAGTGAATTTTTTTATTACAAATCAATCCAATTAATTTGAAAAAGCTTTTAATCCCCTTATTTTTGTTACGAATTAATTTTGGAGGAATTAATTTTGCTTTGAATGATTTGTAACTATTTATTAAAAATGACAAAATGACATTAATAAAAAATAAGAATATAAAAATAATTTACACATTGGTGTATTTTCCTAGATAAAAAATGAAGATACAAAACTAAAAATAATATTTAAATTTTATAATCAAAAAAAGAGTAGTGAGCTTTAAGTGACTGACATCGACCGACAAAAGTAAAATAGGCATAAAATACTGTGCACAATATGAATGGACAAGAGGGCATAATAGTAATTTAGCTTAAACTTTAATCAAGATTCCTTTATTGTCTTCCACTTTCCGCCCAAAATCGGAAGGAAAAAAAATGACAGGCAGAATTGATTAAGCTTCCTTCTCATTTTTCATTCCACTGTGTTTTCCTTCCATACCAAACAAGTGAAAACATTTCTTTCCCCTCCATTTTTCCCCTTTTATTTTCCATCCACCCTTCTTTCCATCGTATCAAACACATGATAAAAATTGGTGTTAATTCAACTATTACAATGAAGTTGCATCATTAAGTCAACATATTATGTTAAATTTTTAGACCAACAAATTCATTATTACGTCAAATTATTCTTATCCCATTCATAGGGATTTTGAGGGATTGGACGACGCTAAGAATTATAAAACAAATTAAACTAGTCTAAGCTAGGCTTGAGATCGATTGATATTCTTTTACTTTCAACTTGTAAACTAAGCGAACCTAAATTTAGAACATCATTTAAAACTCGTTTAAATTCATATCAAGAACAAATTGCTATTTGAGCCAACTCATTTACATCTCTAATTATAATGTAGTTGATTAAATACTGGCATAGTACTTTCACATTAGAGGATAAATCTAATATTTAACTTTAAAAAAATGATGTAACCGTATTATTGAACTATCACTTGTATTGCTTGAGTTCATCTAATTCCCCTCTTATCAAATTGTCAATCCTACCATGGATTTTAACATTTTTTTTTAGTTCAATGGTCAACAGAATCCAGATCAATTTACGTAAATCTCAATTAATCCCTTATCTAATCCGGTTAAAGGTAAGTCATCCACACCAGAATTAGAATATTCATGAAAAATAATTTTTTCATGATTCAACTCTAAAAAATTGTCATGATTCAAACTCATAATATTTAAATTTACAAAATATTTTTGTTACCTCTTGAGGAACCTTGGGATTGGATTTTAACATATTTAAAGCATGTAGGTATGACAACATTACACTTCTTATTTATACTATACTTCGTATTCTCTATATCTTGATCAGCATGAACCATCATATTGTAAATGTATTGTGAGGTCATTCCATAGAGCAACGTCTAGCCAGCATTAAATGAAGATACTAAGGGCCATGTGATTGCACAAATAAAGCTGACTGCAAAGGACATTGACTGAACAAATACTTTTTACGTGTTATATCTGATTGAATGATAAAAGAAAAAGGTACCTTACCAATCAACTGGGTCAGTCTTAAACCTTGGTTTGATCTAGATGAATCCTCTTTGGGTGCAAGCAAGGAAGTTCACATAGATTGAACAAAGATAGTTATACTAAATGCCAACCAATGGATCCCTTAAACATGTACCAAGGTACCGTTGACTATTACTGCATCGTTCCACTAAGAATGGCGGAAAACGTTGAGATACCAGGATTGAGTATCAGAGCGTAGCTGTATTCCTTAGATCTCAAGTTTCTGTGGGAACAAACAACCATCATCATTACCTTAAAACAAGGACGATCCTGACCGAGGTGCAGAGACTGTCATCCTCATTAGATAAATGAATATATGCACATTTTCTGTGAACTCCAATATTAGGTCCACATTTTTTAGCATCGAGATTCCCTCTTACAATAATTGTTTTTTGATTCTTTCAATGTTAGATCATTCGTGATATTTTGCAAAAATCCCAGTTGAATGCAAGATCATTCGTGATATTTTTGCAAATACCCCAGTTGAATGCAATTAATCACACTTAAACTCACAATATGTTTAAAGAATTGAAAGGAGATTCAGATTCACTCCCGGATTAGATTCCTAATTCCTTCAATGATAGATCGCATGCCACAAAAGACTTATTATACAAGTGGAAGCCACCAATAATTAGTATTGAAGTAGTTTCTGACATCAATTTCTTTTTATGGTTCACAGGCGGTACTATTACATTACACCTTTCAATCTTTAGAAGACAATATGGTTAATTGTACCGGAGGTCTCTAAGATATGGAATTTGTCTCATTTTAGTCCATAATATTTCAATTGTATCAATTTAATTCTTGAAATATTAAATACTAGTTATAACCTGTGCCTGAAGGCACAGAGTAATAAAAAATGGTAAACAATAAACATATTTATATTCATATCCTAAATCAAATCACACACATAGAGGAGAGATAAATGAATTTAAGCATCGGTTCTAGTAAGAGTGAGAAGTGGTGGTGGTAGGAGACGGTGATGGTTGTGGTGGGTGGCAATGACCATGGTGGTGGTGGTGGCAGTGGTGGTGGCGGCGATGGTGGTGGTGGTGGCGGCGATGGCGATGGAGGCGACGGCGACGACGGCAGCGGTGGTGGTGGCGGCGATGGTGGTGGTGGTGGCGGCGATGGCGATGGAGGCGACAGCGACGACGGCAGCGGTGGTGGTGGCGGCGATGGCTATGACGATGGCGGTGGTGGCGGCGACGGCGACAGTGGTTGTGGCGATGGTGGTGGTGATGATGGGGGTGGTGGCGGTGGCGATAATGGTGGTGGTGGCGGCGGCGGCGATGGTGGTAGAGGTAGT
Source organism: Ilex aquifolium (assembly GCA_951799425.1). NCBI lineage: Eukaryota > Viridiplantae > Streptophyta > Magnoliopsida > Aquifoliales > Aquifoliaceae > Ilex > Ilex aquifolium. The sequence goes on along the minus strand of OX637391.1, from coordinate 61,584,055 downwards.
GGTGAGACGGTTTCAAATACTATTTTTTTTTTTTAAAGTACTTATGAGAAATAATTTTTAAAAGTACTTTTAAAAAGTCACTCCAAACACACCCTTAGGGCCTAGTTTTCCTATTAAATTTAGGGTGTTAATATTAGCCATTAGATTAACTTTAAAGTAAAATTTAAAGTGATCTCAACCGCGAATAGCAAAAGTCATTTTGTTTATCTTTTGAGATTTGAATTGTAAGCTACTTTATTATATAGATATTTCCATATGGTCTCTTAGACAGAAAGATTACTAACGATTTTTTATTATAAACTTATCATGTAATACCTAAATATGGACAAAAAAATAATTTGAACAATTCTTAACCAAATTTCTACTTAAATTTTGGTCAAAAAACTACCCAAATTACACAAATTTGATCATGAGCTATTCAAATTTGAAGCAAGAATTACCCATATTACACATTTTTTGTCAAGAATTAACTAAATTACTTTTTGTCCATATTTAGGTATTACGTAACAAATTTATAATAAAAAACCGTTAGCAATTTAGATGTTGTCTACTTGAGGGACCACATACAAACATATTCAATATTTCGGGGATCAAAATGATACAATTAAAATATTGAGGACTAAAATGAGACACTACTTCCGGGACCTTTACTGCAATTAACCCAAGAAAATATATAGGTATATTGTCATATTTTCAAACAACTCCTTTAATATCTGAAATATCTATATACCCTCTGAATTTACAAAGTATATTTCAGATAATACCCTTACCATGAGTGAATCCGAATAGCATATTCAAATTGTTTACAATGGTGCAGAGACACCTAATTCATCACCCTGCAGCAGAAAAATGAGATGAGGATAAAATGAATCCAAAATTGAAACGGACCCTTGAACCACCACCACAAACTCAGATTGTGAAAAAGCTAAAATATCCACAAATCCCATGGCCCACTAACTTCCTCTCAAAAAATATTGAAAATCTCACAGCAAGAAGAGGAAACCAGAAGCAAAGGAAGAAGCTTATGTTCATTCAAACCCGCTACCCATAATAACATCTAATCCCAATACCAGCTGTCAATAGTTGCAGCTGAATTCTCTTGTTTGAAGCTCTGAAATATGGCTGCTCTTACTTCACTCACCGCACACTCAACTTCTTTATATCCTAAGTTCCATCCTAGACCTCTTATTTTCTATTCAAATTCAATCAATGAACCTACCACATGTTGCTTAACTATCAAATCAGTTAGGTACTCCAGCAGGAGACTATGCTTGCACTCCATCCGTTCAGGCATGCGAATCCAAAATGCAGCAACCAAACCTGCAAAATCACCAGGTACTTCTGCCATATATGCTTTACCTAGGACTATCTGGTGACAAACTTTCTAAAGAAATTGAAAGAAACATAATTGGTTGATCAACCAAAGCAACTTTAGATTTGATCTTTGGCATATTCTTTCTTTCCTTTTGGAGGGATTAGCTGAAGAAGACTGGAAGATTAAGCGTGGATATCTGCTTGAAAAAAGGGTAGCTCGCTCTCTCTCTCTCCAATCCCAGCACACACCCACTCACTCTTTGTGGAACAAATATTTAAGCCAAATATTCAAATATTCACGCACTATATAGTTAAAGTCTGGCACTTTGTATATATGTAGTCTTTCGTGTACATAATCAGAATCTGACATGTATAAAATATGCCTGATTTTGAACTACAAAGTATACAAGAAGATACTTTGGTTTAATTGATTGGAGCTTAAAGTTGCATAAAAAACCTAAGAAGACCAGTTGATTAGTGTTGCAATGTCTAATCCATGGCTATTGTTAGTCTTTATCCAAATGTTCAACAAAAGTATTTAGCAGTAGGATAGAAGAAAAAAAAATAGTTAAGATAGAGATCCTCGAGAATTCTTTTAATCAATATATGTAGAACACCAAAATATCTTTTACTAACCAGGATCATAGTCCTATTTTCATGTCTAGCAGTAAGAAATGAAGATCTAGGTCATCCATTCACCCTAAACTAGGAAGTAATTTGAGTTCAGGAAGGTCTAACAAGGAACATATTGATTGGTCGCAGGTAAGAAGTGTGGATGTCAAAGAAGCTTTGCGACTTCAGAAAGAAAATAACTTTGTGATTCTTGATGTAAGGCCAGAAGCAGAGTTCAAAGAGGTGAGCCTAACCTCTGTATCTTTTCATTTCCTAGCAGCTTGAATTTCAAGAGTAAAACTCATCAATGCATGCCCATAATCCCACTTAAACTCTGTTAAGTTTGAACAGGCTGCGTTATTCAAACAAGCTTTCTAATGTTTGTGGGTGTAGGCTCACGCACCAGGTGCTATTAATGTACAAATCTATAGGCTTATAAAGGAGTGGACAGCATGGGACATTGCTAGGCGGGCTGCATTTGCATTTTTTGGCATCTTTGCTGGAACAGAAGAAAACCCTGAATTCATCCAAAGTATGAGATTAGTGACATTTTTTTCCGTCTAAAGAAGGATATCAGTGAGTTACTTCTATGCTTGTGCACTATAGGACAACTAATGGTTTGACTGATGCAAACAGGTGTGGAATCCAAAATAGATAAGAACGCAAAGATAATAGTGGCTTGCTCATCTGGGGGGACAATGAAGCCATCACAAAGTCTTCCAGAAGGGCAACAGTCAAGGTGGTTAACACGCATCTATCTTCTCTTTATTTTCATTATTCTTCCTCTACCCTGTTTCCAACATTCTAATACACATTGCCCAACATTTCTTTTGTTTTTTTTTTTTTTTTGGGGGGGGGGGGGGGGGGGGGGGTTGGGTGTTCATCAGAAGACGAACATAATTTTTAGTATGAAGATACCAAAGTGTAGTGTAGTGTGCTAATATTCCACAACACAACCAAATAAGGCTAACCGAGAAAGAAGATGACGCTCAATGCTCGTTAGCAGCCCAATGCACATGAGTTAGCTAGCATTCATTCGGGTTAATGGGCAAAAAACAGCTATTAAATAAGATTGTCCAGTTATGCTTACTTTTCATTCTTTAAGCTTCATCATGCCATAATAAGGAGATATCATTGCTTACTCCTGCTACTATCTTCAGGTCCCTTATAGCAGCTTACTTGCTAGTTCTCAATGGTTATACCAATGTCTACCACTTAGAAGGAGGGCTTTACACCTGGCTTAAAGAAGGATTGCCCACAGTTTCGGAAGAATGAAGTTCAGAATCAGAAAGTGTGCATCTAGATAGCTCAGTTTTCAACCCTCATGATACTTGTTTCAAGATGCGTCCGCCCTCAGAGCTTAGGTGTTCTTTGTATAAAGGGTGAGTTTTAATTTTTTTATCATCTTTAAGGGCCTGTATCAAAAATAGATCAACTTTGGTGTTTTCCTGATTTTCTACCGTGGCTGACATATGATGTGAATTATGTACTAACAATTCTAAAAACATCCAGCATTGTCTTGTCAAGTAGATAAGAAGAAACGATAATGACAGCATGAAATCTAAGTTAATCTTGGATGAGAGTTTAGTGCAGAAAAAGACTATGACGAACAGAAATTAAATTAGATTCAACAAATGTCTGATGTGTTTGGTCATCTCAGAAGAATAAAAAATCTGGTCTTCCACAATAGTTTATTATGATCTTCTATTTGTAGTATAACTATTAGGTCCATGCTCTTGATAAAATGTTGCGAACTCGGTTCAATCGTGTTTTTTAGATGATTTTTTTAAAATTGCTAATCTCTTTCGGTCACATATCTTTCTGCAAAGGTTCCATGCTAGAGGATAAGGTTATGCATTCATATCCTATGGAAATCAAAACTGGATGATTTAATAACTATGAGGTGTTCAAAATACTTCATATGGCTCAAAACTAAATGGATCTCAAATCTTAAAGTCGAGTCGTGTAGAACCTTGAGAATCATAAAACAATATGCCAGCAGATAATCCACCTAGCTGAACGATCAACTTTACCTCATATACTAGTAAAACAAAGAAATGAAGAGAAGCATAAAACAGAAATAACTGTGATTCCAACAGTGCTGCGCAATGTAAATCAATAACCTAGTAAATGTTTGGCCGAAACAAACTCGTATCAATCAAGATACTATCAAAATAGGCAACCTGAAGAATGTAATTAAGGACTAGGATACCTTGTAGACAAGGCCAACACTGTTGAGTTCATTAGTAACTCTGTGACCAAAAACCTCATCAAACTATGAGGATTGTAACGATCTCCGCTTGGATCATACAAACTCATTCAACATCAAGCATTGAGTCAGGCGTATCGAACACTACCAAAAAAAAATTCAATTCGATCTTTTTTTATAATAATTGGCCCGCTTGATGCAAATACGAACAGGCGCATATTTTGTACCTGGGGGGTCTCCAGTTCGAACATTTGGGCGCCAGAAAATTTGCTGGCGACGCGAATCAGCCGAGAGCTTCGTCGCAGTGGAAGCTGCCAATGCGAGTGCCAACTCGCTTGGGTGTTGAAGAAGCTATCTTGAAGAATGAACCCTAGACGCTCCGCAGGGATGATGGAACGCATGATTCATTTTCTTCTCTTCGAATTCCAAATCCCAAGACTAGAGCGTTCAATACTCGTATTTTCCCGCCCGGCTCTTTTGGCGGGTAGTACTAGTAGTATGTAAAAAGACATATTAATCGTGTTATTAAGCTAAAAAATACTACTCAATTCAAATACATATCATTCTTTTGATGAATATTGAAAGTGAATTTTATTAGAAAAATTGATGAAACTCACTCATTTAAGAAATAAAATAAATTTAAATTACAATTTTTTGGGTTTTATTTTGATTATATAACATTTCTCAACTAATCTACCATAAAATGATGTGATTTTGATGTCTTAATGATAGTTATCCCAAAAATATGCTTGTAATGTTGTGAGCCAATTAGGATATTGTTCTGACAAAAAAAAAAAAAATTAGGATATTGTTATTTTTAAAACAAAAGTCTTAAATTCAATTCATTCTCACACTCTTAAAGACTAGTCGCCCTTATTTTTATGAGTAATGCTACACAACCCAACTGAAACCCAAAAAATTACAACTCAAATACATATCATTCATTGAATGAGGAAATCCCATCAACTTTTCAATGGAACCTACTCATCCAAATGACAATATACATTTGAGTTACAATTTTTGAGTTTCATTTGAGTTGTGTAGTATTTTCTTATTCCTATAGGAACATGTTTTAACTCAGCTCAAGTTATGGTGACCAATCGGCGAGTTCAAAAAAATAGTCGACACAAGCTTGGACACTTTGTTAAAAAAAAAAAAAAATTAAATGCTCACCACATGGAAAATGAAAACGTACATAATTTTTCTTGATTTTTATTTTTATTTTTATTTTTGACAGAAGCCCTTGATTAGAATGGATTAGAACTATGTTTTTTTTTTGGTCAGAGGATTAGAACTATGTTTGAAGCTTGAGGATGAAACTAATACATCTATAGGAGCTACAATGAGAATCAGCAAAAAAAATAAGGTAATACATAATTAACCAAAGAAAAAGTAAAAAAATATGATGAGGGAGACACATTTCACATTACCATTCCATCATGTCATTGCAACAAGGTATGACTTTCACACCTACATGCAAAGATTGGCTAGTTGAAGAACTTGGCCAAGCTGATAGTCCCCAGTTTCATAACTGGGGCAGGCTGTACATTGGTTATATATGCCCATCCTAAAGAACCCCAGTCTGGGAGTGCAGATTAAAAATCGATAAAACTTCCCCAAAGAATTCAATAAAAACAAAATCACAAGAGTTCTATGTAGCATCTCCTCGACAGTTACAGAATCTACACCACCACAAGAAACAAGAATATATCAAACTTCCTGGTATAACCACAAGTGTGATGGCCTGTAACAAGGTCATGCTTATTGCTGTTTCTTTTAATCCTAGCTCAGTCAGCATAGGGATCTCTAACTGGCACGGCCCATTTACAAAGCTGCCCTTGTCTATACAAATTGCGAGGATATGGCGCATCAGAGGTGCAAATGGATACTAAATAAGGCTCGTTGTGGCCCTTTTCAAGCAATAGATTTCTACTGTGGTGTAACAAGGCAGCAAATCTTCTATAAGATGCAGTACCAACAGCTTCTAAGATAAATCAGGAAGTCTCCGCAAGGCGGTACATTGTGATTTCCTGTTGCTTAAAATACCGCCGGTCCTCTTCATCAACAAGAACGAGGTTTAAATAATACTTCACACTAAATTTGTTATTGATGTTGCGATGTGTTGGTGTCAGTTCATAGGGGCTCAGGAACAGTCGGATCGGAATTGATTCACCTGTAATAACAAGCACACAACTCTAAACCATTTCTTCATCAAAATTAATGTTGACAGCCATGTGTGAAAAATTGAAAATCTATATCAGCCGATTCATCATCTTCGCAAAATATTCAGGGCAGATTTGCTATGGTCTTTAAAAAAAATAATTGCTCTCTCAAATCTTAAAACTGACACCAAAAACAAATTTTTGAAGTGGTTTTAGCTATTTTCAGATTCAAATGGTGCAAACAAAGTTAAATCATGCTCTTAGAACTGCTGGGGCTTCAGCCCAGGTTGCTCAGGTGGCCTGCAAAGGCTCACTCCCCATACTACGGTCCGAGTTATACACTCCCTCGCCTCCAAATTTGCATAGCAAAAGGAAGTCACAACTAAAGTTGAAGGAACCATGCAAAACTAATGCGAACAGATAAAGCTGGCATATAGAAATAAGAGGAGCTGAATCAATGTTCTGGTTTCAAAGGCAAGAGAGACTTTTTTCTCAGATTAAACAAAAATAAAGGGAATAGAAATGGTAAGACGTACTTAAACAACAATAAAATAAAATGGCAATTCTAGGTATACCTCTTACAGGAGCACCATCCATCAACTCAAACTTTGCAAGTGTCTCTGTTTCAACATGGGTGTTGGCCCCTGATCCCGTTGATTCTCGCCGCCTGATCTCAAGATCCATGTTTTTTATCTTGATTCTTACAAGTAGAAAATATATCTTGCCTATAATAACATCTTTCAAATGATACCTGGATATTTATAACTTCAATCAGCAAGGGCACAAAATTCTCATTCTAACCAAAACTAGATAAAGATGAAAAACTCAATGTTGTAATAATGGTTGTTTCTGTTTAAACCAAGAGTTGGCCATCCTTAACCAAGATAATCAATTGTTCAATCCTCACACCTGATGCAGTTGTCTAAGCAGTATCTACTCTTAGTCAAAATGAGTAGAAATCAAAGTGTGGAGGTGGACCTGGGTTGAACCCACGCAGCACAACCCAGTTGAACTGAAGAATTAACCACCAGTTCTTTTTTTTTCAAGGATTCAGGTTGATATGTTAAAACAGATTCAGTTGGCACCCACTCAGGAACATAATGATCCAAAATTGAATAACAGAAAATCTTAATTGGGTAATTTGTATCCTGACTTACTTGGTTTTATTGTACTCGAACTCAATGTGAAGGCAATCCTCAATTCCAACTTCCATCTGCAAGGGATAAATATTAGCAATGGAAAAATCATCCATTGATTAGCTTTTGCATGATGAATCACATAAATTTTTGATAAGAGAACAAAGGTACCATGTATATGGAGAATCAAATTAAGAACTGCTAGCTATCTTTGAAAGAAAAAAAATATCTCCCCATTCCCTACTCAATCCCTCATCAACAAGAGGAGTGGCCTCATAATATAGACATGGTCACCATTAGCATTGGTAAAAAGTGACTCCATACTCACCATCAAAGTTGTCATGTGAATTTTCTTTTTTAACATTTTAATGCACAGAGCTTTAATAACGCCTACATGCCATGCATGTATAAGCAGAATTGAATGTAAAAGAACTAACCTTAATACTGTTGTTAATTGGAGGAGGTGGAGTATAGTTGCGAACCTGATGCATAAAAAATCAAAAAAAAAAAAGGTAAGTATGAATAATAATGTTCATATATAGAAAGAGCAACTAAAATTGCACATTGGTGCATGGGAAACGTAGAAGAAAGGAAACTGAGTCAAAGAATTAGGAAAAAAATATTGAACCCAGAAATTAAATACAGCGTCATCTTTACTTCCTATTAATAGATGCATAGTTAGCAAGTAACTATTGTTTATACTGAAAGGTATTGTATTCTAATATAAATATGTATACCATCTCTATGGTTTATTCTACACATTAATACACAAAAATATAATGCAAGTTTACTAATGAAGGACTAATTATACAATTCCAAAACAAGCACTCTCAATACATATAATGCAGAAATTCTAAGCACCCTTGTTCTAAAGACATAGCACAGTAGTACCTTTTCTAATAAAACAGTGTGTGTCCTTAAAGTTCAGATGAACAATCAGTTAATAACTAATGAGTGCCTGCATGAGCATACGCAAGGGTGTGTGTGAGAGAGAGAGAGGGTTACCACAAAGTCTTGGTATTCAACAATGCTTCCAGCATAGCCACGACTGATTGTCACTTTCAGGACATACCTGAAACAAGCACAGTTCGGTAAACTCTACAAAGACTTACTAGGAAACCAAAGAATAAATCTCAATGAGCAGTAACCAAAATTATATTAGAATATGCAAATGCTCCAAATCAAGCCCAAAACCACTAAATTCTGTTGCAAATTTCGATACACAAGCAACTTACCGAAGTCGGACATTCACTCCATTGTATGTCTCATATGGCATTTCAACCGTTGAAAATTCAAATGGATATGTTTTCCTTTCATAAATTTCACCAGGAACATCCAATTCACGGACTGTTAACGAAGAAATGTAAGGAGATTAAATAATATTACAAATTTCCTTTTTCTGAAACAGGTCTCCTTTCTGCCATCAACAAAAAATGCTACTACATGACATTTAATATGGTGACAAAAGTATGCGAGGGTGCGTGCTAATTCGCTTGCTGTTGCATGAGAGGGTAAAATATCTGGTTTAGTTTACCATATCCTACACTTACTCAAATCAGATAAACTGTGAATAGACATCTGGGAGGTCAATGATATCAACTTAGGAGTTTACTCACCAAGTGAGGTGAAGTCATAGAAATTGCCTTTGTCGAAGTACATTTCTGCAACGAGAAAAACCAGTGCTATAAAAACAATATAAGAGTCCCAAGAATTTTGATGAGAAGAGGCTGATACATTAAGTACACTCTTTCCTAATTGCTGATTATACAAGTGCTATTATGTAATTGAAGTGCTACCACCAACTCAACCAAGTCCAGAAAACCACAATTGATCCAACATTAGAGTTACTACCAGAATATGCCATGAAGGAGCAACAAGTTCTACACATCGTTCAGTGTAATTGTTCGTACGTACATGGACATTAACTACTAGTAAAGTATTAATTTTAGTCATCGAAGGTGAAAATATGACAAAATTATAAGCAAAAATTTGTTACCAACCCCCAAAACCTACTTTTTCTACTCTTTGCTTTTCATTTAAAAAGTTTTGATAAGCGAAATTCCTATATCAAATAACGATACAAACTGACGTCAAATTGAAGCAACATTTTGCAGGCTCTAAGGCCTAAGCAGAGACTCACCTATCTGACCAAGGAGCTCAACTTTTATCCCATTGTGATCGACCTTCTTTCCTTGAACTGGTTCTAAAGAAATCTGAATCCAACATCACAAAATACATAAAGTGGACACTAAGATTGTGAAACTGCAGCTAATATATTCAGAATTGATTTCTCGATTTAACAATTGCTTAGATTGATTCAACGGTCATTATTCCAATATCATGCAACATACCTTGCCAGAAATGTTTTCTTGACTTTGGAAAAGAGAGACCATCACTGTTTGGCCATTTTCCTTCTTCAGTGGAACCTACGGAAATGTATGCATAAAAGAACTATTATTATGATAGCATAACCAAGCTTAACATGTCAATCATATTGAACTCATGGAAGTTGACTGGTGGGAAATCGAATGCCATCAACGAGTCACAAACACAAACACAAACATATGAATATAGCAGCTCATGGACCAAAAAAAGGAATGTTTATAATAGGGAAAAAGAGAAACCCACAGTAATTATGTCCTTTACAGCAACATCAAAGTACAGTGCAACTGCTTTGTTTCAATTGGTCCATCAAACCTATATCCTCGTTATGTATAGTTGCAACCCAGTAAAAAACTATTCTTCAAAAGGCTAATATCTCATTAAGAAGAGATATTGACAACAGCACTGAACATGAACAAGAAAGCTCAAAAACTCAGAGTCGCAGAGAAGATTCAGTAATAAGTTCCCTTCATTAATTCCACTAGCTACAACACTCCCAATTTTCTCACCGCCCTCGGCAATTAACACATGTATAGTACGATCACTACAAGAGTGGAATTACTGAACCCTATCAACAACAATGAATACCTGCTTGCGAGCTTTACCATCAGAAAACGTGATTGAGATGTTGCAAGCTGGCTTGAAAGCTCCAATTATGAAATTCTGGAGAAAAAAAAAACTCAGAATCGTATAGAAATCAAAGCACAAATCTAACCAGGTGATTCAGAACCAAAGCAAAACATGTGTCCAGTTACCAAATTCAAAGGCTTACCATGCTGTTTATAATCAAATTCCGATTCAGAACCCTTGTTTAAGATACCTGCAAAATTCAACCCTACAAACCTGAATTCAAAGCAACAGCATCTAAAAGTTGAGATGTAGAGTGAGAGAGTTCTTACAAGAGAGGAGACGAGTCGGATCTGTCACGATGAACGAAGAGATACTGATCTGAGGCGATCGGAAGAGAGCGAGAAAGAGCAGAGACGAACCCAAAGTTCAACCCCGAACTTCAATTTTATTTAGTCCTTTGAAATTCCAATTACAATAATTTAGTCCTTAGAATTTTAATTAAATTTTAATTTAGCCTTTACATTAAAATTCACCTATGTCTTGTGACTGTATGATCTTCCTGTGATCAACATAATTTTGAGAAAAAAAAAAAAAAAGATATAGAATAAAAGTTTGAGAGATATTATGAGATAAAAAAATATTAATGTATTTTTTAAAAAATATTTTTTATTAAATAAATATGTCTTTAAATTGAAAATTACGACCATATCAAAAAATAAAAAATTGTAAATTACCGTCTGGTCAAAAAAAAATTATAAATTACTCGATGCTTTAACCATGAAAAGTTCCTTATCACTCCCTCTAATGGCGCGTGAGGCTATTATCGCGATTCCCCCTGTGCGGTCCAGAATATGGGCCCATACCAGATCCAACATTATGTCCCACATAGTGGGAGTAGCTTGAAACTGCACTGCGGGCGTGAACCGACATTGTTGATTGGTTGAAAGTTTGGGGTCGTTGGGTATCGTGAGATACTTGAAGGAAAAAAGAAAATTATAATTGACCAAGTCCCTGCAGTTTAGTTACTCCTCATTTAACATACCAAAGGACAGAAGGAAAGCATAATTCAAGAGACATGGAATGATGGAATGCTATCAAAAATAGGGGCGTGTTTGGTTAGCATCTGCAAAATAGTTTTTTGTTCTCAAAATTTTTAAAACACCCAAAACTTGTTTGTTTAGCTTTTTTGTTCTCAAAATTTTCGAAAAAAATGGGATTTGAGACACAAAAATAGAAAACAAGCCAGGCTTGTTTTCTGAGTTTTATTTGGAAATTGTGAAAACACGGAAAACTGAAGAACCTATTTACTGTGCACTTAACATAAAAGCATTTTTTTTTTTTTTTTTTGCATTCGTTTCCCTGACCTCTCTCTCTCTCTCTTGCCGACACCATGGATCGGTGACTGGAAGCACAGATCCGGTGACTTGAAGCACAGATCCGACAACTGGTGGTGGTTGTCGGTGTTGGGTGTTAGGTGGTGGTTGTGGGTGTTGGGTGGTTCTCGGTTTGGGTGGTGGTGGTGGTGGTTGTGGGTGTTGGGTGGTTCTCGGTTTGGGTGGTGGTGGTGGTGTGGGTGTTGGGTGGTTCTCGGTGTGGGTTGGTGGTGGTGGTTGTGGGTGTTGGGTGGTCTCGGTTTGGGTGGTGGTGGTGGTTGGGTGGTTCTCGGTTTGGGTGGTAGTGGTTGTGGGTTGGTGGTGGTTGTGGGTGTTGGGTGGTTGTCGGTTTGGTTGGTGGTCTTGGTGTTGGGTGGTTCTCGGTTTGGGTGGTTGTGGGTTAGCGGTGGTTGTGGGTTGATGGTGGTTGTGGGTTGAAGGTTGTTGTGGGTTAGCGGTGGTTGTGGGTGGTCTTGATGCACAGTGAGAGAGAGAGAGAGACAGAGACAAAGACGGAGAGAGATGGAAATTGGAAATTATTGTCCAAACAAATTTTATAATTTTGGTTCTTTAAAACTATTTTCAAAAATATATAACCAAACAGGTTTTGTGATCTAAAAATTTTTAAAAACACTTTCTTAAAACTCTTCTCAAAAATAGTTTTCAGATACTGTTTTTGAGATGCAAACCAAACAGGCCCAGGGTCTTTACCCATTTTTACCTTTTTGGTATGATATTAAAAAATGAACATTCACTATTAATTCATTATTAAAGAGTTACCATCGTTGATGAAATTTAAAATAATATTTTATATTTTACCGGCTACCCACTCAATAGGTTTGAGCCTTGACAAATTCATAAAAAAAAAAAATTCGAACAAGGACGAAGAAGAAAAAGAAAGAAAAAGATGGAGTTGCAGAGGTTTTTTTTTATCCCAATGAACCATTCAAGATAGTATAAATTAATTAGGAGGTTGAGATTATAGTAATCTTATATTTAATAAAAAAAATACACTTAAAACTTTTTAGAATAAGATTATCATGTGGATACAATGAACCAGAGAGGAGTAAGGGTTCCAGTCGTGTTCTGGGTAATTGGGGTTTAGTTAGTAAAAATACTAATTGTATGCAAGGTTACCACTTTTTTAATAAGATTACCACTTTTTTGAGGATAAATTATCACTTTTTTTTTATAAGATTACCATTTTTAGGAAAGATTACCACTTATTGAGGGTAAGATTACACTGTTGAGATAAGAGTACCACTTTTTTGGGTAAGATTACCATTTGTTAGGGAAGATTACCACTTTTTGATGGCAAGATTATCATTGTTGAGGTAAGAGTACCACTTTTTTTGTTAGAATACAGGTGTAAGAATATCATTTTTTGAGGCAAGATTATAACTATTTTTTGGGTAATATAACCATTTTTTAGGGAAGATTGACAGTTGTTGTTGAGGACAAGATTACCACTTACCTTGAGCTAAGAATACCACCTTTTTTTTTGTTAACTTTCCCACTTTTTTTGGGTGTAATAATATAATTTTTTGGGTGTAATATTATCACTTTTATTTCGTGAGAATACCACTTTTTTGGTAAGATTATCAATTTTTTTGGGAAAGATTACCAATTTTTACGGAAGAATATCACTTTTTAAGGAAAATATTACAACTGTTGAGGTAAGAATTTTTTGGTTAACATTACCATTATTTTGGGTTAGAATACAACTTTTTTTGGTGTAAGAATACAATTTTTTGGGTATAACATTATCACTTTTATTTTGTAAAAATACCACTTTTTTGAATAAGATTATCACTCTTCATATCTAAGGTTAACAATTATTTGGCTAAGCTACTGATAATAGATTACAACTCTTGGGTAATAATACCACTTTTTTGGAGTAAGTTATCATGTTTTTAATAAAATTACCACCAAATTACCAATATTTGCCCTAACGTTACTACTGATTGGGTTAGAACACAACTATTTGGGTATAATTAACATTTTTTGAGATAAATTACCATCTTTTGGTATAATTAACACTTTTGGAAGTAAAATTATTATTGATCGAGTAAGAATACACTTTTTTTTAGGTAATAATAACATTTTTTTTTAGGTAAGGTTACAATTAGTTTGGGTAATATTATCGTTTTTATAGCTAAGATTACCACTTGTTTGGCTAAGTGAGGGGGAGCAGCAAGGTTACCACGTTTTTGGGAAAAGTTACAATTTGTTTGGGTAATATTACCAAATATTTATAGGTAAGATTACCACTTTTTTGTATAATTAGCACTTTTTTTTGTAAGGTTATCACTTTTTAGGACCAATCCATACTTTTTAACGATCAAGAGTACCAATCTAATCAGGACCGATCCACACTTTTTTAGCGATCAAGAGTACCGATCTAATCAGGACTGATCCACCCTTCTTTACCGATCAAGACTACGGATCTAATCAGGACCAATCTTGAGCGGTCAAAGACACCGATCTTGGGATCAAATCAGGACTAATCAACTACTGATCTACACTGACATTGCCTGGGCTAAAGACTACAATTTAATCATAACCGATCTTGGCAGCGATCCTATAGTGATCAAGTTTCGAAATTTTAAAAACCCAAAGAACCCAATCTTATTAACGAAAACCGACCCGAAATGGAATTCAAGAACCCAAAACCGAAAACCCAACCTTATTACATTTTTTTTTATGTATCAAAATTTGGCATAAAATTCAAATGTGAGTTATTTTTTCCAGTCAAATTTTAATAGTAGCAAAATATAATTTTAATTTACTTGAATTATAATTCATAATTCAATTAGTTACATTAAATTAATCAAATTAACTTTTAATTTCATTCAATTAATACTCAATTCATTGAATTAACTTTCTAAATCAAACAACAAAGATTTAGGGGCTGTTTGGTAACTGTCTTTGTCTTGTGTTTTATGTTTTTGTTTTTAATTTTTGTTAAAAATAAAAACAAAAATATGTTTTGGTATTGTTTTTGTTTTTGTTTTATATTAGTAGTTTGGAAACAAAGACAAAAAAATGGGAACAAAAAAAAGATGTTCCAAAAAACACTAAAAACAAAGACAACACGCGCAAAAAGGCTTAGAAATTAATGAGATTCGGACTTCGACTCCTCTTAACAGCAAATCAAGGCTTTTTTTTGTTGAAGTATAAAAACTCATTTCATCCATCTCTCCTCCTTCATTGTTTCTCTCTCTCCTCTCCCTCTTCTCTCATTTCTCAGTATCAGCCCACCAGATGATACAGAGAAACCCATCGTTGCCTCTCTCCTCCCCATCACTGCCTCTCTCCTCCCATCGCTGCCCCTCTCTCTCTCCTCTCTCCCTCTTCTATGTGAAACCCAGAAAGTTGTGCATATATATGCACAGATATGTGCGTGTGTGTGTGTTGTGTTGATTTGGGATTTAAGCATCTGTAGAGTTATGTTTTTTTGGTTTAAAAAAAAGGGTTTTACTGTAATTAACAGCTATGGAGTAGCAAGTGTTTGGATTCCTGATTGCATGTTCCTGTGATTTATTAGTGACTTGGTATTTATTCTTTTCCTTTTCCACTCCTGGTAGGTGAGTTCTGACTTTCTAAATACAGATGATGTTCGTGTGCTAATCTGGCTCTTGGATATGCACAATTGTTTTATTGTCAGAGCATGTGTGCTCTATTTTTGGTTGCTTTTTTTCTTCAAATTCTAATTGTTGAACGATTTTGATCTGTGCTAAACAAATTCAGTCTGTCTACACATACGCGAGTGTTTGTCTAAAAGTAAAAATTTGAAGTAGTTACTAAACATATTTTTTGTTTTTATTCTCATAATTTGATAGACAAAAATGACTCTCAAACATGTTTTCTGTTTTAGTATTTATCACAAAATAGAGACAAAACTTATCTCTGTTTTTAATTTTTTTCAAGACGCGAAAACAAAAATATTACCAAACGACTCCTTAATTTATCAAATTAACACCAAAGTAACATGTAATTTCATCTCATAAAATATTTAATTCATCAAATTAACACCGAATTAAAATTTAATTTTATCGAATAAGCATTTAATTCAATAAATTAACAATCAAATTCAACAAGTTAACATTAAATTAATCAAATTAACGACAAAATAACATGGAATTCATCAAATTTATATTCAAATTCGTCCAATTAACACTCAATTAATCAAATTAACATCCAAAACTATTTAAAAAATATTCAATTTATCAAATCAACACCAAAGTAACATGTAATTTCATCCAATTAAAATTTAATTTATCAAATTACCATTCAATTCATCAAATTAACATTCAATTTCATCTAGTTAACATTCATTTTTTTCTAATAAACATTTAATTAATTAAATTAACATTCAGATTCAACTAGTTAACATTAAATTAATCAAACAAACTTTCAATTTCATTCAATTAAGACTCAATTCATTGAATTAACTTTCTAAATCAAACAATAAAGATTCAATTTATCAAATTAACACCAAAATAACATACAATTCCATCTAATTAATATTCAATTCATCCATTTAACACCAAATTAACATTCAATTTTTATCTAATGAGCATTTAATTCATTAAATTAACATTCAAATTCAACTAGTTAACATTAAATTAATCAAATTAACACCAAATTGACATTCAATTCATCTAATTTATATTCAAATTCATCCAATTAACACTCAATTAATCAAATTAACATCCAAAATTATTTAATAAATATTCAAATTTTCAAATTAACACCAAAGTAACATGCAATTTTATCCAATTAAAATTTAATTTATCAAATTAACACCAAATTAACATTCAATTTTTTATAATTAACACCCAATTTTTTTTCTAATAAGTATTTAATTCACTAAATTAACATTCAAATTCATCTAGTTAACATTAAATTAATCAAATAAACTTTCAATTTCATTCAATTAACACTCAATTCATTAAATTAACTTTCCAAATCAAACAATAAACATTCAATTTATCAAATTAACACGAATGCAACATACAATTTCATCTAATTAAAATTCAATTCATCAATTTAACACAAAATTAACATTCAATTTTTATCCAATTAACATTCAATTTTATCTAAAAAACATTTAATTAATTAAATTAACATTCAAATTCAACTAGTTAACATTAAATTAATCAAATTAATGTCAAATTAACATTCAATTCATCTAAATTATATTCAAATTTATCCAATCAACACTCAATTAATCAAATTAATGTTCGAAATTATTTAATAAATATTCAATTTATCAAATCAATACCAAAGCAACATGCAATTTCATCCAATTAAAATTTAATTTGTCAAATTAACATTCATCAAATTAACATTTAATTAATTAAATTAACATTCAAATTCAACTAGTTTTTTTTTTGGGGGGGATAGGGAGAGGGACTTGAACCCTTGACCTCAAGAAGACAAATTCTTCACAAAGTAATGAGTATCATTAGATCAAATTCAACTAGTTAACACTAAATTAATCAAACAAGCTTTTAATTTCATTCAATTAACACTAAATTCATTTAATTAACTTTCCAAATCAAACAGTAAAGATTTAATTTATCAAATTAACACCAAAGTAACATACAATTTCATCTAATTCAATTCATCAGTTTAACACCAAAGTAACATACAATTTCACCTAATTCAATTCATCAGTTTAACACCAAAGTAACATACAATTTCATCTAATTAATATTCAATTCATCAAATTAACACCAAATTAACATTCAAAATTATCTAATAAACATTAAATTCCTTAAATTAACAATCAAATTCAACAAGTTAATATTAAATTAATCAAATTAACACCAAATTAACATTGAATTCATCTAATTTACATTCAAATTCATTCAATTAATCAAATTAACATCTAAAATTATTTTAAAAATATTCAATTTATCTAATCAACACCAAAGTAGCATATAATTTCATCAAATTAAAATTTAATTTATCAAATTAACACCAAATTAACATTTAATTCATCAAATTAATATTCAATTCATCAAATTAACACCAAATTAATATTCAATTTTATCTAATTAACATTCAATTTTTTTAATTAACATTTAATTCATTAAATTAACATTCAAATTCAACTAATTGACATTTAATTAATCAAACAAACTTTTAATTTCATTCAATTAACACTCAATTCATTGAATTAACTTTCCAAATCAAACAATAAAGATTCAATTTATCAAATTAACACCAAAGTAACATACAATTTCATCTAATTAATATTAAATTCATCAATTTAATACCAAAGTAACATGTTAAAGTGATAACAATTTGTTAATTGTCTGTTAATTAAATAATTTAGATATAAAATTGAAAAAATTGACACTTTAGATATGAAACTGACAAAATATACATAATTTAGGGATAAAAGTGTATTAACCCATTTTAGAAAATCAGGATCGGATGAAATTAAATATTAAATTTATAAATTTAATATTAATTAGATGAAATTAAATGTTAATTTGTTAAATTTAATGTTTAATAGTTGAAATTGAATATTAATTTCATTAATTGAATATTTATTACTTGAAATTGAATATTAATTTATTGAATTTAATGTTAATTTTGTTTTTAAAAAAAAAAATGTTAATTTTGTTTTGATTTGAAGAATTAAATGGTTATTAGATAAAGTTTCTTGTTAGTTTAGTGTTGATTTGATAAATTGAATGTTCTAAATACAAATTGAATACTTTAGGGGCCAAATTGATACTTTAGGGATACAACTGACAAAACTTCCATAATTTATGGATAAAAGTGTTATTATTGGATTATTGTAGATATTAATTTGATGAATTGGACGTTAATTGAATGAATTTGAATATAAATTGAATGAAATGAATGCAAATTTAGTGTTAATTTGATGAAATAAGTGTTAATTTGATGAAATTGAAGGTCAATTTGATAAATATTAATGTTAACTAATTGAATTTAAATGTTAATTTGATAAATTGAATATTTATTAGATGAAATTGAATGTTGATTTGGTATTAATTTGATAAATTGAATATTAGTTGGATAAAATTGCATGTTAATTTGGTGTTGATTTGAAGAAAAAAAAAATCTTTATTATTTTGAATGTTAGTTTGATGAATTGAGTGTTAATTGGATGAATTTGAATATAAATTGAATGAATTGAAAGTTAATGTGATGTTAATTTGATGAATTGAGTGTTAATTGGATGATATTGAATGTTAATTTGTTGAATTTAATATTAATTTGTTGAACTTTAATTTTAATTTGATGAATTGAATGTGTTAATGTGATGTCAATTTGTTAATTGCTTGTTAATTAAATACTTTAGAGATAAAACTGACAAAATTAATACTTTAGATATGAAACTATAAAATATCTATAATTTACGCATAAAAGTGTATTAACCAATTTTAGAAAATCAGGATGTGTAATGAGCGATCCTGATTTTCTAAAACCGATCCTGATTTTGTACAATGGGTTAATATATTTTTACCCCTAAAATATGCATATTTTGTCAATTTATACCAAAAATCTCAAAATTTTCAATTTTATTTTGAAAATATTCAAGTAATATGCAATTCGGCAAATTGACATCACATTAACTTTCAAATTCATCCAATTAACATTCAACTCATCAAATCAATATTCAAAAAATCTAATTAACACTCAATTCATCAAATTAATACAAAATTGAATACTTTAGGGGCCAAATTGAAAAAAATATATTTTAGGAACCAAAATGATAAAATATGCATATTTTAAGGATAAAAGTGTTATTAACTAATTTTAAGAATAAATTGTAAAATAGTTTACTACTGTTTGGATAAGTTTATCACTTTTTTTTTTTTGTAAATCAGGACCTGTCTTAATTGTTCTACCGATCAAAGCTTACCAATCAACCTTAGTGATCGTAGCTTAAATTAGGATCTGTCCTATGACATGTTTAACGATCAACCATCTAACTTAAATCAGGATCGATCTTAGTTGTCCTAGCGATCAAGATTATCCAATTAAGATTTGGGGCAAGTTATCACTTTGGGGTAAGTTATTACTTTTCGGGGTAAATTACCAATTTTGTGGGGGTAAGTTATCATTATTTAGGGGGTAAGGTACCATTTTTTGGGGATAAGTTACCAGTTTTGTGGGGTAGGGTACCACTTTTTGGGGGTAAGGTGCAACTGTTTGACGGATAAAATACTACTTCTTTGGGGGTAATGTACTACTTTTTGGGGGTAAGTTACCAATTTTGTGGGATAAGTTGCCACTTTGAGGGGGTAAATTACCATTTTTTTGGGGGTAAGGTACCATTGTTTGGGGAGTGAAGTATCACTTGTTGATAGTAAATTACAATTCTTTGGGAATAAGATACCACTTATTTTGGGGGAAATGTACCACTTTTTGGGAGTAGGTTACAACTTTTTGGGAGTAAGGTACAACTATTTCGGGGTAAAGTACCAATTTTAGGGGTAAATTACAACCGTTTGAGGGTAAGATACTACTTTGGGGGGGGGGGGGTAAGGTACCATATTTTTGGGGGTAAGGTACCATATTTTTGGGGGTAAGTTATTACTTTAATGGGATAAGATAACACTTTTAAGGGGTAAATTATCACTTTTTGGTGGTAAGGTACAACTATATGAGGGTAAGATACCACTTTTTGAGGATAAATTACAACCGTTTTGGGGTAAGATACCACTTTTTGGGGATAAATTATCACTTTTGTGGGATAAGGTACCACTTTTAAGAGGTAAGTTACCACTTTTTGGGGGTAAGGTGAAACTGTTTAGGGGATAAACTACTATTTTTTGGGGGGTAAGGTACTATTTTTTGAGGGTAAGTTACCACTTTGAGGGAGTAAGTTATCACTTTTTGGGGATAAGGTACAATTGTCTGAGGGTAAAGTACCATTTTTTGAGAGTAAATTACAACTCTTTGTGTCACGCCCCATCTCGGTCTCCTAAGGATGAGACGCTATTAGGTTTTTGATACACCTGTTTACGTATATATAATTTGGATAAATAAGACACTAAATAATCCCACAGGTGCAACAACATCATCCATCACCTTAGTCATTAAGTATGATGGTAAAACCTGTCTCATAATCTGTACCATATATAACACCTGTACCAATTGTTTGTTTCTCAAGTTAGAGACATATACCAAAAATCCACACCCACATAGCATACTACTCAACGTATGCTTGTTGAGTCTGTTACAATCATATACTATTAAACTGTTATAATAATCTCTCACAAATATAATATACAACCCAACAATTTAATCATACCGACACTCAACCTGAGTGATATCACCCTAACATTATTCAAGACTTAATCGACTGGACAGTGGACTGGTCCGCATCTTTCTCTACAGTACCTGAAAATGAGAAACTATAGGGGTGTGAGCTAAACCACGCGCTCAGTGAGTATACATGTTGTATATGAAATGGAAATGATAGTAATACACTGAAGTAGGTAGATACTACGTAGATACACGTATCAAACAACAACATCATTCCAATTCCAAAGAATTCACAAGCCACATCACATCCATACTACCCCTCATCGGGTAATCGATCTCACATGGATCCGTGTCTCCCGAACCTCCTGAGAACTCCACAGTGCTAGCACACCACTGCACGCCCAGTGATTAGGCATCGACGCCCTTGTCTCAAACAGTGTGCCACATTTCATAATCCACAATACACAGTACAAAACATCATTCAATCACATAAACATGTAGCACATTATCCTGTAAAATTGCTATTAAATTCTATCATTTACTATCATCTTATAATAGCATTTCTAAAACATATAAAGATATACACCCACCTCAAATACACAGATCTACGACCCTTCGGTCCTATCGGTTGATATTTCCGGTGTTACCGTATCTGTTCCAACACTGACTGTCTCACATGTTCCACCTAACACATTTGTAATTACAATATCAATATGTTTATCACATATAATAATTAATCATGCACTAATGCATGCAAAATGATGCACCCCAAAGTGCCCTAGTAACTCCGGTTACCGCACTATCCACTCACACATTAGCACTTTTGTTCTAGGGATCACATTTTCTCCCCAAATTTCTAAAATCACTCACATTAATCACAATTAGGATTAAGTAGGTCAAACACATTGACCGGGGGTCTATTTTCACACATTTCGACCCCGAATCCTAAAAACTGCACTTCTGGCATTTTAGGCATTTCGCACAGGGCATGATACTCATTTGCATTCGAAAGTCACATTATCACATCAAACATCATTTAAAAGTGCTGCATGCAAAATTTCAGGTCATTTGGATTAAAATTCACACATGTAATAATAACATTTAGAAATCAGAGTTTCGGCGTTACCGACACTCATTTCCAACTTCTATCGTACGTTTCTTTTAAAACAATTATACCTAAACTCACACACTCACTAAATCATGCAAATTAGCCCCCTAATTGCACCCTTAAACTCTTCCCTTCACTCCCATAATTTCGGTTCCATCCTAGCCTTCGAAAGACATATCAAACATCACAAATAGGGGTGTTCAAATTTCCGATTGGCCGCAATTTCCTACCCTACCCGACCCTACCCTACCTTACTGAACGGCTAGCCGCAAAAATCGGGTAGGAATGCGGAAGAGTTTTTTTTCTTCCGATTAAATAGGGTAGGAATGCGGAATAGCCATCAATTTCCGCATTCCTACCCTACCCTACCCTACCCGCATAAATATATATATATATATAAACTAAAAAACCCTAATTACTATCTGTCTACTCCTGTTCGTGCGCCTCAGTTCCTCACAAATCACACCTCACTCCACAGTCCACTCCTCCTTCATCGTTCGATTCCCAGCCCAGGTACTCTCTCTCTCTCTCTCTTCGCGATCTATTGTGGTCTGGTCTGGTCAGATCTGTGCTCTCTCTTTGCGCGATCTGGTCATTCACGGTCTAACCATCACTTGCGATGCGAGTTTCACAGATCTGGTCATTCATAGATCTGATCATTGCATACATGCTGGTGAATGTATTTTTTTTGTATAGCATTTACCTGTTGCTCTGTTCTTGGTCTACCTGCAAATTTGCATCCATGAGTTTCTGAATACCTGTGCTCATATATTTTTACGAATGTGGTTAATTTTTTTTTTTCTTTGGGTAATTTCCTTGATTTGTTGTTTAATCTGGTCTGTGACATGCATAAAACCAGTTTTTCGAGGAGCCCCAGATCAGGCCAACGGCTGACGACCAGGTCAATCAACCGATGAACTTTGTGGTTCCGTGACCTCTTCTGATTTTGGATATATAGTATGATTCATATGCTCACGACACATATTGCAGTATAAGGGTTTGAAAATGATGACATTGTACACACTTTTATAGATAGAATAGAAGTATAAAATTGATAGAGGTCCTATTATCAGAGACGACAACAGTGAGGCAGACCTTTGTTTGGAATTGATTTGAGTTGGTGATTGTTTATTATGATTAAACTTTCTACTATACTCCCTATGATCTTCTATCCTATGTGTGTATATGGCTGTACTGCTGAATTTTTTTAGCATTAAAATTCAACGAAGAAGTTGGGAATTAGTACCAAATTTTAGTAACGAATGAGAACTACGTTTTCAGAATGCAGCATGTGTCTTGGTTCCTGGTGGATTTGGAGATCGTTCTTTTTTTAATTTGTTAGTTCTTCCATCCAGGCGAACATCAGTTCTTTTCTTTGGGTTTTTTCCTCTTTTATTTCTTTGGGTAATTTCCTTGATTTGTTTGTATGTGATCCTGCGGCCACAGTACTAATCGAATGACATTCCAAGACACATTTGTTTTTGAAATACTGATATAGTACTTAATCACATGCTCGAAGAGGCCTGAAATTTAAGTTTTCTTTGGAAGTTCAAGTGTTTCTTTGAAAATCATTTTCTTATTTAGTATCAAGCAGTAGCAGACTGTCGTGGAATGTCCGTTACTGTTAGTCTTTTTATTCAGTGAGAAAAAAATACAGCAATGTTAAATCAAATTTAAGCCCACACTGTTGATAAATTAATATTTTCATCCAGTTAGTGAGAGATCGAATTGAAAATCAAACACTAGATATAATGATTAATGTTGTCAACCCATTACTTAGATTCCAACAATGAGAAGCCGATGGAGCAATTCATCAAACAGTTACAATTCAGTTTATGAAAAACATTCCAGTGCCCAATTCTTGAAATGATGATGATGATGATGCTGGGACAAGTAAACCCAAATATGATTTACATGTTTATTGATACTTGTCAAACAATATAGAGATTATTGTTTTTTTATCAATAATTATCAATAATTGTTTTTTTGTGCTTTCAAGTTTAGTGGACTGTTTTTTTGTACTTTCAAGTTTAGTGGACTGTTTTAGTGGACTGTTTTTTAGTGCTTTCAAGTTTAGTGGACTGTTTAATTTTTGACAAGTTTATACTGTTTCTTATTGTGATGATGTGTATTGTTCACAGATAATTTTTTTCCATACTCTTTTTTATCTTAGAAATAACTGCAGAGACAATTTCAATTTCTCTCGAGTGAAGAGAGGTGAATGACACTAGCAAAAAAGGTATTATTTAACTTTTTTACATTTTTTTTAGTAATTATAAGAGTATTTGTTATTGTTGTGGATGTTTGAGTTGCTAAAATATTGATTTTTTGTGTGTGTAGGTTATATGATTTGTGGTGAACTGCCACGGGCGAAGTAGACTACTTCAAGTAGTTATGATTTTAATGTATTCGTGTTTGTGTAACAATTATGGTGGATTGTGTTTGTGTAACAATTATGGTGAATTGTATTTGTGTAATAATTATGGTGGGTTGTATTTGTAACAATTATGGTGGATTTATGGCTAAAACAATTATGGTGGATTGATGGCTAAAACAATTATAATTGTTTTAGATTTTAGTATTATTGATTTATTGTGTTGTTAAATTGATACATGTTATTTAATTAAATTGTTAAAAAGATTCAAAAATTACTAGCTACAAAAGTGTTTACCCGACTTCCTACTCGATTATTCGGATAGGAATGCGGGTAGGAATACTACACCTGATCGGGTAGGGTAGGGTAAGAAAAAATTCTTCCGCAAAGTATCGGGTAGGAATGCGGAAGACTATATTTCCTACCCGTCGGGTAGGGTGAACACCCCTAATCACAAATGACCATTTTCCACATTTTTTTCACCTTTACTTAGCAACCCGTTAATTATGCTAAATATACTTAATTACACCCATACAAAATCTGTTTTGACATGAAACTAAATCAGCCCATGAAATTTAAATTAAAACAGCTCATTAAAATTAACCAAAACAGTCCATGAAATTAAATTAAAACAGTCACTAATTTCAAATAAAACAACCCCCATATTTACGTACATATTAAAATTAATCACATAAACATGCTTAAAATTAATCCCATATACCTTCTTCTTCTCTCTCTTCCTTCTTGCTTTCGGCTCAAAGGAACACACCTAATTTGTTTTTTTCTTTCTTTTTTCCCCTTTCTCTCTTGCTCTCCTCACTCTCGGCTTCCCAGCAGAATCAGAACACACACACACTTAATGATATATTAAACACACACACACATTTCCACACCTTAAGACACACACACACACACACACACACATACATGGCACACTCACACACACACACGGCACACTTATATATATACTAGTTATTATCTGTGCCTGAAGGCACAGAATAATAAAAAATGGTAAATAATAAACATATTTGTATTCATATCCAAAATCAAATCACAAACATAGAGAAGAGATAAAATAATGTAAGTATCGGTTTGTAGTTGGGGTGAGAAGTGGTGGGCGGCAGTGGTGGTGGTAGGAGACGGTGATAGTTGTGGTAGTGGTGGTGGCGTTAGGAGAGACGGTGGTGGTGGCAATGGTAGAGGCGGTGGTGGTGGTGGTGGCAATGGTGGCGACGACGACGATGGTGGTGGTGGTTGTGGTGGCAGTGGTAGTGACGGCGGCGGTAGTGGCAGTGGTGGTGGTGGTGGAGACGACGACGACGATGGTGGTGGTGGCGGTGGTTGTGGTGGCGGTGGTGGTGGCGGCGGCGGCGGCGGTGGTGGAGCAGTTTCAAACACTATTTTTTTTTTAAAGTATTTATGAGAAATAATTTTTAAAAGTACTTTTAAAAAGTTACTCCAAACACACCCTTAGGGGCCTATTTTTCCTATTAAATTTAGGGTGTTAATATTAGCCGTTAGATTAGTTTTAAAGTAAAATTTAAAGTGATCTCAACCGCGAATAGCAAAAGTCATTTTGTTTATCTTTTGAGATTTGAATTGTAAGCTACTTTATTATATAGATATTTTGCCAACACCTGCGAAGGCGTCCCATTTTAATGAGTTAATTACGCTTGCCTCCCCCAAGTTTTTAAGTGATTTCGAAATCGACCCACTAGTATTTTCACACTTGAAATTTCTATAAATAGATCTCACTAATACATCATTAACATGGTCCACATACCCAATGTATGCTCACACACAATATGGCTATGAAAGATTTAATTCAATTAACCTGTTAATAATTTCACATAATTACAATTTGGCCCACAAAATTATGTTCATATGCATGCAATGCATGATTGGGTCTCACAACTCTCTCCCACTAATAAAAATTTCGTCATTGAAATTACTTACCTGGATTAAACATATGTGGATATTGGGCCCACATACTCTCCTCAGTCTCCCAGGTTGCTTCCTCTACTGAGTGACTACGCCACAAAATCTTTACCAATGGTATAGTCTTCGTGTGTAATACCTTCTCCTTTCTACCCAAAATCTGAACCGGCTGCTCTATATAAGTCAAATCCTCAGCTAATTCCATTGGTTTTGAAGTCAACATATGTGATAGGTCAGACAAGTATTTACGTAGCATAGACACATGAAATACATTATGAAATTATGTTCATATGCATGCAATGCATGATTGGGTCTCACACTTTGGGAGTAAGGTACCACTTATTTTGGGAAAAATGTATCACTTTTTGAGATTAGGTTACTATTTTTTGGGGGTAAGGTACAACTATTTCGGGGTAAAGTACCAGTTTTAGGGGTAAGTTTCAATTATTTGGGGGCAAGGTACCATTTTTTGGGGGATAAGGTACCATTTTTTTGGGGATAAATTATCACTTTTTGGGGGTAAAATACCACTTTTAGGGGGGATAAATTATCACTTTTTGGTGGTAAGGTACAACTATTTAGGGTAAGGTACCACTTTTTAGGATAAATTACAATTGTTTGAAGGTAAAGTACCACTTTTTTTGGGATAAATTATAATTGCTTGGGGTAAGATACCACTTTTTGGGAGTAAAATACCACTTTAAAAAGTTATCATTTTTTGGGAATAAATTACCATTGCTTGGAGATAAAGTATCACTTTTTAGAGAAAATCGATAGAACCGATTGTGAGTTTTTAATGTATACATGTTAGTCATTTGAACTGTTTACTTTTTCAGTATGGTACCGAAAAAGTAAAAAACGGTACCCAAGTGAACTCCTAAAAAATATGTGATACGGAAAACAGTTTGATGCAACATGCTCAGAGAATTGACTGTACAACAGCTGCCTCAGAAGATCAGAAACTGTGTAATTTATCCAGACCAAGTATACTCATACAAATAACTAGGGGTGTTCACCTTACCCTACGGGTAGAAAATATGCTCTTCTGTCTTCCTACCTGATACTTTGCGGAAGAATTTTTTCTTAGCCTACCTACCTGATACTTTGCGGAAGAATTTTTTCTTAACTACCCTACCCGACAGGTGTGGTATTCCTACCCGATTAATCGGGTAGGAAGTCGGGTAGGAAATCGGGTAAACACTTTTGTAACTATTAATTTTTGAATCATTTTAACAATTTAATTAAATCACATGCACCAATTTAACAACACAATAAATCAATAACACTAAAATCTAAAACAACAATTATAATAAAACACAAGAAAATATGAACATCAATCCACCATAATTGTTACACAAATACAATAACAATTAATTTAAGTTTAAACCATATGAAATACATTAAAATCATATTAATTAATTAATGCGAGTAGGGAATGGTAGAAATGCGGAAATGGATAGCTCTTCCGCATTCCTACCCAATTTAATCGGAAGACCAAAAACTCTTCCGCATTCCTAACCGATTTTTGCGGCTAACCGTTCAGTAGGGTCGGATAGGGTAGGGTAGGAACTTGCGGCTAGTTGAAAATTTGACACCCCTACAAATAACATATGCTTTGTAACGTCGTTATACAGGGCAAACAGAATTATACGGGGTTTCGGAACAGAAAAGAGAGAATTTCAAGGTTCTTGGGCATCTGACTGGAGGTTCAAAATTTGGGAAACCACAAGCTTAGAGAGCTCACTGATTGCAGCTTGGACCGGATAATCCTCTGCCTCACCGTGCCTCGACCATCCTGATGTTTGTGAGCTTAACCTGGTGTATTCACCCGCAGCAACCTTTGTCTTCTTTGATGTGGCAATAACTTTCTCCATATCTGCTTGCAACAATGGCCTTGGTTCCTGAAAAGAAAACAATACAAGATCAAGAAACTTGGTAATAAGATTTAATATTCCGCTATATAACTATATTGTACCTCATACTGCTCTGCTTAAACTGGCATACCTTGATGTAAAATATATGGGATATAATTCCAAACTAGATGGCATAGCATGAGAAAGATGAGTATACTAACCGGAGATGACTTCCCATTCTTCTCATCATTAAGTAGGTCCCTGATGGGAAAGTAAGCAGCTGTCTTGCAGAGCTCAAGAAGATCAGAACCAGTGTATCCATCACACAAGCCAGCTATATGGACATAGTCAATGCCATCTTCAACCTTCTCACCCTTCAAAATCACTCTCAGTATTTCAACCCTCTCTCTGTGATCAGGAATCCCAATCTCAAAGGCCTGAGGGAGCCGCCGAAGAATTGCTTCATCAAGCTCCGATGGACGATTCGTTGCAGCAAGCACCATTACACGGGCATTCTCTGCATAGACAACATCAGTCATCAAACCAACCACTACTCAAACAAGAGAATCCAGTATTCAGGATGCTTTAGACAATAAATACCACCACTCTACAGGAAACAGAGAGACAGAAAGAGAATGGATAACTCACGGTCAGTGGTGAAACCATCCCATAGTGCCATGAACTCGGTCTTCATGTTTGTTAGTGCTTCATGGTCTGTAGTCTTGCGCTGACCCAAAAAACTATCCACCTCATCAATGAATATAATAGCAGGCTGTAGTTTATAAGCCAAGCTAAATACAGCAGCCACTGCAAAAAGGTTTTGTAACATGTCAGTAAACAAATTGCAGCATTGGGCAGAAGGGATACCAAAGAAAGTAAGCACTTTTGTCAAGTTCAGTCTATGAATCCATAGTGGGACATTCTCAATTCAAAGTGGACTTTTGGGGCAAAGCCTAGACCAAAGGTGCCTAATAGCGTAGGGAAACTAATCGGGTAGCGAATCCCATCCTCAGCTAAACCAAGCCCCACCTGGTAGCCTAATCGGCTTAGCTGCCTTAGTTTCCTTTCCTTACAGTATTCCTTTTCTTATTAGCAGTCCATATTTCACACACATGCATCAATTTTTATTTTTTTGGGGGTAAATCACATGCATCAATTTTAAAATCCAAGAATTATTACCAAAAAAAAAAGGCACCAGCCAACGCTCACCGTGGGAACAAAATTAACGATCTAAATTTTGCAGCTAACTGGGAGAGAGAAAGAGGGAAAAAGAAGGGGGGGGGGGGGGTTAGGGAAGAAATGAGTTGAGTTGAGAAGTAGGTTGCTCACGCTAGTTTTACACAAACTTTAAAATATACCTTAGCTTGATTCCTATATCTTACAAGCTGTTACCGGACAAGCCTTTGTTGAGCTGAGCCCAAGTAGGTTGACTTTCTGTATGGTTCTTGAATACTAACTAGCTTATCGAGCTGAGATCCAGACAAGCTCAAACTATTAACAAGCATAAAAATGTGCTTGAGCTTGCCTCGTTTATCAACTAGTTGAACTAGAAAGAGCCTCCAACAGGTAAAACCTAAGTAGTTTGGTTTGATTTACAGCCCTAGGGAGAATAACTGAATAAGCACTGCATACATGGACATTATTACAAAAGAAACCCTACCTCAACAGGGTTGAAAATTATGTTTTTTTAAACAAAAAGGCCATGAAGATGAGGTTGAAAATTAACTGACAATTCTGAAAGAAGGAAAAATTGGGAAAAAAAAATAGAACCCTTGAAACAGTTCTTAAGCTAACTGCAACAGCCAAAAAGTACAAAGGAGACACAATCATAACATCGAATCAAACCTAAAATCTAAGCCATGATTGTAATTTTCACTCTATCTCTTAAGTGCACGGCCATTTTAATCACCCAAAAAACCTCTTTAGTAAGGTTTCCTTATACTTATACAACTATTTTATTATTTTAAGATGAAGTGTTTGGTTGGTTAAGTAGTTTTAGTCTCTCACTACTGCTGTCCCCATCTGTTGGCCCTGTGCATTACAAAGGAGTGTCATTTATGATATGCTCTTGTAATTGATTGCCACTTGGTTACATATTTTTCTTTCAGGGTTGACTGTACTTCAATCTACCACTTTGCACTCTAAATGATATTTAAAATTATCTTTTTGGAGTGCCACAAGTGATGTTTGGAGTGCCAATATTGTTGCCCTCAACGAAACTTTCAAAACTCATTCTGAAGCCTTTTTGATCGCTAACAATAAGATTTGAACCATCAACCCTCATCTTAGATGTCATGTCAACACTTAACCATTCTACTACAACAACTTTTCTCCTCTTTAAAGCTTTTTAATAATGCTAGAGTAAACCAACATAGAGTTAACCAAAGTCATTGTAGCGCAATAGTTAAGTGCTTACATGACATCTAGAAAGGAAACAGCGAAGTTGGAGCTTTAATCTTATAGAGGCAAAGTTTGGTCCCACAATAAATTATCTCAATCTATCCAATCTTGGTGAAATGGTTATGAAGGCTTTTGTGGAATCATTCCTACTATTTTAGATCATCTTTAGGTTAGAATACTAGTACCTGCTGATGTATATTTGTCAATAAACTTTCAAATTCCATTTGAAAGCCTTTTTGGTTGGTCCTTATCTCTCCCCCTTACATAACATATCAATATTCTACAATGCTATTACAACAACAAACTGTATGCATGCTTCCCCCTTTTTCATCTTTCAAAATAGGAACTAGGATAAAACCAGCCAACCATTCTTATTTAATAAGAGGGTGGCACTTGCTTTTGGGAGAGAGAGAGCGAGAGAGAGACATGGTAAATACCAAATAATTGTGTTTTCACACCAACACTTGCATGCATATGTTATCTCTCTCCTTGTATCAAAGTCCATTTGGTTAATAACACCCTGGTTCATACCCAAAGAGTTAAAATCTAAAAACCCCAATCATATGCTCTTGCAAATACAATTTCAATCAACCTAAGGATAAGTAACTCTAGATGTGAAGAAGAGTGTCTGTACAACAATTATGTTTCTCATCCACCCGTTCGTTATATTCATATGTTTTCTAGGACATCTCCATGCCACATGTATCAATTACAGTTACTCTAAACTGCATTGATTATCTCTATTGCTAACATTAAAGCTGGGTAAAGTCAAAAGCACAGTTCTAAAATTGCTTCTAGAGGACTAAGTTGATTGAAGTTATCAGAATTCAAGATCACAGACATAGCCAAACAACAACAAACTAAGAAAGCATGCCTTCAATTGTGAACTCATATCCTAAAGTGTGCACCATACATCATTCTTTGTATCACTTGAAGAATTTGGGTGACACGAGATTTAGTTTTTTTGATTACTACTCAGTGACAAAGAGATGAATATACGTATCACAAATTCACAGCACACTCAAAACAACTAAACCACACTATTCAAGGGAGAAATAATGCAAAGAAACAACCTCATATATAAGAAGAGCAGTGAGAATCTGATCTACACTCACCAAGTTTTTGTGCATCACCAAACCATTTGCTCATTAGATTCGATATCCTTACATTAATGAAAACAGCTCCAGACTCTTTTGCAATAGCTTTAGCTAGCATAGTCTTTCCAGTGCCAGGGGGTCCATACAACAAGACCCCTTTTTGGGGACCAAGGAGCTTCCCATGAGAAAACAGTTCAGGTCTCCGTAGTGGAAGAATCACCAATTCATATAATGCTTGCTTGATGGTTTCCAAACCTCCTATAGAGTTGAACTCCACATCAATGTGCTCAGGATTAATAACATCGCAGGCTATTACATCCTGTTGATGATTAAACAAAAGAAGAAATATGTAAATTCCTTACTGCCTACACAACGTGATGTGATACCTATGAACATTAAGAACCCACCCCACCCCCATTCCCAGCAAGCGTGCAACCCCATCAAAATCCAAAATCTTAAAAGAAAAAATAACTAAATTCAATTCCGTGTGAAATGCCGTATAATGCGAATCACACAAGATCTAAAAATTTTCATGAAGGTGTGATGACATGAAGTAATTGACCATCATCTAATCACTAGCGCTCAAAGAGATGCCCAATAAAAAGGATGTACAAAAACGCACAATCTATTTCGCTCAAATCCGACTTGTATCAATTAAGATAAAGCATGCCAAGGCATCCCAAGGATTGTGAATCATTTGAAGCTAAAGACATACTAGAAATAAATTGAAAGTATTAACAAGGGTCTATAAGTTTCAACGGATACCATTTCCTACAGAAAAGACTCATATTTCAACTGGCCAACAGGCAAGCCATTTCCCTGTGGCCACATATAGTATTTGGCTCTTTGCACATCCTCCTCTACTAAAAAGCATTGTATTTTCACTTCTACTGTACTTATTTGGTTCCATCTAGGTATACCAACCCCCGAAAAACTAATAAATAAAGCAATTACAAGCAAACTCATAAAAACTTCAAAAACACACAATGCCAACGAGGGTTTAGAAACAACAAAAATATATAAGACAATGGTATAGGTGGATGTATCAATTGAGAGAGAGAGAGAGACCTCATAGGGATTGGTTTGAATTAGAGGTCGGCCCAAACGCTTGGCGATTTCCTTCTTATGTTCTAGGGCTTTCTTTGAGGCCTCCCGATTAGGGTCGAGGTGTCGAAGCCCGGCGAACAACACCAAGCAGCTGAGAGCGGCGCTCGCTGCGTACAAAATCAGTTCTTGCAAGAACTTTGTCTCTGAACCTCCCTTCATTGCCTTAATAACTCTTTCTTCACTGATTATATTGTGTGTGTGTGTGTATATATATATCAATTTGAAAACAAAAAGTAGGGTTTGGGAGTTAGAGACAGAGAGTTGAGGATGACCAGCTAATTCTTCCTTCGTCTTGAAGATTAAGAAATAAAGAGAGTGCTTTTCGAAAAGCAAAAGGTTCTTAAAGTACATAAATACCCTTTTACGCAATACGTATTTAAGTGCACCGTCTTATTCCATTGCTTTATTGGGCTGAAAACGTATCCCAACATCTCGATATGAATAATGCTATTTGTTAGACCATAGCATCTGGATATAGGGCAAAGGGTATGGAAGCCCAAAGGGTATTGGGTCTAACAATCTCGATCCCAATATCTGGATATTGGGCAAAGGGTATGGAAGCCCAAAGGACATTGGGTCTAACAATCTCGATCCCAATATCTGGATATTGGGCAAAGGGTATGGAAGCCCAAAGGACATTGGGTCGGATTGTTAGACCGTCTCCAATCCTCACCCTTTTTTTAAACAAAATAAAAAATTCTTAAAAACCTTCTCAAATACTAGATTTATACTCATACCAAATAAAGAGAAACCATTTTTTAAACTCAAATCAAAGAAAATCATTTTTTAAACCTAAATCTTTAATGGTGAGATTACACTCTCCTTTAAGATCCAATGGTCATATTTTATCCTCTTTTAAATTTGAATTTATCTTCATTTAAATTTGAGTTTCTCTTTCTTTAAAAAATGGTTTGTCTATTGGAGAGGTCTATACCAAATCAAGTTTTCTACTTTTTGTTTACTCAAATTTAGGTAAGGGTCCGGGTCTCCATTGGAGATGCTTAATAGACTATGATTCAAACCACTCGAGTTCCAATTAAGTTTAACTCAGTTTTAATTCAATTTTTTTATCAGAGTTTTAATTCAGTTAAACTCATTTAAATTGTAAAATTAATGAAATATGGTCGTATCTTTAAGTTGTTTGGTAATTGAATCAATTTCAAGTGACCTGATGGCTCTCTTTGAGTTTACTAAATTTATGTCTATATATACTTCTAATGTCTTGTGGGTGGGGGGTTAAAAAAGATTGACATACGTGTCTATATCAAGTGTACTCAAATGAATGAGTAGGATAAGTGGATGAGATGAAAAAACTCAAACTACTTATCAATGAAGGGATCAACTAGTGGAGAAAAGGTTTATTGTGTAGGTGGTGATGGTAAATTCTCTCACCAGCCAATATTCCTATCTTAGACTAAATAAAAGTGTCTCTTGCAAGGCAAGTAATGCACGTATTTATAGTACAGTACTCGGACAATCCAAGTTGCCCATCATTTACCTTGTACGAGGGTCAGTGTTGTACTAACACCTGTGTCGACCTGCAACTACTTTGACTACGGTCATACCATTCACCGCAAGCCACGTGTTTCAATATGCTCCCAGCACACTCCTACCCAGGGTCTTCCATTATCCTCTCGACCTTTCCCCAAAGCCTTTGTTAAGGTGCCCAATAAAAGAGAAATACTTTTAAGTAGGGTAGGAAATTGCGGCCAATGAAAAATTTGAACACCCTTAGTTCAAGCATATTAAACTTTCAAGACCCTACTTGAAGTAAAGATTGATAATCATACTCGTTCCCCTCTAGTTGCTCAATTTTTCCTTGAGGAGGGCCATACTGCATGCTTTTAGGTGGGGACCCCTTCTTTTAGTCCACTGAACTAGTTGAAAAATGGTGTCCCATTGGTTGGCGTTATCAATGTGACGAGGATGTGTCACACGCCTTCTGTGGTGCTTGATGCTTCCTGCGATACACAATGCTTGTTGCGACACTGGAGTGTTACTGCAACACTGTTGGTTGTAGCCTTGTACCAATTCTGCATGACCCTATTGGGTCCGACTGCCATAACAATTGCTAACTCTTGCCATTTGTTCTTCCATAATATGGACATGTGAATTTATATACTATACATTTTAAACAAATAATTATAGCAAAAATATCATCAAGTAGCTTCAGATTATATAAGCTGTTTACATTTATTTTTTCCAATTTAATTTAAGAAAACCTCAACTGGGCTTTGATTTTATGAATAATTTCCAATTTATAAGGAAAATATTCTAAGAAATTTAATTATTTTATGATTGACCATTGAATGCTAAAGTTTAGTCTTTGGAAAAATTTATGCTTTATTTTCAATTTTACTGCTCAAAAGTTTCTATCGAGCCGAGCTCAAGCATGAATATAAACTTGACTTAAACTCGAGCTTCACCGGTCACAACTAAACTAAGTCCCAATATATTAAAAATGGATGATCTCCGCCAAAAGAATCCACTCTACGTATATAGATCGGTTTTAAGGTTCATGAAAGTCATCAAAATTGTGAATTTTGACCCATTTATGTTATAATAAACCATGGACAACAAATAATGTATCAAAAATCAGGAACAATAGTATTTAAACTTAATTTATTAATTTAAATTATTAATCTAATGTATTATAATCCTTGAATTGACAATAGACCTTAATATTAGTGGAGACATGTTACTAATTTAATTTCCATGATGCGTTAAGTGAACAGAAAATTTGAAATAATAATGTTCAAATAGCATTTATTTTTCATAAAGTAGATGTAACAAAAGAAAAAATATAATTAAATAGAGCATATCAGATAAATTCATGTTTATCACACGCTACAAGAACAGCAATCACCAGGATATCTTTTTAAGGATCTTTGCAATTAAATGGAAAAAGTAAATAAAGGAGTGAGATTACATCATTTCTGACTTATGGCAATCACTTGTTTACGCGTGGTTATGCCAATGCGGGTATAAAGTGGTTCAACTTTGGACGGTCGGATTGGAGATTCCGATCGTCAACTTGGGGGACCGTTATATTGTCAGCACCTCAAACACAATCACTACCATTCATGTCACTGACTCTGAAAACTTTTTCTTTTCTTCGATGCACCATGGTGTTTAGACCACACGCCAAAAGGTAGACCACCCTTTACTTACTTATATGGAAGCATCCTCCAATCCCAATTTTTCCATTAAAGAACTTATCATCACATCACTGCTCTGTCTCTTTCTGAAAGTTTAGAGAGAGAAAGTAGAGAGAGGTTGGAGACAAGAGGTAAACTAGTATTTCTAGCCCACCATCTGTGTTTCAAAAATAACAATTGTGTCGGAGGTGGAATACTTGGGTTTTGGTTAGTGTGTACTACAACGCCTAACTAATGTGTACTACCCGGGAAGTACATGGAATAGTCTCGCTATCTTTTCAATTTTCACATTCACAGTTGGTAAGCTTTCTTTTGATTCAGTGCTTATAAATCTGCATTTTAACGGTTGATTATGTAGTGTACTGCTCGTTTCTGGTGATTTTTGAACGTGATTAGATTAGAGAGAGAGGGGAAGAATCCATCTGGGATTTGTGGGCATTCAATTTTTTTTTTTTTTTTGTGCATCTGGGGATTGGGGAATTCTTTGCTTTATCCCGAGTATATGCAGAGGATGTCAAAGAGTCATCGAGCATTTGGCGGTGATCTCTGTGCTTTTTTTATGGTTTTTGTGGATGTCTGAGGGAGTACAGATTAAAGCTAGCAAATACCCTGCGGAGCATTTTTAACCTATTGATGAGTTCTCACATATAACTGAAGAAGAAGAAGATTGCTCAGGTGAGAACTCATGGAGATTCTGGTTCTTGGATTGCATTATTATATATCCTTTTATTTCTTTAGGATTTTATCTTATTTTGCCTACTGTTTGATGATGTAGTACAGTATTAGACAAGGGTGAACACTTGAAATCATTGAAATAGGGAGGCATGGACATGGAAGAAGTGAGAGAAATTCAGAGAGAGGACTTGGGAGAGGTGAGAGACCAGCCGGAGGAAGTAAAGAGGATTCCCCCATGGACACAACAGATCACAATCCGAGGAATTTTCACGAGCTTAGTTATTGGAGTGCTTTACAGTGTGATAGTAATGAAGCTCAACCTCACCACCGGGCTAGTCCCTAATCTGAATGTCTCAGCTGCTCTTCTTGCCTTCGTGTTCATCCGGACATGGACCAAGCTGCTTCAAAGGACCAGAATTGTCTCAACTCCCTTCACTCGACAAGAAAATACAGTAATTCAGACCTGTGCTGTTGCCTGTTATAGCATTGCTGTTGGAGGTGCTGATTATGAGGCTTCAATCTTGCATATTTTTCGTTGATATATTATTATTTTGACTTGATTAATGGTGCTTATATATATATATATATATATATATATATATATATATATATATATATATGTTGTTTACTCATGTTTTGTTGGATAATTTTTGGGTTTTAGGTGGCTTTGGGTCTTATCTCCTGGGGTTGAACAAGAGGACATATGAGCAGGTTGGGGTTGATACAGAGGGGAATTCGCCAGGGAGCTACAGGGAACCTGGGCTCGGTTGGATGACTGGCTTCCTCTTTGTTGTTAGCTTTGTAGGACTGCTGGCCTTGGTCCCTCTGAGAAAGGTATGTTCTTATATCTGCTATATTCTTACTTGATTGTACACTTGAGAGCATTTATCTTACTGGTTTGGGGTTGATGTTCGGTGAATTCATTGAGCTATATAGTATTTGGACACATAATTAGTCGAATACCGAATATCACAGTAATCTTCACTGTCCGTTAAGCTTGTTGTTAATTGAACATAAAAGGGTCCTTGTCTCAATCCTGCAATTTTGTGTTGTCCTGCAGATCATGATAATTGATTACAAATTACCTTATCCGAGCGGAACTGCTACTGCAGTTCTCATCAATGGTTTCCATACTCCTAAGGGAGACAAAATGGCCAAGTATGCATCCATTATCACAAATTCTTGTTTTATCGAGTTCAAGTTACAATAGAGCTCAAGTGTGGAACAACTCAAAACAAGTTTTGATCCTTTTTGCAGGAAGCAGGTTCATGGGTTCATGAAATTCTTCTCGATCAGTTTTATATGGGCTTTCTTTCAGTGGTTCTATTCTGGTGGAAAACAATGTGGATTCACTAACTTCCCTACATTTGGGTTGAGTGCCTGGAAACATTCGTGCGCAATTGACTCTGTTCTTTGCATGCTTCTGTTTTACTACTCATGATTGGTAATCTTTCAATCATTACTGACTTGAGCAAAATCAATTTTGCAGATTTTACTTCGATTTCAGCATGACTTACATTGGAGCAGGGATGATCTGTTCCCATCTTGTGAACTTGTCTTTGCTTCTTGGAGCTGTGCTCTCATGGGGCATGATGTGGCCACTGATAAGCGAACGCAAAGGAGATTGGTTTCCCAAATCTTTACCAGAAAGCAGTATGAAGAGTCTAAATGGGTACAAGGTTGGTGAATAAGGAATCTATTTGTCCAATTATGTAGCCAGAAACTCCATTGGATGGCTGATCAACATTCATTTTGATCTGGAATACCTATCTAGCAAAAGAACTCTGTATCAATAGCTTGTGTTTTGCAGGTTTTCATTTCTATTGCTCTCATTCTAGGAGATGGGCTCTACAATTTTCTCAAGACAGTTTATTTCACCAGTAGAAACATACATTCTTCGTTGAACAAGAAGAACCCCAAAACATGTAATTTTGGCAACTTTTCCGTCTACTCGCACCTATCTCTGGCTTAGTGATGGAGCAAAGCCTGTTCCTTCCTGTCTTACTAGTAAACTAACACTGACTTAATTTTGCCTTGCTGCAGTTCCAGAAGAGAAGAATCAGCCCCTTGATGAACTTCAACGAAATGAATTCTTCCTAAGAGAGAGCATTCCCATATGGGTAGCGTGTATGGGGTACATCGTCTTCTCCATCATCTCCATCATTGCCATCCCCCTCATGTTTCCTGAGCTGAAGTGGTATTATGTCCTCGTTGCCTACATCATTGCACCATCTCTTAGCTTCTGCAATGCTTATGGTGCTGGTCTGACAGACATGAACATGGCCTATAACTATGGGAAGGTGGCCCTCTTTGTTCTTGCAGCTTTGGCTGGGAAAGATAATGGCGTAGTTGCAGGGCTTATTGGATGTGGGGTGATTAAATCCATCGTTTCCATCTCCTCTGATTTGATGCATGATTTTAAGACTGGCCATCTAACCCTCACTTCCCCTCGATCGATGCTTCTTAGCCAAGCCATTGGAACGGCCATAGGCTGCGTCGTAGCTCCTCTGACATTCTTCCTCTTCTATAGGGCTTTTGATGTTGGGAACCCCGATGGAGAATACAAAGCTCCTTATGCTATCATATACAGAAACATGGCGATTCTCGGCGTTGAAGGCTTCTCAGCCCTGCCCCAACATTGCTTGCAGCTTTGTTATGGGTTTTTCGCCTTTGCATTACTGGCCAACTTGCTGAGAGACATTTCACCAAAAGAGATGGGAAAATGGGTACCACTTCCAATGGCTATGGCAGTGCCTTTCCTAGTTGGTGCATATTTTGCAATTGATATGTGTGTGGGGAGTCTGATTGTATTTGTGTGGCACAAACTAAACAGCAAGAAGGCCAGTTTGATGGTTCCAGCTGTCGCATCAGGTTTGATATGTGGAGATGGCATGTGGATTCTCCCTTCATCAATCCTTGCTTTGGCCAAGATTAATCCTCCAATCTGCATGAGTTTCTTGCCTACTCTGAAGTCCTGAGAAACAAGAGGGTTCGTCGGGGAAGAGAGGGTGAAAGAGCAAACGAATGAAAACAATAATTAGATGCGCGTTTAACTTGTAGTTTTGGGCAGGTGTAGGGATGATAGAGAGGCACCTAATGCCATGTGAAAGATAATAATCCAGTTTTCTTATATGAATGTACTGAAACTAGTCTAGGACTGACTTGTGGGAGCCAATGATGGGGAAAGATTGGTCCAAAGATGTATGCAAACAACTATATGTTGTGGTGGAGAAATTATATTTTATATAATCAAAAGTCAACATATTTAACTCTTTCCTGGGTAATACACCGCACTATTTTCCTGTTTGGAACACCAGATATCTTTTGAAATTTTGGATGGTCGAATGAAATCAACTGTTTGAACCACCATAAACCAAAGACCTACCGCCTCCAAGAGTGCATAGGACTTTATCAGTGGAAAGACTTCATTAGACGTGATCATGATGAACCATTCCACTCAAGGTTGTGTTAAACGCCCCATTCTCCTGCGCAGCTTCTACTTTTCTAGGTGCTGAGTAATAAACTATTTTTTGAGCCTGTGACAAATTTGTTTCACATTCTTTTTGGACCTCCAGTTCTTTATAAAGAAATCGATTTCAACCAAAAAACTTCCCTGTACCAAGAAAAGGGAGGGCAAAAAGGCACAGAACACTTGATACCTTGTGGAATTATCTCAGCCAGATCTCGTTATAGGCAAGACTTCCTGTAGCTGGTACAATTTTTTTCTTTCCTTTATTTTTTTCTTTTCTTTATTTTTTTGTTTTTAACATTTGTGGAGGGAAAAATCCGCACTTATCAAAATAAAGAGATTTGTTTGGGATGATTACTCGGGATCGTCTTTGACCTGCAAAACGAACAAACTGCCATAGACCGGTGGGGTACCGGCCGGAGGCACTCCGATGCTTAAGTCAGTAATGACACGAGAGAGTATATTCAATTTGCTAGAGAAAGTGTGTGTACCTTAGACTTAAGTTTTACCGGCATTTATGGAGAGTCTGTCCCCGATTATTTAGGACTACCGTCCTCGTTGGAATATGGTGGCACACCTAAATTCCAATCATTCATTCCTTAATTCATGTTTGACCCTTATAGGGTTTCCTTTCTCATTAGTTGATTTAGGTCACATGTAAATTATGTGTTTCTATGATTTAGACAATTTCCTTATTGGTCGCCTAGCACCATCTCTGACTTTTCGGGTATTTGCTTAGTCGGATCTTATCCTCTGCTCGGTCGGAGTAAGTTTAGGTCAGCCGAGATAGCCTAACTATTTGCTCGGTTAGACCAATATTAGCTTGACCGAGATAGCCTAACTATCTGCTCGGTCGGACCAACTTTAGCTCGGCCCAAATAGCCTAGCTACTTGCTCGGTCATAGTAGAGTCATTCCAAATAACTTTTTTCAGCACGTGCAACCTGCCACGTGTCCAAGTCTAATAGTCAGATGATGATCAAAATTTATCGACCCCTTCACTTGCCCCCAGAGATTATTTTTTCATGTGGCACACTGAGAGATATTCTCTGTTTACAATTCTTTCTCTCATTAATTGTCTTGTATTGTTCCTTATGAAAAGGCCTTTTTTGTGCCCCTTTACCCTAACAAAGAGGTCTTACCCCAATGAAGGGCTCGGGAGTTCAACACTTAAGAAAAATGTCAATCAAGGCCCCTTTCCCCTAGCCAAGAGGACCTGCCTCGTTGAAGGGTTCAGGCATCAGTTCTTGGTCACTTATTGTGACCCTTGCACCGATTCGCCGATCTAATTGGTCTTCAAACTTTACCCATTTGGCTTACACCATCGTGCCTAGCCATGGGCCTAAGTTTGATCGGATGGCTGCACCTGAGCTAGGTCCTTGCCTCTGTCATGATTTTTTCCTCCCTACCTTAGCAGTAGGTTGGCATATGCCCGAGCCTTCTCGGGTCTTTGATGTGGCAGGTACTCCACAAAAGGATTAGCTCTGAAACTCAAATCTTATTCATTTGCAGGAGGTACTCTGCTATTAGGCATCTTTCACGTGGTAGGTACTCCACAAAAAAGATTAGCTCTAAAGCTCAATCTTATTCGTTCACGGAAGTTACTCCGCTATTAGACATCTTTCACGTGGTAGGTACTCCACAAAAAGATTAGTTCTGAAGCCTAATCTAATTTACTTGTGGGAGGTACTCCGCTAAAGGCATAGTTTGAAAGCTCAATCATGTTTACATATGGGAGGTACTCCCCTGAAGTGATATAGCATCAGTCATCCTAGTTCAAGAGCTTAGGCATATCATTTATAAAAGGATGTCGATTCTTATTTCGGCTTGTATTATTTTGTTTGGTTTGGATCATGCCACCCAAGCCTTGCCGCCATATCAATGTCTACTTCTAGGAGTGTCCATTTTTTCTTCTTTAAGAGGTTGACCTTCTCAAGTTCCTTTTTCATTTGCTTGGCCTTTTTGGTCTAACTAGACTATCTCTGTCCGTGGTTCTTAATTGCACTTGTAGTTTCTATCAATTAACGTATTGACTTGAGGGAAGGTGAGCTCAGTACGTCCCACATTTTCCTTGACCTTGCCTTACTATATTGCGGAGACACATGCAAGTATGACTTTTCAATGCCTAGCTGTGATTCGTGTTGATGAAGTACCATGTGATGATGCACAAATTGGCTTTGCACACCACCTGTCAAATATGAATAATAAATGCAATAATTAAAGTAGAGAGAGAAGACGAGAATTATAGTAGTTCGGTCAATGTGACCTACGTCCACTTCTAAATGGCTAGGATCGTCGGGTACTTTATTAGCTTAAGAGTGTAGGGAGAGCAGAGATTTACAAGTTTAGAGATGGAGAGAAGATATGTGCTCAGTTAAGTGTGATGCCCCCAAGTGTTGGTGAGACTTACAATTTATAGTCGCCCTCCTAACAGATTTGGGTGAGATATTAGTAACTAGTTGGCTAGTCTGTTGGATCTGGCATCCTCCTCTCAACGGGACTCGGTCAAATAATGATATGGGGTATTGACTATTTTCAAGGCGGCGTTGATGAACTCTTAGATGACCCTGCATGCTCCTCTACTGATGTAACTCTTAGAATCTGATGAGCTTGACCGAATGTAGACTTCTTTGTGGTTGGCTAGCTGGACCTCTTAGAGTTGGGCCCTTGGGCTTGTAACATAAGTTGGGCCCTTGGACTTGGCCCATCACCATGGATTTTGTTACTCTTTTGGAACTTTTCCTTTCGTCATGAAATTTTCAATCTACCTCCCAAGGCTCATTTTGGATCTACATGTGCTCTGTATAGTATTCCACCACATGGTTAGAACTTTGGTAAGAGCAGGGATAATTTGTGAAGTTTTGTTTCGCTCGGTCCATACTCAGCCCTTTAAGGTTTGTTTGTTTAGCGGGAGAATGATAAAAAATGCAAGAAAGATAAATTTTTTAAAATTTTCATGTGTTTGGTTAGCATGAAAAGGAAAATGATGAAAAAAATAATTTTCATTCATGCTTGAATTTTCTCATAAATAACCAACTTTTTTTTCTTGTAAAAAACACAAGGAAATACAAGAAATTTGTGATCCATAACTAACTTCTTATTTTACCCTTATTTTTCTTAATCATTGGTTATTAATTTAAAAAAAATTTGGTATGAATTTGATTAATCATATAATTTGGCCCAAAGACCTTTGTATTGGTGATTGTCTTAAAATTAAGTTTCGAGCCATTTTTTAAAAATTTTTTAACTTTCAATTATAATTGATGGGCCAAGCCCAATGACCCAACTCATGTTACAAGCCTAAGGGCCCAACTCCAAGAGGTCCAGCTAGCCCAACCCAAAGAAGTCTACACCTGGTCAAGCTCATCAGATTCTAGGAGCTACATCAATAGAGGAACATGCAGGGTCATCTAAGAGCTCATCCACGCCGCCTTGGAAATAGTCAATACCCCATGTCATCCTTTGACCGAGTCTTATGGAAAGCACCTCAATCGCCTCGCCCGTTGAGGGGAGGACGCCAGATCCAACAGACTAGCCAACTAGTAACTAATATCTTGCCCAAATCTGTTAGGAGGGCGACTATAAATTGTAAGCCTCACCAACACTTGGGGGGCATCACACTTAACTAAGCACATATCTCCTCTCCCTCTCTAAGCTTGTAAATCTCTGCTCTCCCTACACTCTTGAGCTAATAAAGTACCCGGCGATCCTAGCCATTTAGAAGTGGACGTAGGTCACATTGACCGAACCACTATAATTTTCGTCTTCTCTCTCTACTTTAATTATTGCATTTATTATTCATACTTGACAGGTGGTGTGCAAAGTCAATTTGTGTATCATCAATAATTACATTTTTTTTCTTTTTTAGACCGATTTAATATAATTAAGGGTAATTTAAACAATTATAAAAAATTTCTTATAACTTTT
Organism: Ilex aquifolium; assembly: GCA_951799425.1. Lineage (NCBI taxonomy): Eukaryota > Viridiplantae > Streptophyta > Magnoliopsida > Aquifoliales > Aquifoliaceae > Ilex > Ilex aquifolium. The sequence goes on along the minus strand of OX637391.1, from coordinate 61,539,934 downwards.
CTTTCTTTCAAACAATAGAGTGAAATTTTTTAAAATTTTCCGGTAAAATTTTCATTCTAACCAAATACATGTATGAAAATATATTTTCTATCATTTTCTTTTCTTGCATTTCATTTTCTATCATTTTCACTTTCCATCATTTTTTTTCTAACCAAACGGACCCTTATCGTGTGCATGTAGCCTTGCCACCTCATAGTGGGCATTCTTGATGATACGATGACATTATTCTTTGTTATGTTGTTGATGGTGTTCCACTTTGCACTGATTTATTTTGCTCCATATCAGGTCCTCGCCCTTTTTGTAGTTGAGGAGGCAAGCTCGAATGAATCACACATTCATCTTAATTTGTCATGCTAAAACTCAATAACTTTGGTTGATATCAGTGCTCTTCATAGAATATATAGGAAAGTGCCGAAGCGTTGTAAGCTATTTGCTAGAAAATATCGTCCACTTCTTTTATGAGAATTAAAGGTCATTCATGACCACCCATTTTACCCTAATAAAAAGGGAGGAACTGCATTGGATGTTCTGCGCTTTACGCTTTGTAGAAATAGACGTTCGTTGGCGTGAATGTTATGATACAACAATAGAGCGAGTGGAATTGATCCCTGCCCTCAAATGCTTCTTACCTTTTTGAAATCCTTGAGTGATGTCAACAAGCCTCTGCGATGTTGCCGACCTCCATGAAAATCTGGAACTAGTTGATCACTAAAGTGATTGATAGTCCATCTCAAATGAGTAGGCAAGATTTTTGAAGGCGTGATTACTCAGAGATATTTTCACCATTGACATTATATCAAAATGTCAATTACATGCTGATCTTCGATCCGGGTGAGATTCAATCACTCCTTTAAGAGTGCCCACGCTCTTACTACTTTCTCGATCGACAAGGCCTGTTCTCCAAAATTTTCAGGTAATGGCGATCATTTTTTTTTTCAAAATGATCTCACCTATAGAGTACAATTGATGCATAACTGATGCTCGACGACATGCTTGAATAATTCTCTTGCAAAGAGAGTAAACTCTTGCGATGGACTCTTTTCCTTGTGATCCCCTGCGATAGACCGACCACCTATTCGTTGGGCCGACCACTTATTGGTGAGAGCTCGATGAAATTCTTTGCCACGGTGTCATTGAAAACTTGATCTTCCGAGCAATGATCTCCATGGCTTTTCCTTAGCACTAGCGTCCATATTAACTTCTACTCGGGTTGGTGAGTCCTCTGATTTTTTGGGTGGTCAGCCTCACAATTTCTTGATGTGGTTTTGATTCTTGAACTCGGTCTTTAAGCTTGGTCGAGCAGTCATATTTCGTTCGGTGGTGAATACGAACCGCACTCGGCGATTACGTAGCTGATTGTTCTAGTTCAGGAGAGCATTGAAATGGGTTCCAAGAATTCATTGATCTAAAGAGTCATAATTCTTGTGACTTTGATCGAATGTAAATTTTATTTGATCAAAGAGACCAATTAAACCCTTATTCCAAGATCTAGAACAATCATGATTTTCACATACTCATAATAATCGTAATGTAGAATTAAGAACATCATAATCAACATACCTGGAGCCATTATTGCAAACATTTAATTACTTGAACAAGAATTGAACCATTCTTTGGTGTAGCCTAGAAATCGGTTTCTCTCTCCTAACTTTTGTTCTTACGATACATAATTCGATGGAGTATGTGTATATTTATAGGTAGAGAGATGACCGATTTCCTAGTTCAACATAAACTCTACTTCCCATCAAAGTAGGATATCAGGAAACCACTTCTTCTCATTAACCAATCAGAAATCATTAGTTATACCAGTTAGATTAGGATTGGTAACCTTATTATTATCTAACCCAAATTAATTATCTGATAATAATTAGTAAAATCACATGTGCCAAATCAAGTGGGCCACATTAATTCTTACATTCTCCCACTTGGCCCACATGATTATCTTACAATTGGGTCTAGCGAGGTTTACATAAGCGCGCAATAAATCCAATCCATCACTACCTCAATGTGGTCATCATAATATCACAATTAAACAACCCACTAATGCGAGTCATGGCGGTTGTACATCATTAACGCGACATAGTCCATTCCATGTACCACAACACTAGCAACCTGTCTAACGTGATCTATAAATTGAGAAGTGTATATAATAAGGTCCAACAATAATGTCTTGTGCCAAAGGCTAATCTTGTTATTATTCAATCAATCTCATACATGTACGTACATTCTAAAAAACAAGAAATATCGTAAACAACTCGAATAAGAACTGAAAATGTCAAATAAATAATCATTATACAAAATCCACAACATTAAGTGAATAACCATCATGAACTACAATCAAGACTCATTATGTTAACATCTTTAAATGTCTTTAGTAGCACTTTCTTTAATGGATTTGCAATTATGAACTTCATGCTATTATACTCTATAGACACTAAGCAAAAAGCACATATGTGAAATTATCACGATAAGTTCCCAGCGGCTAGGCCATAAAGTCGACAATTCCAAGTCCTGAGATTAGAATTTCGCATCCATAATCCATAAATTGTAGCCTCAAAGCAAGCCACAATTTAACTTTCATAATTTTCAATCACCACTAGATGATTAGACTTATTAAATGTGATCAGCATGTAATCATTCATACCTTGTAAATATCTTGTAAGCTCGTAATGATCCATTTCAGGATCGGTTCGATATTTACATAATATACCAACTGCAAGAATAGTATCTGACTTTATACACGTAAATACATACATAAAACATCATGCAACAGAACATAAGGAATCTATTATATTCTTTGGACATTCTTACTGCTAAACTTATTCCTTTTACTTAAATTGGAGTAACATTAGCTAAATAGTTTTTCACATTAAATCTCTATAGAATTCTTCTTATATATGTTTTATGAGACAACCCAAACAATCAATGTGATCGATCCTGGGACATTTAAATTACAATCTATGTTGTCTCACCATATCTTTCATTTACTATTTATAGAGAGACACTTAGTTTCATGTAATAATCTAAGATTACTACTGACAAACAACACAACATCAACATATAGAGTTAAAAACCTTACTCCCACTAACTTTAAGATATATACACCAATAATGGTGCTTTCCTTAATACTTAAAGAAGTAATGATATCATCGAACTTAAAAAACCATGGTGGAAAACTTCTTTATATCTATATATTGACCTATTAAGCTTGAAACTCAAGAATTATTTCTCTTATTGAGAACCCTTTAGGTTAATCTTTATAGACTTATCCACCTAAACTTTATTAAGAATAGTTTTCATATTCATATGGATATAACTCTAAATCATAATGAGCTACCAATGTCATAATGATTATTAGTGAGCCCTTCTTAAATACATGATAAAAGACTTCTATGTAATCAATACCTCATTTATGAGTGAAACCGTTGGCCATAAGTTTGACTTTATATCTACCAAGATTTCAAATTTCATTCTGGTCCGTTGGTTTCAATTAATCATTCATGACATCAATCCAATTAGCAAAGTCATTACTTCCTATGGCTTGTGAAAACGAAATTAAATATTTATCTATCCCTAAATCAAAATCAGATTCTTGTAGATATATCATGTAATCATTCGGAATAGCTTATCTTATTTCTAGTAGAGATTATCTTAATGTTAATCATGTAATTTATTGGTGACAATCTCAATATGAAGTGATTAATCATTAATTTGTTCAACATTGTCAAATCATTCAACAATTGTGGGAACAACAACATCATTACAAGTTATGCATATAACCACTTTCTATGTGATTTATCACTCCCACTTATTTCACCATTCTTAATAAATCTGACATTATCAATACATATAATTCTCATACTATGGGTAGGATAGTAAAATGTATACCCTTTGGATTTTTTCTGGTAAACGATAAAGTTACTATTAATCGTTCTAAAATCCAATTTCTTTTCAGATGTCTCAAACTCCAAGAGCATTCATCCATAAAATAAGAGTAATGAGAAATCACATCATATACTCCTAATCATTTTCACTATGTTGTTGTTAGGCCTATTAACTATACCATTATGCTACCACGTACTAGACATAGTGCGTTAAGTAGATATACCATACTTTTCAAGGAGTTTAATAAATAGATAAAGTCATTATCTTTAACCATCATACCTTCCCTAATATTTACCACCTATATGATCTGATGACTTTCACTTTTCTATATACCTTATCTTAATAGCATTCTGTACTTGAAATTTTTATGTACTATATTGAGATAACGATAATGTAAAAAATCATCCATAAACGTGATAACAAATTCTTTATGTGTCTGTATATATAATTTTAAAGAGTTTTACCCTTCTAGAACTCTTCTTGATGTGTTTGATTCATTTTTCCTTAATAGAATCTATATACACCAAATCAATAAAATTCTAGATTGAAAACAATATCATATTAGATTAGTTTGTTCAACCTTTCTCTAATTATGTGACTTAGTCATTTATGTCACAACATAAAAAAAAATTCATTTATCGGACTACAGTAGGTTCTAAACATTATGATGCAGGGTTAGAAGAGACTTAGAAAATAGGTCATCAGACTTTAATTTATACAAACCATTATGAAGAATACCAAAATGCTAAAAAGATATTCTTAAACAAACTAACACTTTATTATCATATTTGAAAAAATTAATAATCATCATGAAGTTTAGATAAGAAAATCAAACTTCAAAATACTAGGAACATAAATTATTATATAAATTATGATTGATATCTAGAAACAAACATAAAATCCCAACCATCTTAAATTGGGCTTTGACATGATTAACCATAGATATCAATTTATGATTTAACATTTTGAGTTCTGAAAAATCCCTAATATCGAATTTGAAACATTTGTTGTAGCCAATTCAAGTCAATTCATAATGTGCTACTAGAATATTCTTCTTTAAGGTTTGATTCGAAACATATAAAAACTTTAATGCTTATCTTTCCTTTCGAATCATGCCCTTCGTTTATATCAATCATTTAAAAAATGTCTCAACTTTTACATAAATGACACATATTATTTATTTCTCTTATGAGCCTAAGTAGCTAAGTAGGCTCTTGGTCTTAGAATAGTGTCCTAAATTCTTAAGTCTTGTTTCTTCTTGAACAAACATAATAGACATACATTAACATGCTACATATCATCAATATAGGTTCATATCAAGGGACGAAGAGTTCAAATTAAATTACATAAAAGAACTCGTTTATCCTTAAAATATCAACTTAGTAGCTAAAATTATGAGGATATATTTATGCATCTCACACGTACAAATTTTATAATGGTAAGTTCAGCCATCATTGTCCAATAAGAGACTCATTAATAGTTCAATAACATTCTTGCATAGCTATTCAACATTCATAAGCATTATCAATTTGAAGAACAATTAACTTAATGTTATACATCATAATCATTCGCATAAACATAATGCATAGTCGGTTCGATCTTTTATAGGTTTTATGCAAAGTCATTTCATTAGAACTACTTGATTTAGTAATAACAGTTACGTGTCAAACAAGTAGTCAAAATACATAAATGAAACTGAATTTGTTCACACCAATTTGAAAATACTCATTCCATTAAGTATCGAACTAGACAAAATATGCGAATGTAACAATATATGAACTAACAATAAAAGAAGGTAAATGCTCACTACATTAATGTTTTGAGACATCTATAAGTTTAACCATGAGTTAGAATACAATATATATTCTAATAAGCAATAAATAGTACTACCGTGATCCTCCTTTGAGTGGTAATCACGATATACTAAAACTTTAAGTATTATGGTGATTTTCTATCACCTAATAAGACTAATTGATAATATATTCATAATTAGGTAGGTCCGTCACCTTTGGGCATCCGTTCCACACCCATTATGAATATACATCAATCATCATATTCCAGTTAATTAATTACTTGAAAGGTGGTGCACCTTTGGGCCGATTCCTAATGTCCAAGTGATGAAGAAACTGAGATTTGTAAGTCATTATTTTAATACACCGATAATGGTTATTAAATATCAATTATATGATTTAATACTTATTAGTCATTCTAGTTGGGCCACTTTGGCAGCTACCGAACTATATCATAATATAAACATTAAATCAAAATAATGACGTTGCACAAACGATTATTTTAATATCACAAGATAATAGATATTAAAATTAATTATGCGATTTAATATCTATAAATCATTTTAGTTGGGTCATTTTGGTGACTACCAAACTATATCGCAATATAGATTTCAAATCGAAATAATGACATTGTATAAACTATTATTTTAATATCTCCGTAATGGATATTAAATATCAATTTTGTGATTTGATATCTATGAGTCATTCTAGTTGGGTCACTTTGGTGACTACCAAACTATATCATAATATAGATACCAAATCTTAATAATAATTTTGCATAAATAATTAGGCCAATAATAATTCATGATCAATCATTAATTATTTTGACACACAAGATCATTCACGCGGTCAAGATAAATGCATAATACACAAGTATAACTCTTATAAATTATTTGAGCTATCAAATCAAAATAATAAAATTGCACAAAATATTAAATTGACAATTCAACCACTCTGATACATAATATTATTCATGATGTCAAGGTAAGGCCATAGAGAAATAAACAAAATCCTGCTCATTGTAGGTGCTATATTAAATAAAGCATAATATTATGATAATACATTATGGTTGATCCTTTCATGTTGAATAACCATCATATGCTACGTCTTAAGTTAATCGATTATAGCCTGTCTCATGACATATACTGCGACAGTGCTCAATAGTCATAATTAATTACAAAATTAAATATGACTCATAAGCATAGATATGACTCTTTAATAAAACAATTGTGCTGTCAAACAAAGAGTAGTCCCCATTAATAAACATTCAAGGTTTAGGCATCTCTCTATTATGGTTTTCCAACTTGATGTTAAAGAAATAAACCAAAAGGAGGAAACAGTTTAAAAAAAAACTTGACTCTCATTTGACCGAAACTTCCTCATTGTTTGTATGATATTTGCTCAAGAAAAATAAATAGGATACATGAGACTTAAGAATGTGGGACTTCTTTTATGTGTATTCCATTTCCATGGATGTCTTTGACCCACCAAAAACATAAAAGGCAAAACAAAAATTATGGCAGACTAAAATTTTGGTTGATCTTGCAGTGGGTAGACGGTGACCAAGACGTACTACGTAATGTTGTTCAACACCATCATAAATTTGACAATCAAAGGAATTGTTGTATAGAAGCCAGTGATTCAATCTTAAATTTACTTAGATGAAAAATCATAAAGGTTCTAAATTCAGGCTCTGATACCACATGTAAATTTTATTTGATCAAAGAGACCAATTAAACCCTAATTCCAAGATCTAGAACAATCATGATTTTCACAAACTCATAACAATCATAATGTAGAATTAAGAACATCATAATCAACATACCTGGAGCCATTATTGCAAACCTTGAATTAGTTGAACAAGAATTGAATCATCCTTTGGTGTAGCCTAGAAATCGATTTCTCTCTCCTAACTTTTGTTTTTAGGATACACAACTCGATGGGGAATGTATATATTTATAGGTAGAGAGAGGACCGGTTCCCTAGTTCAACATAAACTCTACTTCTCATCAAAGTAGGATATCAGAAAACCACTTCTTCTCATTGACCAATCAGAAATCATTAGTTATACTAGTTAGATTAGGATTGGTAACCTTATCATTATCTAACCCAAATTAATTATCTTATAATAATCAGTAAAATCACATGTGCCAAATCAAATGGGCCACATTAATTCTTACATCGAATGCCCAAACAAAGCTCCCATTTTTTTTTTTGTGCAGAATAGAAAGCTAGGGCATGATTGTTTGCGTTGTCTGCACATGGTTTTGTGAAAGAGAGGGAGCTTGGATATTATTTCTGTTTTAACAGATGGTGTCTTGTCGTCGAAGGCCGATAAAACCGCAACCGAGTGTAAAGTCCTAATGAACTCTGATCCAAAACTTTCAATTATCTTCAATGGTGGTACACCACTTCCTTGTGTTTTTTTGATGATGCCCGACAACTTCTGGGTTTTGCTAATTATTGGAACAGAGTTTCATATTTGATTTATTCGTTCCATATAGCAAACCGTACAAGGGACTTGCTCGCCAATTGTGTTTTGTCAATGTTACGTGTTGATACATTCACGTGTGCATATCAATGAATAGTGGTGCGGAACATCAGAATAGTTTCGTCAAACTCAAGAATAAGATATTCACTCTGCTTGGATTTATCCTGGGTGAGATGGACTGAACTAGAAGTGTGGCAGTGTTGATCGAATCTTGTTGATAAATGCAATTTTCTTGGAGCAGCAGAAACATTAAATGGAGTCACCGAGGCTACCTGATCATATATTGTTTCTGGAGGGAGCCCATTACCTATGAACCAAGATGATAAAGGATAAGGTTGATACTGACGGCTACCATTGTGTGATCAAGAACGTGCAGTGGCTACACTCTATTCCTTGAGGATGCTAACAAGGGCTCGTTTCAATCAGGATGTTTGCAAATAACTTGTTCGGTATGTGTTTATACTTTCCTCTTTTAATGGCTCCAACTCCTTGTTGCTAATCTCTTCCTTGGCTGGCGCAATTGCGGAAACAACTCAGGTTGCCCAAAATCCGCTAAGGTTTTTACTTGTTTTGCTTTGTCCAAGATAGTCTTCGATATGTACGAATGAGCTACGCTTTGGGTCATTCTGCAATGCAAAGAAAAGTCCTTTCAATAGCAAATTTCCATATAATGCAGAGATTACTAGTGATGATCTTTTGTCATTAGAAGACATTGCCCCATGATAAAGTATAAAGCATCCCATCTAGGACTAAAGGAGCCATGAGCACAGGTTGTAGCTGGCTCATTCTTACGATTGTATGGTGGGGCCCTCTTTCTTGCTGCCATCTTTTCTTCTTTGCTAAACATCTATGATCCACATTTTACGTAATGGTCGGCATAGGCTTTGTCCTGAGAAGACTCAAATAGATAATCAAACCGAAGATTTCTGAGGATTCATCACGATGTAATGGTCATGTGAGCCAAGAGATTCCTTTTGACTATTGGAGCCACAAGAGCTCCAAAGATTTGTAGTGTGAGCAGTCCACTTGGGGATAAAGTCTCCTTGAAGCTTGGTCTTAAGCCAATGTTCATCGTGCATAGTGGCACACTACACCAACGATGAATACTGCTCATTACCAATAGGATCATGTGTAGCTGAGTTCTTGGGAGTCGTCAATTTTCATAGAGAATTAATATGTACTTGTATATGTCTTGCTTTCTAAGAATCGAGTGGTACACTCTGATTTACCTTAGGTTTAAATTTAATTCTCATTGGTTGACCTTGTAGGTCAAATATCAAGCAATTAACCCTTGAATAGTTTCCAATCATCTTAATAATTGAATTTGGACAGAAATATCAAGCATCGTAGAAATAACTTCTTTTCTTTGATATTGAACCCGAGTCAATATCAATAGCTTTTCATTTCACAATAAAATGTCAGAAACAAGTGTATGTCAAGAGAGTGAAGAAACTCTGGACTTCTATGATCTATCTACATAAACTCAGTAATACAAACCCTTAAGTATATGGCAGAGAAAATAATTCCAGACCAACCATACAGTCACAATAATAACACATGATTTGTTTCATTTCTTTTAATTCACTCCAAGTGCCCCATTGCTATTGTTTCATGTTTCATCTAATATAAAATTGGTGGTGACATGTATGTGAAGGTTGATGTGAGTATCTTTGTAATAATTCTTTGTATTCGCTCTACGGCGTATGAAATAATTCTACTTTGTTTCATAAAGTTCAAAGATGATCAAACAATTAACCCAACAAAATATGGGAGATAAGGCAATATGTCTTATGATTAAATGACCGCTACTAATGGGCATAAGGGCACTTTAATAACAGACCTAGGTTGCGACTGGTCCCACCATTTCCAATATGTCTCTAGTAGAGTCACTTATGACTAAACAATTCTATGCTTGTATTCAATGTCACGTTGAAGGTGTAATATCATATTCAAAGAAATCGATAATATGTGTTAACATATATATATATATATATATATATATATATATATATTTAATTCGAGAGATAATTAGTCAATTTTTTCCTATGGGTCCACATACCAAACAAGAACACAATAGATTAACTAAATAATAGTCGGACCGATTGGGTGCATAGTGATAATTTATACAACCATGTTTTTCCTAGTGAGAAAATTCCAAGATGGATAATCATTGTTAGGAATCATCCTTCTTTAAGTCCATGTCCAGTGTACACTACTCTAAGAACGTAACCCAATATATAATAAGTAACAAAAATTATTTAAAAGAAGGAACGAAGTTGCCTGATTGATGATTCCTCCAAGTGAGAAAAAATGTGTGAGAATATGCCAATGAAATCATGTGCAGTTGGATTCTTAGAGAGTTTATCTCTATTCATGTAGGTCTTGCCTACCGCGAATTAAATGGTACACTTTAATTCGTCTCAGATTCATATCGTTTAATTCTCACTGGTTGATCTCTCTATGGTCGAATTTCTCATCACTTGGTGTTGACCGCATGGGACCCAAATAAAGGGTCTTTGGTTTCCTCTTCAATTGAGGTGTATGACTAATATTACTCCTTGCTCCACGAGCCTATTTATTAGGCCAATAGCCACCTTGCATGGTGGCACACTATTGCTGGGGACGAATAGTTTTTTTTTTTTTTTTAAATTCATACTCACACAAAATGATGAAAGCCTTGTGTTGTTCACATAAATAGTTCTGTACACTATTCTTGTGCACTTTATTGTTGCACTTACAGACCCATCAACAAATGCTCGTTACAGTATCAAATTAAGTAAGATCGCCCAAGTACTCATGTCTTTGTAATTCAAGGAAACTTGATCATCGTTTCTCACAGGCGGCGTCAATTGTGGAGGAAAAAATCCGCACCTATCAAAATAAAGAGATTTGTTCGGGATGATTATTTGGGATTGTCTTTGACCTGCAAAACGAACAAACTGCCATAAACCGGTGGGGTACCAGCCGGAGGTACTCCGATGCTTAAGTCAGTAATGACACGAGAGAGTGTATTTAATTTGCTAGAGAAAGTGTGCGTACCTTAGATTTAAGTTTTACCAGCATTTATAGGGAGCCTATCCCCGATTATTTAGGACTACCTTCCTCGTTGAAATATGGTGACACACCTAAATTTCGATCATTCATTCCTTAATTCATGTTTGACCCTTATAGGGTTTTCTTTCTCATTAGTTGATTTAGGTCACATGTAAATTATGTGTTCCTATGATTTAGGCAATTTCCTCATTGGTCGCCTAGCACCATCTCTGACTTTTCAAGTATTTGCTTAGTCGGATTTTATCCTCTGCTTGGCCGGACTAAGTTTAGGTCGGTCGTGATAGCCTAGCTATTTGCTCGGTCAGACCAATTTTAGCTCGACCGAGATAGCCTAACTATCTACTCGTTCGGACCAACTTTAGCTCGGCCCGAATAACCTAGCTATTTGCTCGGTCATAGTAGAGTCATTCCAAAAAACTTTTTTCAGCACGTGCAACCTGTCACGTGTCCAAGCCTAATAGTCAGATGATGATCAAAATTTATCGACCCCTTCACTTACCCTCAAAAAATATTTTTTCATGTGAGACACTGAGAGATATTCTCTGTTTACAATCCTTTATCTCATTAATTGCCTTGTATGGGAGGTTGTGTGCACTGTGCATACAAGAGTAGCAAACTAATCCTACCGCATAAAGTATCTCCTAGTTACAGCATTCATGCCTTCCATCATCAACTTCCCAATTTTAAATTAAATTGATATATCTCATTAACTGATCAATTTTCATCTTGGTATCATGGCAAACATGGTTCTGACACCTGCTATGCAGAAAGGAAATGAATAGCCATGAATCCTCAATAATTGTAACGAGTTATAAACTGCTCCACTTGTAGTGTGGTGGAGGAATCCTTAATGGGGTTGTCTTCCACTATGGACAACGTAAGCTTTGAAGACACTTCCGCATTTCTTCGAGCAGAATGTTGGAGGAAGGAGTTTTCCTTTATTTCTCAGAATATCTATAAATTCGATACATTATGCTTGCTTAAATGGTTCTGACTGCCAGATTTATATACTTCTGTGGTTAAATACTAATTACGGTTGGCCAAGTAAAAAGTTGAGAACTCCAAATCTTGATGTTAGTATACATCTTTTTTACAAGTATGCCAGAAAGGCAACATAAACCTTTGGCAAATTGCAAAATACAAACGGTTTAATTTTTTTATACAATCTTGAGGATACAAAAATGAAAGTCAATATTCAAATTATTATCTTCTACAAAAACCAGTTTTTATAATTATATAACTATAAATTTCTTCAAACTTCTAAAATAATGAATTGAAACGGGTGGGACGCTAGTATTATTACCTTGAAAGGGATCATCCTATCATATCATATCCTATCAGAACACCAATTGTACCTTTACCTGGAGCTATCAGCACATAATATTGGTGGCATTTAAGAGTACATTGAGAAAAGCTAAAAGACGTCCCATTCCTTTACAAAATCCCATATAATTTATATCGACTATGTCAAAGATTCTAGAAAACACAGGTAATATATTAGAATTAAATAAGCCCAAGCTTACAATTAAATAAGCCTATCATCTACTAACTAGCCTGAGAAAAAATGTCCTTAATTTAGGGCAGGTTCAAATGGGACACCAACCGTTGTAGTTGATACAAATATTGTGTGCATTAATAAGGATCCTATTCATATGAGAGATTGGGTTTACATTTGTTGTTTGAGGTCTAAATGAAGCAACATATCATGGGCAGAATCGAAAAAACATCATCAAAATGAAATCTTTTCAAGTTAATGAGAACTAGAAAGCTTGATGCTTCTAATTTCTAAAGATTGCAATTCATTCAAATTACTGCATATTGAATGCTACTAGCTACTGGCCACATTTAAGGAAAGCTAAATACACAACTAATTCACATGATCGAAATTGACAAAATCATCGATTGCTAGAAGGGGTTAAACCCTTCGATCACATTCCCAATCCATTATTTACAAGTTTGAGAAAAATCTAATACAGTAGCAGTACCCCATATATGTTATTTAACATTAGAGGAGCATCAATTATATATGGCGTCCAAATTCGATTTCAGTTTCTCAATTACAGCTAAAAGTTCGACAAATTACAGAAGAAAAAGAGGTTTCAATCAATCAATAAAACCTGTCTTCTGAAATACCGCGTTGCGAACACGGCGTAAGTCCCTCCCTTTGAGTGTCCGGCCGACCCCTTCGAACACCGAGAAGGTCACGTGCGACCTCGCCACGATCTCGTGCGGCGGAACCATCTCCTCCTCATCGTCCACCTCGTCGTCTACCTCATCAAAACGGCCCAAGTTCCCAAATCCCCCAATTTTCTTCGGCCATATCGGCACGTTCACCGGAGCTGATTGGTGGAACTTAACCCCACCCGAATTCTCCGACCGCAGAGGCGATATCGTCTTCGCCGCCGAAGCAGCTGAGAGAGATGGGTTTAGATTCGATTTCCGGCGCACCAGAGGGTGATGGTCGTCGGATAACGCGGCGGAGAGACCGGACTTTGAAGGAGAAAAGTGGTGATGGTGGCGGAAATTGGTCGGAGAATTTGATAAAGACGGTGGAGACCGAGAGGGCGAGCGAGTGTCGGAGAAATCCGACGAGGAGGACCAAACGACGTCGCTCTCGTCCAGCTCGAACGGCTTCGAGGTGGGTTCGGAGCCTGGTTGTTTGATGAGACCGAGGAATCGGATGGATGAAGATGAGGGGGTGGTATTGTGGAGAGACGCCATGGTCGTTGACTGAGAGAGTGGTTTCTTCAATGGTGAGGTTGTTGAGTTTGTTATAGTTTATCAAGGAGAAAGTAAAGGGAAGGTACGGAGAAAAAATAGGGAAATAACGGAGAGATATGGGAGGTTCAGGTGGGAGTAGCAACTTGCAAGATGATACTTATTTTATGCCACAGGTTTGCCAAGTGCGTGGGACCGCCAAAAAGGGAGGGGTGGCGGTGGTGGTGGTGGTGGTGGTGTTGTTGTTGTTGTTGATGATGATGGTGGTGGTGGGCGATAGTTGAAATGAAGAATTTAAGATGGGCCACAGGGATCGTAGTGTGATTTCAAGGTGGTTATGAACTGAACCATTTACAATTCGATATAATATATCTTTAATTTTTTTTAAAGATTATCTATCATGCATCGAGTTCCCACCCATTAATAATAATTTTTAAAAAATATATATATATTATAAAAAATTTGAATCTCAAAGATGAATTAACCTTCAAATTAGAAGAGTCACTCAGGTATATACACCACCAGCAGTGGGGAATAGTTTTACAACGGGTGAAAGTCTGAGGGAACAATGTTGTATAGAGATAGAAGGTTCACGGATCATGAACTTTTTTTTTAGAGAATAAGTAATGATTAATGTATAAACATTGATTAATTCTATACCACATGGTGCATGAGACACTAAATATTTCTCCTCGTTTGGTATCTAAAACAACATTCAAAAGTAGAGGAAAATGACATGTTTGATGTGAGAATTTGTTTGTAAGGTGAAATAATGATAATATATTTTACCGGGATTTTAGGCGATTTGACAATGATAAATGGACACGTGGACAATTGCACTTGTTAAGGAATGCGAAACACGCTCGAAAAAGGCACTGAGGAGTTATAATTTGGAGGGCCGAGTTTGCCCCCAAAGTCTAGCATTAAAAAGGATATGACAGCTCATTAATGGGGCCATGAGTGATTACAACAGAGCTACTAATGAGTGTCCAAGTCCTTAAAATATGAGAAGACAGTCATCATTACAAGACATTAATGATCATTACGCCGACTTGAAGTCCTCGGTAAACCCCGAGGGTGCTTTATTCTCGAGTAGTGAACACTCGGGCGTAGATGTCAAGCACCGAACAGAGGTATTTAATGATCAGGGGATGAGCCATAAATGCTCGGCGATTCCCGAGCAAAGATTCACTTATCCGAGGGGACTAGTCATTAGATGATTTGATGGGATGATACTTATGATGTTAGGATATGAATGCAGACCATTAAATTCTGATATGTGACTCAAATGCATTGTCATCATTGCCAGCCCAGGTATAACTACCTCTCAAGAAGCTAGACCAAGGTACGTAATCTGAAAAGAGAAAATACATTGTGCTCATGACTCCAAGGTCGACTGACTTGAGCTTCGGAGGGGATTAGCCAAGTATACACCCGACTCTTTTTTTTCTAATCCATTGTTTCAGGTTCATCATTTAGGATTGTTCTGCGTATTGTTATCTCAATTCATTGTAAGAAATCATCCGTGCACCTTTAGAAAAATATATATATATTTATATAATAAAGTAACTTACAATTCAAATCTCAAAAGATAAACAAAATGATTTTTACTTTTCACGATTCAGATCGCTTTAAATTTTACTTTAAAATTAATTTAACAGTTAATATTAACACCCTAAATTTAATAGGAAAAATTGTAACACCCCGATTTTTCTCTTCTTTTCGGAGAGGTTAATTGATATAAAAACACCAAAATAAAAATAACAGAGCGCTAATTATCTCAATAAAATTTCATTTATCAAAATCATCTCACAATACAAATAAATCTGTCAATATAAATAAATCTCTCAATATGATTAAAACATCAATTACATCGACATCTCTTCGTCTTTAATACTCTGATTATCTCGTTCCGATCTTTTCTCTAAAATCAACCTGAAAATATTAAATAAAGCGGGGAAGTATACAATATGACGAGAAAAAATATGCTCAAGGACATTAAATACCAAATAATCGAGTATCACAAAGTATCTCAATCAACAGATATAAATATCATATTTGCATATCACACGTTATGCAGAATCTTAACACAGATCTGACACCTCACCAATCATCCCACCTCAACCCGATCTCACGGGTCTTTTGGCTAGCGATGCATCGGCTATTGGCTGCCACGATCTCGTCTCAATATCCTCAGAACACGATCAATGAGATCAAGAACACGATCAATGATATCAACATATTCAACGATATTCAATCGAAATTCTAAAATAACGATAACATAAGTTGGAATACAAATCAGAGGATAATCAAAGAAATACTCTTTGCAAAGAGATTTAAGGAGAGCATATTACATACCGCCCCGTACCTCAGAATCATTATTTGAATTCGATAACTCAGCTTTCTGTTTCATTCTTCTTACTTTCGGTTAGCCTTTTGCTTCCCATTTTCCTCTTTTTGTTTACTCTCACTTTTGGTTTGGCATGGAGTCCCCAAGTTCTTCTTTCTTTCATTTTTTTCTTTTTTCTTTTTTCTTCCTCTCTTTTACTCTCCCTCACTCAGGGTTTCAACAAACCAGAACACACACACACTGGTTTGTGTTTTAAACACACTTAATTTACTACATCTTAAAGTACACACACATTTTCTACACCTAGTCAAACACACACACACATGGCACACACACACACAACCACTTTGCACTTAAAAATGACCCCCCTTTTTTATTTGCTAACACATGTAAAGTTATCTCATACAACTTTACTAATTATGCTTGCCTCCCCCCAAATTCTTAAGTGATTTCAAAATCAACTCAATACTATTTTCATACACAAAATTCCATCTAATAAATAATTTCACATAATTGCAATTAGTCCACATAATTATGCTTAAACTACTTTTAAAAATTTGGGATCTCACAATCTACACTCCTTAAAAGAATTTCGTCCCAAAAATTCCTTAATTCACCAAGAATCCCAAAATTTGTTGGGGTGCGAAGTGTAACACGAGAAAGAAAAAGAATATAAAATGTTTATTGTTCAAAAGAAATGGGTGTTATTGAATTTTATTTTCAATAAAGGTGTAATTACACTAACTTTCTCTCCGTTCACTAAACCAAAGTCTCTGCTATATACCATACCAATTCCACTATCTTTTCATCTTTTCCAAGCGTTCAGAACTTGCACCAGCAAGCTTTTTTTTTTCCTAGTTGTTTGATCTCACAACGAAAACACAGTGAACTCACTTCCCACAAATCTCATATAAGATCTGAAACCTAGACTCTGATACCATTTGTAACACCCCGATTTTTCTCTTCTTTTCGGAGACATTAATTGATATAAAAACACCCAAATAAAAATAACAGAGCGCTAATTATCCCAATAAAATTTTATTTATCAAAATCATCTCCCAATACAAATAAATCTCTCAATATAAATAAATCTCTCAATATGATTAAAACATCAATTACATCGCCATCTCCTCGTCTTTAATACTCTGATTATCTCGTTCCGATCTTTTCTCTAAAATCAACCTGAAAATATTAAATAAAGCGGAGAAGTATACAATATGACGAGGAAAAATATTCTCAAGGACATTAAATACCAAATAATCGACTATCAGAAAGTATCTCAATCAACAGATACAAATATCATATTTGCATATCACATGTCATGCAGAATCTTAACACAGATTTAACACCTCACCAATCATCCCACCTCAACTCGATCTCACGGGTCTCTTGGCTGGCGATGCATCGGCTATTGGCTGTCACGATCCCGTCTCAATATCCGCAAAACACGATCAATGAGATCAAAATATTCAACGATATTCAATTGAAATTCTAAAATAACGATAACACAAGTTAGAATACAAATCAGAGGATAATCAAAGAAATACTTTTTGCAAAGAGATTTAAAGAGAGCATTTTGCATACCACCCCGTACCTCAGAATCATTATTTGAATTCGATAACTCAGTTTTCTGTTTCATTCTTCTTACTTTTGGTTAGCCTTTGCTTCCCATTTTCCTCTTTTTGTTTACTCTCACTTTTGGTTTGGCATGGAGTCCCCCAAGTTTTTTTTTTTCTTTCTTCTTCCTCTCTTTTACTCTCCCTCACTCACGGTTTCAACAAACCAGAACACACACACACACTGGTTTGTGTTTTAAACACACTCACTTTACTACATCTTAAAGTACACACACATTTTCTACACCTAGTCAAACACACACACACAACCACTTTGCACTTAAAAATGACCCCCCCCTTTTTCATTTGCTAACACATGTAAAGTTATCTCATACAACTTTACTAATTATGCTTGCCTCCCCCAAATTCTTAAGTGATTTCAAAATCAACCCAATACTATTTTCATACGCAAAATTTCATCTAATAAATAATTTCACATAATTGCAATTAGTCCACATAATTATGCTTAAACTACTTCTAAAAATTTGGGATCTCACAAAAATAGGTCCCTAAGGGTGTGTTTAGAGTGACTTTTTAAAAGTACTTTTAGAAATTATTTCTCATAAGTACTTTTACAAAAAAAAATAGTGTTTGAAATCGCCCCACCACTACCTCTAACACCACCACCACTAAATCTACCACCACCACCGCCACCCCCACCACCACTATATCTACCACCACCACCGTCACCACAACTGTCACCGTCGCCACCACCACCGCCGCCACCATCACCATTATCACTGCCGCCGTTGCCACCACCACCGCCGCCACCACCACCATTACCGCCACCACCACCACTGCTGCCGTCGCCGCCACCACCACCACCACCATCATCGTCATCGCCGCCGCAACCGCCACCGCCACCACCATCGCCACCACTACCACTATCATCGCCACCACCACCACCACCACCACCGTCGCTGCCATCGCCGCCACCACCACCATTGCCGTCGCCGCCCCCGTCGCCGCCGCCACCACCACCACCATCGCCCCCGTCCCCGCCACCACCACCACCACTGCTGCTGTTGTCGCCACCATCGCCATCGCCGCCACCACCACCGCCGCCACCGTTGCCGCTGTAGTCACCACCACCACCATCGCTACCATCGTCGCCCCCACTGTCGTCGTTGCCGCCGCCCCCACCACCGCCACTGTCGCCGTCATCGCCCCCACCGCCACCGCCACCACGGTTATTGTCACCCACCATAACCATCACCGTCTCCTACCACCACCACCTTTCACCTCCACTACAACCGATGCTTAAATTCATTTATCTCTCATCTATGTTTGTGATTTAATTTTGGATATGAATACAAATATGTTTATTGTTTACCATTTTTTATTACTCTGTACATTCAGACACAGACAATAACTAGTATATATATATATATATATATATATATATATAATTATAAGAAATGACATCGGTGTGCCACTTGAGATGCATAACACCTCGGGCAAGCAGATCAATTATATGATACAACCACCGAGTGGGGGTGGTCCAGGGGTCCAGGGTAATTGACCGAAGTTTTCATTTTAAAATTAGAGGTTTGAGTCTTGGAATTCATATTGTGACTTGGTGGTTGAGCTCTATGTTAATTTAGTTAGGCTCGTTCCTAAGAAGAGTAATGGACACAATCAGGGGCCTCATGATAGTGAGGTCCTATTGAAGTGGTCTCTGAGTATTCTCCTTTGCCCCACCACTTTTTTGCAACCAAAAAAAAAAAAATTAGATGCTACAAATTGATAAAATTGGGAAGGAAGACTCGAACCTGCCTCTTTGTTTGAATCATTCTATGAATGTTACATGGTGATTTTTTCCCGCCCATAGTTTTAGCTTAACTGATACAATCTCGGTGGACAACCACCTTCTAATTAGTGAAAGAGTTAATAGCATTTTTAATCTTTAAAATATGAATTTTTTATCAGTTTAGTATTTGTTGTATTAATTTTGTCAATTTAGTCCCTAAAATATTCAATTCGTATCATTTTGATCTTTACATAGACGGACCGTTCAATTTTGACGAAATGGTCACGTGGACACGTGATATCATTTAAAAAATGGCACGTGCTCACTTCCTTCAAAAAATTTGATGGATTGTCTGATTAAGGACCAAAGTGAGAAAATTGATACAATGAAGACTAAATTAATAAAAAATATATACTTTAGAGACCAAAAATGTAATTAACCCTTAATGGAACATTTTGTATGAATCGTCATCAAATAGGAATAATTTGAATTTAATACGATAACTACATTAAATTAGTATATAACAATAAATTTCATTAGAAAAAATTTCATAAGCATTTTCTCAATCTTCTCTAATTTCTTAGAATTTTGCACGAGATCGTTGCTATGTATCATTTATTTTACGATGATCTCCATAGAGTGTTGTTCATAAAACTCCATGGAAATATAAATTTCTTTTTAGGATGAAGTTATTTTTCTCTTGAAAAAGTAAGAGAAAAGTACATTTTGACTACCTAAACTATGGACTCAATTTTACTTTGCCCCTTGAACTATTAAATTTTTTAAATTGTCCTTTCAACTAGTCGAATTATTTCACACTGTTCCAATCGTAAACATCTGCTATATTTTTAAATGAAATTACCGAAATGTCGTGACAAAGTGAAAATAATTACATAGTTTGAAGGGTAAAAATAAAATAACTTTCTGTTAAATATGTCATGGAAGTTAATAATTGGGATATGTGAAACTAATCATATAGTTGTGGGTATAATATAAAAAATATGATAGTTAGCAGAGCAATGTGAAAAAAGAGTCATAGTTAAAGGGGTAAAAGTGTAATTTTCTCCAAAAATTAATTTAAAAAAATTAATTTAAAGAGGTTAAGGATTATACCTTTTTTTTTTTTTTTTTTTTTAATTTTGGGTTTGGTTATTCCTCCACGATTCACTGGACACTGGTCCATCAAGGCCAACCCTGTAATTTCTTCGAATTTCAGGGTCCAATCTATCTATCTATACTCATCAAGACTTATAAATTCGAGGAACTTTCCAGACTTCCAGCAGTCTCTCTCTCGCAAAACGCGTTTGGTAAGAATTGAAGAAAAGCTTCGTCTCACAAAAAAACCCCTCTCTCTCGTAAGCATCTTTCATCTTTGAAGATTCGTATTTTTGTTTGATTGTACTTGTGGAATCTATATATACTGATCCCCTTATACGATGCGTACATAAATTTCTATGCTTGATTTCTAGGGGTTTTATTCTGTCTATTTTTTTTTCTGGAATCTGGTGGTGATTTTGTGCTTTAGCAGGAAAAAATGGCGTCGGATTCGAAAGTTCACGATTTTGAGGAGGTTGCGAAACACAACAAGACCAAAGATTGCTGGCTTATCATCTCTGGGAAGGTCAAATCTTTTAGTTGATTTGAATTTATTATTTGATCTCAATTTTGTATAAAAGATGTGCCTTTTTAGAAAATTGATTAGTGTAGGACATGCAAGAGAAGTTTGAATTGGATCACTCTTATGTTAATTTTGTCTAGTATTTTGTGTGATGCAAACTAATCTTGTTGCATGATTAGTTTTGACTTTGGATGGTTGATAGTTGATCAATTCTTTAATGTTACAGTATTTTAGCTTTGGCAGAATTAAGAGCTACATTTCATTTGATTTGCAGGGATGTGATGGCATGTGAGAATTTTAAGTGTGTTTCACAAGTGCGCACACACACACACACACACATCACATCTCATCTATGTTCTTCTTGATGGTCTTATTTGTGAAAATGTCATAGTGAGAGATCTGAGTGAATGCTCCCAACTTATGTGTTGTTGATGATATGTTGAACCTTCCCATTAGCGACTTGCGGACCACCTTTTACTGATAATAATTAAATCGGCATAAGATAATTATTCTTTTCATGGACCAAAATGTCTTAAAACCTCCATGCAAACTTCTTAATGATGCGTATATGTGGGTTAGGGATCTTTTCCTTTTACAATTGGAAAGAGAACGAAGTATTATGCAGATTGAGAGTTCATGTGGTATGTGGGCGACCCACCCTTTGGCCTGACAAGCTATAATTATGGGGAAATCGGGCAGATGATGGTCAAGTGATCAGCACATGCTACTTTAATTAAGCAATGGAGTTAATTATATGTCGGAGTTGTGTTTTTCTTGTCAACTGTTTATGTTCTGACAGTGTTATGTCCTATTCAATTGTTTATATGAATTATTACATCAATATGCATAGGAGGCTTTCAAATGGTGAAATAAAGCTTTGAGTTTTAGTCTTAAGAAAACAAAGACTTTGGACTTTTGTTAGGGCATAGTATGGATCTATACAAAGTGAAGGTGAAACAGAACAATTATGCAACTTGTATGATTTGACATCAAATCACAACTGAGAATGAGTAGTTCTATAACCATTTGGCAAATCTACTTTACCCGCATTAATAAATGTTGTCCAATTAATCTTAGAAAGATGATCATGATTAGATATATATTTACCTAATTCAAAAATTATTGAATTTAAATATACAGATTCATATTCATTGATTTTGTACTTTCTGACACTGATGTCTACTTAAAAAAGGACAATATTGGCTCAGGAAAAGCTGCCAGACATCGCATACCTTGTAGGCATGTACACGATAAATCTGTACAGAAACTTTTGTGATATTTTATTGTCCAGATCTTCGTTTTGGATTCTGGTCATTCTCGATTGTCTGAGGTTTATTGGTGATTATGATGATTGAATTCCTGTCAAACTACTTGTATCAGGTGTATGATGTGACGACCTTCATGGATGATCATCCTGGAGGTGATGAAGTTTTGCTGTCAGCAACTGGTAATGCTGTGATACATTTCCTCTATCCAGCCTTTCTTACATTGGTCATCGACTTCTTTGTGCCATGAACATAGAATTTTGTCTGCAATTTTGTAGGGAAAGATGCAACAAGTGATTTTGAAGATGTTGGCCATAGTGATTCTGCTAAGGAGATGATGCACAAATATTACATAGGTGAGGTAGACACATCAACTGTTCCCCTGAAACGCACTTATGTTCCACCACATCAAGCACCATACAATCCAGACAAAACTCCAGACTTCGTGATCAAGATTTTACAGTTCCTTGTGCCCCTCCTCATCTTGGGCTTAGCTTTCGCAGTCCGTCACTATACGAAGGAAAAGTAGGCACCACATTTGATCTTTTATGGTCAAATAGTTGCCTGATTTAATTATGTAGTAGTTGGATGAACAATCTCTTCCCCTTATAGTTTTTTTATGGATCTTGAGAGTTCCAGAATTGTACGTTGGTGTTTGTGCGGAAAAAAAAAAACGTTACCATTGCTACCCTTATGGAGCATTTATGTTTGGGCAACTACTATGCCTTCAGTGGCTTGATTGTGTTTTATTATGTTAGATGGACACCCAGGAACTTCGTTCTTCATTCATTGTTTTTCGGGCCAGTTGGTGTTCTCTCTCTCTCTCTTGCGTGGTATCCTGGGTACAGCCTTGACATGATCATCTTCTGAATTTTTTGAGACATCTAAAATGACGAGCAATATAACACATTGGAGGATGTATTGATTCACTTTATAATCTTACAAGTTATATCGAGTACAAAGTGAGCACAAAAGCCCATGCCTCACCCGAGGCTCAATACAACACAAATAATTGTGAAAATCTCATGTTTCAGACAGCCCCGCTTCCAACCAATTGAGCCTCCAAAGCAGCGTATACACTAGAATGAGTATCACAATCCGGTACGAACCTTTCACTATAGTGCTTGTCTCGAGCAAATGATTAGAGATTCCAAAGGACCATATCCCAGAAAATAATCTGAATTAGTCAAACCAAAGAGCATAATTTAGCAGATTAAAGTTTCCAACGCCGGTCAATCAAAAAGGTGTGTCTATCTTGTCATGGAGAGTCACCACCAAGTTATGAGCATCATCAAGAAGCTTCCAGACGTCGAGATGACCGGCCATGCTATTGCACTCCCTTAAAATCTCATCCATGCTGCTGTACTTCTGTATGATTTGTTTCCTCCTCTGCAATACAGAAGCTGCAATAGCATAAAGCAATAGATCATCGGTTGGTGGTGCTCGCTGCCTTATCCTGCTCCACGCGGACTTTCCAATCCCAGCCCGAATTGCTGCCTGATCTGCCCACATTACCTCCCAGAGGCAGAGTGTCTGCTCAAAAGTTAATTCCCTCCTGAAGAGTACCACCACCATCCTGTACACGAAAAAGCAATCCTCCGCCTGGAGCTTCTCCAAGTGTCTATAAAGATGAGAATCCTTGCGTTTGATAATTTTAGAAACAATATTCAATTGTCTTCTGATACCCACCTCGTCAAGCCTGAAATTGTGCCGTGCCTTCCTCATGAAACCAACAAAACACCAGAAAGCCTCGTGATCCTCAGCCATCACAGTGATCATTGGAGAAAGTAAATCACTCATCCCCTGGCAATAGCCAATTTCAGGGTCATATAGCGCATAGGCTTCAAGAATCGCAACTAATCGAGCAGCATGGAAGATCCTGCAGGGCTCCAGGTGATCACAATCCTTTAACCCAACAGCCTCAGCAGAATGGCGTGCCCTGTCATCCGACACCGCAGCCTTAATTGGAGAGTATGCTATCCAATCTTCATTGGCACGAACTGCATCAAGACGGATAATCCGCTGCCATGTGGCAAAATCTTCTGTTCGGGGTTTTGACTGGACTTCCATCTTAGAGGGAGAAGAATCTTTCTCCAAAGGCAAGTCAAGATCATTTTCCTCTTGGCTTTCCATGGAGGGAAAAGTTTGACTGATATCTGGGTCTTCAGAGGAGCCTGAGTCTGACGATTCAGAGTCTGAGGCATTTGAATCTGTGACTCGTCTCGAATAAGCTTCACCTTCCAACAACTCACTGGTAGCACGGTCCAAGTACTCCACATATGGGCTCCTTTCTTCACTAGAGAGGGATTCTCTGGCACTAACCACATCTTCAGAGTCCGGAGAATCTGTACCTTCAACGAAACTACCACTGTCCCCATTGCTGCCGATTCCAAGATTTCCCTTCAACTTGGTGCTCTCATCACTTTGTTTTAGAAGCCGACGGCATTGTCTCCGTAGGTTCTCATATTCTTTTCTGAAAAACCGGGGAGTAGGAAGTATTAGTTAGAAATAACGCGTTATGTTAAAGGTATAACTCCAGAATAAGACACTCTAATTTCTAAATAAACAATAGCAAAAGAATTAGTGAATGTGTGAGAGAGACAGTGAGAAGGAGAGATGAACTTGGCAGAAACATACCTCAGCTGAGATCTTAAAATCTCTCTTTCTTCTTGGGAACTTTTCAAGTCATACCTGTTGACAAAGGGAAAAAAATTTAGTCATTTGGTGCACCCACATTGAAGTTGTAAAATAGATGGTGTGGTGCCACAGCAAATACAAGGCCAATCTCAGCACTGATATGAAAGCCAACTGTGCTTACACTCCAAGGAGTAATGGCCAAACCTCTGACCTGATACGTGGATCAACACCCTACATCAGAAAGCAAAGAAATTAAATTTCAGTAAACTGTAAGCATAGGAAAAAAGATAAAAGAATAAATCGTAGAAACATGCAAAACTATGTATCTATGAAAGGTGGAGTGAACACGTGTAGTACAGCAAATGGTAACTCACTCCACTGCGGACTTTCTTCAGAAATTTAAGACCACCATCACGGAGCTTTCCTTCTGGAGTAAACAAGTTTTTCCATTGCTGTGATGAAAGAGCATGTTTTCTTTTCCTGCGGGACCATGGTGATTTGAGACGGCCCCTGAAATTTGACAAGGGTAAAAATTAAAAACCATGACAAATAAGAAGTCAACACTGACATAACACCACAAGCAGCCAACAAATAAAATATGAATAAGACTTTGTCATGCAATGCACCAAATGCTAGTGCCAAGGCAGTAGGCCGGCAGAATCTCACTTTTCCATCCAACACCCCAACCTCAAAAGAAAAATAAATAAATTAAAACATATGATAATGGTAATACCTTATTATATCAGAAACAACCACAACCAATACAACAATGAAACACTTCTCCTCTAACATTTACCAGTGTTAACATTACAGCCCATCTAATCATTAGTAAGAATGATAGTAAGAAGTGTTTTAGTAAGAATACTCCTACTATGATTAATGATAGTCAACTGCATATAGTTGTAATGTTATAATCTAAAGTTTTAGTTTTTGTGTTTTGGCTCCTATCCACCTTGTTCTGATTTTTAGCAGAATGCTCTCTCATGGGCACAGTAGAGCAGAATCTGCTGCTTAAAAAAGATGGCCAACAATATAAACCTTTGAATTTGAAGCCAAAGAACTCATAGGAGTAACTCAAGTGATAATAGAGACGAGCTATAAACTCAGACATCCTGAGTTCGAATCTTGGCAACTCTTTTGGGCCAGGTCATGAGGGATTTATTCGTCATGAATACCCTAGTCTCGGCGTGAATGGTCTACCTTTAACCGGACTGGAGAGAATATCAGTTGAAGTGCGCATAAACTGGCTAGACACCCTTGATCGTTGAACCAAAAAAAAAAAAAAGAATTTGAAGCCAAAGGCTATCTGAGCCAATCAACCAACTGTGAGCTTATTATAGCTCCTCGCAATTGTTTACAGCATTTGATACCCAAAATTGGAAACCCTGGACATGCAATAAGCTTCTTATGTATAAATTTATCTTTACCAAAACAAAGTCTTAAACCTAAATCTATGGTCAAATGCACAAATTTTAGGATTGTATTATCTTCGCAAGGAAAAATATCTTTCATTAACTTATGATAGATTTTGGGATGAAAAAGGAGGTGGCCATCATATTTTTCATGTCAGCTCGAGAGAATGCAAAGTCCTTTTTAGCTCCAAATGTCGAAACAGATGGAATGGCTCACATAACAATCTCCTCACAAATGCCCTTCTTGTACGTGCGTGTACTAACTTTTGTGGCCCCTAACGAACCTACTTGCTTTGAACACCTTCATTCTGTAAGGCTTCAATATAGCCCATTGAAATGCAGAACATGTAAACAACATTAATACAATCTCAACCTAAACAAATGCAAAACACATAAATAAGAATTTCAATAGCACGTAGCCCACAATATGAAAGCCCCAATTGAACGTTTTGCAAGAATAAGGGGGAATCACAAAAGGGAAGAAAAAACTCCACTTTGGCAATCTAAATTACATAGATTCAGTACGCCAAACTAAAGCCCTTACAATTTCAAATTAAGAAACATAAAAAACGAAAATTAACAGGCCAGGCATGATTCTGTCACACTGGGATACTCATTATAGTCATTTAGACAATTACTAACATATTAGCAAGAAATATTAAGTCAAGCAGACTCCATCAAGATTATCCGATTGAAGCAGACCCCCATGCCCAGCATTCCTTTGAGAATCTAAGACTATCATGGTCACTAATCTCTCATTTGCCACGAATACATTCTCAGTAACTCCAAAGTGTACGCCACAAGGAGATTCTAATTTTACTCCTTTGACTAACAGAATTCCAAAACCTCACCAAGTCAGCTCCTGGAAAGAACAAGGAGAACCTGAATGCTTAATGCTTAGAAATTCTTAAGAAAGGAAGTCACTTATAAGAATTTTCCAATGTCTTTGTTTTGTTTTGAAAGCCGCAAGTTTCAAGAATCAAACGGATCTACAGAAACAAACAGTTACACTTAAATCTCCAATGTCAGTTGCAGAATTCTTCAATGTCAAACCCAAAAGGCTGCCAGATAGAATCTTCACGGAAAAAAAGAAGAAAAAGAAAAAAAAAATTGCACAAAGCAAACCATTCACAATTCGTTCAAACAATAAATCAAAACACAAAGACAAATTTAAAAAAAAATTGAAGTCTATGAGCAACACACAATACGAATAAATCAAATAAGCTATATACAATCAGAATTCCTTAACATATGAGTGTGTATTTACATCATTTTATATGCATATCTCTATAAACAGATCGCGATGTACGTGAATCAGTCAGACCATTTCATTCATATAAAAAATAACAATCCAAATCTAACACGACGAAAAATAACAAGTCAAACACAAGTAACTAATTAGTAGAAGAAAACGGGAAGTGGACCTGTAGTGAACTTTAGGATTCATCAAGGCACTATTGAAAGAAAAGAAACACACACATTCACAAATTCGAGTACTCTTGAAATCAAGATCTGAGTTAAAAACAGTGAACACTACTTAGATAAGCTGAATTGCATAAAATTTAAGAAACCGGAAGGTAAAGGAGAGAGAAATAGAAAGGACCTAGGACTCACCGATCAGAAGAAGCACAATAAGCCGGTGAGGAGGATGCTACTACAAATAAAACCGATCTCAAATGAATCCACGACGATGACGATGAAGACAGCGAAGAGGAATTTGAAGGCGACGACGACGAAGTTTGACTTCGTCGCAGGGCTTTCATCTATGTACAAAGTTTCTGATTACTGTTATCAACTCTACCAAATTTCTAGGGTTCAATCCCTTCAAGTTCTATACTCCTGTTAATTCTTGGTTTTTTAACCTAATAATGTGAACCACATCGGCGATTAAAGCGAATCCTGCCAAGGCCGTGAAGGAGAAAGCTACTCCGGCAGTCGAAGCCGTCGTCTCCGCCCAAAATCCACCTCCACTGCCAACGATAAGTTATAGATTTTGATGCCTTGAGCAACATTAGAGCCACTGAAGCTGAAGAAGAGGAAAGTAAAGATGATGAGAGAGGGATGTACAGTACAATTATAGATACGCCCTTGAGTAGCACCACGCGGAGTGGATTTTCCACCATAACCAACCGGGGCCACCCCCAACTGCCTTTTCCTTTAACTTTATTTTCTCTCTCTCTCTAGTCTTTTTCGTTGTCTCTTCTCAGTTCTCTCTCTTTCTCATTCTCACTCTTCAGTCTTCATTGTGTTTTCTCTCTCTAGACCAAGGAGGAGGGACTGAACCGGTGACTAGATACTTGAGAACTCTGCGGATCCTCGCGTATCTAAGAAGCCACCACTTCAACACGTATTAATTTAAATGTTTGAGTTCGAATCTTTATAATTATAATAATTTAGTGAGATTAAGTTTATTTGTTAGTACTCAAAGCATATGCTTTGATGATAAAATCTATAGTATATATTTTTTAATATATATGTAAAGTGATCTATTTCATATCCATTTTATTAAAAAAAAAAAAAAGATGTAGATTCTCTTATATATTAAAAAAAAAAAATTGTGAAGGAATTGTGTTTTTTACGAGGCAGATATTTAGATTACCAATTCAACATGGTCCAAAAACGACGTCGAGACCTCTCTCAATTCATCACTTGGGTTAAGACCAAGTCACCCTGATGGGCCGCTTATTTCTAGGCGAGATTGAGATTGAGATACCCATGCGTCAGCGGCATTTGCTGCATTGACCCAATGTTTTAGATTAGGCCCGTTAATGAACTTGATCTTGCCAGTCAATGAGCTTGATCTTGCCCCAAATTTGTCGGATGTGTATTTGACTAGTCATTGATACAACAGATCAAAAAAAATCTTAAATAATTGTTTAAATTCAAAATTAACGATCTAAAAATATCCATACAAAATTTTCTTTTAAAATGACTCAAAATATATTATCGATCATATTCTCTATATTAACGAAACTATCATAAAAATTTATAAAAATTTCCCAAAACAATACTATATATATAAATGGTCTAAAAAAAAAAAAACTAATATAACATATTGAAGTTTACAATCTTTAAGCAATAAATAAAATTTTCCTCATTTATAAGACTTACGAATTTATCACCTCTATTAACACTCAATCTAATAACACAATATAATTATAAACTCAACCACTATATCTTCACTCCACTCTATCCCCATCTAATAAATACATCAAGTAAAAAAAATATTAACATAATACAATTAAATTCACAATATTTAAGTGATAAATAAAATCAATCAAATTTTACTCATTTATAAAACTCATGAATTTATCACCACTATCATCATTCAACCTTAAATTATATTATAAATTTAATTACCAAATGTTCAATCCTCTACATAAAAATATACACACAAACACACCCACATACATTTTTTTTTTTGGGCTATCAACAAACCCTCCTAACCAGTAATTATTTTTATTAAAAATACAATAATTCAACTTTTTAAGATAAAATAATAATAATTTAATATTTAATTAAAAAACAGCGTAAAAATCACAAACATCCCCTGATTTTTGGTAATATTATATGGACACCTCCTGATATTTTATAAATAACACGTAAATCCCTGATATTTGAAATTCATTACACATAAACCCCCTTTATCTCCCTTCCGTCAGTGTTACTAATAGAAATTGATAATTTCACCCCAATTTTTTTTATTATTTTTATAATTGCCATGCTCCAAATTTAGTACCAAAAAATTATAAAACTTTATAAAATCAAATAAAAATTTATTTAGTACTCAAAAAAATTGATTAAATGAATTTCTATATTAATTTGATAACAATAAAAATTAATTTGATATTCATTCGACCTAGTTGAATATAAATTGGACAAAATTAAATGTTATTTTTAAAAAAAATTATATATTAATTTACAATCTAAAGTTCCTTTCGTGTTGAATATTATTTGGTGTTTATAGTTAACGTGCTATTTTTTATTTACATTAAGTGTTATTTACAAATTAAGAAGCAAGTGACAAAAATACATGCTATCAGATATACAAAACTTTGAATTAATTTTATGGAATAAATAATTGCATAATTAATATTTAATTAAAAAACAGGGTAAAAATCACGGAATCTCCTGAGTTTTGAAATATTACGCAGACACTTCCTGACATTTTATATATAATACGGAGATCCTCTAAGATTTGAAATTCATTGCACGGAGATCTCCTCTGTCACTCTTCCGTCAATGTTATTAACAAAAATTGATAATTTCATTCAAAAAAACTTTATTATTTTTACAATTGCCCTTCTCCAAATTTAGTACGAAAAAAATTAAAAATTTAATAAAATCAAATAAATTTTGATTTAGTACCCAAAAAATTGATGTAATTTAGTACTCCAAAAAAATGTTTAAATGAATTTCAATATTAATTTGATAACAGTAAAAATTAATTTGATATTAATTCAATAAATTTGAAAATAAATTGGATAAAATTAAATTTCAAATTTTGATAAAATTATATATTAATGTGCAATATAAAGTTCATTTTGTATTGAATATTATTTGGTGTTTATAGTTAATGTGTTATTTTTTATTTACATTAAGTGTTATTTATAAATTAAGAAGCAAGTGACCAAATACATATAAAAACTTTGAATTAGTTTTATGGAATAAATAATTGCATAACATATAGTTTCATTTGTTTTATGGAGTAAATAATAACAAAAACAACACAAGAGAAACAAAAAAAAATAATAGTATGAGAGAGAAAGAGAATATAAGATAGATAGATAGATAGACAGAGAGAGAGTTAAATTAGAGATGAAAGTCTTAGAGTTGTAAAAAGAATGAAATTCCAATTAAAACCATCGGATTAAAATGATTTGAGCCGCGAAAAATTGAAAATAAAGAAACGTATCTACTTTATTATATAAATATTTATGAGTGCAAAGTATGTGTCTTCTTCTCAAAGAAAGAATATGGGTGTTAATTTTTGATACGAAACAATAAACAAAGTGAAAATGGTGTGAACTCGAAAATAATAAAGATCAATTAGATTGAAAAATAAACAGACAAGCATTAATAATTTATTTAATTGGTATTATATGATGAAAATACCTTGATTGTTTACTTAGTTTTTTTTATGCCTTGGATCTAATATTGCATTTTTTTTTACAAGAATCTACGATTTTTTAATTTGGTTTTGTCAAATTGTGGATCTAATTGATCCATAATTCATAAGAATCTGTATGGAGTGGAGTTAATTGAAAGAGAAAACAAAACAAAAAAAAGATTATGCTCTTGGAGGCTTTGATTCACAAATTATGCAAAAATAAGATGAATACCACCTAAAACTAAAATGTCATAATCTTAATATAATACGTCACGACTCAATTAATATTACGAAGAGTCACCCTAACTTTTTACTTTGTTAGTATGTTTGTTTTTTCTTTTATCGTTTTTCTTTTGGGAATATTATATTTTGTATTCAAAAAAATTTTAAAAATTTTATTTTATATTATCAAAAATTAAAAATTTCATATTCCACTATCAATATATTAAAAATTTTATAATATATAGTCCTTCAATTAGTTTTCTTTATTCATTCTGTCAACTTTAATAGAGTGAATTTTAACGAAATAAATAGTAGGAGGACTATATTTTAATATTTTTAATACATTAATGATATAATGTGAATAACTTCATATTTGGAGGTATAAAGTGAAAAAACTTAAATTTATCAGGGTCTAAAGTGAGATTCCCCTTCTTTTTTTTTTTTTTTTTATTCCCTTTGTAGACTAATCTCTTTTTCTTTTGTGTCTCAAATACTGCGCCTGTAGTTGTTGACTGATTTATCATGGTGTTCTCGAGGTGGAAAAAGAAAGATAAATGAGAGGCTTGACCCATCAATCTTATCTTTCCATGTAGACAGAAATTCGTAGATCTGTCATCTTTTTTTGTGCCGAGAGCATGGAGATTTCTTATTTATAATTATTCTATTTTATATTTTTTCTTTGTTATAAAAAGATCGTAGAATTATAAGTAAATAAATATATTTGATCATATAGTTCATAGTTGGGCATTCAAAATCACGAAAGATTAAGGGGGATAAAAATGTCTAATGTATATGATATTATGGCCTGGACCATTAATTCTACAAATCAGTTATTATCGCACAAATATAGTTGATTATGTAATCTTTAAGCACATCTCAGTTAGTATTTACTATTTTCTAAAAATATCGTATAACACATTATAATTTTTTTTTTGGAAGTATCATCTATAATGTAAAATAGGATAATTTTCGATAAGTCCATCCAACGGTCTAAGAAATTTAAAAATATGAAACCATAAGAAAAGAAAAAACTTCAGCAACCCCGAGAGGTTAGTTCAATAATAGTTCAATAACCTGTTAAATTTTATATGAGGGGTAAGTCAAGAGTTCGAATATCTCACGAAACGTAATCAAGAGGTTACCACCCATGGATTTACCTATTTGTATGGAGAGGTGATTTTGCATAAGGTCCAACATTATTTTGGTATGTGAATAAGATAGTGCTGCGATAATCTACCCAAACAGCTGGAATATTAAAAAAAAAAAAATCACTTCAGGTAACCGAGCTTTAAAAAAAAAAAAAAAAAAAGAACACTTTAGGTAGAACCCCTTTAGGATGGATGGACCGTATACCCCTTTAAGATAGCATGACCTGTTAAAACTCAATTATTGAACCACCTCCTAGAAATAAAGCGGGGTCCAACAGAAGTAACGAGGTCAAAGGCATGTGTACAGAGATGAACAGACAGTGGCAACACAAAGTGATTACAACCCAAGAAATAATCATATTTACTCGAACCAAATGGAAGTTCTTGGTCGAGCCTTTGTTATTAATGTAACGACAAATTTTTGTGTGTAATATTAATATACAAATAATGTTAAAATTAAAATTATTGATGATTTGATTTAATTTAATAAAATGGTGTTGACTCTCTTCGTCGTGCTTCTTACGTGCACTTTCTTCTGATTCTCGATAGATTTGGTGATGACGAGAACTTGATCGACGTGTTTCTCGATCTTTAATTTGGTGTTGACTTTGATGAATTTGGTGAAGATAAAGGCTTAACCAACATATTCCTTAATATTCGATTTGGTGATGTCTTGATAGATTTGTTGAAGAAGAGAGTTGGATTGACGTAATTCTCGTTCTTCGATCATTGATTTGGTGGATTTGTTGAAGACGAGGGTCAAATTGACGTAAATCTTGTTCTTCGAACTTTGACTTGATTTTGTCGAAATTTTTTATCGATCTTTATGTTGAATGACTTGAAGATAATTTGAATATTTTGAAGAAGGACCTTAGCGATATTTCTTCTCCTCAGAGATGGATTTGCAATATCTCAGTTGGGGGTAGACTTCGGTAGAACTTCGCTACTGATCATTCCTTCTTCTCCTGAGGTGGACTTGGTTTTCTTGATCTTCCCTCCTCCTTAGCTTCTCTTGCTCTTCCTTCCTGACTTACCTCATACCTCTATTTATAGTGTTGAGAGTAGTTATCTATATAAGAGTATTTTACCAGAATGCCCTTGTATGGGCCGTAGGTAGTGGACCACCCATATTAATTTAAATTTATGGGCTTTAGTTGATTTATGGACTTTAAGTTCAACCCAATTTATCTTTAAAATGTCTTTTTAATTTAGGCCCATGTAATTTAAGTCCATTTTAATTTAACAAGATTGATTAACTATGTTTGGACTTGTACTATTTGGGTTGTGGAATTTAGGTTAAACTCAAGCTTATTTAATTAAATGAAAAATTTGGAGCGTCGGTCCTCCTATATGGACTTAAGTTCATCAATAAAACTTATTTGTTATGAAATCCGTTTTTGTCAATGTTACCAGACTATTCATTCCATTTAAAAGTGAAATAAAATTAAAAATTAAAAACTCCTAAATTTTAGGAGTTTGACTAACATTAATTTTTTTTCTCTCATATCTATATATATCCATATATAAGTTAGGACTATCTCTCTCTCATTTATATATAGTAACATTAAAAATAAAAAATAGTAACATTCAAATACAAAAAAAAATTATCATTTAAATATTTTACAAAAAAAATAGTAACATTTAAACATAAAAAAAATAGTAACATTCAATATTAATATTTTTTTTAAAAATAACAATACTACCATATTTACTAGGGGTGTAACTCGAGCGGGTTAGACTGGCTGAAGGGTCAACTCTAGCCCAACTCTACATATAGAATCTTTAACCCGAGCCCGAGCTCGAGCTCGAGCCCGAACCCGAACCGGACTTCAACCCAAGGTACTAAACCTGAGTACTGCCCAAGTTGAATTTGGGTGGGTTCGAGTTTTAAATTCGGATTACAAATCAAATAAACACAAAAAAATTAAACCACTGGCATTGTCACCACAACCACTACCCATAGCCACCGTCACTACCACCACAACCACTGCCCATCGCCACCATAGCCACCATGTCGCTGCCCACATAGTCACCACATCATAGACGTTTCCCACACAACCACCAGATCTGACCATCGTTGTGGTTTTCGGCGCCATAGCCACCAGATCACTAGATTTGAGAATCGTTGTGGTCTTTGACACATAGAGGGAGTGAGAGGGAGGCCGAGAGAGAGGCTGAGAGATGGAGATGGAGAGGGGCTGAGAACGAGGGAATTGAATTCGGGTTGAGATTTTTTGACCCAAGTCCAACCCAAGTACTAAAAACTCTAGCCCAAACCTTAATTTTTTCGGGTTGAAATCG
Organism: Ilex aquifolium; assembly: GCA_951799425.1. Classification (NCBI taxonomy): domain Eukaryota; kingdom Viridiplantae; phylum Streptophyta; class Magnoliopsida; order Aquifoliales; family Aquifoliaceae; genus Ilex; species Ilex aquifolium. The sequence goes on along the minus strand of OX637391.1, from coordinate 61,504,567 downwards.
AGTTAACCCGTCCAAGTTGCACCCCTAATATTTACTCAAACCAAATGGAAGTTCATGATCATGCCTTTGTTATTAATGAAAGTGGTCCCATCATTTTCCTTTTTAAGCATTATCATATTTTGAATGGACCAAACAATTTGGACCTACTTGTGATATTGAAAAAAATAAGAGGTCCTTATCCTTTGCAATACAAGATATATGATGTCTTCGGATAAGCATACAAAACATGTTTTCACATTACAAATTCTATATGCTTTATATACAACTTAAACATGATCAAATTCCCTATTTTAAGTGTATTCCATTGGAACATAAAAGTAATTAGATGTGTATACAACACAATTGACACCTATAAATTCATCGGTCTTAATGGATCTATCGTTCTTAATTGTCTATAATTATATAAATAAGTCTACTTTTTTTTTTGTAGCAATCACCTCGTCATATACATCAATCAATTTGGTAACATCAAGGGGATACTAATTATGAGGACAGCTACCAAAGAAAAATAACTAATAATTACTTATGTTGGCAAAAAAATAAAAACATTGAGGGAAATCTCGTGTCTTGCAGTTTCTGAATCCTGCTTTGCCAGACTTTGATATGTCTTTTTGGTACGTTAACTTTTTTGCATGCTGGAATTATTTTCTTTAGAAGAATTTCAATTGAAAGATAAGGAATTTGATAATACAAAATTTAATATCTAACTAAAAATTCAAGGTTTTAGTAGTGAGTTCACTCATAGTTTATTAAAATAATTTCACTTCTTTGTTACTTACCAAAAAATTTCACTTCACTGTTTATCAAATGTGGAATTTCCAATAGCATTGTTCTTTTCAATATGTCAAAAGATTGCGAAGGTGTGGCCAAAGAGAAATCCCCTACAATATATTTCTCACTAATTTTACTTACAAGTGAATTACACTTCTCACAAATGGTACTTTTTGTCTTATAAAAGTTTTATCTTCTTGAGGTCAAGGGTTTAAGTCCCCCTTTCCCCTCCCCTAAAAAAAAAAACAAGTGAATTACAGTTCCCTCTAATTTTGCTTTAAATTAGATTACCTATAAAAAATCCTATTGAGACTTGCTATTTATAAAAATGTTTCCTCCTATGTGTGATAAATGATCTAATATTAAGTGAAATCAAGAAAAAGTGCATTGGATAGGATTTAGTTTCGATAAGGCCGAACTCAAGATGGCAAGGAAGAATTGAAAAAGTTAGTGAGGACTAAGATATCATTTGATATTATTTTTTAAAGTACTTTTTATTTAAAAAATTTTTTGGGGGCTTACTCATGTTTTAAAATGCATCTAGTTTACTTTTGTAAAATAATAATTAAAGATATTTTAAACTTTTTGACGACATTTTCATATTTTTCCTCAGAGAAGCCACCTTCACATAAATAGATAGCCAAGACAGCAAATTACAAGTTTCCTTTTACTTAATGCTCCATTTTTTAGAAAATATTCTTTGTAATTGTGATATCGCTGTCACCATACCCACAATCGGCAAGTATACTAACAAAGGGGGATGGTGGACCAAACTTAGAATAACATCCCCACTCCTTTGAGGGCATCATGTAAATTGAAAATCTTTTGGTCACTACGAATGATGCTTTGTTTGGTACCATAATAAATTAAAATAGTAAAAAAGTGGAAAATATATAAAATTAGAAGGATAAATAAAATATTATATTTTATTAAAAAAATAAAAAGTGAATGATAAAAAAGTGGAAAAATTAACCTTACTTTCATTTAACCAAAATTTAATGTATGTTATTTATCTTTATATGCTTAACATATGTATATATTCTATTTATATTTTACATATTATGTACACATTAATTTCATACATATCTACAATAATAAAATATGTATCTATATTTTTTTCCACTTTTTTATCCATATTGAATACAAAAAAAAAATTAAATATTTTTTCTTATTTTTCATCCCTCCTAACAAAAATAAAAAATAAAAAATATAGCACTCATATATTTCATCTTTCCATCCTCCCCAAAACACACTGAGATTCTAAATGATATCCCTCTCTCCCATCTTGAATGATCTCTTACAAGGACTAACAAACAAAAGCCATTGATCGACTTTATGTACTTTTGTTAAAGCTAATTAAAGCATACCACGATACATGACAGAATTTTACATAGGGGGACATGTCCCTTTATTAAAAGAGCAAATTAAGCACCCAGTGACCCAACACCACAGCAAAAGGGCCAAGAAACTAACACACCAAACGAGCAACACAATACAAGATACATATGCAGATTTGTCATGTCATGTGCATAAACTCGCACAAGAATGCACATGCACAGATCTACAGCTGAAAAGCAGCATTTTCGTCCAGAAACCAGGTCAACAACCCTTCTGCTGAAACCTTTTGAGCAGGTAGAGGACCTTTCAGACCAAAATCTTTATGCTTGCTCTTCAGAGCAACATGGGTTGCAAGAGATAACTCGAGCCCAGTGACCACCATTGCAATCTCCAAAGCCGAGTTGATCACAGGAAAGGTGAAAGTGATCCTTGGTGGAGGTGGTTTTGGTGAGTCTGTGATGAAGGTGACCCAGTCCTTTTTATCATGTTGTTGAGAACGGTTAGGAAACAATGAAGCCACATGCCCACATGGTCCCATACCTAGCAGCATCAGATCAAATATCGGAAACCCAGTGACCGGTGATAAAGGTAAGATATTCCTGTCCAACTTTCTGAGACGTTCCTCGTAATCCCTGGCTGCAAACTCCGGTCCCTGCGGTCCTGGTTTATAGTGGATGGGATAGATCTGATGGGAAGGAATGGATACCTGTCAATTGTCAAAAGCAAACCCAAAACCAAATTAAATGGCTTTTACAGGACTAAAACTTCAAGAATGTGATAAAATAGTAGCACAAACATTGGTTGACAGTGACACTGACAGTATTTCACGGTTAGCTACGTACTCCACTGTCATTACGCAAAACAAACTACTTTTCCGTCTGTTCAAATTAGGATATATAAAAACCAGAAATTTGTTCTTCAAACTCAAACAGCACCTTGGATAGAAAACCATCGTAGGCAAGTTTATAGTTGCTGTCGGGACTATCGAGCGGGACTACTCTCTCGTCCACCCAAAAGATGTACCACTTCGTCCAATCCACCCCATGAAGGTAAGGAGGCTCCACTAATTTCCTGAAATTCCCAACATCAAACGATCAACAATGAGCAAGCCAGTGTTTATGAACAAGAAAATGGTACAATAATCCATAAATAGAGCGTTTTTTTTTTCCTTAAAATTTTGCCAAATCATTCTTACACTTTGACGCCAACAAAACAGATTAAAACGAAGGAGAGACAAGTGAATTGAGAATCAAAAAGAAAGATAAAGGGAACATGGTAGAGTATTGTTACCTCATGGTGTCGATGAGGGTTCCTCCAGAGAGGACGACGGTGAAAGAACCTTTCACTTTGATGAACTTATCCGATAGATCAGCTATGTATTTCGCCAGAGCCACTGCTACATCTTCTTCGGTTTTGAACTTCCGAACTACCTTTCTGTCTATCGGAGCCACCGATCCCTCAGCCATCGATCACGAAAGGGGGGAGAGAGAGAGAGAGAGAGACTATAAACTTTGGTGGTGTGGATCTGCAAATGAAATAATAACTACGTTTGGTATTTATAGAGGTTTCGGGAGACACTAGGCACTAGCGACTATTCAAGGTTCCACGTTTTTCACATTGGCACAATATCCAATTATCAGGACCACAAAAAAAAAAAAAAAATTATAGGATAAGACTGCCAATGTTTTGCATTCCATAGTCTGCATTAGCATCATTTGAGATTTCTTGGTTTTCTATTCTCACCACATGTATAATAATATCTATATTCTACATAGATGTATCTACAGATTCAAAGACACCTTGAAAATCTCATTTCAATTTTTTTTGATTTTTTAATGAGCAATAGTGTTTTTTAATTACTTAAAAATTACTCGATATCTTAATTCAGCTATTTGTTTCACCCTTCTTCCGATTCCCCATAACTTCCCACTACTTCACTGTATCCTTCCTGAACCTTTTTAACTACAACACTCACACAAATATCTCTTCTATTAATTACGGACACACAATATTTTAAAGGGTTGAAAACTACCCACCATTTGGCATTATTACATCTTCCAATTGTAATTGTTTATATTTTTGGTTTTGAAATTATCTAAAACTTACGTGCCCTTCACCTATTGGTCATTTTAATGTATTTATATATATATATATATTTTTGAATAAGATAATGCTTTGTAACCTCTTTGATATTAAAAAAATAATTAACTCAATTTGTTTCTACCTTATCAGGCACATTCACCTCTCGCATTGAGATTTTTTTTTGTATCCTGAGTCTCTTCAGTGGTTGGCAAATACAAAAATATTTTTGATAATGAATTAATTTGTTAACAATGATAATTGATTATAACCCTTGAAATAATCATATTTACTCGAATCGAACCAAATGGAAGTTCATGATCCTGCCTTTGTTATTAATGAAGGTGGTCCCATCAATTTTCTTTCTAAGCATTATCATATTTTGAATGGACCAAACAATTTGGTCCTACTTGTGATATTGAAAAAAATAAGAGGTCCTTATCCTTTGCAATACAAGATATATGATGTATTCGGATAAGCATACAAAACATGTTTTCACATTAGAAATTCTATATGCTTTTTATACAACTTAGACACGATCAAATTCCATGGTTTAAGTGTATTTCATTGGAACATAAAAGTATTTAGATATGTATACGACATAATTGTCACCTATAAATCCATCGGTCTGAATGGATTCATCATTCTTAATGTCTATAATTATATAAATAAGTCTACTTTTTTGTAACAAGCACCTCTTCATATAAATAAATTGATTTGGTAGCATCAAGGGGATACTAATTATGAGGAGAGCTACCAAAAAAAACTTATAATTATTTACATTAGCAAAAAAATAAAAACTGATGATGCACAAATTGGTTTGCACACCACCTGTCAAGTAAACAGTAATAAATACAGTAGTAAAGTAGAGAGAGATAGAAACAAAGACAATGATTTATAGTGGTTCGGTCAACATGACCTACGTTCACTTTGAATGGTTAGAGTCGCGGGGGTATTTTATTACTTCAAATATTGTAGGAAGAGAAGAGATTTACAAGCTGAGAGAGATAGGAGAGATGTGCTCGACTGAATGTCATGCCCCCCAAAGTGTTGGGGGGCTTACAATTTATAGTCGCCTCATAACAGATTGGGGCGAGTTATTAGTAACTAAGTGGCTAATCTGGTAGAGTTGACACCCTCTTCTCAACGGATGAGGCAGTTACGGTGCTCTCCACAAGATTCGGTCAAAGGATGACGTGGAGTTTGACTCTTTTCAAGGCAGCGTGGATGAAGCTCTTGATGACCCTGCTTACTCCTTGGCGATGTAGCTCCTCGAACCCTGATGAGCTTGACCGGGCGTGAACGCCTTTGGGCTGGACTTGCTAGATCTCTTTGAGTTGGGCTCTTAATTTAAACTAGGCTTTCAATATGAGTTGGGCCATTTGGGTCTGGTCCATTAGTTGCCCCCCAATGCCCTGTGTCCAATGAAACTTAGAGAAAAGAACATTTAGTTGAATTTGAATTCTGACTCACGAAGACTCCTCTTGATTACAGAAACAAAGTCAACGTCAAGGCAATCAATTTCAACCCAACAAAGACTCTCTAGCAATCTTAGAAGAATCTCGCTACGTCTATGTTGCGCTTCGACTGGATTTCGGGGATCGACCTGCCCGGTCAGGTTGCAGGGTTCCACCTGCCCGGTCAGGTTGCAGGGTTCCACCTGCCCGGTCAGGTGGCAGGAGTTCAGGGTAGCGCCCCCGAAACCTAAACGGTTTTCTGAATCACATATTAAGGCTCCTCCTTCCTTTTTGATATATTTTATCTCTGTAGGACATCTCCAGCTATATAAACTCTTCCACTTTTATCTCCTTTTGGATTCTAGGGCGTGACCGAATGAGAAGGCAGGGCCTGTGCTCTGCAGGGCGCTGGCAAGACAAGGCCCACCGTGGGCCATGGGAATGTTGGCAAGACTTAGGAGGGCGAGCAGCCAAGGGGAGGCATGGGCGCTTGAGGTGCTAGGCCCTTGGGTGCCTGGCGCCTGAGTACTGGGCGCCTCCGTGTTGGGCGCCTGCGTGCTATGCGCCTGAGTGCTGGTGCCTGAGGGTTGGGCGCCTGAGTGCTGGGCGCCTAAGTGCTGGGAGCCTGAGGTGCTGGGCGCCGCTGGCTGGCGATTTTGCTGATCACGATGGAGATGCGCTGTTTGGGGACAAGCACAAGTAGGGGAGCCTTAAGGTGGTTTCGACAGATGCTAGTCGTGGCTAGGTGGGTGTGCGAGCGGTGCTGTCGGGGCCATCGCCTGATCGGGCGACGAGGGAGGAGGATCTGTCGACGCCGGGCGAGTCAGACTGGGCGCTAAAACCCAGGAGCAGGTGCCAGATCCTTATCTTTAGTGTTGGGAGCGTAGACAATCCTTGTTTGCGCTAGGTGTTGAGCGCGGAAGTGCTGTGGTAACGAGGCGACGGTGCCGGATGGATGATGCCCGATTGTTGAAATTCAATCTAATGTAGTCCCGCGGGTTGTAGACGGCCTGAATTTCAAAAGCGTGCCTAGAGATGACAAAAATAATGTTATTTCAACATCAAAATATCTAACATGATTACCTGAAGAGAGAGGCAGACTACTTGCGTGGAGCAAATACATAGTTTGAGGATTGCTCGTGAGAGAGCTACACCTCTTCAGATCGAATTTTTGGTGACCCGTGAGAGAGTCGCTAAATTGGAGGTAGGCTGCCTGCTTTGAGAGCAGAGCAGAGGCCAAACTTTTGGCGACCCACGAGAGAGTCGCTCAGCTGGAGATATAGGCTGCTTGCTTGAGAGCAGAGCAGAGATAGACCAAGCTTTTGGCGACCCGAGAGAGAGCCGCTCAGCTGGAGATATAGGCTGCCTGCTTGAGAGCAGAGCAGAGATAGGCCAAGCTTTTGGCAACCTGCGAGAGAGCCGCTCAGTTAGAGATATAGACTGTCTGCTTGAGAGCAGAACAGAGATAGGTCAAGCTTTTGGTGATCCGCGAGATGATTCACCTCGCCTGAACCTGTTGATTTTCTCAGCATTCATATATTTTTGAGCTTTTGCTAATAGTTATGGCATGCTCTTTGGTGGTCGCTTCATTATTGAAAAGAGGAAACTCGATGAGCGGAGGCCTCCCAGAACGGCGGTCATGGTGACTTTGTTATTGGGCTCCTCGATTTGGAGGACCTCCTCGCTAAAACGAGTGAGGTAACTCCTCAGACTCTTGTCTCGATCCTGTTTTATGCTGAGCAGAGGGTTGCCGACTTCTGCTGGCGATGTCCACCAATGAACTGTGCCACAAATGATCTGCTCAGTTCGGCGAAGGAACCTATGGAGGCCGGGGTGAGTTTGGTGAACCATTGTCGCGTTAATCCCTTCAAGGTAGTTGAGAATGTGCCCTACACATAATTTCGTCGGGGACGTTGTGCAGCTGCATTAAGGTCTTGTAGGTTTCGACGGATGACATTTTGAACTTCTGAGGAAGTGGGTAGTTCGCCACGTTAGGTACGAAAGGTGTGTCGGTTCGCCTTACGAGGTAGTCCACTGTCTCCGGTCCTTGTGCCTTCATGGCGTTGAAGATGTCGCCTAACTGATTCTGCACTTCTTTGATTTTTTTGTCCTAGTGGTTGGGAGCTCCTTTAAAATTGTCGTGGAAATGGCTTCCATGCTCAACGCTTTGGTTTTCGCTCTCATCCCCTTGGAAATGTGGGTCTCCATCATGAGAAGAGGGAGCTGGAGGAGGAGGTGGAGGTCCCTCATGGTGGGCTCCATTGTGTGGGGCACCCAAATGGGGAGCTCCTTGACGCCCAGGGCGTGGAGCTATTCTAGCTTGAGGTCCTCCGGGCTGTGCTCCTCCTTGTTGTCCAGCGAGCATCAGTTGCAGGATTTTTTGATTGTGGGCTACGAGCTGTTGCATTGTCTCTAGCATCTGCTGTGCATTTGGAACAAGATTGGTTGGTGGAGGAACAACCTCCTCCTCTCGTGGTGAATTATCTTCATGCTGATTCATGGATCTGGTGGTGATCGCCATGGGCGCAGCAAGAGATGTACTTAGGTGAGAATTTTGTCGTTCCCATAGACGGTGCCAAACTGATGATGCACAAATTGGTTTGCACACTACCTGTCAAGTAAACAGTAATAAATGCAGTAGTAAAGTAGAGAGAGATAGAAACAAAGACAAGGATTTATAGTGGTTCGGTCAACGTGACCTACGTCCACTTTGAATGGCTAGGGTTGCCGGAATATTTTATTACTTCAAGGAGTGTAGGGAGAACAGAGAGTTACAAGCTGAGAGAAATATGAGAGATGTGCTCGACTGAATGTCATGCCCCCCAAGTGTTGGCGGGGCTTATAATTTATAGTCGTCTCATAACAGATTGGGGAGAGTTATTAGTAACTAAGTGACTAATCTGTGGAGTTGACACCCTCTTCTCAACGGATGAGACAGTTACGATGCTCTCCACAAGATTCGGTCAAAGGATGACGTGAAGTTTGACTCTTTCCAAGGCGGCGTGGATGAGGCTCTTGATGACTGTAGCTCTTCGAACCTTGGTGAGCTTGACCGGGTGTGAACGCCTTTGGACTGGACTTGCTGAATCTCTTTGAATTGGACTCTTAATTTAAACTGGACTTTCAACATGAGTTGGGCCATTTGGGTCTGGTCCATCAAAAACATTGAAAGAAAGTCTCGTGTGTTGCAAACAGACTTTGATATGTCTCTTTGGTACATTTATTTTTTTGCATGTTAGAATTATTTTCTTTAGAAGAATTCCAATTGGAAGATGGGGAACCCGATAATACAAAATTTAATATATATGTTCAACCATATCTAACTAAAAATTCAAGCCTTTTGTAATGAGTTCACTCTTAGTTTATTAAAATAATTTCACTTCTCTGTTTATCAAATGTGGAATTTCCAATAGCATTGTTCTTTTCAGTATGTCAAAAGACTGCGAAAGTGTGGCCAAAGAGAAATCCCCTACACTATATTTCTCTCTAATTTTACTTACAAGTGAATTACACTTCTCTCTAATTTTACGTAAAATTATATCACCTATAATAAATCCTATTGGGACTTGCAATTAATAAAAGATGTTTCCTTCTAGTATGATAGTTGATCTAATAATCAGTGAAATCAAGAAAAAGTGCATTGGATAGGATTTGGTTCCGCTGCAACTGAACTCAAGATGGCGAGGAAGAATTGAAAAAGATAGTGAGGGCTAAGATACCGTTCGATATTATTTTTTAAAGTACTCATTCCTTTTAACCATAATCTCATATAAAATAATATACGATACATATATATAAAAGGACATAATTAATGTATTAAAATGCATCTAGTTTGCTTTTGTAAAATAATAATTAAAAATATTTTAAACTTTTTGACGAAATTGTCTATTTTTCCTATAAAAAAAATATTACCAAATGGTACTTTATACTTCCAAGTCTCATTTAATCATCCATAATTTTAATCAGAGTAGCCACCTTCACATTAATAGATAGCCAAGACAGCAAATTACAAGTTTCCTTTTACTTACTGCTCCATTTTTGAGAAAATATTCTTTGTAATTTTGATATCGTTGTCACCATACTCATATGGTATCACAATCGACAAGTCTATAATATAAAATAGGGCAAATTGCAATAAACTTATCCGACAATCTCAAATAGACTAATCTAATGACCACCAATATTCCTCTAAAAACCATTCACATTGAAGTCTCCCCTGAAAAAAAAATCCATCACTTCTCACTTACGTTGCACCATACCTTCAGATACGAGTTACCCCTAGTATATTAACAAAGTGGGTTGGTGGACCAAACTTACAATAATATCCCCAGCCCTTTGAAGGCATCATGTAAATTGAAAATATTTTAGTCAGTACTTATGATCTTTTGTTTGGTACGATAAAAAATTAAAATGATGAAAAAATAAGGAATATAGAAAGTTAGAAGGATATATAAAATATTATGTTTTATTTAAAAAAATGAGAATAATAAAAAAGTGGAAAGATTAACCTTACCTTCATCTTACCAAAATTTACATAATTAGTTATGTAAGTTTAAATGTATGTTATTTTCATTTATATGCTTAACATATGTATATATCCTATTTATATATCATATATTATGTACACAATAATTTCATATATATACAATAGTAAAATATGTATCAATATTTTTTTTCTCTTTTATATCCATACTGAACATACAAAAAATTAATCTTTCTTATTTTTCATCACTGTTATTAAACACAAATCTATATAATAAAGTAGTTTACAATTCAAATTTCAAAAGATAAACAAAATGACTTTTGCTTTTTACAGTTCAGATTGCTTTAAATTTTACTTTAAACTTAATCTAACGACTAATATTAACACCCTAAATTTAATAGAAAAAATAGGCCATAATAGTGTGTTTGGAGTGACTTTTTAAAAGTACTTATAGAAATTATTTCTCATAACTACTTTAAAAAAAAAAAAAATAATGTTTGAAACTGCCCCACCACTACCTCTACCACCACCACCACCACCCCAACCACCACTACCTCTATCCCCACCACTGCAACCATCACCACCACCACCGTCGCCGCCACCGCCACCACCACCACCACCACCACTGCAGCCGCCGTCGTCACCACCACCACCACCACCGTCGCCGCCACCACCACCACCATCGCCACCACAACCACCGCCGCCGCCACCACCACCATTGCTATCACCACCCCCACCCCCAACGCCGCCGCCACCCCCCACCACCACCATCGTCGTCGTCGTCGCCACCACCACCACCGCTGCCGCCACCACCGATGCCATCGTCGCCGCCACCACCGATGCCATCGTCGCCGCCACCACCACCGCCACTACGATCATTATCACCCACCACAACCATCAACGTCTCCTACCACCACCACCACCTCTCACCCCCACTACAACCGATGCTTAAATTTATTTATCACTCTTCTATGTTTGTGATTTGATTTTGGATATGAATACAAATATATTTATTGTTTACCATTTTTTATTACTCTGTGTTTTCAGACACAGACAATAACTAGTATATATATATATATAATATCACTCATATTTTTCATCTTTCCATCCTCCCCAAAACACACTGAGATTCTGAATGTTGTCCCTCTCTCCCATCTTGAATGATCTCTTACAAGTACTAACAAACAAAAACCATTGATCGACTTTATTTACAGTTGTCAAAGCTAAAGCATATCACGATACATGACAGATAGGGATGTCAGTGGACCGGGGAAAAACGGGTATTCGTCCAAACCCGTCCCGTTTGGACCGGGGATGGACTATACGTATTGGACGGTGAACGTATACGGGAATACCCGTATAAACCCGTGCGGGGATGAAGGCGGGATGGACTTACCCTTACCCCCGCCCCACCCCCGCTACCCGTTACTCCCAATTTTTAATAGTTAATTCATGTTCTACATTTGTAAAATGGGGTTTAGTGGCAAAATATTTTCTACTGCTGTGAAATATCACTATTGTTTTATTTGTAGCTCTTGAACTGTTTGTGATGCAAATCTTGATTTTTTCTCTTGATGGTAGTTATGTCCATACAATGGTCTTGTCCATGCATGCTCATAACTTCAATATTAGTGTAATGCAAGGAAATACAATGAAATAACATCAAATTTGCTACAAAAAAAGGTTCAGCAAAATCGCAAGCTAAAAATGCCTATGGATTACAGTATACTATTTTTGATCAATAGGATTGCTTAAAGTGGATAACGGTCACTTAATTTCCTGATCACCTGTCCTGCGTAACCTTGTCATATAGATGGTATAGCTTTAAATAATTGTATGTGTGTATGTGCGTGTCTGTGTATGTATGCATGCTTGGTGTAATACTGGTTCTGAGCATGAGTTATGATGAACCTGTACATAATCTGAGCATGAGTTATGATCATTATGTTGACTTGGACTTAGGCTTGGGCTTGGGCAGGTACGAGAGAAGCGGGGACGGGGGTGGGGATTAGAAATTTACCCGCGGACGGGGATAGAGATGAAAACTATATCCGTTAACGGGGGTGGACCGGGAATGGACGAAATTTTTTTAAGCGGGTACGGGGATGGAGACTACACTCCCCGCCCCCGCTTCGGTCCGCTGACATCCCTAATGACAGAGTTACACGGAGGGACATGTCCCTTTATTAAGCACCCAGTGACCCAACAACACAGCAAAAGGGCCAAGAAACAACTATCCAATAGATAGTATAATTGTATATTAATTATGATTTTTTAAGAAAAAATTAATTTTTTTATTTTTAATTTTATTTCGATAAATGTCATAATAAAACAGAATTTCCAGATAAAATTGTAGACGTATTAGGCGATGAAGTCTCATATTTTCGCCATGAATGTTTCCATCTTTGTTTGTTTCCAGACTCACAACTGTCGTGGTTGGAAAGTATTAACCGTGCATTAACTGCACCGACTTTTTTTGTTGTTTTTGAAATGAACTGCTTCCGTTGACCAGGACAAATCTTGTCCCATAAAAATAAAATAGAATCTTCCACTTGGCATTTATCTAACACATCATTGAAGAAAATTTATGGAAATATTGTAATGGAGAAATCTGAATCCGGTTCTAACAATTGATGGGTCCACTGGCGACTATTCAAGGTTCCACGTTTTTTACATTGGCACAATATCCAATTATCAGGACCACAAAAAAAAAAAAAAAAAAAATTATAGGATAAGACTTCCAATGTTTTGCATTCCATTGTCTTCATTAGCATCATTTGAGATTTCTTGGTTTTCTATTCTCACCACATGTATAAACAGTATAATAATATCTACAGATATGTATCTACAGATTCGGAGACACCTTAAAAATCTCATTTTAAATTTTTTTGATTTTTGATTTTTTAATTACTTAAAAATTACTCGTTATCTTAATTCGTCTATTTATTTCACCTCTTCTTCCGATTCCCCATAACTTCCCACCAGTTCAATGCATCCTTCCTGAACCTTTTTAACTACAACACTCACACAAATATCTCCTCTAATTGCGGACACACAATGTTTTAAACGGTTGAAAACTACCCACCATTTGGCATTATTACATCTTCCAATTGTAATTGTTTATATTTTTGGTTTTGAAATTATCTAAAACTTACGTGCTCTTCACCTATTGGTCCTTTTAATGTATATATATATATATTTTGAATAAGATAATGCTTTGTAACCTCTTTGATATAAATAAAAAAATTAACTCAATTTGTTTCTTCCTTATCAGGCACATTCACCTCTCGCATTGAGATTTTTTTTGTATCATGATTCTCTTCGGTGATCGCCACACAAAAATATTTTCGATAATGAATTAATTTTTTGAGATCCCAAATTTTTAGAAGTAGTTTAAGTATAAAATATTATGAGTTTTGATGGGAAAATATAAGGAATATTTAAGTTTTGTGGTTGATATATATAATAAGTGAAATAAATGGGAGCAAAGTATAAATATTTTAACTCTTATGATGTTTTGGTCTTCTCCCACGTGAAGACTTTGAAAAAAAAAAAGAAAAGAGACAAGACAAGTAAAGAAAAAAAAAGAGAGAGAAAGAATACAAATAAAGAAAATTCAGCTAGCATTGAATACATTGTAAAAAATGTGGGTGTGTGTAATTAATGGTGTAGAAATGTGTGTGTGTGTTTAATTCATAAAACAGTGTGTGTGTTCTTGCTTGCTGGAAACCGAGAGTGAGGGAGAGTAAAAGAGAAAAGAACAAAAATATAGATGTGGGTATCCATTTGAGCTGAGAACAAGGATGAAGAGAGGGAGAGAGAAAACAAATTTTGGTGGGTGTTTTTAGTTCAAATCTAGAGGAAGAAGAATAAAACGGAAATCAGAGTTATCGAATTCAAATAATGATTCTGAGGTACGGGGTGATATACAATATGCTCTCCTTAAATCTCTTTGAAAAGAGTATTTCTTTGATTATCCTCGGATTTGTATTCCAACTTGTGCTAATGTTATTTTAGAATTTCGATTGAATATCGTTGAATATTTTGATCTCATTGATCGTGTTCTTGATCTCATTGATCTTGTTTTGCGGATATTGAGACGGGATCGTGACAGCTAATAGCTGATGCATCGCCAGCAAAGAGACCCGTGAGATCGGGTTGAGGTGGGATGATTGGTGAGATGTCAGATCTGTGTTAAGATCCTGCATGACGTGTGATATGAAAATAATATATTTGTATCTGTTAATTGAGATATTTTGTGATACTCGATTATTTGTTATTCAATGTCCTTGATCATATTTTTCCTCGTCATATTGTATACTTCCTCGCTTTATTTAATATTTTCAGGTTGATTTTTGAGAAAAGATCGGAACGAGATAATCAAAGTATTAAAGACGAGAAGATGTCGACATAATTGATATTTTATTCGTATTGGGAGATTTATTTATGGTGACAGATTTATTTGTATTGGGATATGATTTTGATAAATAAAATTTTATTGGGACAATTAGCGCTATGTTATTTTTTTATTTGAGTGTTTTTATATCAATTAACGTCTCTGAACAAAAGAGAAAAATCGGAACGTTACAAATTTGTTAACAATGATACTTGATTACAACCATTGAAATAATCCTATTTACTCGAACCAAAAGGAAGTTCTTAATCGTGCCTTTGTTATTAATGAATGTGGTCCCATCAATTTCCTTTCTAAGCATTATCATATTTTGAATGGACCAAACAATTTGGTCCTACTTGTGATATTGAAAAAAATAAGAGGTCCTTATCCTTTGCAATAGAAGATATATGATGTATTCGGATAAGCATACAAAACATCTTTTCACATTACAAATTCTATATGCTTTATATACAACTTAGACATGATCAAATTCCATGGTTTAAGTGTATTCCATTGGAACATAAAAGTAATCAGATATGTATACGACATAATTGTCATCTATAAATCCATCGGTCTTAATGGATCCATCATTCTTAATGTCTATAATTATATAAATAAGTCTACTTTTTTGTAACAAGCACCTCTTCATATAAATAAATTGATTTGGTAGCATCAAGGGGATAGTAATTAAGAGGAGAGCTACCAAAAAAAAAAAAAACTAATAATTATTTACATTAGCAAAAAAATAAAAACATTGAGAGAAAGTCTCGTGTGTAGCAAGCAGACTTTGATATGTCTCTTTGGTACGTTTACTTTTTTGCATGTTAGAATTATTTTCTTTAGAAGAATTCCAATTGGAAGATGGGGAACCCGATAATACAAAATTTAATATATATGTTCAATCATATCTAACTAAAAATTCAAGCCTTTTGTAATGAGTTCACTCATAGTTTATTAAAATAATTTCACTTCTCTGTTTATCAAATGTGGAATTTCCAATTGCATTGTTCTTTTCAGTTGTCAAAAGACTGCGAAAGTGTGGCCAAAGAGAAATCCCCTACACTATATTTTTCTCTAATTTTACTTACAAGTGAATTACACTTCTCTCTAATTTTACTTAAAATTATATTACCTATAATAAATCCTATTGGGATTGCAATTAATAAAAGATGTTTCCTTCTATGTATGATAGTTGATCTAATAATCAGTGAAATCAAGAAAAAGTGCATTGGATAGGATTTGATTCCGCTGCAGCTGAACTCAAGATGGCGAGGAAGAATTGAGAAAGGTAGTGAGGGTTAAGATACTGTTTGATATTATTTTTTAAAGTACTCATTCCTTTTAACCATAATCTCATATAAAATAATATACGATACATATATATAAAAGGACATAATTAATGTATGAAAATGCATCTAGTTTGCTTTTGTAAATTAATAATTAAAAATATTTTAAACTTTTTGACGAAATTGTCTATTTTTCCTATAAAAAAAATATTACCAAATGGTACTTTATACTTCCAAGTCTCATTTAATCATCCATAATTTTAATCAGAGAAGCCACCTTCACATTAATAGATAGCCAAGACAACAAATTACAAGTTTCCTTTTACTTACTGCCCCATTTTTGAGAAAATATTCTTTGTAATTTTGATATCGTTGTCATCATACTCATATGGTATCACAATCGACAAGTCTATAATATAAAATAGGGCAAATTTCAATAAACTTATCCGACAATCTCAAATAGACTCATCTAATGACCATCAATATTCCTCTAAAACCATTCACATTGAAGTCCCCCCTAAAAAAAAAATCCATCACTTCTCACTTACGTTGTACCATACCTTCAGACACGAGTTACCCCTAATATATTAACAAAAGGGGTTGGTAGACCTAACTTAGAATAACATCCCCAGCCCTTTGAAGGCATCATGTAAATTGAAAATATTTTAGTCAGTACTTATGATTTTTTGTTTGGTACGATAAAAAATTAAAATGATGAAAAAAATAAGAAATATAGAAAGTTAGAAGGATATATAAAATATTATGTTTTATTAAAAAAAAAAAATGAGAATAATGAAAAAGTGGAAAGATTCAGCTTGCCTTCATCTTACAAAATTTACATAATTAGTTATGTAAGTTTAAGTGTATGTTATTTTCATTTATATGCTTAACATATGTATATATCCTATTTATATATTATATATTATGTACACATTAATTTCATATATATACAATAGTAAAATATGTATCAATATTTTTTTTTCTCTTTTATATCCATACTGAACATACAAAAAATTAATCTTTCTTATTTTTCATCACTGTTATCAAACACAAATATATATATATAATAAAGTAGCTTACAATTCAAATTTCAAAAGATAAACAAAATGACTTTTGCTTTTCGCGGTTCAGATCGATTTAAATTTTGTTTTAAAGTTAATCTAACGGCTAATATTAACACCCTAAATTTAATAGGAAAAATAGGCCCCTAAGGGTGTGTTTGAAGTGACTTTTTAAAAGTACTTTTAAAAATTATTTCTCATAAGTACTTTAAAAAAAAATTAATATTTAAAACCACCCCACCACTACCTTTACCACCACCACCACCACCACTACCTTTACCCCCACCACCCCCACCACCATTACCTCTACCACCATCACCATCACTGCCACTACTGCCACCGTCGCCACCACCGCCACCCTCACCACCATCGCTGCCTTCGCCACCACCACTACCACCACCGCAGCCGCCGCCGTCGTCGCAGCCGCCGCCACCACTGCCACCCCCACCGCCGCCGCCACCCCCATCACCGCCACCACCGCCACCCCTATCATCGCCACCACCACCACGGTCATTGCCACCCACCTCAATCATCACCGTCTTCTACCACCACCACCTCTCACCCCCACTACAACCGATGCTTAAATTCATTTATCTTTCCTCTATGTTTGAGATTTGATTTTGAATATGAATACAAATATGTTTATTGTTTATCATTTTTTATTACTCTGTGCCTTCAGGCACAGACAATAACTAGTATATATATATCACTCATATTTTTCATCTTTCCACTCCCCAAAACACACTGAGATTCTGAATGCTGTCCTCTCTCCCATCTAGAATGATCTCTTACAAGGACTAACAAACAAAAGCCATTGATTGACTTTATTTACTGTTGTCAAAGCTAAAGCATATCACGATACATGACAGAATTACATGGAGGGACATGTCCCTTTATTAAAAGAGCAAATTAAGCACCCAGTGACCCAACAACACAGCAAAAGGGCCAAGAAACAACTATCCAATAATTGTATATTAATTATGATTTTGTAAGAAAAAATTAATTTTTTTTTTTGATTTTATTTTAATAAATGTCATAATAAAACATGAATTTTAGTTGTAAAATTTAAAATATTTGATATTTTATCTTTCATTGAAATATTTTTTGGTTTAAGTATAACATTTTAAACTTAAAGAGTTTTAAGTATTATACTCCTACATTGACGGCAGGGGTATAAGTGTTACGCACGTACAAATCTCAGCGAGTCTGTGTGTAATTTTTCAAATGGCAGGGAGTTTGAGTGATTAATCGACAAACTTCAAGAGTTTGAGTGTAATTATCCCTTTTTTTAACTACTTGTAATTTTTTTTGTAATTTTTTCTATAATCAAACTTAATCATATATAATAATTAAAATTTTCTCTCTCTTGATCTGTTCCTACTCTTAATCTCTTTGATACCTTTCCTCCTAATAGATAAAATTCAATATAATACTCACAAGTTATTTGAGCACCGAACCGCTATCACTATAAATATGTTTGAAATGTCAAGTAAAGTAGATTTTGGATGAGCAATATTACAAATTTCAAATGAAACCCAAAAAATTTGCAGTCCAAATGAATATCATCCTTTAGATGAGTGAGTCATATCAATTTTTTTAATGGGACCCACTCATCTCACATTCATCCAATGGATGATATGTATTTGAGTTTTAATTTTTGAATTTCATCTGAATTATGTAACATTTTCCATTTTGGAATTGGTGGCGTCCCGATATATAGGGACTTGACTACTATACAATCAAAAAAAATTCGGTACTATGCCTCCAAAATTTACTATTTTAAAAGGGTATTTTTATAAATTTTGTGGGTCATTTACAATCAAAAAATTTACCAATTTTGTGAGTGATTTATCACTGTTACAGATATTTTTACCAATGTTATGATAACTATTTTAATTATTTTTCTTTGGAAAAAAAAATTACTATTTTTGTGGGTGATTTATTAGATTTGTAGATTTTTTTATTACTATTTTGATAACTATTTTTATCATTTTTTTGGATAACACAATAATAATAAAAATAAAAAATTTTACAAATATAAATTTTTTTTATATAATATCAATTTTATTTTTTGATACTATAATTAAGTCCGATATATACACAAGAATGCCACCTGCTAAACGTTTCATACGACTTTCTTGGATTGTGGACCACTCAAATTATGAGTCACATATCTGTTCTCACTGTATGATTGAATTTTATGTAGTTTCACCCACATTATCTGCGGAGCAAGAGAGTAGGCTCCAGATAGTTTGTGACCATCCTTTCAAGGAATTCTCGGAGATTATGTCCGCGTCAGGTCGTTCTAAGGTTTCTCATAGGCCGAAAAGGAAAGGTATCAGATCTTTCCAATAGACTCCTGATGGTTACGACATTGTAAGTTTTTTGTCTCACACCAAGTTTGTAGGTACTTCTATTGACAGGGTGATGGTGGAGGTTGTCTACGTTTCTAGGGTGACGTCTTCCCCTCCTTCTTCTAAGAGGGCGAGGTTTGATGCCCCTGGTGTTTCTCGGTTGAGGTCTGCCGGCCAAGATAGTCCCCGAGAGACGAGACTTGGCGATGCCCCCACTCCTTCCCCTGCCGTGGTACCATCGTCTTCCAGAGTTCATCCCAATATGGCCGTTGGGATTGAGGCTTCAGTACGGTCTCCTACGAGGACCGGGGCTCTGCCTGGCTGTCTTGTTTCTAGTAGTGGTTCGGTGTCCATGCTGTAGGAAGTGAATCTGGCCAAGGAGCAACTGTGGGGGTTTGTGACCGTCGCAGAGATCCAAGAGGTTGGTTCTCGAGGTCCAGAGGGCGTCATCAACACAACGACGGAGGACTTTGCTTTGGTATGCCATTTACTCATATTTGATCTTGTACCTAGCTTCCTTCTTTCATGTCTGGCTTTTGGATACCCGTAGGTGGTTGCTGTCTTTCCTTGCTTGTTTTCGAGCACGTTGAAGCTTAGAGAGGCGCTTAGTGGTCAGGCAACGGAGAGGCAAGCACGGAGGGCTGCTAAGGAGCAGCTAGGGCTCGAGAGGCTGCCGAAGAGCAGTCGAGGCTAGCACACGAGAGAGCTACCACACTTGAGACCGAGCTTCAGGCGTCCCGCAAGAGGACCGCCCAACTGGAGGCTGACAGAGAGGCTGCCTGCGCGAGGGTAGAGACAGAGTTGCGAGCGTCCCGTGAGAGGGCCGCTGTGGCAGAGACTGACCTTCGAGCAGCTCTTAAGAGAGCTACCAGGGCAGAGGCTTACTCCATGGAGATGGAGAAGAAGAGAGATGCTGCTAAGAGGGCCGTGGCAGGCGCCTTTATTGATGGCTATGAGGAGCTCAAGGGGAAGGTCTCATCAGCTTTTCCCGCTTATGATTTTTTTGGCTTCGTCCCTTATGAGGCTCCAGGGACTGATGATGAGGTGGCGAGCGACGGTGGGAGCGGATCAGGGGGCAGTGAGTGACGTCAGGATCATGCTATCTTTGTATTTGTGTTTTTGTTGCTAGACCATGTTCTATCTTTTGTAAATGTTTTATGAGCTTCTATAAGATACAATTTTTTTGAAAAAGTCTTGCAAAATTTTATTTCATAATCCGAAGTAAATATCAAGGGAAATTAACCAAAACAGCAATAGATAATCTAAATTGTGACTACTGACTATACACTCACTGCCTTATCCCCAACTACTGATAATATTTCTTTAGGTGCTCTGTATTCCATGAATGGGCTAGAACTTTTTCCTCTTAATTCTGAATTCTATAGATGCCTGGTCTTACAATTTTCGTAACTGTGTAGGGTCCTTCCCAGTTAGGTCCTAATTTCCCTTCCCGGGAGTCTTTGGTAGGCAGGATGGTCTTTTTGAGAACTAGGTCCCCAAGCAAGAAAGAGTGAGGCTTCACCCGCGAGTTGTAGTACTTGGTCATGCGACGCTTGTACTCTACATTCCTGAGCATGGTTATCTCCCTTTCCTCCTCTACCAAGTCGAGGTTGATGTGGAGGTCTTCTTCATTACTAGTAGGGTCATGGTGCTAGACCCTAAGGGAGTGTATCCCAATCTCAACAGGTATGACCGCCTCTGTCCCGTAGGCTAGAGAAAAAAGGGTCTCGCCCGTGGGGCTTCTTGGTGTCGTCTGGTAAGCCCACAACACTCCCGGGAGTTCGTCCACCCATTGCCCTTTCGCACTCACCAATCTAGTTTTCAAATTGCGGAGGATGGTCCTGACGATGACCTCCGCCTGTTCATGGGCCGGGTTGGAGTGGGGCTGTTTGATTTGCAGGAGCTGTTGAGGAGTTTGTTGTCAAATTGCTTGGTGTTATCGCTTACAATTTCATGGGGTATCCCAAAGCGGCAAACTATGCTCATCCAATGAAGTCTTTCACCTTTTGGTCTGTTATTTTGGCCAAGGTCTCGACTTCTGCTCATTTAGTAAAGTAGTCAATGATTATCACTACGAACTTGCACTGACCTCAACTCACGGGTAAGAGACACAGGATATCAATCCCCCACATGGAGAAGGGTCAAGGGATCTGAATAGTGGTGAGCTCTTCAGGTGGCTGTCTGGGTACAGTTGCAAAGCGCTAGTACTGATTGCACTCCCTGACGAACTCTCGGGCGTCTCTGATCAGGCTAGGCCAGTAATAGCCTTTCCTTTCTACTTTGTGGGCCAGTGCATGCTCTCCCGAGTGATTTCCACATATCCCCTCGTGGATTTTCCTCATGGCATAATCGGTTTCCTCTGGGGTAAGACAACGGAGTAGTGCCAATGAGTAACTCTTTTTTGTAGAGTGTGTCGCGTAAGATGATATACCTGGATGCTCTCATCCTCAACTTTTTGGCTTTCACTGGATTGTCCAAGAGAGTGCCCTCCTCTAGGTAGGCTCGGATGGGTGTCATCCAGTTGATTTCAGAAGATGTACAATTAACATCGTCCTCCTCTGTCTCGAAGGTGCTTGGCTCGAACTGGTGCCCTGTCAGTGTCAGGCCCATGAGTATGTTGGTAGATGCGAATTTGGCGATGTAATGCCCCAAATTTTTCTTTTCTTCGGAGCCGTTAATTGATATAAAAATACCCAAATAAAAAATAACAGAGCGCTAATTGTCCCAATAAAATTTCATTTATCAAAATCATCTCCCAATACAAATAAATCTGTCAATATAAATAAATCTCACGATTAAAACATCAATTACATCGACATCTTCTCGTCTTTAATACTCTGATTATCTCGTTCCGATCTTTTCTCTAAAATCAACCTGAAAATATTAAATAAAGCGGGGAAGTATACAATATGACGAGGAAAAATATGCTCAAGGACATTAAATACCAAATAATCGAGTATCACAAAGTATCTCAATCAACAGATACAAATATCATATTTGCATATCACACGTCATGCATAATCTTCTCACAGATCTGACACCTCACCAATCATCCCACCTCAACCCAATCTCACGGGTCTCTTGGCTGGAAATGGGCTATTGGCTGCCACGATCCCGTCTCAATATCCGCAGAACACGATCAATGAGATCAAAATATTCAACGATATTCAATCGAAATTCTAAAATAACGATAGCACAAGTTGAAATACAAATCAGAGGATAATCAAAGAAATACTCTTGGCAAAGAGATTTAAGGAGAACATATTGCATACCACCCCGTACCTCAGAATCATTATTTGAATTCGATAACTCTGATTTCCGTTTCATTCTTCTTCCTCTCGGTTTGAACTAAAAATACCCACAAAGATTTGTTTTCTCTCTCCCTCTCTTCCTCCTTGTTCTCGGCTCAAATGGATACCCACACCTATATTTTTGTTCCTTTCTCTTTTACTCTCCCTCACTCTCGATTTCCAGCAAGCAAGAACACACACACACACACGCACACCATTTTATGAATTAAACACACACACACACACATTTCTACACCATTAATTACACACACCCACATTTTCTACAATGTATTCAATGCTAGCTAAATTTCCTTTATTTTTATTCTTTCTCTCTCTTTCTTTTTCTTTACTTGTCTTGTCTCTTTTCTTTTTTTTCAAAGTCTTCACGTGGGTGAAGACCAAAACATCATAAGAGTTAAAATATTTATACTTTGCTCCCCTTTATTTCACTTATTATATTATATCAACCACAAAACTTAAATATTCTTTATACTTTCACATCAAAACTCCTAATATTTTATACTTAAACTACTTCTAAAAATTTGGGATCTCACAGGCGAGGGCGTCTACCATGACGTTCTCCTTTCGGGGCACATGGTGGATTTGGAAGTAGGTAAAACTTTTTAACAAAGCCTGGGCCACTGACAGGTATTCTTGCATTCTTTCCTCCTTTACTTTAAAGTCTCTCTTTACATGGTTGACTATCAGATGAGAGTCACTGTAACCTTTAAGGCAGAGGGCCTCCATCTCCAACGCAAGCTTCAAGCCTGATATGAGGGTCTCATATTCAGCTTGGTAGTTAGATGTTGCAAAGTGGAGGGAGACGACGTACTTTAGTGGAGTGCCATGGGGGCTAATCAGCACTAGTCCCGCGCCGCCGCCCTCTCTGATGGAGGACTCATCCACGCAGAGTCTCCAACCTGGTACAGTAGACGATAGTGAGGGCGTTGAGGGCTCAAGTGGAGTAGGCACAAGGGAGTCGGGCGCCTCTAGTCTCAGAGTGTGGTCTCTCGCGACCTATGGATCTATCTCCGAGACGTCGGGCCCTTTCGAGATAACATCTGGGCTTGCCTTATGGTGGGTAGAGGCATTATGTATTGAGCAGGTGAGCGCAGGGGTGTGTGATGCTCCCTTCCGGGACTCTTGTGGTGGTGTAGACTCCCAGGATTCCTGTGGCTATGTAGATTCGGCCACGAAGTCCACAAGTGCCTGCGCCTTAATGGCCGTCCTCGGCAGGTATTACATATCGAACTCACTTAACTAGATGACCCACTTCAATAGTCGGCCGAACACATCAGACTTTTTCAGAATTCTCTTGAGTGTTTGGTCTGTAATAACCACGATGGTATGACTCTGAAAGTAATGGCGGAGACGTCTGTGCGGTGACAAGTGCAAGAGCCAACTTTTCAAGCTTTGACTATCTTACCTCTACTCCTCAGTATACCCTACTTACATAGTACACATGTTTCTGGATTCATCCATCCTCCTTAACAAGGACGGAGCTCACGACAGAGGACAAAGATGAGAGGTAGAGTATAAGGTTTCTCCCGGGACAGCATGAGAGAGCAAGGGTGGCATGACGAGGTAGGCTTTAAGCTTCTGGAATGCCTCATCTGCATCTGGTCCCCATTGGAAAGACTTACGAAGGATTTTAAAGAAAGGCAGACACTTATCTGCTGATTTCGAGACAAACCTGTTGAGGGCTGCTATCCTCCTGTTAAGGCGTTGGATCTCCTTCACTGAGGTTGAGGACTTCACCTCCAAGATGGCTTTGATCATATCTGGGTTGGCTTCAATGCCCCTTTTGTTGACCATGAAGCCTAAGAATTTTCCTAAACTAACTTCAAATGCGCACTTTTCAAGATTCAGCTTCATCGTGTAGGCTCTCAGTACATCAAAATTTTCCTGGAGGTGTGTCACATGGTCTGCCGCAACCATACTCTTCACCAACATATCGTCTACGTAGACCTCCATGGACTTCCCGATCTGAGCCTTGAACATATTGTTCACGAGACGCTGATATGTGGCTCTGGCGTTCTTGAGCCCAAAAGGCATCACCCTGTCGCAGTAGGTGTCTTTCAGGGTGATGAATGAAGTTTTCTCCTGGTCTAGAGAAAACATGCTGATCTGGTTGTACCCAGAGTAAGCATCCAAAAAACTCAGGAGCTCGTGTCCCGCAGTGGCATCAAAAGGAGATTGATTCGTGGGAGAGGGTAGCTGTCTTTGGGATAGGATTTGTTGAGGTTCGTGAAGTCCACATCGAGGCACCACTTCCCATTGGCCTTCGTAACCATCACTACGTTAGATAACCAGTCTGGGTAGGCTACCTCTCTTATTGACCCATTTTTCAGTAGCTTCTCCACTTCATTTTTCATGGCTTGCCCTCTCTCAGTACTTACATTTCTCAGCTTCTAGTGGATGGGTTTGTACCTGGGATCGACGTTGAGTCGGTGGGAGGCCACTTTGGGGTCAATGCTCTCTAGGTTTTCGTGAGACCAGGCGAA
Organism: Ilex aquifolium; assembly: GCA_951799425.1. Taxonomy (NCBI): domain Eukaryota; kingdom Viridiplantae; phylum Streptophyta; class Magnoliopsida; order Aquifoliales; family Aquifoliaceae; genus Ilex; species Ilex aquifolium. Next base: position 61,479,548 of record OX637391.1, on the reverse strand, counting down.
GACATCCGTGTTCCGCTTGAGGAAGTCTACCAGGTCGGAGGCTTGCTCCTAGGAAAGTGAGGAGTCTATATAGACTCTCCTCTCTGGAAGGCTCTCGTCCACCACAACTGGCCGATGTTCTTCTGTTGGTTCACCTCTCTCCAAGGTGTTTTCATCTCTCGAGTCAAGTACCTCAACTTAGAGAGACTCGTGTAGCCTTCTGGCCCTCATAGAGGCCAATAGCACTCCCGAGTGGAGACCTAGTCTCCTCTGATCTCTCCAATCCCACTGGTGGTTGGAAAACGGAGGAGAAGGTGGTAAGTGGATGGCACTGCACTTAAAGTGTTGAGGGTAGGGCATCCAAGAATAATATTCTAGGCAAAGGGGCAATCAAGTACGATAAAGTTTACAATGATGGTGGAATTCTTCGGTGCTGTTCCTGCTGTGACCGGCAGGACGATGGATCCCAAGGGATAAACTCTCTCCCCCGAGAAGCCAACAAGGGGAGTCCTGACGGGTTGCAATCTCTCCCTACCTAGGTGGAGGCTGTCAAAGACCGGTGCAAACAGAATGTCGGCTGAGCTACCGCTGTCGACTAAGATTCTCTTAACCTGGTAGTTGGCTACTATCAAGGTTAAGACTAGAGGATCATCATGAGGGACTTGGATTCCCTTGAGGTCCCTGTCCGAGAAGGTGATGACATCTTCCTACTCGTGCTGGGTGTCTTCGTCGGGCGAGAGTCATGTGACTCTGCCTATCTGGCTTTCCGGGTGTGCGCTTTCCTGGCGGAGTTAGAGCCACCTCCTTCTCCTAACCCTCTGGAGATACTCTGGATCTCTTCGAGGGGTTGTTGGCACACTCGATCCTCCTGATTTTCGGCCGGGTGATGGAGCCGGTCCTCGGTCAGTAACGTATTGTCTCAGCTGGCCACCCTGAATAAGCTCCTCGATCTGCTTCTTTAACTCGAAGCAGTCGTCAGTTTCGTGGCTGTGGTCGCGATGAAAACGATAGTACCTGTTGGGATTTCTGCGGTTCGGGGCGAACTTCATTTTTCTTGGCCAACGGAGCGTAGGTCATCCTGTATTTAGAATAGGATGTGCTCTACCGAGGCGTTGAGTGGCGTGAAAGGTTGCCGTTCTCTTGGGGGTACGGGATTGAGACGGTCCTTGACATAGACTATCTCGGTTCTCTTTCTCTTGTTCTTCGCCTCCCGCTTGTCTTCATATGTGTCCTTCCTTTTCCCCTCATCGGGAGGACTCACCTTGACGGGATTTGTTGACGTCCTTGGCATTCATGTACTTCTGTGCCCTTGACAGCAGCTCGGGCATGCTGGAGGGCGGCTTCTTGAGGATGAAGAACATAAAACTGGAGGAGCGCAGACCCGCAATGAAGGCGACCATGGTTACCTTATCGTCTGGATCCTCGATCTAGAGAGCTTCCTCGTTGAAATGAGTGAGGTAGCTCCTAAGGCTTTCATCACAGTCCTACTTGATGGTGAGTAGGTGGGTAACAGACTTCTGATGTGGACGTACCCCAATGAAGTGGGAGACAAAGGATTTGCTCAGCTCTTCGAAGGAGTGGATAGATGAGGGTTTGATCTTCGCGAACCATTGTCGAGCAGACCCCTTCAAGGTGGTGAAAAAGACTCTACACATGATCTCATCAGGCACGTTGTGGAGTTGCATGAGAGACTTATAGGTGTCGAGGTCATTCATAGTATCCTTGGTATCGTGGAAGATCTCGATGGCAGACATCTTGAACTTCGAGGGTAGGGGTAATTGACAACATCTGCGACAACCGGGGTATCAGTGCGCCTTACCAAGTAATCCATCGTCTCGGGTGCCTGTGCTTTGATGGCGTTGAGGGCATCACCGAGCTGGTTTTGGACCTCCCTGATTTTCTCGTCCCATTGGTTGGGGACATCCTCTGTCGGGTCATTGTAATGGTTTTCATGATCGGCATACTGGCTTTCTCCCTTGTCCTCTTACGCAGGTACATGAGGAGGGGGAACATGTGAGCTTCATGCGTGCTGAGGAGGGACTTCCAAGCAAGGGGCACCTTGGCGTTGCTCGGGGGCATTCTGGAGCGGGGCCCCACAGTGGGGGGCGGCTTGGCTCCCAGAGTGGAGAGGTTGCGGTGCTTCTCCCATCGAAGGGAGTGGTGCTCCTCCTACAGGCTGAGGGGAAACACCTCCTTAGTTGAGCATCAACTGGATGATTTGCTGGTTCTGATTTACTAGCAGTTGCATAGTCTGTAAAAGTTGTTGTCTGGCCATGGTAGTCGTCGCAGTGGATGGTTCCGAGGGTGCGGGCGGAGGTGGAGCCTCCTCTCGGCTGGTCAGGTTGTTATCCTCCGGTTGTTCACTCATCGACCTGGTCATGAATGCCATGGAATAGCAAGGTAGTATAAAACTTAGTCGGTTCCCACTAACAGCGGCAAACTGATGATGTACAAAATAGTCTCGTACAAGATCAACAGTCGAGTGTGTGATAAAGTGTAATTAATGGACAATTAATAGAGTAATCAATGACAATAATGTAAATATCGGGTCAACACACAAATATATAGTGGTTCGGTCCGGGTGATCTATTCCACTCTGGAAAACGACAACGGTGGCCGGGGGACCTTTATTGATAAAATATAGTGATCGAGAGAGAGAGCAATGGTTAGCTCCGGGAGGGGTACAATAGCTAGGAGAGAAAGAGAGAAGTTATGTGTGTGTGTATGTAGAGAGATATAGAGATGCTCCTCTCAATGGAGAGAGCTTACAATTTATAGGCACAGAGCCTTAGTTGAGGCGGTGACTTGAGGGCAAAGACACAAATTCTCCGGGTTGCTACAAAAGGTAAGTGCCATAAAAAAGTTGTCTTGATCTTCGAGAACGAGTATCCCGATAATTGCTCCCCATATGTTCTAATTCTTCTTGAATTCTTTCGAACTTGGGCTGGGTCGAATTCACGAACTGGGCTTGACCTGTCCTTTAGCTGATTTGGGCTTACTTGATTTATTGGGTCTGACCCGATTAGATTTGGGCTCGTCATTAGTTACTTAAAAATTACTTGGTATCTTAATTTGACTATTTGTTTCACCTCTTCCTTCGATTCCTCATAATTTCCCACTACATCACTGTATCCTTCCTCAACATTCTTAACTATAACGCTCACACAAATATCTCCTCTAATTGCCCACGCACAATGTTTTAATCGGTTGAAAACTATCCACCATTAGGCAGTGTCACATCTTCCAATTGTAATTGTTTAGATTTTTGGTTTTGAAATTATCTAAAACTTACGTGCTCTTCATCCATTGGTCCTTTTAACGTATTTATATATATATTTTTTAATAAGATATTGCTTTGTAAATGCTTTGAGATAAAAAATAAAAAAATTAACTCAATTTGTTTCTACCTTATCAGGCACATTCACCTCTCGCATTGAGATTTTTTTTTGTATCATGAGTTTCTTCAATAGTTGGCACACAAAAATATTTTCGATTGATGGATGGTCCCAACTAGCCGAGCAGTTCACCGCTCGGTTCATCACGAGCAGTAAGCAACCAAAAGATGTCGGAGCTCTGTTGAATTTAAAGAAAAAGAGTAATGAAACTCTGCGGGAGTATGCCCATCGCTATTGAGAAACAATGAATGAGGTGGAAGGATGTAATCCCGAGATTGCTATGGCATCCTTCAAGATTGGTTTGCCGAAGGAGAACCCTCTATACCAATCATTCACTAAGAGGCCTCTCGCCGACCTGGAGGAATTGATGGCGAGAATCGAGAAGTATGCTAAGGTCGACGACGACTTGTCCAGGGACGTAGTTAAAGATCACCAGGGTAGAAGGCAGTTCGGTCGAGAGAAGCAGACCGAACCAAGCAAAGAAGGCGGAAGAAAGAATGACAAGGGAGGTTATCCCCAGAGGTCCCCTTTTCTCGGGGTAAATACGGTGTTCAAGGAGTCGATCTACATGATACTATATCAGATAAAAGCAAAGCCATTCTTCAAATGGCCGAATAAGTTAACTGGAGATCCCTAAAAAAGAAACCCGAACTTCAGATGTTCCTATCATCGGGATGTGGGGCATAGGACTGAAAACTGCTGAACCCTAAAATGGCATTTGGAAGATCTGGTTCGGGAAGGACATCTATCCGAGTTCATCAAGGGGTGATGGAGAAAGAGCCGAGCCAAATGGAGATCAGGCCAAGGCAGCGGGAGTGATAGACGTGATCCACGCAACCACCAACCCGCAAATGGCCACTAATAATGCAGCCAGAGCGTACATTCAAAAAGCCGCAAAGGAGAGAGAGGTATTCGAGTTGCGGTTAACCCCGGAAGTGAGGTCCAAGAGAACGAAGATCGAAGACTCGGCGGAAATGATATACTTATCTGAGCAGGACTTAATCGGAATTCATCAGGCACATAATGATGCATTGGTGATAACACTAAGGATTGCCAACTACGACGTCAAAAGAGTTCTAATAGATCCGGGGAGTTCCTCTGAGATAATGTACATGGATCTCTTCCAGAAACTCGGCCTCAAGCAGGAGAGTTTGAAACCCTCAAATACTCCACTGGTTGGCTTCAGTGGGAAAACAGTTCTTCCTAGGGGAAAGATAACATTGCCTGTAAAGACTGGACCAGTTTGCATTATGACCGAATTCCTTGTGGTGGACACAATTTCAGCTTACAATGCGATAATGGGCCGATCCTGGTTGCATGACATGAAGGAATAGTGAACATTCGAGGAGACCAGGTTAGTTCCAGAACCTGTTTGCTGACCTCGGTTAAAGTCAGAGATGGAACGGAGGTTCGAGCAAGGAGTACAACAGCCGAGGAGGCGAAATAGCAATTAGCACCAGACAGCTTGGCTGAATGTGCTAAGCAAGCTGTCATGAAAATTCCTGAAGTACCTTCAGGCCCGGAAAAAGAAGCAACAGACCGCACGATTGAAGACTTGACTAAAGTACCTTTAGACAAGGATGGAGATCCGGAAAGGTACTTTTTACTGGGAACTGCTCTTGGCTCCGAGTAGCAGAAAGAGCTCATCACCTTGCTACGGGAATATGCCGACGTCTTCGCTTGGAGCACTAGTGATATGCCCGACGTGCCGACCGAAGTGGCATTTCACCATCTGAACGTCGACCCAAATTACAAGCCAGTCAAGCAGAAGCTCAGAAGGTCGGCTCCACAGCATCAGGACGCAGTAAAAGAGGAAGTAACGAGATTGCTTGAATCTTGAGCCATTAAGGAGGTACAATACCCGACCTGGTTGTCAAACACAGTAGTGGTTAAGAAAAGTAACGGTAAATGAAGAGTCTGTGTTGACTTTACCAACCTCAATAAAGCCTGTCCGAAAGACAGCTTCCCCTTGCCCAAGATCGATCAATTAGTCGATGCAACTTCTAGGCATGAGCAGATGAGTTTTTTGGATGCCTACAGGGGATACCACCAGATCCCTCTTGCCGAAGAAGACCAAGAAAAAACTACATTCATAACATCTGGAGGGACGTATTGTTACAAAGTAATGCCGTTCGGGTTAAAGAATACAGGCACAACGTATCAAAGGTTAGTAACCAGAATGTTTTCACACATGATAGGCAGCACCTTAGAAGTCTACATAGACGACATGGTGGTTAAAATTCGAAGTGTTGCCAATCACTGCTCCGACCTAAGAAACACCTTTGATGTCCTGAGGAGGTACAAAATGAAATTAAACGCTTCAAAGTGTGCATTTGGGGTCGGGTTAGGGAAATTCCTTGGTTTCCTAGTCACCCACCGAGGAATAGAGGTGAACCCCCACCAAGTGAAAGCTATCGCAGAACTACAATCCCCTCGGTCAGTAAAGGAGGCACAAAGGCTAACCGGAATGGCAGCTGCACTCGGGAGATTCATATCTCGAGCATCTGACCGATGCAGACCTTTCTTCCAGTCAATCAAGGGAAATAAGGGAACAACATGGAATCAGGAATGTGAGGAGGCGTTCGCAAATCTTAAGGCATACTTGGCCTCCCCACCAATCCTCTCGACCCCATCGCCCGAGGAAAAACTATTCTTCTACCTAACTGTATCGGAACACCCGGTTAGTGGAGCATTGATGAGGAGTGATTGAGAAAAGCTGAAACCTGTTTATTATGTAAGCAAGATGCTCTTAGATACGGAGTCAAGATATACTCCATTGGAAAAACTCGCACTCGTGCTGATCAACTCGGCTAAGAAACTCAGACATTATTTCCAGGCCCATCAAATTGCAGTGCTCACCGACCAACCATTGAAGTCGCTCTTCCAGAAAGCCGACCTATCTGGACGGGTTGCTAAATGGGCAGTAGAGCTTGGGGAGTTCGACGTTGTGTTCGAACCGAGAAAGGAAATTAAAGGCCAAGTAGTGGCAGAATTCATTGCAGAATTTCAATCCAAAGACAGGTTGGAGCAGGAGGGAGAAACTGATGACGCTCGGGAGGCAGGGCATGGCCGAGGTTGGATTCTGTCGGTGGATGGAGCTTCAAATCAGAAATGTGCCGGCATCGTCCTTACTCTTATGAGTCCTGAAGGTTGTCTTGTGGAGAAAGCCATCAGGCTCGGCTTCCAAGCCTCAAACAACAAAGCCGAGTACCAAGCTTTGATAGCTGGAGTAAGGCTAGCAGCCGAACTGGGGGCAACTAAGCTCCAGATATTCTCTGATTCACAACTGGTGGTGAATCAGATAATAGGGGAGTACGCGGCAAAGGATGAAAGGATGATGACGTATCATGCCATTGCAGAGAAAGAACTAAGCAAAATCCCGGAGTACTCAATCCAGCAGGTCGGAAGAGCAAATAATTCACATGCTGATGCTTTAGCCTCGCTGGCCTCGGCACTTGACCAAGAAACTGAAAGAGCCCTAACAGTCGAGTTCCAGTCCGAGCCTTGCATTTTGGCGCCCAACCTTAACGAAGTATTGCAGAATGATGTCGAGTCGAGCTGGATGGACCCCATAATCGGTTACTTGAAAAATGGTGACCTCCCTAGGGACAAGAAGGAAGCTCATAAGCTGCGACTGAAGGCGACCAGATTTTGGATATCCCCAAAAAATGAGCTTTACCGACGCTCATTCGGAGGTCCGTACCTGAGGTGCGTACACCCGAATACAGTTCCCAACTTCTTATCCGAAATACACGAAGGAAGTTGCGGAGCTCATACAGGTGGAAGATCTCTGACACACTCAGCTATTTCCCAGGGTTTTTGGTGGCCTTATATGCAGAAGGATGCTCAACAGTTTGTTAGGCGATGTGAGAAGTGTTAGAAATTCTCACCTATACCGAGAAAACCATCCTAGGAACTGTTTTCAATAGCAAGCCCATGGCCATTCGCGCAGTGGGGGCTAGACATTGTGGGACCTCTTCCTCGGGCCCCAGGCAATAGGAAGTACCTTCTTGTAGCAACGGATTATTTCACAAAATGGGTGGAAGCCGAGCCCCTAGCCAACATCAGAGATACTGACACAAAGAAGTTTGTCTGGAGGAACATCATTACCAGATTCAGAATCCCACACACTCTTGTTTCGGATAACGGCACACAGTTCGACAGTGGTGCCTTCAAAGTTTTCTGTCAGCAATATGGAATTCAGAACCACTATTCTACCCCGGCTTATCCGCAAAGCAATGGTCAAGCAGAAATCTCCAACAAAACAATCTTGGATGGAATCAAGAAAAGGTTAGAAGAGGCTAAAGGGAGGTGGGTAGAAAAGTTACAGAGTGTTTTGTGGACGTACCGTACCACACCTCGACGCTCAACTAGAGAGACTCCCTTCGCCTTAGCTTATGGAATGGAAGCAGTAATCCCATTAGAGGTCGGCTTGCCGACCTTGAGAACTGATCTAGTCGAAAGCAATGGGAATGATGCCGTTATGTCCCGCGATCTTGATCTAGCAGAAGAGAAAAAAGAACGGGCGGCTTTAAAGATGGCTTCTTATCGGCATCAAATGACCCGAGCTTATGACAAGAAAGTTAACCCTCGTTCTTTCACATTCGGAGACCTGGTCCTTAGAAGCGTACTGGGAACGGCAAAGAACCCAGCGCATGGAAAGCTTGGAGCAAATTGGGAGGGTCCATACAGAATTACCCGAATAGTTGGAAGTGGATACTATGAGCTCGAGACCTTGGACCATAAAGCCGTATTACGTTCGTGGAATATAGCGAATTTAAGAAAGTTCTATTTCTAAAAAAGTGCCTTTTTGATAGAACTCCGAAGTGCCTTCGGAAACTTAAGGGTGCCCCTTAAGAATCGACAAAGAATTTTGTAAATGTTTTGGCAAGTTGAAGTTATCAATAAAGATCTTTTGAGGGATCATCTCCCTGTTCTCGCTTTACGTTTCTTGTTGTATACGTCCTACTATTAAGACAGGGAGGCAAAAAATCCTGATAGAAGTATCAACTTAAATCAGGTGCAGCCACCCGATCTGATCCGGGCCCACAGCTAGGCATGACGATGTAAGCTGACTTAGGACGGATTGGAGTCCAACAAGGTTGACGGGTCGGTGCGAGGTAGAAACTCTCAGATGCCCAGGCAGATCTGAGAATGACTCTACTGGGATACCGAACTCTTTGAAGAAAGGCCGAGCAAGGGCCATAACTTCAAGAGTTAATAAATTTTTTTCAAGTATTTAAAGGTATCTGTTAAGATGCTGAGCTCTTTGAAGAAAGGCCGAGCAAGGGCCATAACTTCAAGAGTTAAAAAGTTTTTTCGAAGTATTTGAAGGTCTCTGTTAAGAGGTCGAACTCTTTGAAGAAAGGCCGAGCAAGGGCCATAACTTCAAGAGCTAAAAATTTTTTCCGAAGTATTTAAATGACTCTGTTAAGAGGCCGAACTCTTTGAAGAAAGGCCGAGCAAGGGCCATAACTTCAAGAATTGAAAAGTTTTTTCCAAGTATTTAAATTACTCTGTTAAGAGGCCGAACTCTTTGAAGAAAGGCCAAGCAAGTGCCGTAAATTCCAAGAGTTCAGAGTTTTGTCTAAATATTTTAAGTTCCCTGTTGAGGGACCTGACTCCTTAAAGAAAGGCCGAGCAAGGGCCATAACTACCTAAGAATAAGATAGACTCTCCCTGGAACCGATCAGAGGCTCATCCTTTCCGGCGACTTTCACCTCAACGTCGTCTGGAATGTTGTACTTAGTTTTGAAAGCTGGGACTTCAGAAGGTATGAGAGAAGCCATTGAAGAAGTTGAACGCAGAAAGAAGGAAAAGAGCAAATACAAAGAGAGTTAAGTCTGAAACTGAGAAGGCAAAGTAGCAAAAAGAAGAAGAGAAATCGCTTATAAAGAGAGGGAATCCTAAATGATAGCATTTAAATGACTAGATTCACCGCCAAAAGCAAAGGGGGATGTTCCCAAAAAGGCGTGAGCAATGATGAGACTAGAAGCACAAAACGGCTGACAGACGAAAGGTGTCTGTCAGACGTTTTTTGGGGGCAAATGAAGGGGATGACTCCCATTGTTACACGTGTAATGACATTAAATGAACTCATGTGAGGATGACAAGACAGGGCACGTGACGAAGACATCAGCTGCTCAATCAAATGGACCTAGCCGAATTGACCAATGTGTTCGGCAAAGTACTAAAAGAGCTCGGCTTGTACCAAACCGAGTTGATCAATCAGTTCGGTTTACATTGAAAGTGTTCGGTGCTCATTATGTCCGAGCTGTTTGAAATGATATATAGAAAGATAGAGATTCACCTATAACTTAGGCATTCAGATAAGCAAATCAACAAAATTGTAGATACCAGGAGGAATTGCTGGAGAAATATCAGCAACTTCCCAAACTGAATCGCTGAATTGAAGGAAGGTGTGCCACCTTGAACCCAAAATCCCGGAAACCCTAATGGGGTAATGGTCTATAAAAAGCAGAAGAGACCAAGGTGAAAGGTACGCTGAACTCTCCTTATCTTCTTGCAATTCACTCAGTTCCATTACTGACTTAAGCATCGGAGTGCCTTTGATCGAAGCACTTTGATCTTGGGCAGTTTGTTGGTTTTGCAAGGAGGAAAGACTAGGAGGTCAAGTTCAGAGCGCACTCCGTCAGAAATATCCATTCACTATTCCTGTAGGAGGTATCCTCAATTTTTGCCTCTTACAAGTTCTATATGCTTTTTATACAACTTAGACAAGATCAAATTCCATGGTTCACGTCCCCCTTTCCCTTCCTCTTCCCCTTCCCCTTCCCCTTCCCCCTCCCCTAAAAAAAAAAGTGAATTACACTTCTCTCTAATTTTGCTTTAAATTAGATTACCTATAAAAAAATCCTATTGAGACTTGCTATTTATAAAGATGTTTCCTCCTATGCATGATAAATGATCTAATATTTAGTGAAATCAAGAAAAAGTGCATCGGATAGGATTTGGTTCCGATGAGGCCGAACTCAAGATGGCGAGGAAGAATTGAAAAAGTTAGTGAGGGCTAAGATACTGTTTGATATTATTTTTTAAAGTACTTTTTTTTTTAAAAAAAATTTTGGGGACTTACTCATGTATTAAAATGCATCTAGTTTACTTTTGTAAAATAATAATTAAAGACATTTTAAACTTTTTGAAGACATTTTCTATTTTTCCTCAAAAAAAAAAAATTACCAAATGGAACTTCATACTTTCGAGTCTCATTTAATCAGCCATAATTTTAATCAAAGAAGCCACATTCACATTAATAGATAGCCAAGACAGCAAATTACAAGTTTCCTTTTATTTAATGCTCCATTTTTGAAATATTCTTTGTAATTGTGATATCGCTGTCACCATACCCACAATCGGCAAGTAACAAAGGGGGTTGGTGGACCAAACTTAGAATAACATCCCCACTCCTTTGAAGGCATCATGTAAATTGAAAATCTTTTAATCACTACGAATGATGCTTTGTTTGGTACCATAACAAATTAAAATAGTGAAAAAGGGTATTTTTGTATGTATACACAGATTTGTGCATATATATGCATACATACACAGATCTGTGTATGTATACACACAAATCTGTGTATTGTGTGTTCTGTGTGCTGTGTGTGTGCCGATTGTGTTGTGCTGTGTGTGTTGTGTGTTGATTTTTGATGATCAAGGGTATTTTTGTTCTTGATTTGTTGATTGGGTAGGTCTGTCTACCTTTCTCTCTTTGTAATAATTTTTGATCAATGATAGAAAGTGTTGATTTGTTTGAAAAAAAAAAATTTTGGGAGTTGGATTGAATTGCCATTTGAGATTGAATTGATCAAGTATTTGAAACAACTCCAAGAGAGAGTGAAAACACTTGAAGAACTGACCAAGAAGAAATCCATGGAATCAGTGGTTTTAGTGAAGAAATATGAGCTTTATTCCGATGGTGACAATTCTTCTTCAATGAAAATTTTCCCGGTGACCCTATCAATGAGCCACTCCCCGAAATTGAAGCAAGATTTTCTGACAAAGATGTCCTCTTATGAATTCATTGTGAGAAAAGGAATAGAGTTTTGGAAAAAACACTAGCTGAAATTGAGAAGCTTCATCTATCAGTTATCAATAGCAGTGTCACGACTTTTGGGACTTATGCTCTTGAGATAACTGTTATTGCTCAGGTGATCTTATTTCTCTTGTATAAACACTCATTTTTTCTGATTTAATCATTTGTTGCTGGTAGTTCAGTGTTGTAAGCGTCATTCAGGATATAGAAGAAAGTCTCGTGCACTAGAATGCTTTTTGTAGTTGGTAAATTTGTATGTAACGAGGCATCCTCATATCTCAGAGTGCTGAAAGCAAATTGAAATGAAAATTTTTAATTCTTCGTGAAACACATTGAAACTTGTCTCAAATTTCTTGCAGAAGGATGTGGAGTTCAGCATGACAATGAAGGATCTTGTGAAGAATCTGCACTCATCTCTCAAATTGCTCAAGTGAAAGCAATTCCCAGTTCAAGTACTTGTTTTCGCAAATTCCTGTAATCATCACCATTTTAGACCATCAGGCATCAGTCTTGAAGCTTGTTTTGTTGTGAGGTTCATTTTGATGGAGGGTTTTTTCTATCATTTTTTTTCATGGTTGATTCATTAACCATGTTAATCACCCTCCTGTTGTAAAGAATGATCTCATGGCTTGGTTAGGCTTATTTTTTGTATCATTAATTCATCAAATTAATTTAATTTGTTAAGTCTCAATAGCATTGTTGAAAGAAAAAACAGGGAACTTAAGGATATAACTTGAAGTGGTTATCATTTTTATTTTCATAATTGGTAAACACAAATGACTACCAAACATGTTTTCTGTTTCAGTATTTATCACAAAACAGAGACAAAAATTATTTCTTTTTTTTATTTTTTTTGAAGAGGCGAAAACAAAATCGTTACCAAACGACCCCTTAACTTTTAAGGCTTTAAGGACACATGTTGTGTGATCCCAAGTTATTACTTCTTTAAATTTGAACGCTACTCATTTATTTGTACAGTTACACGATGCCTACGCCAACGAGACATTTGTAGTGGGGATTTCTTGTAGTCAGTACACAATGTCGTTCTTTGGGCTACTATATTTGAATGTAAGTGTTGATGTGCTTATGTGATTTGTCACTGTCTCTATTGCACTGTGTATATGTCATTATTTTTTTAGGTTATGATAAAATTGCTTTCTAGATATTGGTTCCAAGTTTAATTTTTCATTCTCTATATGTCACTATGTATTTATTAGAGTCATCTTGTGTTATGATGCAATTACTTTTTTGATATCGGTTCTGATAAAAGTAAATTAGGCATGAGCTCGGCAGATGAGCTTTGAAGCTCGGCAGAGGAGCTTCATAGTTCGGAAAGGCCTAACCCACAGCTCCTTGCTGGCCAGCTTGCCAACGTCCTAGCTCAGCATCTCCTTAGCTCCGCACGTTTTGACTCATTCAAACCAATTGAGATATTCATGCAAAAAGGCGTAGCATCTGTACCACTTTTGGTGCTGCCCCATTTAAACAGCAGTTGAGGATTTTCAATGGCCCAATCTTGTGGCCTAAAAAGGCTAAGCTGGCCCCGCCTACGAACGATCCTAGTTTCATGCGTTGACCCAAATCCTTGACTAACATAAAGGTACCTTGTGAAATTCAATACCAAACAAGGAGGTAGTGTTATTTCATAAACTAAGAGTGTAACCATTGTAAATCTAAGGATAAATCTCATAAATGCTCTGACCTATGACATTTCTTTTCAATTGCCACCTGAACTTTCAATTAGTCAATTTGCCCCTCAAACGGTATAATTTGTTTCAATCAATCTTTTCCATTAAGATTAACCGATGAATGAAATAAATTTTGTTAAGATTAACCATTAAATGAAATAAATTGTGTGAACACTATCTGTTAATTCGTCTCATTTGACGATTAATCATAATAGGAGTGGTTGACTTAAACAAATTACATAGTATAGGGAGCAAATTGAGACAATTGAAAGTTTAGGGGACAATTTAAAATAAAGGCCATAGTTCAGGAATATTTATGAGATTTACCCTAAATCTAATAAATCATAAGGCGTGTCGGTCCAATTTTGAAAAGAGCAACGTCTGCTGCCTTTCAGCTCAATTGTCATGCTGAGGCAAGAAAAGGAAGCTGAAAGACAAGTTAAAAGACTATACCTAAATTTCACGAACTTACATAAAATATTTCACTTAAATAGTTCATGAAAGTGTTAAATATTTCATAATCTTATGTGATCTTGAGCCAAGAAATGGAAGCTGAAAGACAAGTTAGAGGGTTTCATGAACTTACATCAAACATTTCACTTAAATAGTTCATGAAAGTGCTGAATATTTCATAATTTTATCTGATCCTGAGCCAAGAAATGGAAGCTGAAAGACAAGTTAGAGGGTTTCATGAACTTACATCAAACATTTCACTTAAATAGTTCATGAAAGTGAAATATTTCATAATCTTATCTGATCCTGAGTCAAGAAATGAAAGCTGAAAGACAAGTTAGAGGGCGATCGATACCTAAATTTCATGAACTTACATCAAACATTTCACTTAAATAGTTCATAAAAGTGCTAAATATTTCATAATCTTATATGATCCTTAATCAATGGTAAATATTAAATATCATGAAAAAAAAATCAACTATTTCATTTGCCTAGAAAGAAAAGAAAATAATTTAGATCAATTTCATCAAATCACTCAATAAGAAGTGAGAAAAAATCAAATTTTAATCTGAATTCGATGAGAATTCATATTCAATTAGTCAAAAGGGGGTCAACATTGTGAACTATACCATTTTGAATTAAATTCATTATATTCTATTTCATGAATTGAAATTTAGTTATATCTAAATTTAATCCAACTTATATACGAATATATAAAAATATATGATAGAATTGAGGGATTATTAGGTGAAATTGAGTTGACATTTGAAATGGATTTGATTTATAATTCTTTATAGATGCACTAGTGAACGACAAAAATTAGACCCGCTTGGTGATTGGATTGGAGATTTTGAACGGATTCAAATATGGATTGTGCGCACTGTTTTTTACACAATAGTTTGTTGTAAGGTAGCCTCTTCCCTGATGAACTCGCTCCGGCGTCGAACGTCGGTTTTCCCCTCACGGGGCAAGGGTTGAGAGGGCGAAAGGGCTTGACGGAAGAATGTCGATCCGTTCTAGGGTCCCTCGATCTTCTTCAGGTGGTTCAACGGGGCTTCCAGCTTGAGCGGGTATATTCCTTAGCAAGGAATAGGTTGAGAGGGCCAAAGGAGGCCTAAGGAGTGGTGATGAATTGTCGTTACGGCTGGTCGTCGTCTCAGGCGGGCCTGGATGGGTTCCTGATACACACAAGACAGGGTCAGAAAGGGCGCCGGAGTGTTTTTCGGCGTATCCCCTCCAACGATCAAGTCAGTTCTTTGACGATGGGGAAGAAGAAAACACAGTATCGCTCGTTTGAGTTGTTCTCGCGTACCTTTGAAATGTATTTTTGGGAGCTATTTATACCCACCCGGACCTCATCATTGGTGGCAGCCTAGAGAGTAGGTAGTGCTCAGAGATGGGGCAGTGTGCCCCTGACTTTGTATGGAGAAGGCCCCAGTATTGATTGCTCGGATTCCCGAGCAATTAGTGTTCTTTCCTCCGTCTGAGAGTATTGAATGCTCGGATCCCCGTGCCTTTAATGATCTTCGTTCGAGGAGGGGTCAATAAGTGCTCTGATGCAGGGGTAATCAATGTTCGCCCTTGTCCGGCTTTCTATGTCAAAGCGGACGTCCCGTCAACAGTGAATTCATTTATTGCTGCCTTCCAATTGCCGCTTGTTGCGAGGGGCAATCTCGTCCGCGTGCCCCCCATTATGTCACTTCTGCCATGTGTCCCGCTGTTGTTGGTGAGACGTCCCGCTGTCTCTGACGCCCTGACTCCCTTGTGCAGAGCGCCTCATGATTCCTAGTCTAGGCGAAGTAGCACAGCCTGTTAAGTGACCTTTCTTTGAGTAGGGGTCAAGTAACAGGCGTCCCTCAACGCCGAGGGGATATTGTAATCATGCCATAAGTTTATCCGTGGCGCCGAGGGTATGTAATGAACTGGACAACCCTTCTTTATTGAGGCCGAGCCACTGCTAAGCTTTCGTCCAGAACTTTGACTGATAGTATGCTGACACCGAGAACACGTGTCCTCGTCGCAGAGAACGGTAATTGTTCTCCCGAGGACACGTGTCATGATCCCTAGCGATCTCAAAAGTGTCCCATCAACTGCCCCCCAGCCCTTTGATCTTCTCACTTGGGGCAGTCGTGACGTCAGAAGGTGAAAGGGCTCAACCGCTTCGACTGTCGCATCAATGCATCAGCCGTTTCTCCGCCTTTTGGAGATCGTGCGCATTCAATGCGCCTGTCCTTGTGCTTCGTGCGCTAATGATGGCGCCAGAGGGCCTATATAAACTGACCCTCTCCCACACTTCGTCACTTTTGCAACCCAGAACTTCGCTTCAGAGCTTCCTTGAGCATACGCCGGAGAGCCACCGGAATTGTGTACTACATTCTGCAATCCCTCATTCTGTTCCCAAAGGGTCCCTGAGCCTTGCTTTCAGTCGCGTTTTTGGAGAAGAAGAGTTTCTGTCAAGCTTTCTTTCCTTTTCTCCATTTGATTTTCCGGTGAGTCTTGTTCCTTTTCTTCTTCTTTTCATCTTCTCCGGTGACTGGTCGTTTCCCTGACCGTCGCCGTTGCTGCTGTGACTCCCCAGCCCAGTAGGGTATTTATAGGACCTCAGTCTTACGACGTTTGGAGTCTGTTAGTCTGGTCAGGACCCATCCCTTTTTTCTTCGAATCATGCCGAGGAGACAGGAACCCGTCCCCGAGGCCCAAGAGGCCGGTACTTCTAAGTCGAGGAAGTATGAGGTCAAGGGTGCCCAACAGATAAAGAACTTTAGAACCCACTACGATATTCCTCAGAATGTCGAAGTAGATGAGTTTAACCCGCAAATCCATGACCGTAATGTCGGCACCGAGGATGCCATGCCTTTTTATACGAAGGCCATCATGGAGGGCGGGATTAGATTCCCCCTTCCTTCATTATTACTCCAATTCCTTTCTAGGTTTCGCCTTTTTCCGGGGCAGTGTGCCCTAAATACCTTTAGGATCATCATGGGGGTCTTGGAACTTAACAGGCGCCTCGGGGTCAATCTAGGCCTCGAGGATATCCTTTTCTGTTATGCTCTCATGAGAGTAATGCCCCAACAATCCTTCTATCTCAAAGTCCGAGACACTAGTATGTACCTTGTCACCCATCTACCTGACTCTGATAAGGGTTTCAAGGATGATCTGCTGGTCTTCGGCGGAGCTTGGGAGAGAGGGGCGGGCCCCGAGTACGACGGCTTGTCTTGCCCCAAGGAGTGGCGAACAACGAGTACGTCGGCTCCTCTCTTCTAAGCCTTCATTGCTTTCTTTGTCTTCGATTTCTCACTGAATCGCCTCTTAACACTTGTTTTTTTTTTTTATGCAGACGTCTCTACTCGTGAAGCCGCTCCTCCAGCACGCCACTTAGTAAACTTTGCTGACCTTGTAACCGTCTGGGGTTACATTGGTGACGGTCGGGGGCGAGCTGCTCACGTCCTCTTGGGCTATACACCGGGATACAAGAAGTTCTCTCAACTTCCCCAGCCTTACAATCCCAACAGGTGGTCCAATTTCTTCACAGAGGCTGCCGAGCGAGACCCGGAGCCCAATCTAGAGAACGATCCTGACAGGGCCACTGAGGCTGAGGTAGAGGGACCGGCTGAAGAAGAGGTTGCAATCCGAGAGCCCCTTTCCTCCGCCCCAGCCGAAGCCAGTACGGCAGGGAGGCTATCTTGGCCAGACTTCGATATCCTCCGGAACTTAGACGTCGAAGAAGCGCTTGAAGTGGCAATGACGCGCCGACCTCATATCGACCTGCGTTTTCTGAATCAGAGGTCTGTTGCCAAGGCCGGGAGGGGCCAGGGGGCCTCTGGAGCAGCACCTTCCTCTTCTGGGGTCAATGTTCCTGCCCCTGCGGCCGCTACTGCCGTCATCCCGCCATCTGCTTCTGTTCCAACGCCTCCTATACCGCCGCGGCCTGCCGGTCGTGGCCAAGTCCGCGTTCGAGACCCTCCTCAGGAGGAGGGAAGAAGGGTCAGGCATCGGCCTGACGGGACTGGTCAGGGCGTTCGCGATCCTCATCCGCAACAAGATCCTCCTCCAACCCCTGTCCCGGCTACTGTTGCCGAGGAGTGGCGCCCTCGAGCGAGAGACAGGGAGGATATGCCAATCAGGGTTGATGACTCCATCATCCAGTCTCCAATGGTCGCCTACGCGGTCAGCGAGACTCTCCACTTCAGGGCGGATATGGAGGATCACCGCAACCGCCCCACGAATCATCACTTCCGCTCCATCATCCAGAGTTCTCTGGTGGTAAGTTAGACTGCATTTTTCGTCATCCCCTCGTCTCTGGTCGTGATCTGACTCCTTTCTCTCTTGCAGGTTTCTCAGCAAGTGTCGGTCATCGCCGAACGTTTCCACGATCAGAGGCGGAGGCTTCAAGAGTCTGAGAGGCTCAAGGCTGATGCTGAGGCTGCTGTGGCCGCTGCTAGGGAGGACGTCGCTGCCAGAGATAAGACGCTTTCTTCCCAAGCGGCCCAGATCCAGCAACTGCTGAAGGACGGCGAGGCAGCGAAGGCCAGCGCTGAAAAGCTGAGCGCGGCCCTTGTTGACGCCGATCGGAAGATCACCGAGGCCACCCAGCGGATGTCTGCAGCAGAGGCCAAGGTGGGGGAGTCGGAGCAAACTTGCTCGGCTCTTACTCAGGAGTTGGATAGGGTCCGTCTGGAGATGGAGGCTAACTTCAGGACGGTGGAGCAGCTTAAGGAGGAGATTGCCGACGACGTCCTGCCGGCCTTGGAAGAGAACAAGAAGGAATTCTTCAAGAAAGGCTGGGACGAGGCACTCCAAGCCGCGGGTGTTCCCTCTGATTCCCCATTGTTCCAGATGCACAAGTATGTGCCATCAGAGGAGATGCTCCGTGCCATAGAGGAGGTGGCTGCCGAAGAGGCCTCCAACGCCCAAGTTCCAGCTGCCGGGGAACCATCTGCTGCTGCTGCTGCTGCCTTGGCCCCTGCAGCTATTGCTCCTCCCGAGGTGGCTCTCCCTGTTCCTGCCCTTCCCGAGCATGATGCCCAAGCTCCTAATGCTCCCTCCTCTCCTAGTGTGGAAGAACTATACAGCGAGCAACACCTGGCTGACGGAGGGGAGATCTTCAGTCCTCCTCCCCCTGGGGCGGCAGGGCATTGAATCTTTTATGCTTCTCTTTTTTTTTTTTTTGTTTGCTTTCTGCTCGGGGACGCAAAGCCCCTTCTTTTTGCAATGGAAACAAATTTTGTCTATCGAATGCACTCTCCTTGTCTTCTGCTCGCATATCTTTTCACTGTCTTGTGTCTTAGATGAGTAATTTCTTAATTCTGAGCAAGTAATTCCTGATCTGGAATCGAGTCAAGGGTCGTACCTCAGGAACCATGTGCTAACAGAAAACCCATGTGATGCCGAGAACGCCCGTCTTGGGGGAAATCACTCTGTGTGGGTCGTTCTAATAACTGGATTCCGTTCATCCATCTGCCGCCCCGTCAAAGGCTCTTAGCCACTGGCGTCGGACATCTGTTTTACCTCACCCACGTACTTGTGCAAGCATATCTCAGGAGCGGATTTCGCCGATCAGAGAGGCACGGGGGAACGTTTCTCCCGAGTGACTGTCGGTGCGAGTCTTCTTTGCAAGGGTCAAATTCCATTCAGGGGGAGTGCCCCTGCATATGGAGTGAGGTTAGGGACCCGCGTCGAGCTTTAGCTCCAGGAGGCTTGCCCCTGTTGCTTTCGACTCTTGACCCCTGGTGTCGTCTTCAGGGAGGAAGCACTCTGTTCGGGAGGCTGGCTCCCCTTTTCGTTCGGAAGCCGAAGTCGTTAGACTGCTTACAGGGCCTCGCCCTTCTCGGGAGGCTGGCTCCTCTTTCGTTCGGAAGCCGAAGTCGTTAGAGACTGCTTCCAGGGCCTCGCCCTTCTCGGGAGGCTGGCTCCTTTTTCGTTCGGAAGCCGAAGTCGTGAGAGACTGCTTCCAGGGCCTCGCCCTTCTCGGGAGGCTGGCTCCTCTTTCGTTCGGAAGCCGAAGTCGTTAGACTGCTTCCAGGGCCTCGCCCTTGTTCGTAATCATTCATGGGTCAACAGTTCCTGTTCTTAAACATAATATTTTTTCAGATTTATTACATTCCAGGGGCGAATTACAGTGTTGCCTTCTAAGTCTTCCAGCTTATATGACCCGGTTCCTCCCACTGACGTGACCCTGTATGGACCTTCCCAGTTAGGTCCCATCTTCCCGTCCGAGAGGTCTCGGGTGTTTGCCACCACTCTCCTAAGCACAAGATCGCCGACCTGGAATTCCCGTGATCTGACCCTTCGGTTGTAGAGTAGGGAAACTCCTTCCTGGTACTTGGCCAGTCTTAATGCGGCCACTTCTCTTCTTTCTTCTAGTAGATCCATGTCCAGACCCAGCTGTCGATCGTTGTCTCCAGTTTCAAAGGCCTATGTTCTTATAGTAGGGAGGCCCACTTCTAGGGGGATGACTGCCTCTACCCCATAAGCTAGAGCGTAGGGCGTCTCGCCAGTTGACCTTCGCGGGGTAGTTCGGTAAGCCCATAGTACGTTCAGAAGTTCCTCCACCCATTTCCCCTTGGCTTTCTCCAATCTCTTCTTGATTCCATTGATAATAGTTTTGTTTGAAGACTCCGCTTGTCCGTTGGCTTGTGGATATGAGGGCGTGGAGTAATAGTTTCGGATTCCCAGCTGCTCGCAGAAGGACTTAAAAGGCCCGCTGTTGAATTGGGTTCCGTTATCCGAGATTAGCGCACGGGGAATCCCAAACCTCGTGACTATATTCTTTCATACGAACTTTTTGGTGTCTGTGTCCCGGATACGGGCGAGAGGCTCAGCCTCTATCCATTTGGTGAAATAGTCTGTTCCTACAATCAAGAACCTCGTGTTTCCAGGGGCTGTGGGGAGTGGCCCGACTAGATCAAGTCCCCACTGGGCGAATGGCCAAGGACTAGTCAATGGATGCAAGTCCCCAGCTGGTTGTCGGATGATAGGCGCATATCTCTGACATTGGTCGCACTTCCGAACATAAGCTTGAGCGTCCCTTTGCATTCGTGGCCACCAGTACCCCTGGGACATGATACGGTGAGCCATGGATCTCCCGCCCGAGTGCCCCCCACAAATACCCTCATGGACCTCGAACAAGAGGGGCTCAATCTTATCCTCACGAACACATAAGAGGTAGGGTCCAGAGAACGACTTTCGGTAGAGCATCTGATCGGGGGAAACCCAGAACCTCGGGGCCCTCAACCTGATTCCTCGGGCCGCCTTAGGACATTCAGGGAGCTCCCCAGAGAGGATGAACTTGATAAGCAGATCCGTCCAACTTGGTGACCCTGCGCCCTCTTGGATGGCGGCCACCTGACATGCTCCGTCTATACTCGAGTTGGGGAGGTATTCCACAGTAATCCTTCGAGTGGTATCAGAGTTAAGTGCCGAAGCCAGGCATGCTAAGGCGTCGGCATGGGCGTTCTTGTCTCGGGGGACCTGCTTAAGTTCCACCTTTTCGAACTTTTGGAGTAGAGCGGCTGCTATATCGTGATAAGCTTTCATTCGGGGGTCCCTTGCTTCAAACTCTCCATTGACCTGGTTAACTACCAGCATGGAGTCGCACTGCACAATGAGTTCGGCCACCCCTGCTGCCTCAGCGAGCCTGAGTCCTGAGATCAGGGCTTCGTACTCTGCCTCGTTGTTCGATGCCTTGAAGCCTAGACGTACCGCTTGTTCCGTGACCCTCCCCTCCGGGGAAATCAATAGTACCCCGATTCCGGAGCCCCTGCTGTTAGAGGATCCGTCCACACAGAGACTCCACGAGCCCGGACGATCCGCCGGGGATAGATCTTGAGGAAGATGTTCTGTCTGGCGGGGTTCTCCGGAGAACTCGGCTAGGAAGTCAGCTAGTATCTGCCCCTTGATGGCAATACGAGGTTTGAAATGTACTTCGTGTTCTCCCATCTCCACCGCCCATTTGGCTATCCTTCCGGAGAGGTCCGCCCTTCTCAAGATCGATTTCAGTGGTTGGTCAGTCAGGACAGTGATCGGGTGTGCTTGAAAGTAATGCCTTAGCTTTCTGGCTGCAGTAATAAGTGCCAATGCCAATTTCTCTAGGGGAAGGTACCGGGTCTCGGCACTCAACAGTGCTTTGCTTACATAGTATACCGGCTTTTGTTCTCGTTCATGTTCGTGGACCAACACCCCACTCACCGCAAATTCGGATACGGCCAAATACAAGAAAAGCACTTCCCCCCTCGTGGGTACAGACAAGGTTGGGAGGATTCGGAGGTACTCTTTGATTCCGCACAGCGCATCCTCGCACCTTGAATCCCATGTGTCCTTCCCAGATCTTTTGATTGCCTCGAAGAACGGCCTGCATTTGTCCGAGGAGCGGGAAATGAACCGGTTCAGTGCCGCCAACATCCCTGTGAGCTTTTGAACTTCTCGAGTCGTTTGGGGGCTTCGGACATTCATGATGGCTTGTATCTGTTCTGGGTTTGCCTCCACCCCACGTCGGCTGACGAGGTATCCAAGGAACTTTCCAGACCCTACCCCGAAGACGCACTTTGATGCGTTGAGTTTCAGGCCATATGTTCGCAGGGTAGAGAAAGTGGTGCCCAGGTCTGCGAGATGATCACTCTCGTTCTTGGTTTTCACTAACATGTCGTCAATATATATTTCCATGGTTTTCCCGATTTGCTCCTTGAATATTTTGTTCATGAGCCTCTGGTAAGTGGCTCCTGCGTTTTTTAGGCCAAAAGGCATGACCTTGTAGCAATAGACCCCTCTTGGCGTGATAAAGGCGGTCTTCTCCTGGTCCTCAGGATGGAGGGGGATCTGGTGGTAACCCGCCCTTGCGTCGAGGAAAGACATGCGCCGATGTCCCGCCGTGGCGTCCACTAACTGGTCTACTTTTGGAAGAGGGAAGTCGTCCTTTGGGCAGGCTTTGTTTAGATCGGTAAAATCCACGCAAACGCGCCATTTGCCTTCTTTCTTTTTCGCACACACTGTGTTGGATAACCACTCCGGGAACTGGACCTCCCGGATGGTGTCAGCCTCCAGGAGCTTGTCCACCTCGTCGTTCACTGCTTGTGCATGATGTGGGGCCGCCCGCCGGGGTTTTTGTTTTACCGGCTTGTGTGTAGGATCGACGTGAAGTCTATGAGTCATGATGTCAGGACTTATCCCTTTTATGTCGGTGGCCTTCCAAGCGAACACATCCGCGTTCTCCCTTAGGAACCCCGCCATGGCCCCTTGTTCAGTCGTGGTCAGGGAGGAGCCAATTAAAAAGTATCTGTCTTCATCCCCGTCAACCAGGAATATCTTGTGCAGATCCTCCACCGAGCGATCTGCCGGGCCCAGCCGTGGTTCGTCGACTCCCAGCCGACCAGACTGTAATTGCTATTTGTTCAACACTTCGTCGGGGTCCCGCTCTTTTTCCTTGCCGGCGACTCCCGCCCTTACTGCAGAATAGAAACAACTCTTGGCGGATGCCTGGTCTCCTCGGATTTCCACAACCCCCTCTGGGGTGGGGAATTTCAGTTTTTGGTGATAAGTCGAGTGCACCGCCCCTAGTGCGTGCAACCAGGCTCGTCCCATAATGATGTTGTAGGGCGAATCAGAGTCGATTACGACAAACTCTGTGTCAACCGTAACCGGCCCGGCGGTGACTGGAATCGTAATCTTCCCCAAGGGCACAGCGTACGAGCCATTAAATCCGACGAGGGGCGTGCTGACTTTAGCAAGGTCCGAGCAGCTGAGTCCCATCCGCTTCAGGACCTCAAGGTACATTACCTCGGAAGAACTCCCCGAATCTATCAACACCCTCTTAACGTCATAATCGCCAATCTTCAAGGTCAGTACCAAAGCATCGTCATGGGGAACGACCACGCCGGCCAGGTCAGCGTTGGAGAACGTGATTTCCCCCTTGCTGATCCGGGGCCTCTTGCCTTGTCGGCCCTCGTCCGTCTCGTCTACCTTTCTGGTAAACGCCACCCTCCTAAGGTCAGATTTGAGGGTTCTGGACGTGGGGCGCTCCAGAGGGCAGACATGAATGACATCGATCACGTTGCGTCGGGCGCCGACTTGGTCAGGCACCGCTTGCCCCCCCGGAGGAATAGGGTCCTCTATGTACTCCTTCAAATGTCCGTCTTGTACCAGCTTCTCCAAGAAGTATTTATAAACTCGGCAATCCTCGGTGCGGTGTCCGACATCTTGGTGATACGAGCATCTCGCCCCCTGGTTCCGCGTGGACGGATCACCTGGCATCTTGGGAGGCCACTTGAAGAAAGGTTCCCCCTGAATCTTTCGGAGAAGCCTGTAGATAGGCTCCTTGAACAGGGTATGCACTCCTTTGAAGGACTCCCCAGACGGGGGCCTAAGTCCCCTTTGGGGAGGCGTGGCCTCTCTCTCTCTCTCCCTTCTTTTGGGGGTGGGAACCCTCCCCTTGGCCCCCATCGTCTCATCTTCTACCCTGGAATACTTGTTTATCCGCGACATGAGTTCTCCCATGTCTTTGGGCGTCTTCTTGGTCAATGACCTGTAGAGGTCGGAGTCTCGTGGCAGGCCCAGCCGGAAGGAGGCTGCTGCCATCACTTCGGAACACCCTTCTACTTCATTCACTTCCTCCCAATACCGGGCTGCGTATTGGTGAAGTGTCTCTCCTTCCTTTCGCTTTAAGGTTAGTAGCGAACCAACATCTTTTGGACGCCTACTGCCTGTGATAAACCGGGCGGAGAATTGATCAGTCAACTCCTTCCAAGACCCTATGGTGCCAGGGGGAATAGTTTCGAACCACTTCATGGCAGAGTCTCCCAAGCTCATTGAGAACACTCGACAAAGCAGTCGACGATCGGCATGGTAGAGAGACATTAACTGTTTGTATTGCCTGAGGTGAGCTTCTGGGTCAGAGCGTCCATCATAGACTTTGAACCTTGGCACCACGAAATTCTTCGGTATCTCCACCTCTGTAATGTTCCTCGTGAAAGGAGATTGAATATCCTCATCGTACGCATCCTCCCTCCGGTTGGTTCTTCCCCTCGTGGAATGCAACCGAACCCTGAGGTCTTCGTCTTCTGTGGGCCGCATTTTGCTTTTCCGGTAGCGGTCCACCATCCCTACCCCCCTGGGGTGTCTGGTAGAGAGGGTGGAATCCCCCTCGGACTCCTCTGCGCCTCTCTTCTCAGATAAACTCCTGCGAAGATCATCCCAAGCCAATGATCTGGGTCTTTTGGCTGGGGCCTCATGTGCCTCCCAGCGGACCTTCGGGCGCTGTGGGGCCTTGGAACTCTCCACCCTACTGCTCAGGCGGCTTCTCAGATCCTCCGGCGCAACTTCCCTGACAGAGGGTTCGTGAGACCGCTCCACATTCCGAGACCCTCCGCCGGAGGGGGCGTATTCCTCAAGGCGGTTGAGGACATTTACATTGTCTTCCTCCAACTGCCGTAATCTCTCTCCGAACTTCTCCTCGATCACTTCGGCTAGCTGGCGTGCTAAGGGGGTGGATTTGCTAGACCCAATATCCATACTACTAGGATCGGTATGCCCTTTAGAACGGATAGAACGATTCTTGTTGACACTGTCAACATGCTCTCTCGTTCTTGACGTGGTTCGTGCCGGTAAACCGGCATTCTTCTGCTGGTGGCCCTTGCCTTTCTGGCGAGTATTCACCATGGTTGCTACGCTTCAGAAAGTTTGAATCGTTTTCCCACAGACGGCGCCAAATTGTGCGCACTGTTTTTTGCACAATAGTTTGTTGTAAGGTAGCCTCTTCCCTGATGAACTCGCTCCGGCGTCGAACGTCGGTTTTCCCCTCACGGGGCAAGGGTTGAGAGGGCGAAAGGGCTTGACGGAAGAATGTCGATCCGTTCTAGGGTCCCTCGATCTTCTTCAGGTGGTTCAACGGGGCTTTCAGCTTGAGCGGGTATATTCCTTAGCAAGGAATAGGTTGAGAGGGCCAAAGGAGGCCTAAGGAGTGGTGATGAATTGTCGTTACGGCTGGTCGTCGTCTCAGGCGGGCCTGGATGGGTTCCTGATACACACAAGACAGGGTCAGAAAGGGCGCCGGAGTGTTTTTCGGCGTATCCCCTCCAACGATCAAGTCAGTTCTTTGACGATGGGGAAGAAGAAAACACAGTATCGCTCGTTTGAGTTGTTCTCGCGTACCTTTGAAATGTATTTTTGGGAGCTATTTATACCCACCCGGACCTCATCATTGGTGGCAGCCTAGAGAGTAGGTAGTGCTCAGAGATGGGGCAGTGTGCCCCTGACTTTGTATGGAGAAGGCCCCAGTATTGATTGCTCGGATTCCCGAGCAATTAGTGTTCTTTCCTCCGTCTGAGAGTATTGAATGCTCGGATCCCCGTGCCTTTAATGATCTTCGTTCGAGGAGGGGTCAATAAGTGCTCTGATGCAGGGGTAATCAATGTTCGCCCTTGTCCGGCTTTCTATGTCAAAGCGGACGTCCCGTCAACAGTGAATTCATTTATTGCTGCCTTCCAATTGCCGCTTGTTGCGAGGGGCAATCTCGTCCGCGTGCCCCCCATTATGTCACTTCTGCCATGTGTCCCGCTGTTGTTGGTGAGACGTCCCGCTGTCTCTGACGCCCTGACTCCCTTGTGCAGAGCGCCTCATGATTCCTAGTCTAGGCGAAGTAGCACAGCCTGTTAAGTGACCTTTCTTTGAGTAGGGGTCAAGTAACAGGCGTCCCTCAACGCCGAGGGGATATTGTAATCATGCCATAAGTTTATCCGTGGCGCCGAGGGTATGTAATGAACTGGACAACCCTTCTTTATTGAGGCCGAGCCACTGCTAAGCTTTCGTCCAGAACTTTGACTGATAGTATGCTGACACCGAGAACACGTGTCCTCGTCGCAGAGAACGGTAATTGTTCTCCCGAGGACACGTGTCATGATCCCTAGCGATCTCAAAAGTGTCCCATCATGGATCAATGAAAATTCGATTCAAATTCAATTTGTAAACAAGTCTAACAGCAGGGGTAGTGTGATCGGAGCACCGGTGATTTAATATTGGTTCATGTGCTACGTTTAACTAATGAGCAAACATAAAACTAATGTGAAAATGCAGCAAACACTATGTACAGGTTGAAAAAACAGTCGAGGTCAAAAAAATTTAAATGACATTTTAAATTTAATTTGTAGTATACATTACACAACGATATGAGAAAACTATATATATATATATATACACACACACACACACACACACACACACACACATATATATACACTAGTAATACCCCGTGACTAAAGTCACTGAACACTAAATTGTGATACTGTGTATGCATTGGAATGTGTGTGTATGTATGTGCAACTGTGTTGTGGAGTGTGTGTCGAATTTTTGAAATTTGGGAGGAAAAGTGTGAAATTTGGAGGGGAAAATATACCTCCCATAAGTTCAAACATCTATCTGATTTATTATATATATCTATAACCCGTGCATGAAGGCAAGATACAATATAAAATTCGAGCGTCTAAAAAATTGATCCCGCTATATCAAATAACAATTATTTTTTCAAAAAAATATCGTCAAAAGTTTCTCCAAATACATGATTTCAAAAAATTATCAACATGTCTACACTATTTTATATGAATAATTAATGTCTGAAATAAAAATTATATTAAATCAAAAATTAAATAATTCTACTTGTCATAGTCATAAGTAATGTGAAAGAAATGAGCGAAAAAAATATATGAGGATAAAATTTAAAATGTTAGCTATCTTATTAGATAGATATATTGAAAATGAGAACATGAGAAAAAGATTTGTGTGCGTGTGAGAGAGAGTGATCTACGTGAAAGAGAGAGATGTGCGAGATAGAGAGATTTGCCTCAAAACTTTGTTCGTCTTTCTCAAATATTTTGTTAGTAAAACTAATCGTGCCACATGTCTGTATTATTACTCATAAAAGTCACTTACCTTGAAGTGATTGAGATTAATTCAATTAGTCACCCGTGATACTCACAAGAAGTAAGGTTACCGGGTCAATTCATCAAATATAGAAACATCCTTTTTATTTGTGAATGTCAAATATACTCATAATAAAAACTAACTGGTGTCATCTCATGGATTTGAAAAATAGTAGAAAATCAAGCATCATTCTCATAAAATTCGGCCACTAAGATATCACGCAAAACAAGGTATTTGAAATTCAAACAAAAAATATCACAAAATCCATGCGATTTCATCTCTTTAAGATACTTATTTTGTTAAATGCAAATCTACCCTTTAAATTATTTTTTTTGGGGGGGGGGGGGGGGGGGGGTGGGGGACAAGGAAATCACAAAGATTTGGTCTCACGTACTCTTGACTGATTGATAGACGTCTTAGGAGTTGGCTTAACGAAGGTTATCAAGTGAAAGTTGATAATTAATCACCTAGGCCGCGTGAAGGCAATTAATTATAAGGACTGGACTATGGCAAAAAAATCCTTTCTCCAAAATTTAGTATTTGGATGAATGTTTTTATTACTTTTGTGATTTATTTTACAATTAAAAAATTTATTATTTTTGTGGGTATTTTTATTATTATTGTGGTAATTATTTTTATTACTTTTCTTTTGTTTAATTTTTGTGAGTGATTTCCATATTTATGAATATTTTTATCACTGTTGTGGGTATTTTTATAACTAGTGTGAGTGTTTTTATCAATGTTATGATAACTATTTTTATCACCTTTTTCGTTACCACAACATTGATAAAAACATCCAAAATAATAATAAAACAATCCACAAATAAAATAAACGGAGGTATGATGACAAAATTTATTTTTTCGGTATCGTTGATAATTCCTAATTATAAGGATGAATCGTCTCTGTGTTTTGAAACTAATAATAATATGTACATTACTTTTATCCACTACCTCATTTGCACCATTTGATGTGGCATGATCTCGGTCATTAAATGTTGAACGAACTCAATGGACCCACTAATTCAATAGTTCATATTAAAGTGGTGTACAAAGATAATACAAAGAGATGACGTGTGTAACATTGTTTGGACCTTCTCAAGATGGGTGCCAAGACATTCAATGGTGTTGAAGACTATGGCATCAAAATTGGTACCGTATTAAAATTTATAATTTTTAAAGATAATTACATTTTTTAGAAATTACAATTGCAAAACACATGATCGATAAAATGTTATGAACAATTATGGAAGTTATAACTTTTAAAATTAATTGTTATAACTATTAATATAACTTTTAAATGTCAAGTTATATTTTTTAAAAGTGAAATTACAACTAAAAAAAGGATATTCATGATCAAACATGAATTACCGTGAGCAATTGTAATTTTAATTTTAAAAGATATAATATGACCTCAAAAAATAATAACTTTTGAAAAGTTACTAATTTTTTTTTGATATCGTAAAATTACCTCGTAACTTATACGTGGGTCTCATAATATTTTATTACCTTTGACTCTAACCTTTTTATGAGTTTTGAGAGTCTTTATTCTTTGACAAATTATGTCCTTACATTATGAATCGATTTGAAAAGACAATCTAAGTATGTTGAATAATTACAATAAAAAATAAGGGAACATATAAAACCTAATTCACGTGGAGTCTAAAGCCTAATTTTGTAAGTTGTAAAACAGTTGAGGGCCGGCCATCTATCAATGTTTTCAGTTGATCTCTAGTATCCTTTAGCCATGCTTAGTTTAATCCTAATGCAATCCACCACCAATCACCTTTAGGAGACCCTTCCTTTTCATATTTCCAGCAAACCGGTGCACCAAGTCTGGCCACACCAATCCAGGCTATTGGAAATTTCCATTGCACCAGGTTTGGGCACACCAATCCCTGACATTGGAAATTTCATATGTTCTGTAATGAGGTCCATAATCTATTGGGAAAAGGGCATTCAAAGAAGAGGTGTCTGTGGGTTTTTGGCTCTCTCCTACGAAAAACACAATGGGCCCTTTGATGAGCCATATAACCTCCGCGTCCCAACCTCTGATGAGTCCTGCAACCTTCTACTTTTAATTGTTTTGTGTGTTTTGATGTTATTTTGTAGGAATCATTATTTGGAAGCAAACAAGATCATTTGGAAGGAAACAAGGATTTGGAGGCTTAAAAGTGAAAGAAATCAATGAGGTATTGGTGTTTGGTAACAAATGCACCAGAACTAGCACCATCTGATGGAAGTACCTCGATTTTCCTCCATTTTGACCATGATCAACTCAGAATCTGGAAAAGTTCAAAACATGAAAGTTGTAGATCTGGATGTCTTCTGTATTGTGTCAAAATATCAGCTCAATCCAACGGTTGGATCAAAAGTTATGACGATTTTACGAAAACTGGTCCAGAGCTGAAGGCTTAAAAAAGGGAGGCGCGCTAAAACCAGCGCCCCTGCGCCAACATGCTGCCCATTCAGCGCTTATTCAGCGCCTAGGCACCGGTGTTGGTTTTGGACGCGATTTCTGACTTGTTTGACCCGAAATTGGACTCTAATGCCTCTTATGTGCTAGGGTTTGAGGGGATTATACATATACTGATTTTGAGGGCTGAAAAGATAGAGGAAAAACATCAAGGATTGATAGAAAATTGAAGGCAAGAATCAAAGGAACCGACGCGAAGAAAATCGGACTTGAATGCTAGAGAGGAGTTGAAGCTTGCGACTAAGTTTCATTCTTTTCTCTTACTTTTACTTCTTGATTTTTTAAGATGTTGTTTAATTTGAGAAGGATGTTTTTCAATTACATTATGAACTAAATTTTTATTAAGATTGCAACGGAACCTAATTTATAGGATAAGAATATACATATATGCCGTGTGTAACTTGTATAAGAGTTTGAACTTAATGAATCTATTCCAACTTATTTTGCATAGGAATATAACAATTTAATTGGGAGAGATATGCTTATCTTACTATCGGAAGAGGTTTGATAAATACTTTTGAAGTCTCAGTTAACAATTCAATTTGATCAATTAACTGGAAAGAGAGTGGAAAGATTTATACGAAGCATTAGGGGAAGTGGTAATCTTAACTTCTTTTATCCGTTAAATTCAATCTTTGATTATTAAGTTTAGATTTATTTTAAATTATTCATTCCGTAGTTCAATTCCAATTGTTTAAATAAAATTGAATTGATATAAAGTTAGTACTTGAAATTTATTATTAATAATTCTCCGTGGGAACGATACTCTACTTATCACTTTATTACTTGTTGATCGTGTATACTTGCACGTTAATTGTCAATATCAAATTCGGACAACATTTAGTATTTAAATGATGTTTTCATGTGTTTTAGGGGAAATCTTATTATTCTGATTTTATAAACATTGTGGCTGCTTTGCCAATTTATCCAACTTTGTGAATTCCTGGGATTGCAAAGTTACATAGATTCAATTCCTA
This sequence comes from Ilex aquifolium, assembly GCA_951799425.1. Lineage (NCBI taxonomy): Eukaryota > Viridiplantae > Streptophyta > Magnoliopsida > Aquifoliales > Aquifoliaceae > Ilex > Ilex aquifolium. Next base: position 61,448,625 of record OX637391.1, on the reverse strand, counting down.
TGATTGTTTCTATTCGTTATTAGTCTTTCCCTGTGTCAGTTATGTTCCCATCCTCCAAAAGATCACCAAGTCATACTTTTAACTTAAAAATGTTGACAAAATTGATCTCTTTCTCCAATCAAAAGAAGTATAATAAGCATATCATTTTAGTCCAAAAAAAAAAAAAAATTTAAACCAAACAGATTCTCTACTTCTTTTAAATTTTTTTTTTTCTCATTTGAACGCAAAACACCAATTAAATCATTCATTCTCATTAAAAAAATATTTTGATAAAGCTCTTATTCATAACAAATAAAATATAACAAAAATTTAGGTGAAAGTTGCATAGATAAATAAATAAAATTCAAAGATAATAAAATAATCCAAAAGAACAATGAATTTATTTATAATAAAGTCAAACATCTAATACCATAGTTTTGATAAAGAATATATATAAAACAAATAAAAAGAACATAAAAATATTAATGAAGAAATTAATTTTATTCTTATAAATATTTATGATCAAAAGTCATATTATTAATCTAAAAAATATATTAGTAAAATTTCAATAAAAAAAATTGGCAATTTCAAATCTCATCAAAAAGTAAAAATAATATATTTTAAATAAAAAAATTAAATTATTATTAAAAAAAAAATCTCATTGGTCATCATTGCTTTAGGCCCCAAATGTTATTGAGCCACCCCTTGCTTTTAAGTAACATAGAGCTTCTTTTTTTTTTGATTTTGTTGTACATGTTTGATATATATGGAAGTAAATGATGTTTAGCAAAGCAGCCAATAGCTCAAAGTTTTGCCACAGGCAAGCAAAAAGGCTCGTTTCACTCACCACATCTGGTAGCTCATAATAGTAAGAAACAGAATTTCTATGCGTCGAGCAGTTACGCTTGAATCTTAACTATTTATTTCAAACAAACTAGAGCATATTATTATTATTATTATAGAGGACGGGAGTACATACATAATACATAGAATGACATGTCCTTCTTAATGTTACAGTGTGGCAGCCTTGGGCACACGTACGGTGGCCAAGGGCGGATCTACTAGTGGGCTTAGGTGGGCTGAAGCCCAGAGTAAAAAAAAAAAAAAAATTTATTACTAAGTACCAGCCCACCCCACCCCAAAAAAAAAATCCCATCTAACCCAACCCAACCCAACTAACCCAACCCAGCCCACCTCCAAAACTTCCCCAAAATCAGTCGTCCCATCCAACCACCTGCAAACCTGCAAAGCTCTTCTGTCAGCCGAGTCCCTTCCCCAAATCTCCGGACAAGCAACGGCGCAACACAGGCGGAGGCGGCTCCTGCTCTTGGTCTTGGTCTAATCCTTCCATCAAATCTCTCTCTCTAGACTCTAGTCTCTACAGAGATGGTGGTGGGTGAGGTAGTGCTGAACCCAAAGCAGAGATTGAAGTCTTCGGGTGTTGTTGCGGGGTCTATAGCGAAAGATGAAGACGATGACTGTGTGGTTTTGAATGGTGATCCTGATAAACCAGTGGCAATAGAGAACTATTCGGGGGCTGCTCGTCGTTTGAAAGGTGAGTGGATATCTGAGTTTGTTAACCGACATTTTAGCATTAACAACTCATTTAGATATTTAATTCATCTTTTGACTGCTCTGATGTTTCATAATCTTCTTTTGGTCTTAATCAATCTGGGCTGAAAATTTCCAATTCTTTCTGGGTATTGAATATTTTGAGTTTCTGGGGGTTGAATTTTTCGGGAAAAATAGGGGGTGGGTATTGGAGAATCAGATTTTTGAGAGCATATTAGGAAGCGGGTATTGGAGGCATTGAGTTTTGGGGGTAAATCATGAAGTGAATTTTGATCATTTACACAAGAATCTGAATTTTTTTGTAAAAGAAATTAGTTAGCTTTTAAGTTTGGAAGTGGGTATTAGAGCAGAAGCATTCCTGACATAATATTTTTTCTATTCTTGCTAACTTGATTGTTTTTGAATGCTTTTTTTGAAGTTTTACTTCTGTTATGACTGATAGGTAGAAGCTAACAACTTCAAGAATGATAAGTAGATTGGTTGAGAATCCCTTATCTGAATTTACTTATATATGGCTAGATAGTTCCCAGTATTATTGTCAGTGTAAAACTACATTCATCACATGATGCATAATATTATAAATTCTTCCTGGATAGGAAGTCAGTACCTGTTTGAGTGGAAGGAGTAAATGTGAGGTATTGAACTGGGACTTCTCTAACTGGAGGAGGCTTGTTTTCTTATATATTCATGCTGACTATTTATTGTTTTTTGCCTTACATTACTGTAGGAGACTAAATGCGAAAACTCAATTTTGTGGGTTTTTGTGTTCTAAGTTCTAACATACTTTAACTTAATATTCTGTTTAAACAGCTGTTGAGGATGCTCTCATTTCTTGCAAAAGAACCTCATGACACCTACTGGTTGTTGAAATTCCTCGAGCATTCTAATTTCAATACTCTGATTTTAGATCTCTTAGGATTCAAGTAAATTCAAGATCATCACTGATTATCCTTGATTATCAAAGTGTGTTTGATGTTAGATGTTATACCTATTGAGGTGCACCTATTTACTTTCACTGGTTTCTTTGTATTTATATGTTGACATTTTCAGGTGTTCATGTTTTCTTTTCCTTGAAATTTTATTGTGGGAGATTAGTAATTTAGAATCTAAGTGCAAGATATAGGGCACAAACAGTATGACAGTTTTCTTATGTAGCAGAAATTAATTAAAAAAAAAAAAGGAAAAGGAATGAAAGGCAAAGTATGGCATTGCCTTCATCACTTTTGTAATTTCTAACAATGTTTGAACTCTGAATTTTATGTTCAGATCTCAGGTTTGAGGCAGCCCTCATCTGCGCAAAACTGGCTTGGTTCTCAAGGTAGCTCCTCTGGTCTTATAGTGAAGAGAACGATCAGGGTTGATATTGCAGTGGACCAATTTCCTAATGTATGAATTGTTTTTCTGTTCTGGTGTGCCTTTTTGTGTTGTAGTTTTGCTGCATTTAATTTTGCAATTCATTTTGCCAACTTCTTGTTGCAGTTTAATTTTGTTGGGCGCCTCCTTGGTCCTAGAGGGAATTCTCTCCTTTAAAGAAAAAAAAATATTTACCTTAGCTTAGCCCGGGGTAAACAAAAATCCTGGCTCCGCCCTTGACGGTGGCTGCCTTTTTATTTATATGAAGGACACGTCCCTTTATTTAGAAATCATATATAAGCACACAATTCCAACAACACAATATAGCAACACACTAGGACGTAGATACGATGATTTGTGTTGTGGATGAACTCGCACAGAGCTACTTCGGCAGAAAAGCAGCAGCATCCTGGTCCAGAAACCAGGTGACGTTCCCTTGTTTAGGTGAAATCCTTTCGACAGGAAGTTTTGGCAGGCTAGTAGGACGATTGCCTCCGTGTACTACATACACCGGAAGGGCTAACTTGATCCCAGTGACCACTAATGCAATCTCTGAAGCTGAGTTGATTACTGGAAAGACCAAAGTAACTCTTCCTGGAGGTTTTTCTGGTGCGTCTGTGAGGAAGGTAACCCATGGCTCGATGGCATCAGGTTGAGGACGATTGGGGAATAGAGAAGCCACACTTCCACTTGGGTCCATACCCAGTAGCATGAGATCAAATTTTGGATTCCCACTAGCCGATAATGGCAGGATTTTGGAATCAACCAGTCCTTTGAGAATGTCATCATAACGGTCCGCTGCTTCTTCCGGTGTTGGAGTGCTTCCAGTGGGCATCATGGGGTAGATATTACTCTTAGGAATGGGTACCTGTCAAAACAAAGATGACTTTTACATGGATGAGCTTCAAGAGAATCAAGAAAGGTATAGAATAAAAATAACTAGTGGAATTGCATATACATAGTAGAGAAATATGCATGGACATCTCATTCTCACCAGTATATATATCAGATTCAGTTCTTGGAGGTCAATAATCTGATTGGCGTTTCATTAATACTTGAATTTTTTTTTTTCTGGTTCTAACTGAAAATATTCAGATGTTTTTCAAAGAGCAATGGCATAAGGGCCTAATTTGAAGTCATAATTCATTGTAGTCATTAGATTAGTTGTGAATTCTAATATTGGATGTAGCCAACTTTTAAATTGATTAGGTCTCCGAATCAGATCCCCAACTTAGATATTTAATAGCATTTTCCATTTTTCAAAACAAGCAGAACTAAATGGATACAAAGTTGAAATTGATTCTTCAATATTCCATACCAAGGATAAAAAATCATCATAGGCACATTTATAGTTGCTATCGGGGCTGTCCAGAGACACTACTCTCTCATCCACCCAAAAGATTTTCCAGCGCGACCAAGCCACCTTATTCTTGTAAGGAGCCTCGACTAGTTTCCTGAATTTTCAACATCATATGATCACCAATGAGAAAACTAGCATTTACGAAACAAATACAAGGATATTATATATATAGTGTTTTAATGATGTTGCATTAATGTCATTAGTGCACTTTTTACACCAAGTTACCAACCATAGGTAACATGTTACACTGTCATTACCTGAGGGTGTGAATCAGGGTACCTCCAGAGAGAACGACGGTGAAACTATTTTTATGTTGGAGGAACTTATCCGATAGGTCAGCTACGTATTTAGCCAGAGCCACCGCCACAGCGTCCTCGTTAGGCAATATTTCAATTGTCTTTTTTCCCGCGCTCGTAGCCATTGATGATTGATCACACAAAAGCAGAGTCAGAGACGAACGAGGTACTGTGAGTTACTGGATTTGTGGGTGTGGTCATGCCAATCGCATACCGCTGCATATTTATACACGTTTGGGGTTGGGGTTGGGGGAGGTGCATTAACTCATGACAATGGATGGGTCCACCGCCGACTTGACTATTCAAAGTTTCAGTTCACAACATGCAAACGAATTACACCCACAAGCACATATTAATGATAAAGAAGTGTTTCACTTTCGCATATATATTAATATTTTTTTTTTTTTTGAAGCCGAAAATGGGGGAGAGGGGCGACCAGCAGGTAGTGACCCCCATTGGGCGTGACCATGAGGGTCTCCCCCGATGTGGAATGTTCGGTTACCCATAGCTACAGACCCCTTTAGAGTAGCCCGTCACCACACCACCACCGAAGCACTAATGAGTAAGACATGAGGACCCCGTTGATCGATCCCTGCTTGCTAACCTCATGGAAGTCAGAGAGCGACCCAAGACGGGCACACCTTACCATTAGACCACCAGCTCCGGTGGTGCATATATATTAATTTATTATGCATGATTTTTGGTGTATTTCTGTACGTAAGAATGAAAATAAAATTATTAGTATCCACATTACAATGTATCTGTCTTGTTCCTTAATCTCTAACAATAAATAATGTTATTTGAATCTAATTTACTCACATAATTTATCATAATCACTGACGGGTCTTAATAAATTTTGTTGTCCATTGTCAATTCAATGGTTGTATTTAATTTAATATACTTTTATTAATGTCAAACATTATAATATTTGGATTTAATTTACTGACCACTCATTCATTGGATTGATTATTGATCTTATCTATATCTATAGTGGGCCCCATTGTCTATCAAAAAATTAGGGAAAATTTCATCTACACTCCCTCTAAATAGGTCTATCTTCAACGACACCCCCTGCTTTTTCTAAAATTTCACTGACCTCCTCTGTCAGTGTTGGTCGGCTAGACGTGACGGAAACACACGTTTTACCATTTTACCCATGAATTTTATAAAGATTTACATATTCACCAATTATTTTTCATTAAACTATATATAAATACATATTCCTATTTCCTCTAAGTATGGGCATATTAGTTTGCCAGATATATGAGGTATTAGGAAGGGGGATAGAGTAAATAGTACCTGTGGGTGTGGCCCACTTATTACCTTGTTTGGTTGGCATTTTATGTGCATTACTATTTTTCGGGTTACAATACCGACCCGGTTTGTACATGACTTTAATGAATACCACCTACCAGGTGGTATTATTTGTTGGTATAAATCCATAAATGGTACAAGCAAGGAAAATGACACAAATACCCTCCTATGTAGAGTTCACATATAAAAAATTTATATTGAATTTTTTTCTTGTATTATGTTTAAGTGTACGGTGTCACCAATTTTTTAAAAAAAAATTATTTTGAATTTTTTCTTTGTATTATGTTTTTAAGCGTACGATGTCATCGGTTTTTTTTTAAAAAAAATTTCTAAAAAAAATATTTTGAATTTTTTCCTTATATTATGTTTAAACGTACGGTGTCACCGATTTTTTTTTTTTAAAAAAAATTATTTTGAATTTTTTTATTGTATTATGTTTAAACGTACGGCGTCACCGATTTTTTTTGTAATTTTTTTTTACGGTGTCACCTATTCATAGCACTACATTTTTAATTTTTTATGTGGATTTTTACATTATTCTTCACCGATTCATACTAGGACAAGTGGCTTGGGTTCATTGCCACGTTGTTTTTGCAACTAGGTGATTGGGTTGTTGAGGCATGAGAGAGAGAGAGAGAGAAAAAAAAAAAAAAAAGGGGGTGAAACAAGGGTTTCAAGGGGAATATATATATATTTTTTTTGGTGGGTTTCATGGGGAATAAAAATGGTAAAATTGAGATTTAATAAAAAATTTGGTATGACATCAACATTTTTCTGATGATCAGTAACGAGTGGTTACGGTAGGGGATCTAGGTGAAAAGAACATATAAGTTAGAAGAAAGTGCAGTGAAATTTCAGAAAATACAGGGGATGTTGTTGAAGACAAAAATAGGAGGGTATTTGTGTCATTTACACCATAATCATCATTCTTGTAAATGAACTTCTTTTGTCGGGAAACGCATAAAATATTTACCTAAATCGGTAGACCATTGAGGGGATCTCACGTTAGCTCCAAGACATTAGTCTCTAAGTAGAAAAGTAAATACTGATTACTCACCAAGCATTTGTAGTGTATTGATCTGAACCCCCCTAAGAAATGAAGAAAATTAGTATTCAAATTCATATGCCTCTGGTTAGTCCCTTTTAGACCACTGTTATTAATGTCAAGACATCAAATTGGTTGTTGGGTGAATTATATCAAAACCTACAAAAAAAGTTGTGTCAATTACCATTAGATAGTCTTTCCATAGGTGGGGTGGTCTATCAGATAGCCTTTCCATTAGCCTTTCATTTTCCAGGGCAGTCTGTTCACTTGTCTTATTAGATAACCTATCTTCTGGCATGATATTTCCCAAGGCAGTCTCTTCATTTGCCTTATCTGACAGCTACCCATTCTCAGGACCTATCAAGCACGCAAATCAATATCTCTGTCAGCTGGTCTCCCATCTCAAAATAGTAGCTGCAAATGGCTAACCTCAACTCTTCTACTATTCAAGGGAGCTGATGCTCTCAACTCATTTAAATCCCTTCAGCTGGCACTCTCATTTATTAGCAGCATACATAGTATTTTTATTATATTTCATTACCATCTTGTACTATGCATGCATTTGGCCTAGTTTTTTACTTCTTTTTCTTTCAAATGTAATTAGATTGCATCGAGGGGTAAGGTACATACGTCCCCTCCTAGCTAGGTGTAATTTGATTTTTAATCAATAAAATTTCCCTCGCATCGCCGAGGTTCCATCGAAAAAAAAATTACCATCACGTTGGGCAAGGAGAGGAACATCAAAGGTTCTGTCATGTCTTCTACTGTAACACCCCACCCTCCACTTGGCATAATATTGTCCGTTTTGGGCCCACTGGCACTCATAGTTTTGTTCCTCCCAGTACTCCTGGGAAAAGGCCTTATACCATGTAAGGCGAGGGACTTACTTATAAGCCCAGCAACTTTCCCCTCCCTAACCGATGTGGGACACCAGGATCTCACAATCCACCCCCTTAGGGCTGCATGTCCCCGTGCAGCAGCTTGCCAGCTACCTGCCCGCCCACTACACGCGAGCACGTCAGGGGCCCACACTCAATCCAGGCGAGAGTCGGCTCTGATACCAACTTGTAACACCCCACCCTCCACATGGCATAATATTGTCCGCTTTAGGCCCACTGGCACTCACAGTTTTGTTCCTCCCAGTACCCCTGGGAAAAGGTCTTATGCTATGTAAGGCGAGGGGCTTACTTATAAGCCCATCAACTTTCCCTTCCCTAACCGATGTGGGACACCAGGATCTCACATCTACGTCATTCTCTAAGGACAATACGGATTTGATCGAACACCACCCTAATCACAATTTTGAATGCTTTAAATGCTATTTATTTCTGCCTTCCCATTCGACTGAGGATGAGCTGGAGCTGAGAAGTAATTCCTTATACCCAACTCGACACAAAACTTTTTAAATTTGGGGCTGTTGAACTGTTTCCCATTGTCCGTGACGATTGCCCTAGGTATCCTGAACCTACAAATTATAGATTTTCAGGTGAAGTTTTGAACCTTTTGCTCTGTAATTGATGTCAATAGTTTCATTTTAGCCCATTTGGTGAAATAATCAACTCCAATGATGGCGAATTTGCATTGTCTAGTGCAAATGGGAAGGGGTCCAAGTATGTCTAATTCCCACTGTTAGAATGGCCAGAGGTTGATTACTGGGGTGAAGAGCTCTGGTGGACAATAGGGGATGTTGGCATGTAGCTGGCAGGTCTTACACATTCTGACCAGCTCTGCTGCATCTTTAAGCAGTGTGGGCCAGAAGTAACCTTGCCTCAGCGTTTTACCGGCCAGAGCTCGAGCTCCTATGTGATTACCGTGGATGCCCTCATGGATTTCTCTCAAAATATAGTTAGTTTCTTCGTCTCCCACGCACCTCAGAAGAGGTACCGAGAAGCCTCGTTTGTATAAATTCCCATGGAGGAGGGTGAACCTAGATGACCTGACTCTTAGTTTTGCTGCTTCTTTGACGTCTGCTGGTAAGGCTTCGTTCTGGAGATACTCCCTGATTGGGTCCATCCAGGTTGGCTGACTCTATACTGGGAGCACCTCCTCATCCTCGAAGCTTACCGATGGCTCAGCAAGGTGCTCAACTGGAATTAATTTGTTTAGGTTTTCTTGGAAAGCTGTGGCTAGCCTTGCTAGGGCGTCAGCTTGGGAGTTCTCAGCTCTGGGGACGTGTATGATCTTAACCTGCACGAATTTCTTCATTAGCTTCAGTACCTTCCTCAGATATAAAATCATTCTCTCTCATTTGGCTTCATAAGTCCCTTCAATCTGCTTTACCACGAGCTAGGAGTCGCTGTAAATCACGAGTTGTTTTGCCTCCATGGAATGTTCCATGTTGAGCCCAGTAATGACAACTTCGTATTCTGCTTCGTTGTTTGTAGCCTTGAATCCGAATCTGAGGGCGTATTCGATATCTATCCAATCGGGGGAGGTCAGAATCAACCCAGCCCCGCTGCTTTGGTCGTTGGCGGCTCCATCTACTGAAACCTTCCACATGAAGAAGTCGGGTACTAGCTGAGTTGCCTCTATGGGCGCTTCAAGGGCTACAGTAAATTCTGTAATGAAATCTGCCAGTATTTGCTCTTTGATTGCGGTTCTGGGTTTGTATCTGATATCGAACTCACTGAGTTCTATGGCCCATTTGACCAGTTTTCCTGAAGATTCAGGTTTGTGCAGTAGCTGATCTGTTGGGACCTCAATGGTGTGAGCTTGGAAGTACGGTCTGAGCTTTCTTGCTATTGTAACTAGAGCTAGGACTAGTTTCTCCATTTTTGGATATCTCTCCTCTGTTCCCCTCAGAGTTCTGCTACAGTAGTAGATTGGTTACTGAGCTTTGTCTTGTTCCCGAACCAGTGCTGCGCTGGTTGAGAAATTCGAAACAGCAAGGTATAGGGTGAGCACTTCTCCCTCCAAAGGGCTCACTAGTACTGGGGGTGAGGTCAGATAGTCTTTAAGGGCTTTGAATGCTTCCTCGCAGCACATATCCCACTGAAATGCCTTTTTTAAGGTCTGAAAGAAAGGATGACACTTGTCGCTTGATCTAGAGACGAAACGGCTTAGGGCTGCTATCCTTCTTGTTAAGCGTTGGACCTCCCTTGTGTTAGAAGGTGGTTGCATGTCTATCACTACTTTGACCTTTTCTGGGTTTGCCTCTATTCCTTTGTTGTTGACTCTGAAGCCCAAGAACTTCCCAACAGAGACCCCAAAGGCGCATTTGACTAGGTCGAGCTTTATTCGTTATTTCTTGAGGATTTGAAAAGATTCTTCGAGCTGCCCAATGTGGAGCTTAGCTTTCAACGATTTCACCAGCATGTCATCGATGTACACCTCCATTGATGCTCCGATATATTTTTAGAACATTCGATTTACCAAACGTTGGTAAGTAGCTCCAGCGTTCTTTAGTCCAAACGGCATGACCTAGTAGCAGTATGTCCCCTGATCAGTCACGAAGAAGGTCTTCTCCTGGTCGCTGGGGTCCATTCTGATATGGTTATACCTAGAGAAAGCATCCATAAAACTTAGGAGTTCACGCCCAACTGTTGCATCTACGATTAGGTCGAGGTAAGGAGAAGTTATCCTTGGGGCAAGCTCGATTTAGGCCAGTGAAGTCGATGTAGAGGCGCCACTTGCCACTTGATTTTTTGACGAGGACCACGTTGGTTAACCAAACCGGATAGTCTACCTCCCTGATGGCTTTGGCGTGGAGAAGTTTGTTGACCTCCTCATTGATCGCTTTCTGGAGCAAAACTCCTTATCATCTGTTTGATGGGTTTAAAGGTCCGATTCACGCTGAGTTTGTGCATGATGACTGAGAGGTCAATCCCCTGCATATCCTCTTGTTTCCACACAAACACCTCCATATTCTTTCTGAGGAATTGAATAAGGAGGTCTTTAACTTCCCTGGTTAGCTTAGATCCCACGTATACCAGCTGCCCTGGCTCCATGTCAAGTTGAATAGGCTCCAGCTCTTCTGAAGGCATTGACCTCGTTTCCAGCTCGTCTCTCATGTTGAGCTCGTCCAGCTGGATATTTTCAACCTCTTTCTTCTTCATTGATGCCATATAACACTCTCGTGCCATACGCTGGTCTCCCCGGACCGCTCCTACATCATTTTCTGTGGGGAACTTCACGATGAGGTGGTAGGCAGAAGGAATGACCCTTATGGCGTTGAGGGAAGATCTTACTAGCAGAACGTTGTATGCTGAGGGAGAATCGACAATTAGGAACCTCACAGTGGTGGTGGATTGGCAAGGTGGATCTCCCATGGTGAGCACGAGTTGGATTGAACCCAAGGGTAGCACCCTTTCCCCTGAGAATCCTAGAAAGTGTGCCCTTACTGGCTCAAGTTTGTTTCTGCCTATATCCATTTTGTCGAAGACAGATGTGAAGATGATGTCGGCTGAGCTCTCATTATCAATCAGGACTCGATGGACTGTTCTGTTGGCGATGATGACCCTTACCACCAAAGGGTCATCGTGGGGATGCTGGCAACCCTCTAGGTCTGCATCTGAAAAAGTGATGTCCATGTTCAGCCGAGGTTCTTTGGATACAACTTGTACTTCTAGCATCTCCTCAATTCTGACTTTGCGCATGTGAGCCTTCTTGGCTGAGCTGGATTCCCCACCTCCAGCGAACCCTCCAGATATCTCTATGATCTCTCTCAGAGGTTGCTGATGCTGCGCAGGGACTTACTGCTGAGATACTGGAGACGGGTGAACTCAGTTCTGATTATCTTGCGTTACAAAGTGGCGCAGTTGTCCCCGTTGAATCAGGAACTCGATCTTCTTCTTCAATTGGATGCAGTCATTAGGGAGATGGTCATGGTCCCTATGGTACTTGCAGTATTTTGTTGCATCCCTTTTTGCGGGATCTGCCTTCATTTGAGGTGGCCACCCCAGGAACTTTTCGTTCTACACCTCATAAAGGACCTGAGACACTGTGAATGTGAGAGGAGTGAACTGCCGAGGTGCAAACCTTGGTGGCAATTCCTGTGGTGGTGGACCAAGGCGGTCTCTGACGTATCTTCTCCTTTTCCGAGAGCGGTTCATGTCTCTTCGTGGAGATCTGTCTCATATTTTCTCCTTTTTGGGACTTCGATCCCTCTTCTTCTCTTTCTCCTTGTGCGTGTACAAGCTCCCTAACTTGGAGAGGAGTGCTTCCTCGCCGTTGATGTATTTTTCTGCCTTGGCAAGAATTTCTGCCATATTGGCTTGTGGGTTTTTGGAGATGAAAAACATCAAGTCCTTTGATTGGATTCCAAGCCCAACAATGAAGGCAGTGATGGTGAATTTCTCATCAGGGACATCGACTTTCAGAGATTCTGAGTTGAACTTCTGAACATAGCTCCGCAGGCTCTCATTGGGTCCATGTTTCACGTTCAATAGGTGATAACTTGATTTTCAATAAGTTCGAGCTCCTATGAAGTGTGATACAAAGGAGACGGAGAGCTCTCTAAAGGATGAGATGGATGTCGGCGTTAGCCTGTTGAACCATGCTAGTGTTGAACCTTTTAAAGTGATGGCGAAGGCTCGGCATCGTACTGGGTCCTAGTATCCATGTAACTCCATTTGGTTCTTGTAGGTGTTGAGGTGGTCCATGAGGTCTTTTGTTCCATCGAAGACCTCTATCTGAGGCATTCTGAATTTAGGTGGGAGTGAAAAGTGCAGCACATGTACGATAAATGGGGACTCAGTCTGCTAAACTAGGGCATCCATAGTTACTGGAGTTTTGCCTTTAACAGCCTCCTTCATGTGGCTGAGCTCCAATTTGATGTCTCTGAAGCATTGTTCCCAATATTGTTCTTTCCCTTCCTGTTGAAATGGGGGAAACTCATTATTATGAGTTTCCCTGTTTTGACTTTGCACTTCCTCGTTGTCCTCATTCCCATGAATTCGACAATGGGCATTACCCACAGTTTCACTCCGCTCATCTCTCTCGATGATGTCTTTTAGGGGGTTGTTGCGTTGTTGTTCCCTCTGAGGGGGATCACCTTGGGCTGGTTGTGCCCTTTGGGGACGCTGAAGGAGATTCAACAACTCCTCATTCTGTTAGAGGATACACTGATTGGCTAGGCGAAGGGCATTCAGTTCGTTGTTAGGTGTGGGATCCACCATGGGGGGATCGACTTCAGGTGTAGGCAAGAAATCACGGGGATTTTCTTGCTGCCTTCCAGTGGTAGCTTCTTGTTGGTTCCATAATCGATGAGGATTCATTTGACTTCTGCTCATGTTGCGTGTAAAAACCATCAATTATTGAAAAAATTAGTATATTTTTAACAGGAATGGTCGTTCCCATAAAAGGCGCCAACTGATGATGTTCTTAACACGATTGAACAGTGATGTGAATATAAAGTGTACTGAACAGTTGGATTCAGTTCGGTCTGAGCCCCAAAGCCCTAGGGAATAGGATTTGGGGATAAGTGGATGATTACGCAAAGTATTTATAATGGTTCACCAGTTCGGTAGTTCGGCTAATCCACTCTCAAATGAGTCTCTTGCTCCTGAATATATTGATTACTGTGTGAAGTTTACAGAGAGTGCTTTTGTAAGGCTACAATGGCTTGTTGTTTATTTTTGAAGGCTTTGCCCCCTATTTATAGTTATCCCTGGTTCTTGCTTGATCTGAGGCGAGATCCTCACTCCTTCCTTGTAACAATTGCCCTTATTGCGCAACGAGACTTGCGCCAGCTAAGTGATTGATGCTATAGAAAATGGGGACTTGGTGGGATCCAGATGTCTTTTGCACAGCCTTCCTCGAGATGTGGACACGTGGAGTTGAAGTTGAGGTCGAGGTCTGTAAATAATATAGATGAGCAGAACTCCCGACCTGAGTAGCATGACTTGGGTTACCGAGTTCATCCTTAGATATTTTTGTGGTACCATCAGATGTCATTTAACAATTTAAAACACAAAATTTCCCTTCACTTATCTCTATATGTATGCATATACGTAAATGTACATGTATAAATATTTGTATATTCATAAAACACCCACCCCACACACACACACACACAGGTACGATATGTTTAAAATTTTGAACGACTATATTATCCTAAAAAATACATTAAGACAACGCTCGCTACTATTTTGAAAAAGATGGACTACTAATCTTTTATTTTTCTAATTACTAGATTTAGTTTGTGTAATGTTTTTTTTTTTTTTAATTATAACATGATGTTGAATGGTTGATGATAGAAATATAAATTAAAAAATATTAGATCTCATTTAAATAAAAACTAACTGGTGTCATCTCATGAATTTGAAAAATAGTCGAAAATCAAGCATCATTCTCATGAAATTTGGCCACTAAGATATCACGTAAAACAAGATATTTGAAATTCAAACAAAAAATATCACAAAATTCATGCGATTTCATCCCTTTAAGATACTTATTTTGTTAAATGCAAATCTACCCTTTAAACTTTTTTTTTAGGGGGGGAGGGAGGAGGGGGACAAGGAAATCTCAAACATTTCAATAAAAGATTTGGTCTCACCTACTCTTGACTGATTGATAGACATCTTAGGAATTGGCTTAACGAAGGTTATCAAGTGAAAGTTGATAATAAATCACCTAGGCCACGTGAAGGCAATAATTATAAGGATTGGACTACGGCAAAAAAATCGTTTCTCCAAAATTTAGTATTTAGATGAATGTTTTTATTACTTTTGTGATTTATTTTACAATTAAAAAATTTATTATTTTTGTGGGTATTTTTATTATTATTGTGGTAATTATTTTTATCACTTTTCTTTTGTTTAAATAAATTGCTATTTTTGTGAGTGATTTACCATATTTATGAATATTTTTATCACTGTTGTGGGTGTTTTTATAACTAGAGTGAGTGTTTTTATCAATGTTATTATAACTATTTTTATCACTTTTTTCGGTACCACAACAATGATAAAAACATCCAAAATAATAATAAAAGTATCCACAAATGAAATAAATGGAGGTATGATAACAAAATTTATTTTTTCGGTATCATTGGCAACTCCTAATTATAAAGATGAATCGTCTCTGTGTTTTGAAACCAATAATAATATGTACATTACTTTTATCCACCAGCTCATTTTCACCATTTGATGTGGCATGATGTCAGTCGTTAAATGTTGAACGAACTCAATGGACCCACTAATTCAATAATTCGTATTAAGGTGGTGTATAAAGATAATACAAAGAGATGACGTGTGTAACATTGTTGGGACCTTCTCAAGATGGGTGCCAAGACATTCAATGGTGTTGAAGACTATGACATCAAAATTGGTACCGTATTAAAATTTATAATTTTTAAAGATAATTACTGTTTTTAGAAATTACAATTGCAAAACACATGATCGATAAAATGTTATGAGCAATTTATGGAAGTTATAACTTTTAAAATTAATTGTTATAACTATTAATATAACTTTTAAAGGTCAATTTATATTTTTTAAATGTGAAATGACAACTAAAAAAAGGATATTCATGATCAAACGTGAATTACCGTATGCAATTGAAATTTTAATTTTAAAAGATATAATTTGACCTCCAAAAATAATAACTTTTGAAAAGTTACTAATTTTTTTTCGATATCGTAAAATTATTCCGTAACTTATACGTGGGTCACATAATATTTTATTACCTTTGACTCTCACCTTTTATGAGTTTTGAGAGTTTTTATCTTTTGCCAAACTATGTCCTTACAGTATGACAGGGGGCAGCCCAAGCCAATTTGAGGCTTAAAACAGAAACATTAAATGGAGGTATTTTTATTTTTAATATTATTTTTTTTTAAAAAATTAATTTATTTTTAATTTTCTATGTGAGAGGGAGACAAAAAAAGACGTGTTAATATTGTCGAGAAAGATGTTTCAACTTTTATTTTTTAACCATAGAGAGGGAGAGAGAGTGTTTACTTTCAACTTTTGTTTTTTTTTTTTTTTTTATCGGAGAGAGAGAGAGAAAAAAAAAAAAGTGGGTGGAAGTAAATATTAGTTGACTTTTGAGTATTTTTTTATTTTTTTAATTTCTAAGTTTTTAATGTTATGGATTGGATTATAGGCCCAAATTATTGCAATAAAAATTTTGATTGGATTTTTTTGTAGAGCTTAAAATTTAATGGATTTAATTTTTTTGTGAGTTAGTGATGTATCTAAAATTATGGGGCCTTCTAAAAATTTGGAACTTAAAGCCCATACTTTTTTTTTTTTTCATATTGTTGGGTCGGCCCTGCATTATGAATCGGCATTATATGATTTGAAAAGACAATCTAACTATGTTCAATAATTTCAATAAAAAATAAGGGAACATGTAAAACCTAATTCACGTGGAGTCTAAAGCCTAATTTCGTAAGTTGTAAAACAGTAGAGGGCCGGCCATCTATCAATGTCTTTCATAGCAAACAAAAAAAGTACCGGAGATGTGCTAGCATGCACGAATCCCAATAATATGTAGGCAATTCTTCAGTAAAATAGCAAGGTGGGTAAAAAAATAGGTCAAGAAGAAATCACGGTCATACTATTTAAACCCAGTTGAAACACATCAAATACAATAATCAAAAGTTTGTTTGTAGATAATTTTTCAAAAATAAAAAATAAGAGATAGTATATTCGATCAGTAAGTGAAATCCATATATCGAAAGAAATGTATAAATGTACATCCATATACAAAAAAAATCCAAACAAAACCAAAATGAAAAAAAAAAAAAAAACAAAAGGAAATGGGATGGTAGTTTTTCTTGATCGAAGCAGAAGAACAACCATCCCCTAATCAAAACACAAGGTTGTTGGTAGCAGGGGTGGTGGATTGATATGTTTTGAGGCCTAAAGCTATAAATTCAATTGAGAATTATGGATAGGGGTTGCCAATGGGCTAGCCTAACCCACCAATGAACGGCGTGGGCTAATGTCCAGACCCAGATAGGCTTGCCCAGGGAAAAATGGTGCCCTAATAGCCATTCTGAAGCCTTTTGCTTTTTGTTATTTACCTTAAATAGTTAAATATTTCAACAACTCACTCAAGAAAGCTTATCCCAATTATTTCAAATGGACTACATGACTTTTGTTCCACTATTGAATCACATAAAGGCGCACAAAACATAAATGGGGATAAACAACACGACTATTATTGATTGAAATAAGGAAATTGCTATTTGGACTTAAAATATTGACTTAATCAATTATAACCATTGAATAAGTAGTATGTCCCAAGAAATACTGGAATTTAAAGTTAAATCAAAGACGATGATTGATCAAGTCAGTATTTTAAATCTAAGTAGAATTGCTCTTGAATTTGGTGTCTTGCATTTGCCTATAAATATGCGGCAGAGCTTCATCATTTGGAGCATCGAAGTTCAAGGCACCTAGAGGGATTGAAAGCTTGAGCAAAGAAAACATCGTTTTCTTACAAGGTATGAGTGAGTTGAGACGGGTGTGCAAGGGTTTAAGGGCATGAGTTTGGGGAGTGAATTTGAGTCTTACTTTGTACTAATATTCTCAATTTCTAACATAGTAGATCCGATCATACTCTGTGGACGTGAGCAATGTTTTTTGCTAAACCACGTGAATTTTGTATGCCTACACTGAATATTTTCAATTGTTTATCTGCAAGGCTAACTAGCCATTTAAATCACTATTATTTTAAAATAAGTTGGAACTAAGACTCTCTTACATTTTTGGAGGATGTAAGAAGTGTTTCTATCAAATTATTTGTCATCTAATATTTAATCTTAATGGAATTTGTCACAATTATCAGTTAATCTTAACGGAAAGAATCGATTGAAATAAATTGCATAGTTTAAGGGAATCTGTTAGTATTGTCACTTGAATATTGATTAAGTTCCTAGTGAAGTGCTCAGTTTGAAGAATCCTAGACACTCCTACACTCAACAATTGAGGAACACACCCTTCTCAAACACCATTTATTTGACGAGTCTAATGGGTTCGATAATCGTTGATAAGACGCAATTTTTTGATCTACTATCAGGAGCTCCATGCCCATCTCCGTATTGGTACGTGCACTGGGAAATCCGAGCAAGGTTCATTGTTGTCTCAAGATAATTTTTTGAGAAAGGAGAATCATCTACTCGACCTTTGTTCAGTTTCTTCCATGCTTCACTGATTAAATTGATGATGTGTTCACGAGCAAGTTTTTCCGAAAGTCCATTTTGATGCATACAACACAAGATTGAATTTGCTGTTTCACCTCTCTGTAACTCATCCTGTAAAGCACAAAGATAAGTATGTTCATGTTATAAAGCTGGTAAATGTATTACTACATTCTATTGTACCATCAGCTTTGAATTTTATTCTAGCACAATTGAGAATAAAGGAGACAACAACCATCGATTTTGATGCTACACCAAGAAGTTAGGGTTAAGTTATGACTCAGAAAGGTCAGTTATGACTCAATCGAGGTCAAATTATGACTCAAAAACTGGGGATACACTTAACATTTTAATGATCGATCCCAAAATGACATTACAATGTTGTAATCTCAACTAATTCAATTATGTGATCCTGCTCGATTGAGTTATAACTTTTGGTATGGTATTGAAAAGAAACCCAAATCATGGACTGCATTGGTTGATTATGTAGTGTGAAGTGCATACCGTTGAGGTACCCAAATCGCTGCACAGTCGAAAAATCATGGATGACCACCTTAAAATATCATGGTATTTCTCCAAATACTTCATTCATTAAAAAGTAGGCATGAACTAGAATAACATTCCCAGAGACTGAATGCCATGCATTTTCAAGATAATCCTCAAGCGTTGGCGTTTCTTTTCTGTAATTCCATTTTGCTTCCACAAAAAATGCTTGGCGTAAGTCTGCCCACTGAATAAAACAAGTATACAAGACAAATAAATATCAATTTATAGACCAAAACTTTTGATAAATTAAAACTTTGACCCTCTTAACTATTATTGTGATCTCACTTTGCCCCATCAACTATTGACCGTCTCACATTGTGCTGTCATCTACTTGAATCAATTTCATACTACCCCCAAACGCAACGTCTACCATATTTGTATAGAAAACATCCAAATATGTGATAATTAAAGTTTTTAAATGTTCATAATTGGAGTTATATGAAACCATTAACCATAATTGGAAGTGTACTGTGAAAAACATAATATTTCAGGGGGTAATGTGAAATTAATAACCATAATTAGAACTGCAGTGTAAAAGACATGATAATTGAGGTGGTGATTTAAGACACGGGGCATAGTTGAGGGGTCAAAGTGTAATTTGATCTAAATTTTTTAAGTCAAGACTATTATACATTTAAGCGTCCATATGAGGTCACATACTCCTTTAGATAGGATTGGTATGACGTTTATGCCATTTTCTTTCAGAGTGTTATAAGCCATTTCATTGACAGTGTTGAAGAGAGCCAGGAAGCATAACTTCATGTAGTAGGAACCCCATGTAGTATGGAAGACTTTTCACTGCATTGGCATCCCATCTGACAGAAAGATGTGAACGTTTCAATTAAACAAGAAGCAACATTGAAGGGATCATTAAACGAGAGTAATAAAAATTTAAAGGTTAAACGATTCTTTGAAAATACAGACCTCTTAATAGCATCGGTGAATAGCTGAAGTTCATCCGGCGATCCATAAACATCGTAAACATCGTCGATTGTAGTTATCAGTGTAGTAACTTGTGTTAATCCTATTCGACAATCACTAAAGCTCGGTTTATAAATCATTCCCAATGTTCAGAAGAAACATTCCATCAGCCTGTCTCTTATAAAGTTCAATTTGCTGGCTAGGCCTACGCCTTTCCACCAACTGATAAAAATTTTAAAGGTTGATTATTTCACAAAAAATGCAATCTAGAGTTTATCAAAGGACTATGAATGTTTAGTATGATGTGAATATTCCTTCTTATCATGATGCATTATATAGTCACAACGATAGGATTGTCTGAAAAAAAACTATTCAAGTCCTTCGATGGCTCGAAGGTGATTTACATCAATCATTAGTCTTACATCGCCACTGTTTTAAGATCATTTTGTAAAGTAGATTGTACCATGTTGAAATCCAAAACAGCAAGTTCGAGCAATGATTGATTTGCGTCTTTATTCTTACTATAGACATCGATGTACCACCGAGCTTCTAACCTGCACATCCTATGGTGCAACGGAAGCTCCAATGCATGATTTATCTTTTCCACAAGGCTTTTGTCTAAGTGTCCCTTGATGTCCTCAAGATGAATCATTGCGAAAGATTTGACCTCTTCCAATAGATTATCTCCCTCGAAGGCGAGAAATGAAGCTTCATACAAATTTAACAATCTCGACATCATTTTGCAAATCTTCTACAAAATTACCGTGGTGATCTTTTCAACTCCGAAAGATATTTGTCTCACACAAAAATTATTGAGTCATACAATGAGATTTCTAATACTCATTGTATATACATATGGTGGTACTAAGATGGCGTTTGACATTACCTAAACAAAAGTTTTTTCTACGACTTACTACTTTCAAATCCAAAAAAAAAAGAAAAACGCTTGCAAGTTGCAACTTCTCGTAAATGTTTTGAACAAAATAAAGTATTATTTGAAGATACTTGTTTAATTTTTTTTTGATAAGTAGTTTTATTACTTAAGTAAGTTTATAAGTAGAAACAAAAAGATAAAAGAGAAAAAAAAACCCTTTCATATTCACATTTATCACCATCGCCAAATTATCACTATTATAGTTTCCACGGGCTCCTGCTACCACAACCCGCCAACACACCCACTACCATCTCCCACCACTAGCAGCCCCACTGCCACCACCACCTCCTCTAATCACCACCACCACCTGTCGCCACTACCACCACCACTATTGCCGCCACTACCACCATCACACACCACCACCCGCCGCCGCCACCCACCACTATCGTCATCCTCATCAATATAGTTGTCACTATCGCCATTTCACCACTGCCACCTTCGTTGCAACTAGGTGTGTTCAAATTTTTAACTGGCCGCAATTTCCTACCCTACCCGACCCGACCCTACCCTACCCTACTGAACGGCTAACCGCAAAAATCGGGTAGGAATGCGGAATAGGCATCCATTTCCGAATTCCTACCCTACCTTACCCGCATTAATTAATATATATATAAACTAACAAAACCCTAATCCCCGAGAACGCTTCACACCTCAGTCCTCACTCCACTCCTCCTTCATCATTCAGTCCCCAGCGGCCCAGCCCCAAGTACTCTCTCTCTCTCTCTCTTCGCGATCTGGTGTGGTCTGGCCTGGTCTGATCGCGCATTCCTCTGGTGTGGTCTGGTCTGATCTGATCACGATCTGGTGTGGTCACAATTTGATGTGCTCTCTCTCTCTTTCTCTGCGTGAACTTGCTTCCTCACGAATCGTCTGGTCTGAGCTGTAAGCTGGATCCCAACAACGTCAAAGGTGATATTTCTGGTCTGGGTGTTCAAAATCATCTGGTCTAGGTGTTCAAAATCATTTTTTACTGTAAATTTTGGATCCATAACAGTGTTCTTTCTTCTTAAAGGTGATATTATATACTTGATGTGTATTTGAAGGTTTTCTGAACTTGCTATAATTTCTAATGGACAATATTATCACTTTATGGATCTAGAAATGTTTAAGGTTTCATTTACAGACTGAAGTAATTGACGTATGTGTTGAAGTTACTTTTATTGTTCATGATTCGTCGTGTTTTATGAAGGTTGTTTGCTTTTGAACAAACCACACTTCCATTCAATCACTCAAGAGACCCACGGCTCAATGGTACTCTGTTTTTCCAACAAGAAATTTGGAAGACAAAGGCGGAGAACAATCTGTTGCTGTAGATATGTTTCAAAATATATCCATCTTCATAATCAAGGAACATAGATACACTCTTTATGAATATGGAAAATACACAGCATTAGTCGTTTCAGCATTAGTGTAATTTCTCTGTTTTATAAATAAATAAAATTTCCTTACTGTTTTCTAAAAAAAAAAAAAATAGCTACAAAAGTGTTTATCTGACTTCCTACCCGACTAATCGGGTAGGAAGTCGGGTAGGAATACAATACCTGATCGGGTAGGGTAGGCCAAGAAAAATTTCTTCCGCAAAGTATCGGGTAGGAAGACGGAAGAGTATATTTCCTACCCGTAGGGTAGGGTGAAGTGAACACTCCTAGTTGTAACATGTGTGTGTGGGTGTGTGAATTTAAGGATATATTAGGTATAACACCATGAGGACTTTAAAAATCAAGCTTTTACCTTAAATCGGTGAGAGAGACTAAAAGATCGAGATTATAAGACTGGATTAAGAATCCTAAATTGTTACGAAACAAAAAATGGGATTATTGAATTTCTAGAGAAAACTATGTTAAATACCTTGAGAGACGTCATAACCATGCTGTCTGAGGAGCCTGAATTTGAGAGCAGTAGCATGAATGCTCTTCTCCACTCCAACATTACTCCCTTCCATTGCAATTATTCTATCGAGTGTTGCAGTTATATCCTTACTAAATCGGAAGCCCATGCCTAATCGTTCTACGTCGTCTATAAGTTGGAGCAATGTCAACGGTCTTGCACCCTTATTACCAATCATAATCCTCACCTCATCCTCTAGTTCCTTTGACCTTTCCTTGTGTAATTCATCCTATATAAATTCCAATTGTACACACAGACACAAACACACAAAAAATGATGGGATTAACGTGGGATTGTTGAACAAACATATACACACAAGTCTACATCGTTGTAAATGAAAATCTCTTTTTGTGAAATAAAATTTGTACTAAATGAAAATTGTTGTAATTTGTGTGTGATGAACAATCAAAGAAATAGAAAAATTAGAAGATGGACACAAAAATTTACGTGGTTTAACTTGTTTACGTCCACGAAAGAGCGGCTGCCTTTTTTTTTTCATGCTAAAAATAGGGTTACTACTTAATATATATAGGTTACAACCCTAATTAGGACAAATCCCGAAGACATGTGCGACTCTACTACTCCGACAATTGACCCATTATCTTCGAATCTGGTATACTTTGTCATATATTAAATATGAACCACTTATTCTAACAAAAAATCTATACCCTCATCGAATGGTGAGAAAAATGAGTACTGAATCGACATGATATCTCTATCTTCTTATCATTTTGCACGACCACCAGGTGCCTTTAAGACCCGATGCCCACCTGTCCCAAAAAAAGTGCATTTCTGCTCCTGCACGATGCTGTGCCTTTTCCAAAGAAAAATAATTTCTGAAAACATGCTAGGAAAGATGTTTTTAGAGATCAGGTCTATGTTTTCTCAAATCATTTTAGAAAAAGCCTATAAAGTAACTTTATAACTTATACCTATCATATTTTTTGTTTCTGGATGTTTTTATTTGTTATTTGGGTGTCAAGATTTTTGCGTGATGGAAACCGTCTTTTAGCATGAAGGGTAAAGCTGCTTATATTTGATCATTACCATGCAATGACGGAAGGCTTTTGCATTAAGCCACTCTAATGTTTCAATTGTAATATATGTTATTTATTAGGAGTAATATCCCATCTTTTTAACTAATAGCGTAGCAATACCCCATTTTAGAACACATTAGTTAGAAACAAAAATAAAGGAAAAAGTCCACAAAAAAATAAAAAAGGTGGGGCTGATGAAGTGAGAAGTCTTCAAGAATTACCATATCTTCACTCTTCAAGGACTTAACGAAGTCATCGGTCCAAATAGTTGGCTGGTAATTGGCTGATCTTCTTTGATCCTGAAAAGTTTGAGTGATAACGGAACAGCAGAAATGACAAGTATGATTGGGTTGAAGAGCCCTGTGTGGGAAGTTTCTGGGTAGGTTATGCATCAAAAAACGTTGAGGAGGCATACAAACAATATTGAATGCCATTTCAGAGGAAGTGCTATGCCAATGTTTCATATTGGACTTGTATATATAGACTGATAGGTTTTGGAATAAGAAAAAACGTTTCTGTATATAAAACTACAACAAATTGGTCATAGAAAAAACGTTTTTGTATATAAAACTGATGGGATTTTAGGTGGCTCAGCAGCCCCTAAAGAAGAGTTGACAACTAATTTATTAAGACTTGAGTGACTATAACGGGACCATTAATGAGCCATTGCTTCCTCGAGACCCAAACTGACAATCATTATTGCAAAACATTAATGGCCATTGCGCCGAGAACATGTCCTCGGCAAACCCCGGGGTACTGTTCCCCGAGCATTAAGTGCTCGGGAGTAGGTATCAAGCGCCGATCAGAGAAATTCAAGTGCACGGTAATAGCCGTCAGTGCTCGGCGTGACCCCGAGCACTTGTCCTATTAATCGAGCGTTGACTGCGCAAGGATTTGAGTGGAGAACACTCATTACGCATGGGTAGGAGTGCAAGTCATTAAATGTCGAGGGGGACTCCCTGCAATTGCACTCATTGCTAATCTAGGTATAAATACTCCTCAGAAAAATAAACAAAAGTACGCAAACTAGACTAAGAAAAAGAAATACACTATGCTCAAGCCTCCCATCTTCACTGACTTGAGCTTCGGAGGGGATAAGTCGGGTGTTCACCCGGCCCCTTTCCTGACCCTTTGGTTGTTTTCAGGTTCATCATTCGGAGGATCGCTATCTCAATCTATTGCAGGAAATCGCCCGTGCAATTTGACGCCGTCTGTGGGAAGCATCACAAACTTTTCCTGTGGCGATCGCTTCATGGTGAACACACGATCCCAGGGTGATGGGAGGAGGCCTACGCGTGAGAAACGCAGAAACTACCCGGCTCCTGGCTTTCATAGAATCTAACTCTTTGAACCAGGCAGAAGGAGGCGAGCATGCCTCACAGCGAACGTTCCCCATGAATCAAGGCCTCGGGGGGCAAGGCCTTTTGGCTCGTGAAATCGTTGAGTTGATGGAGGAGCGGATGGGAAACCCCCTTAAGCAAATTAAGAAGGACAATGCCAAGGTGAATGATCGGCTCGATGACTTCGAGCAATCGGGAAGCGCCAGCTGGTGTATCAGCAAGCGACCAGACCAAAGTTCTAGCCGAGGCGAGCCCATGGGAGTGAGACTAGGGGCCCCCGAGAGGAATTCACGCAGGCGCGCTGTCGAGGAGCGCTACCCACGCAGTTGAGGAAGGCCTGCTCTTGGGGAGAGATCGAAGTGGGATCACCGCAAGGCTGGCCTGTCCCGATGGGACCCTCGCCGTGAGCTGTTAAGAGATGACACAACAGCGGAGTCCCGTACGGAGTCCATCGCTAGGCGGCCCGGCAAAGAAAGGCTCCGAGAAGACCTTCGAGCCCGTTTGGATGCCAAACGCCGAAAACCTAACAACGAGGAGGATGAAGAGGATGAGAAAATCATCTCCCCGTTCGTACGAGCAATCTGGGAGACCGAGATGCCGAAGAAATTCACCGTTCCCCGGTTCAAGGTTTATGATGGGAGACCGAGACCGAGATTCGCGACGATCAGGTAGCATCGAAAAACTGCTTTTATGTTACTGTGAAGAGTGGGATCAGCAGCCGAGCTCAAGAGCATGATCCCGAGGTAGTGGTGGCTAAATAGCAATCACAGTTTGGTCGGCCTGGTATGGACGACCCTATTACAAAACCAGCCGATCGATCAACAGAGGCATTGGTCAAAGTTTTTCTAAACCCCGAGGATGAGGAAAGGTGTTTTTTAATAGGCGCATCATTAGTCGGCGTCGAGAAATCAGAGATGATATTTTTCTTGGGCCAAAACGCCGACATCTTTGCATGGACACAAGCCGAGATGACGGGTATAAGTGCCGATGTTATGACTCATCGGCTTCATGTGGACCCTTCCTTCAAACCAGCGAGTTTGTGTGGATTTCACGGACTTGAATAAAGCCTACCCCAAGGACGAGTATCCACTGCCCAAGGTGGATCAACTCGTAGACGTGATCGCAGGCCATCAGCGTATCTCCTTTATAGATGCTCGGGCAGGTTATCATCAGATCTCCTTGCATGAGTCAGATCAGGAGAAGACATCGTTCATTACGCCTTGGGGGATCTATTGCTACATGGTGATGCCCTTCAGTTTGAAGAATGCTGGTGCCATTTATCAGCGCCTGATGAACAAGATTTTTAAGCAGCAGCTCGGCGTCACTATGGAAGTTTATATAGACAACATGCTAGTTAAAAGCAGGAAGGCTTTTGATCATCTCCGGGACCTCGGGACCGCATTCACCATCCTTCGGTGGTACAGTCTGAAGCTTAATGCCTCAAAGTGCGCTTTCGGAGTAAGCTCAGACAAATTCTTGGGTACTTGGTCACCCACAGGGGCATTGAAGCCAACCCCGAGCAAGTGCAGGCCGTGCAGAATATCCAGGCGCCGAAGACCACCAAAGACATCCAGAAGTTGACTAAATTGCTAGCTGCCCTCAACCGATTCATCTCCAAGTGCTCGGATAGGTGCAAGCCATTCTTCGCCATGCTTAAGGGTGCATCCAAGGGAAGTTGGGACGAGGAATATGACCGAGCGCATGATGGGATTAAGGAGTACCTGAAGTCTCCTCCAACCTTGTCTGTTCCATCGGCGGGGGAAGTACTAAGCCTCTACTTTTCTGTCTCAGAAAGTGCTGTAAGTGGAGCCCTCGTAAGGGAAAGTGAAGGGGCACAAAGCCCATCTACTTCATAAGCAAAACCCTGCCGGAGGCTGAAACACGATATTTGCCAATGGAGAAACTTATTCTAGCATTGATTGTCTAAGCTTGGAAACTCTGACACTATTTTCAGGCACATGCCATAGAATTCTTAACCGATCGGCCTCTCAAGCCTATTCTTCATAAGGCCGACATGTCAGGAAGGGTTGCCAAGTGGGCTATAGAACTCGGGGAGTTTGAAATAAAATACAAACCCCGTACTTCGATCAAAGGGCAAATCCTTGCCGAGTTCTTTGCGTCCAAGCCCCCACAAGAGATGGTTGTTGTCAACGATGACACTTGGAACCTGCATGTTGATGGGTCCTCAAACACAAGGGGGGCAGGGATAGGTGTAGTACTGGCTAGTTCTGAAGGATTCATAATAGAGTGAGCCATCAGATTGAGATTCAATGCGTCCAATAATGAGGCCGAGTACGAGGCGC
This sequence comes from Ilex aquifolium, assembly GCA_951799425.1. Taxonomy (NCBI): domain Eukaryota; kingdom Viridiplantae; phylum Streptophyta; class Magnoliopsida; order Aquifoliales; family Aquifoliaceae; genus Ilex; species Ilex aquifolium. The sequence continues at coordinate 61,421,652 of OX637391.1, read as the reverse complement.
TATTAGCAGGACTCGATATTGCGTACTCGGTCGGGATAAGGCACCTCCATGTTTTTTGCGACTCCCAGCTGGTAATGAACCAAATCAATGGTGACTTCGAGGTTCGAGACAGCAGGATGAAGACATATCATCAGAAGGCAAAATCAAGAATCGAAAAGTTAGAAAAGGTAGAAATTTCCCAGATTTCAAGGGATCACAATACCCACACTGATGCATTAGCTTGCCTGGCCTCGGCATTGGCTTCGGAGGTAACTCAGCGCATTGTCATTGAAACCCGAGAAAGTCCGAGTATTTAAGAAACGAAGGCCGAGCAAGTATTGCCGACGCAAAAGCAAGGGGCACCTCCGGGTTGGATGGACCCCATAATCGCATACTTGACGGAAGTAGTGCTTCCTGAGGATATCAAAGAAGCCAGGAAGATCAAACTCAAGGCTCCCAGGTTCTGGATATTGGCCGATCATCAGTTATATATGAGGTTATTCTCGGGTCCGCATTTGCTCTGTGTCCCCGAGGACAAGATAGAGTCTTTCCTCTATGAGGTTCATGAGGGTATATGTGGGAGTCATACAGGAGGGAGATCCATCGCACACCGAGCAATGTCCCAAGGATATTGGTGGTTATATATGCAGAAGGATGCTAAGAGCTACGTTCGAAAATATGACAAGTGTCAGAAATTCGCCCCCATTATCCAACAACTAGCAGGAGATCTGAACTTATTGACAAGTCCCTGGACATTCTCTCAATGGGGTATGGATATCGTAGGACCCCTCCCGAGGGCCCCTCTAGACAAGAAATTCCTCCTTGTAGCTACTGATTATTTCACAAAGTGGATCGAAGCCGAGCCCCTGAGTCGTATTCGGGACATCGAGACAAATAAGTTTGTATGGCAGAACATTATTACTCGGTTCGGAATCCCTCGGGCCATCATCTCGGACAACGGCACTCAATTCAATAGTGGTCCTTTCAGAGAATTTTGTTCAGAATTTAGGATACGCAATTATTATTCCACACCAGCCTACCCCCAAAGTAATGGGCAAGCAGAGATCTCGAATAAGATAGTGTTAGCTGGAACCAAAAAGAGATTGAAAAAGGCAAAGGGAAAGTGGACCGAGGAGTTACTCAACGTGTTATGGGCTTATAGGACCACGACGAGGACATCAACAGGAGAAACGATGTACGCCATGACATATGGGGTTGAGGTTGTCATCCCATTAGAAGTAGGGCTCCCAACGATACGAAGTCAAGCCTTTGAGTTAGGGAACAATAATCAGACGCTTGCCAAAGATCTTGATTTGGCTGAAGAAAGAAGGGAACTAACATCCATCAAGCTGGCAAAGTACCAGGGAGAGCTGTCAAGACAATACCAGAAGAAGGTCTGGACGAGGAATTTCCAAGTAAGAGACTTGGAGCTACGCAAGGTGGTGGGCAATACTCGAGAACCCACTGATGGGAAATTCGGCCCCAATTGGGAAGGTCCTTACAAAGTAATTGTTGTGGGGGGCATATGGACGTATAGATTACAAGATATAGATGGCAACGATGTAAGCCGACCTTGGAATGTATCGAATTTGAAAAAATATTATCACTAGAGTTGAAATTCAAGGCTGTCTCATTGTGCTCAGTCGTTGGGGGCACGGCCCCGAGGGATATTAGACTCCACCCTTGGAGCAACGCCCTCGAAAACTTAACACGAGCCTTGCACTCGGTCGTTAGGGGCATGGCCCTGAGGGGTATCAGACTCCACCCTTGGAGCAATGCCCTCGAAAACTTAACACGAGCCTTGCGCTCGTCGTTGGGGGCACGGTCCCGAGGGGTATTAGACTCCACCCTTGGAGCAACGCCCTCTAAAACTTAACACGAGCCTTGCACTCGGTCGTTAGGGGTACGACCCCAAGGGGTATTAGAATACACCCTTGGAGCAACACCCTAGAAAGTTTAACACGAGCCTTGCGCTCGGTCGTTAGAGGCACGGCCCCGAGGGGTATCAGACTCCGCCCTTGGAGCAACGCCCTCGAAAGCTTAACACGAGCCTTGCACTCGGTCGTTAGAGGCACAGCCCAGAAGGGGTATCAGACTCTGCCCTTGGAGCAACTCCCTCAAAAACTTAACACGAACCTTGTGCTCGGTCGTTAGGGGCACGACCCCGAGGGGTATCAGACTCCCCCCTTGGAGCAACTCCCTCGAAAGCTTAACATGAACCTTGCGCTCGATCATTAGGGGCACGGCCCCAAGGGGTATCAGACTCCACCCTTGGAGCAACGCCCTCGAAAGCTTAACACGAGCCTTGTGCTCGGTTGTTAGGGGCACGGCCCCAAGGGGTATCAGACTCCACCCTTGGAGCAACGCCCTCGAAAGCTTAACACGAGCCTTGCGCTCGGTCGTTAGGGGTACGACCCTGAGGGTTATCAGACTCCACCCTTGGAGCAACGCTCTTGAAAGTTTAACAAGCCTTGCGCTCGGTTCGCTAGGGGCGCGGCCCCGAGAGGTTTAAGCCTCCAAATACTTGTACATTTTCAGTGTTATAGGCTTGGGGTACAAGGAACATTTCGACAAAAAGAAAGCAACTACAAAAAGGAAATTTCATTGACAAAAAAGGGGTTTTGTGTCCCCTAGAGCATACAAAGCAACAAAATTTACAAAAGAAGGAATTAGAGAGCAACAAGCAAAACGGCTAAGGCTTCACGATCGGCTTGCTCTTCGCCACCGGCCTCCTCGCCACCAAGTCCACCACGTCTCCTCAGCGGCTCCTCCCCAACACCAAGTATTTCATCAAGTTCGGTGTCGGGTACCCCAGAAAGAATGAGGGGTGTGTTGGGGGGGGGGGAGCACCGCTCTCACCTTGGGAAGTAAGGGAAGTAAGGGGAATGTTGATTAGAACCATCACTAAGTGTGATTGGTTCATTCTGGCCTTCGGCGCCACTCGCCCCTTCGGCTGCTTTAGTTGGAGTCGGCTCTGGAAGATTCTGCTCCTCCGGGACAACCCCTTCCTCAGGTCCCACGAGCAAAGTATGCATTGTGAACAAGGGAGAACCGGTTGGGACCCCAGCGACGTGCAGAGCCCAATCCCAACCCGCTTTGAAGTTTTTCCTCTTCCCTTCTTTAAAGGCCGGGAACATATCGTCTTGGCATTGGTTGTACAAGTCTTGCAACGCCTTTTGGGTCCTTTCGAACTCCCTTGCCTTCTCAGCCTCCAAAGCCTGAACCCTGGCGGTGAACTCGTGGACAAGGGCCTCGGCGTCGATCAACTCGATGTCGGCGACATAAAAACAAAGCTCGAGCTCCTCCACTCTCTTAATGGCCGCCGCCTCGGATGCCTTTATCTTGTCGAGCTCGGTTGTGAGGGCCTCGGCCTTGTGGATCAAGTCGGTGATATGTTTGGTTTGTTCGCCGACCGTCTTCTCCACGCCTCGAATGTGCTCATCCTTCTTGGTCAGCTCGAGCCGGGCGTTCCTCACCGCCTGCTTGTACTCCCAAAAATGATCTATGATAGCCCCCATATGTTGGCAGGCCTGAGAACAAAGAATGTAAGTCAGAAATAGCCAGACAAGCAAAACAAAAGGAAGCTAGAGTAAACGGCGCACTCACCAACATATTATGCTGAACAACTCCTTGAAGGAGCCTGTTGTCCCCCTGACCTCGGTAAACTGCCATGTCGGCCTCAAATTGGAAACTCCCAGCGACGGCGAAGGCAACGTCGGGAGATTGGATGATGGAGTCAGACTCCAACACTGGGGTCCCCCTCCTTATCAATACTTGGGGGGCCCACTCAGCAAGGACGTCCGGCGCCGGCATATCATGGCGTTGCTTTACCCGACGCTCGTCAGAGGGCTCGGAGTCTCGGCGGCGTCGGTCCCTCTGCCGTTCATCCGAGGAAGTAACTTGTCGCCTTGAAGGTGGAGGCTGGTCCCATAGTGGGATGACTGGATCTTGAGGAGGCGGTGGAGGCGATGGTTGTCGACCTGGTAGAGGCGGCGGCGGTGGGATGATTGGGGCGGTTCCGAAAGGCTCGCCGGTCTCAGAGAGCCTTGCCCTTGATTAGGCTTCAAGGACGTCGGAGGTGATGCGGGGAAAGTTGAACATTTCTGGAGAAGGGGTGAGTTCAGTGTCTCGGTCGGGGTCCGCTTCGAGGTCCTCTTCTTCCTTCGAGGAACGGTTTTCCCAGATAGAAGGATCGAAGGGCAATGGGACTTGAGAGAAGCGACTGTAAGTCGGATGGTAGCCGAGTAGTGTATGGGCTGCTCGGGCGAAAGGGACCGCCGAATTGTGAGACCAGACCTTCAACAAGTCCTCAAAGTTAACTTGGGACCTCAAAGGTTGAGCAACGTTGACCCTGTATCCTTCTGCAAAAACAAACCACGAAGAAGGTTAGAAAGGGCAACAAAAGCCGAACAATCTCAAAATATACACAATACACACCTAGATCTCTTGGCACTTTGGGGCAGTACAATCCATCATACTCACGCCCCTCTCCTTTCTCCCAACTTCTGCTGAGCATGATCAGATCATCGACGTACCCCGTATCCGAGTCCGGCATATGAGTCACCAGGTACATAGAAGAGTCCCGAGCCTGGATGTAGTACTTGCCCCAGCAACTAGTCTCAAGTCGTAGCAGAACAGGATTTCATCTACCCCCAGGTTTACCCCAAGCCGAGCATTTAGGGCGACTACGCTCATTACTAATCTATAGAAGTTGACACCACATTGTAGGGGGAAGAGCCTCAGATGCATTAACATCCTCAGCAAGAGAGGATGAAGGTTGAACATGACTCCCCCTTCCATAATGGATTTGGTATAGAAGGGCATCATCTCTACACTCCCTATGTCTCTCCTATGGAAACGAGGGTTGAAGGGGAAGGCAAGAACAGGCTCGACAATGTGGTATCTTTCCTTAAAGGCTTGAATGTTGTCCTCTGTCACCTCGGTCCTCTTCAACCTACGGTTATCCCTAGCTCTAACGGTTTCCCTCATCATTGTTCTACGTATTTGAGCCATGGGAGGAGCCTAGGAGAAATGTAGAAGAAGAAATGGAAAATGAGAAACAAACTGGAAAGGAGGAAGGTACTTACAGGTGGCGGATCTTCAAGATAAGAGCTCGAGAAAGCAAAGAAGAATGCTCGGGAGATTAAAGAAGAGTACTCAGGAGATAAGTGTTGAGGGAATTCGAGGATGCAAAGTTCTGAAATGGCCAAATGATTTCCTATTTATACCATGCTGAAGGAGCGGGAATCGAAGAGGCAGGTAATCATGAATAAATTTGAAAAAAGGCGGCGCAAGACGTGCAAGTAACCGCCCGTTACCTCGGCGTGCTCGGGAAGCCAGTAATCTCCATGTGCCGTTTGTCTCACGTCGCAAGAAGAGTGGGGGCTGGGGGCAGTTGATGGGACTTTAGGCGGCTCAGCAGCCCCTAAGTTGACACGTGGATGGATACAATTGTTCCGAAACCCAAGAGACACTGGGAGATGGCGCCGAGCAGTTATTACTTAGGAGAGCCGAGTACCCGTACTGACATTGGCATTTAAGAAGACTTGACAACTAATTTACTAAGACTTGAGTGACTATGACGGGGCCATTAATGAGTCACTGCTTCCTCGAGACCCAAACTAACAGTCATCATTGCAAAGCATTAATGGCCATTGCGCCGAGAACATGTCCTCGGCAAACCCGGGGGTACTGTTCCCCGAGCATTAAGTGCTCGAGAGTAGGTATCAAGCGCCGATCAGAGAAACTCAAGTGCACAGTTATAGCCGTAAGTGCTCGGCGTGACCCCGAGCACATGTCCTATCAATTGAGCGTTGACTACGCAAGGATCTGAGTGGAGAACACTCATTACGCATGGGTAGGAGTGCAAGTCATTAAATGTCGAGGGGGGACTCCCTGCAATTGCACTCATTGCTAATTCAGGTATAAATACTCCTCAGAAAAATGAACAAAGGTACGCGAACTAGACTGAGAAAAAGAAATACACTGTGCTCAAGCCTCCCATCTCCACTAACTTAAGCTTCGGAAGGGATAAGCCGGGTGTTCACCCGGCCCCTTTCCTGACCCTTTGGTTGTTTTTAGGTTCATCATTCGGAGGATCGCGATCTCAATCTGTTGCAGGAAATTGCCCGTGCAAAAACTTTGACAAATTGGTCATAACTCCATCTGAATATTCTTTGTAGTCTTTTAATTCAGACATTTTATTTTTATAGCGTTAAGTCTACATCACCGTCCTTTTTTTTTTTATTTGTACCCTTTCCAACGTGATATTCTTATCAAGAAATCTAACACTACAGCGTCAAAAAAGTACCTCAGTGAACTCGTGAACCAACAAATCTGGAGGCTCCGACGTATGACTCAATAATTGAATTATCTTCGCAAAGTAATGCAAGTAAACCACCAGAGCAGTCCCATGGGACGCCGCCGCATGCGATCCAATGAACATAAGAGCCCAATCAAGGCGGTCGGCATAGGCAAAGAGCCGCGAGAACTGGACGGCGGCGGGTGGCTACTCCATCTCTTCGGCCTCAACGTCGATCTGCTCCTGCACCTCCACCCGTTACCCTCTCGGCGCATGTATCTAGATAGGTCGACTGAGGCTTCAGCGGGGATCACCCGAACAACCCCTGGATATCATCACCTCTCAAAACCACTGTCAATGGAATTTGGAGCTGAATTTCGATTTCTTTCTCCGATTCTTTTGTATGGATTAGGGATGGTTTTGAGTAACCAATAAACATCCATCCACCACAGTTTCAACATAAATTTCTCATAAAATCGATACTTTTTATCTTTATATGCTTAAAATCTAAAATACAATAGCTAGGAGAGAGAAGTTATGTGTGTGTAGAGAGATGTAGAGATGCTTCTCTCAATGGAAAGAACTTACAATTTATAAGCACAGAGTCTTAGTTGAAGTGGTGACTTGAGGGCAAAGACACTAATTCTCTAGGTCGCTACAAAAGGTAAGTGCCATAAAAAAGTTGCCTTGATCTTCAAGAGTGAGTATCCCGATAATTGCTCCCCACATGTTTTAATTCTTCTTGGACTCCTTCGAACTTAGGTTGGGCCGAATTTACGAACTGGGCTTTTAAATATTATTAAGACTAATCAAATCAATAATTCAACCTTGACAAAGGATACACAATGTAGGCCCTTATATATTAGGGCAACAAAATAATATAAAATGCCTAAACTACCCATAATATAAAGAACAGGTGTGTCGGCACAAGAAGACTAATAAATAGTACCATCAGATTTCAACAAATCACAAAAAGAACTAAAAGAATATTCTCTATCTTGATCACACTAGAAGCATTTGATAATAGAACAATATTGAGTACGCACCATAGCACGAAAAGTAGTGAAAATGAAAAAGAACTTAGACCTACGTGTCATCAGATACACCAAACAATATCTAGTATGATCATCAATAAAAGAGACATAATATCTAGACCCCCATTTAGTAGCAATAGGAACTGGTCCCCAAATATCAGAATGTACAAGATCAAAAGGTTCAAGAGAACGAGAATTACTTTTATTGAAAGGTAATGCAATAAATTTAGCCAACTTGCAGCCACTACAATCTGAAATATCATGACACTCTAAACTACCCAAAATATCAATAGAAGCTAAAAATTTTAAACGAAAATGAAAAACATGACCTAAACGAGAATGTCATAAATAAAAACTAAACAATTTTGGACTCAATTGAAAAGAAGATAAATCAACAGTAGATGCAACAATTTCAGGGACATGAAGCTCGTCCAACACATATAGCCCTCCACATCTATGACTTGTCTCAATCAGCTTCTTGGACCGTGGATCCTGCACAACACAACCAGTAGAAGAAAAGTGAACTAAAAATCCAGAATCAAACAACTGACTAACAGAGATTAAATTTAAAGTAAGTTGAGGAATATAATAGACATCAGGAAGTGTAAGCTGAGAAGACACGATAGTTCCCACACCAGCCAAAGACATTTGGGTGTCATTGGCTGCAAGAACAGATATAGAGGGAGGAGAAACAAATACGAAAGAATTACTAGTCATATGATGGGTGGCTCCTGAGTCAAAGACCCAGACAGTTCGAGATATACCTGATGGACTTGTACTGAATGAACCTATGGAGGGAGAAACTAATAGGGCACCTGGTTGATAAAGAGAAAGAAGCTTCTTCAACTAATCAGCTATCATAGTCATGCTGGGAGCTGATGGGAGTGACTCATCCACTAGTGAAGCAACTGCTGCTGTATGACGATCTTTGGGCTTAAATGGCTGATGTAAGGCCCCCTTGGCATTCTTGTTCACCAATTTAGGACATTGAGCCTTCCAGTGACCCTTCTCATGACAAAAACTACACTCATCTGAAACAACTCGACCCCGATATTTAGTCTGTGAATAAGAAGTCCCTCTGGGTGGTACAACCAGTACAGTCTAATTAGGCAATGGAAGAAGACCCTTTCTAAAAAGAGTCTTAAGATGAACTTCTTCAGCCAGAAGCTCATTCACTACTACATCAACTGTGGGAAGTGGAAGATGATGGAGAATAGAACCACGAAGTCCCTCAAATTCATCTCTAAGTGCCATCAAAAACTGCACCAACCGCTGCTCCTCCCTAAAAGTACGATATACCATATGAGTACTTAGTTCAGCAAGTGCTAACTGATCCCAAAATCCAGTCATAACCGAGTAGAACTCATGTATGGTCTTATCATCCAGACGTGCAGCTCGAATTTCATGTTGAAGCTGATATCTCTTTGCAAAATTGGACTGAACAAACAATGTAGCTAAATAATCTCAAATCTCCTTGGCTGTGTTAAACTTAGTCAAATGCACACCAATGGTCTGATCAACTGAGTTGTTAATCCAAGTGATGATTTAAGCATTATTGATTTCCCAGGTATTCTTTAGGTCAACATATTTCTCTTCCTTCGAATCTGCTGGAGCTTGCAAAACACCACTAACATAACTCCACATCTCTTTGCCCAACAAGAAATTTTTCATAACATAAGATCTATATACATAATTTTCACCATTTAATCTAAAACTAATAGCCTGAAGAGAATCAGAATGTCCACTTGCCATAATGTTAACAAAAAGGGTCAATGCTCACAGCAAAATAATACCCAAAATAAAGCAAAAAAAAAAATAGCAATCAGATGCACCAGTCAGAACAGAAACCAACCAGCAGGGGCCTGTTCTTACGGTGAACAGTAGTCCAAAACAGCCAAAATCCAACAAAACCAGTCTAAACCAAGAACAGAAAACACCCTCCCACAGTTGATATAAAAAGAAAACAAACCAACAAACCTCTGGACCAATAAGTCGTGGGTATAAACAGAACACAAAAGGAGAGATTGCTTATCTGGGTAAGGGCTGAACCTGAAAGAGATAAAGACCCGAACCCGAAAGAGAGGACCCAGATGGAATTCGGACCCTTCGTCTTCAACCTCTGGACGAACACCCTACCAGACAAAACCCCCAAGCCAGACGAACACCCTTCGTCTTCAGCCTCTAGACGAACACCCTACCAGACGAAATCCCCAAGCCAGACGAACACCCTTCATCTTCAACCTCTGTACGAACACCCGACCAGACGAAAAATCTAGTTTTCAACCTCTGATTTTAGCGAAACCCCCAAGCCAGCAACAACCTATTCGATCATCCACAGTAAGAACTCAACAGCTACTCCACGGAGAACGATCGATTTATTCGATCAACAATTCAACGACGAACGACGGTGGTCGATGAACAGCGATACCTATCGGTGAAGGGTGATATCACCTCGCCAGGTGACTCCACCTCAATGGTGGCTCTGATACCATGTAAATATTATTAAGACTAATCAAATCAATAGTTCAACCTTAACAAAGGATACACAATGTAGGCCCTTATATATTAGAGCAACAAAATAATATAAAATGTCTAAACTACCCAAAATATAAATACTCTAACAAGCTTGACCTGTCCTTTAGCTTATTTAGGTTTACTTGATTTATTGGGTCTGACCCGTTTAAATTTGGGCTTGTCATTAGTTACTTAAAAATTACTTTGTATCTTAATTCGACTATTTGTTTCACCTCTTCCTCCGATTCCTCATAATTTCCCACTACATCACTGTATCCTTCCTCAACCTCTTCACTATAACGCTCACACAAATATCTCCTCTAATTGCCCACGCACAATGTTTTAAACGGTTGAAAACTATCCACCATTAGGCCGTGCCACATCTTCCAATTGTAATTGTTTAGATTTTTGGTTTTGAAATTATCTAAAACTTACGTGCTCTTCACCCATTAGTCCTTTTAACGTATTTACATATATATTTTTTAATAAGATATTGCTTTGTAAACGCTTTGAGATAAAAAAATAAAAAAATTAACTCAATTTGTTTCTACTTTATTAGGCACATTCACCTCTGGCATTGAGATTTGTTTTTTGTATCATGAGTCTCTTAAGTGGTTGGCACACAAAAATATTTTCGATCATAAATTAATTTGTTAACAATGATACTTGATTACAACCCTCGAAATAATCATATTTGCTCAAACCAAAAGGAAGTTCTTGATCGTGCCTTTGTTATAAATTAAAGTGGTCCTTATCCTTTGCAATACAATATATATGATGTATTCGGATAAGCATACAAAACATCTTTTCACATTACAAATTCTATATGCTTTATATACAACTTAAACATGATCAAATTCCCTGTTTTAAGTGTATTTCATTGGAACATAAAAGTAATCAAATGTGTATACGACACAATTGTCACCTATAAATCCATCGGTCTTAGTGGATCTATCGTTCTTAATTGTCTATAAATTATATAAATAAGTCTACTTTTTTTGTAGCAATCACCTTTTTCATATACATCAATCGATTTGGTAGCATCAAGGGGATACTAATTATGAGGACAGCTACCAAATAAAAATAACTGATAATTACTTACGTTGGCAAAAAAATAAAAACATTGAGGGAAATCTCGTGCCTTGCAGCTTCTGAATCCTGTTTTGCCCAGACTTTGATATGTCTTTTTGGTAAGTTAACTTTTTTGCATGCTGAAATTATTTTCTTTAGAAGAATTTCAATTGAAAGATAAGGAATTTGATAATACAAAATTTAATATCTAACTAAAAATTCAAGGTTTTAGTAGTGAGTTCACTCATAGTTTATTAAAATAATTTCACTTCTTTGTTACTTACCAAAAAATTTCACTTCACTGTGTATCAAATGTGGAATTTCCAATAGCATTGTTCTTTTCAATATGTCAAAAGATTGCGAAGGTGTGGCCAAAGAGAGATCATATTTCTCACTAATTTTACTTGCAAGTGAATTACACTTCTCACCAATTGGCCTTTGGTTCAATGATACTTCTTGTCTTGTAAAAATTTTGTGTTCTTGAGGTCAAGGGTTTAAGTTCCCCTTCCCCTTCCCCCACCCCTAAAAAATAAAAAATAAAATGCATGATAAATGATTTAATATTCAGTGAAATCAAGAAAAAGTGCATTGGATAGGATTTGGTTCTAATGAGGCCGAACTCAAGATGGTGAGGAAGAATTGAATAAGTTAGTGAGGGCTAAGATATCGTTTGATATTAATTTTTAAAGTACTTTTTTTTAAAAAAAAAAAATTTGGGGACTTACTCAAGCATCAAAATGCATCTAGTTTACTTTTGTAAAATAATAATTAAAGATATTTTAAACTTTTTGACGACATTTTCTATTTTTTCTCAGAGAAGCCACCTTCACGTTAATAGATAGCCAAGACATGTAAATTGAACCAAAGGCCACCTTCACATTCTTAGAATAACATCCCCACTCCTTTGAAGGAGTCATGTAAATTGAAAATCTTTTAGTCACTACGAATGATGCTTTGTTTGGTACCATAACAAATTAAAATAGTGAAAAAGTGGGAAAGATAAAAAGTTAGAAGGATAGATAAAATATGATATTTATTAATAAAAAAAAAAGTGAATTATGAAAAAGTGAAAAGATTAACCTTACTTTCATATATTACATATTATGTACACATTAATTTCATATATTTCTACAATAGTAAAATATGTATCTATATTTTTTTCCACTTTTTTATCCATACTGAATACAAAAAAGAAAAAAAAAATTAATTTTTCTTATTTTTCATTCTTCCTAACAAAAAATAAAATAAAATAAATATAAAATATATCACTCATATTTTTCTATCTTTCCATCCTCCCCAAAACACGCTGAGATTCTGAATGCTGTCCCACTCTCCCATCTTGAATGATCTCTTACAAGGACTAACAAACAAAAGCCATTGATCGACTTTATTTACTTTTGTCAAAGCTAAAGCATATCACGATACATGACAGAATTACATAGGGGGACATGTCCCTTTATTAAAAGAGTAAATTAAGCACCCAGTGACCCAACACCACAGTAAAAGGGCCAAGAAACAAACACACCAAACAAGCAACACAATACCAGATACATATGCAGATTTGTCATGTCATGTGCATAAACTCGCACAAGAATGCACATGCACAGATCTACAGCTGAAAAGCAGCATTTTCGTCCAGAAACCAGGTCAGCAACCCTTCTGGTGAAACCTTTTGAGCAGGTAGAGGACCTTTCAGACCAAAATCATTATGCTTGCTCTTCAGAGCAACATGGGTTGCCAGAGATAACTCGAGCCCAGTGACCACCATTGCAATCTCCGAAGCCGAGTTGATCACAGGAAAGGTGAAAGTGATCCTTGGTGGAGGTGGTTTTGGTGAGTCTGTGATGAAGGTGACCCAGTCCTTTGTATCAGATTGTTGAGTACGGTTAGGAAACAATGAAGCCACATGCCCACATGGTCCCATACCTAGCAGCATCAGATCAAATATCGGATACCCAGTGCCAGTGGCCATTGATAAAGGTAAGATTTTCTTCTCCACCAACTTTCTGAGACGTTCCTCGTAATCCCTGGCTGCACCCTCCGGTCCTAGTTTATAGTGGATGGGATAGATCTGATTGGGAGGAATGGATACCTGTCAATTGTCAAAAGCAAACCCAAAACCAAATTAAATGGCTTTTACAGGACTAAAACTTCAAGAATGTGATAAAATAGTAGCACAAACATTGGTTGACAGTTTACGCAAAACAAACTACTTTTCTGTCTGTTCAAATTAGGATATGTAAAAACCAGAAATTTGTTCTTCAAACTCAAACAGTACCTTTGATAGAAAACCATCGTAGGCAAGTTTATAGTTGCTGTCGGGACTATCGAGCGGGACTACTCTCTCGTCCACCCAAAAGATGTACCACTTCGTCCAATCCACCCCATGAAGGTAAGGAGGCTCCACTAATTTCCTGAAATTCCCAACATCAAACGATCAACAATGAGCAAGCCAGTGTTTATGAACAAGAAAATGGTACAATAATCCATAAATAGAGCGTTTTTTTTTTCCTTAAAATTTTGCCAAATCATTCTTACACTTTGACGCCAACAAAACAGATTAAAACGAAGGAGAGACAAGTGAATTGAGAATCTAAAAGAAAGATAAAGGGAGCATGGTAGAGTATTGTTACCTCATGGTATCGATGAGGGTACCTCCAGAGAGAACGACGGTGAAAGAACCTTTCCTTTTGATGAACTTATCCGATAGATCAGCTATGTATTTCGCCAGAGCCACTGCCACATCTTCTTCGGTTTTGAACTTCCGAACTACCTTTCTGTCTATCGGAACCACCGAGCCCTCAGCCATTGATTACGAAAGGAGAGAGAGAGAGAGACTATAAACTTTGGTGGTGTGGATCTGCAAATGAAATAATAACTACGTTTGGTATTTGTAGAGGTTTCGGGAGAAACTAGGCACTAGCGACTATTCAAGGTTCCACGTTTTTTTACATTGGCACACTATCCAATTATCAGGATCACAACAACAAAAAAAAAAGATAGGATAAGATTTCAATGTTTTCCTCAGTTTTTGTCTTGTAAGTATTCGAGTAGTCTTCATTGGTGCATGTTTTGAGATTAATTATCTATATCTTACAGATATGTGTCTACATATCCGGGGACACCTCCAAAATCTCATTTCAATTTTTTTAGATTAATTATTATTTTTATATATTTTACAGAGATGTGTCTACAGATCTGATCCAAAATCTCATTTCAAAATTTTCAGATTTCTTATTTTTTTTAATTACTAAAAAGCATCATCGGATTCCCCAAAACTTCCACTACATCACTGTATCCTCGCATAAACATCTCCTCTAATGACCGGCCCACAATATTTTAAGAGGTTGAAAACTATCCACCATTAGGAATTATCACATCTTCCAATTGTAATTGTTTAAATTTTTGGTTTCGAAATTATCTAAAACTTATCTGCTCTTCAAGCATTAGTCTTTTTAACGTATATATATATATATATATTTGAATAAGATAATGCTTTGTGACCTTTTTGATATAAAAAAATAAACTATTTATTTCTACCTTATCAGGCACATTTACCTTTTGCATTGAGTTTTTTTTATATCACGAGTCTCTTCGGTGACCGGCACACAAAAACATTTTCGATACCTAGATCGTGCATACGTGTCTTACACGTGGACTTTTTGAGTTATGGTTTTGTTTTTAAAATATTAAATAAATATAATAGCAAATACCTGCTTATAAATATAATTTTTTGAATATTCCTATTATATAATTTGTGTAATTTATAATAGACATAAGACTACATAATTCCATAACGAATATTAGTTTTTATTGTTTTATTTTCTCTTAAGTTTTGATGAATTACTTTCTTGTAAATTTCTACCCTTAAATTTTAAAACTTTTCACATGAAGTTAATTATTTAGATTAATTTTATTTGCAACATCATAGTAATGGTACATGATGATGCACAATTTGACTTTGTACACCACCTGTTAATTAATTGGAAATAAGGCAGTAATTAAAGTAGAGAGAGAAGACGAGAATTATAGTGGTTCGGTCAATGTGACCTACGTCCACTTTTGAATGGCAAAGAGTTGCCTGTATTTTATTAATTCCGGTGAGTGGAGAGAACGGAGAGTTACAGACTTAGAGATAGAGAGGATTTTTTGTGCTCAGTAGAGTGTGATGCCCCCCAAGTGTTAGTGGGGCTTACAATTTATACTTGTTCCCCAACGGATTGGGGCTACTTAGTAGCGACTACCCCACTATTCTGGTGGGGCTTGCAGCTTCTCCTCAACAGGTGAGGCCGTTGAGGTGCTCTCCATAAGACTCGGTCAATGTTGACCGCTTCCAAGGTGGTAGAGGAAGTGAGGGTCCTGAGTACTCCCTTGATGCCTTGCATGCTCCCCTGATATAGCTTCTCCTAATGAACTTGATCGGACGTGGACCACTTTGGGCGCTGGATCTCTTAGAGTTGGGCCCTTGGGCTTGTAACATGAGTTGGGCCCTTGGGCTTGGCCCATCATTTGCCCCCCAATGCCCTGTGTCCAATGGAACTTGGAGAGGAGGGCATTTGGTTGAATTTTTGGCTGACCGGCATGACTGGAAAAACTTCGGGAGGCCAAAACATGTGATTTTAGGCATTTTTTGAGCTTTCAACAACATCAGTCACAGCTGTGAGTCTTGTAGGGCTCGTCGAGAGTTTCGATTTGATATATTATAAGCCTCATTTCGAGTAACAGAGCAAAAGTTGCAGTCAAAATTTCGAGCAGAGAGTTGGGTGCACGGTTTTGGGCGTCCAAGCAGCTTTTGGGCGAGCTGGAGGTGTCTTGGGCGAGCAGAATTTTTTTTTTTTTTTTTTTTTTGAAAAAATTTCGGGAGGCCAAAACAGCTGTTTCTGAGCATTTTTTGGACTTTTTACACCATCAATCACAGCCAAAGGGTGTGAGTCTTGTAGAGCTCGTCGAGAGCTTCGATTTGATATATTATAAGCCCCGTTTAGAGCACTTTGGGCGAGCCTGGGCTGTCTTGGGCGAGCCTAGGCTACCTTGGGCGAGCAGGGGCTGCCTTGGGCGAGCCTGGGGCTGCCTTGGGCATCTTGGGCGAGCTTGGGGCTGTCTTGGGCATCTTGGGCTAGCCTGGGGCTGTCTTGGGCGAGCCTGGGACTGCCTTGGGCGCAAAGTTGGGTGCCTGAGAGCGCTTGGAGGGCTGGGCGCCTGGTGTGATGGCCTGGGCGTCTCAGGAGGTGGCCTGGGTGCCTGAAGAAGAGACATGGGCACCTGGTGTGATGGCGGGTGCCTGTGGTGGGCGCCTGAGAGATGTCGGGTGCTTGTGGTGGGCGCCTGAGAAGTGCTGAGTGCCTGTGCTAGGCGCCTGAGAGGTGTTTGGGCGCCTGAGGAGTGTTGTAAGGTTTAGGCTACTCAGGCTGGGTGCCAATGGAGAGGCCCCGATTGTTGACATTCAATCTAATGTAGTCCATCGGGTTGCAGACTACCTGAGTTTCAATATCCTGCCTAGAGATGGTAAAAATAATGTTATTCCAAACATTAAAATATTTAACATGATTACCTGGAAAAAGAGGCAGACTACTTGCGTGAGAGCAAAGATAGAGTCTGAGGTTACTCGTGAGAGAGCTACACCTTTTAAGACCAAGCTTTTGGCGACCCATGAGAGAGTCCTTAAGCTTGAGGTATAGGCTGCCTGTTTGAGAATAGTGCAGAGGTAGGTGGGCTGCCTACTTGAGAGCAGTGCAGAGGTAGGCTGCCTGCTTAAGAGCAGTGCAGAGATAGGCTGCCTGCTTAAGAGCAGAGCAGAGATATGTCAAGCTTTTTTGGCGACCTGCGAGAGAGCCGCTAAGCTGGAGATAGGCTGCATGTTTGAGAACAGTACAGAGGCCAAGCTTTTTTGCGATCCGCGAGATGATTCATCTCGCCTAGACCTGTTGATTTTCTTAGCATTTATATATTTTTGAGCTTTTGTCAATAGTTCTGACATGCTCTTTGGTGGGCGTTTCATCACGGAGAAAATGAAGCTCGATGATCGGAGGCCTCCCAGGAAGGCATTTATGCTGACTTTTTCATCGGGCTCTTCGACCTGAAGGACCCCCTCGTTAAAACGAGTGAGGTAGTTTCTCAGGCTCTGATCTTGGTCCTGTTTTATGCTGAGCAGATGGGTGACAGGCTTCTGCTGGCGGCGTCCACCAATGAACTGTGTCACAAAGGATCTGCTCAGTTCGGCGAAGGAGCCTATGGAAGCCGGGGTGAGTTTGGCGAACCATTGTCGCGCTGATCCATTCAAGGTGGTTGGGAACGCCCTACACATGATCTCGTCGGGGACATTGTGCAGCTGCATTTAGAGTTTTGTAAGTTTCGAGATGGTCTAGTGGATCCTTCGTTCCGTCAAAGGTCTCCACGGATGACATTTTAAACTTTTGAGGAAGGGGGTAATTCGCCACGTCTGGCTTGAAAGGTGTGTATGTTCGCCTTACAAGGTAGTCCACTATCTCGGGTCCCTGCACCTTCATGGCGTTGAAGACGTCACCCAGTTGATTTTGTACCTCCTTAATTTTCTCATCCCAATGGTTGGGAGCTCCTATGGAATGATCATAGAAATGGCATCCATGCTCCATGCTCTGGTTCTCCCCCTCGTCTTCTTGGAAAAGAGGGTCTCCACCGTGGGAAGCAGGAGCTGGAGGAGGAGGTGGTGGAAGTCCCTCATGGGGAGCTCCCCTATGCTGGGCGCCCAAGGGGGCTCCCATAGGCTGGGCACCCAAATGAGGAGCACCCATGTGGGGAGCTCCTTGACGCCCAAGGCGTGGAGCTCCTCTCACTTGAGGTGTAGGTTGTGCTCCTCCTTGCCCAGCGAGCATTAGTTGCAGGATCTGTTGGTTCTGGGCTATGAGCTGCTGCATAATCTCCAACATCTGTTGTGTACTTGGGACATGATTGGTTGGGGGAGAAGTAACCTCCTCTTCTCTTGGTTGGTTATCCTCAAGCTGGTTCATCGATCGGGTAATGATCGTCATTGATTCAACAGAGAAAGTGTTTAGAAATGAGAATTTTGTCGATTCCCACAGACGACGCCATACTGATGATGCACAAATTGACTTTGTACACCACCTGTTAATTAATTGAAAATAAGGCAGTAATTAAAGTAGAGAGAGAATACGGGAATTATAGTGGTTTGGTCAATGTGACCTACGTCCACTTTTGAATGGCAAAGAGTTGCCTGTATTTTATTAATTCCGGTGAGTGGAGAGAACGGAGAGTTACAGACTTAGAGATAAATATGAATTTTTGTGCTCAGTAGAGTGTGATGCCCTCCAAGTGTTGGTGGGGCTTACAATTTATACTTGTTCCCCAACGGATTGGGGCTACTTAGTAGCGACTACCCCACTATTCTGGTGGGGCTTGCGGCTTCTCCTCAACAGGTGAGGCCGTTGAGATGCTCTCCATAAGACTCGGTCAATGTTGACCGCTTCCAAGGTGGTAGAGGAGGTGAGGGTCCTGAGTGCTCCCTTGCTGCCTTACATGCTCCCCTGATGTAGCTGCTAATGTAGCTTTTCCTAATGAGCTTGATCGGACGTGAACCACTTTGGGCGCTGAATCTCTTAGAGTTGGGCCCTTAGGCTTGTAACATGAGTTGGACCCTTGGGCTTGGCCCATTAGTACAAATATATTTTATAGTATATGGGTATATATAACTAAAAAGTATCGTAGACACTTATTAAATCATAAAAAATACGGAAACGAACTATTTTACGTTATGCTGGTCATTTAATTATAAACAATTGGTTGAACAAATTTAAAAAGTTAAGTTGTGATAAGTAATTTAATGTGAGACTGAACATATTCGTAGCATTGCTAATAGATACAAATAAAATGGTTTCTAGTATTGCCAATAAACATAACTAAATATGATTTATTAAAATTAAAACATAAAAAGAGAAGAAAATGAAAAGTTAGGGTTTGATAATATTATCCAAATTATATTAAAATAAATCTTATACTAAATAAAACTCTAGTGCATTTATACAATTTCATTTGAAAATTCAGAAACTTGTCATCAACTAATGAAAAAAGATAGACATAAATAAAAGTAAATTTAATTATTTTAATAATTAATTTTTGTCTTTTAAAAGAAAGAATATGAAAGGCTTGGATATGTGTAATATTAATGAAGTTTTATTAATATGAATTTCATATTAATAATGTTAGTATTGTGAGAGTAAAGTTATCCAATTAAAAGTTTAACATCAATCAAGTCTTATTAATATGAGTTCTAAATTAAATAAGGCTAGTATTGTCTTTATATATTGTTTTAGTGTTAAAGTAGTCAATCAAAAGTTTTTCTTGATAGTGTACTTTTATTAGTAGTATATATATAGATAAATTAATTGATTAGCAATGATACTTGATTGTAAGTACATAAGCCATATGAATTTATTTTATATATGTACAACATGGATTGGTAAATATAATTACACGGGGTACCACTATTACAGAGACCTTTGGATTTTAGCATGAAATATTTATCATACCCCTACTTTATTCGTTTTTTTACGGGAGAGTTACATCCAGACACCATGAAGTTTGTTACTTAATTACTCAGATCTCTTGACATTTGAAATATTATACACAGACCCCTAGAAATTTGTATACACGTACAAACCTCAGGGAATCTGTATGTAATTTTTCAAATGTCAGGGAGTCGGAGTGATTAATTGACAAACTTCCAAAATTTGGGTGTAATTCTCCCTTTTTTTAACTACTTGTAATTTTTTCTATAATCAAACTTAATCATATATAATAATTAAAATTTTCTCTCTCTGTTCCTACTCTTAAATCTCTTTCCTACCTTTCCTCTTAATAGATAAAATTCGATATAATACTCAAAGTTATTTGAGCACCGAACCGCTATCAGTATAAGTATGTTTGAAATGTCAAGTAAAGTAGATTTTTAGATTCTTTCCTTTAAAAAAAAAAAGGATTAATCTCAAATTACAGCTTTAAAGATCTCTCGAATATCAATTTACACCCTTAAAAATATAAATTTATATCATTGTACATCTAAAACTAAAAACCATCCACTTTTTCATCTAAAACTAAGTCATGTGAGTTAGAGGTGGGAGGGACATGGACTTAAGTGTAAAATCACATCCCCATGTGATGAGCTTTTCCCGAGGAAAACCTCAATTTCAACATACAAAATAGAGATGGGGCAAATTATTGTCAAATCGTAGAAGTGGAGATGCGCAGCTGTCCACTTCTTTCAGGGTGCAAAATGTCTTGGATAGTTAGAGAATACAACAATGATTTGTGCACTGGAGTTACGCCAGATTACGGTAAGGGTTTTTCTTTCTCAATTTCTGTTTTTGTTATATTGACACTGTACATCATTGTTTTTTGTTTTTCTGTTTGTGTGACTTTGATTCTTGCTTTCTCAAATAGTTTTTCCCATTTGTTTAGTCCAAATGGTTCTTGCCATTAGTTTAATCGAAAAAATACATACTGTATTTTGTCTTTTGACTTTTGCGTTGATTGTGTGAATGCATTAGTTGGATGTGAAAATGATTCTTATTTTGTTTGTTTATCTGAGAGTGTTTTGGGAACTTTTGTGGGCCTATTTTTATATTGGACGTGAGGTTATGGTGTTTCTTGGCTTTTTTCTCTTTGGAGGCTTTTTTTATTTGCTTTTTAAATTTTTTTATACAAGTGATGATTCCGAATATTTCACGATTAGAATGCATCACAGTGGAAATTTTGATGGTTGTGATAATAAAGTGTATATTGGTGGAAGAGTGAATAGTATTGATATGTATCACTTTGATCAAATTTCTCTTATAGAGTTGGACAACATGCTAAAGAATATTGGAGTTGATTATAATCAAATTACCATATTCTATCAGAGAATAGGTAATGGATGGAGAGCTTTGGAAAATGATCAACATGCTATGGACTTGATAAAATGGGTTGACAGGGTTAAAGTGGTTGATGTATATGTGGAACATATTAGGCAAGAATTGTTCAATCATAGTCAAGCAAATTCAAATTGTGGTCCATCAGAAAAAAAATTTGGGAGCCAAAATATACATGTGTCTGAACAACCAAAAGGTTTCAAGTTAGCGAGGAAGTATAAGCCTGTTGTGTGTTCAAATTGTGGTCAAAGCCATAACAAAAGAAAGTGTAAAATGCAAACAGTTACACTAGATACACCAGCAGTTACCCTAACACCAGTTATGCCAGCACCAGTTGCATTTATGGCGGTTAGTCGAACGAGTTCGAGCCGAGCTTGAAAAACTTGTTTCTTAATCGAGCTTAAAAAATTGTTCAAGCTTGGCTCGTTTAGGAAACAAGTCGAGCCTGAACGAGCCAAAAACAAGTCGAGCCCGAGCCGAGCCCGAGTATTTGCACATAAACGAGTCAAGTCTGTCGAGTTTGAGCCGAGCTTGTAGGACTTGTTTTCTAAACGAGCCTAAAAACTTGTTCAAGTTCGGGCTCGTTTAGAAAACGAGCCGAGCCTAAACGAGCCGAACTCAAGCCAAGCTCGAGTAGCTCAGTTTGATTAACAGCCCTAGTTGCATTCTCAATTGCAAGAGCAAGAGTGAAGTTGAATGTAAGTGCATCACTAATTTTCCTTTAAGTTTGTTATAAATGTTGAATGTATAGTTGAACTAAGTTGATGTTCATTATTTCCAGGTTTGGAGGAAAAAAAACTTCAACAACACCAACTTCATCATCAATAACTTCATCATCAACATCCTGGAGACTACCAACACCAACTTCATCATCAATATCATGGAGGCCACCAACACAATAAAGTTGAATACTGACACTTTCTGAAATGAATTTTTTTTGTGGATTTCTCTTTAAACAGTAGTGGCAGTTTTTGGTTGGTTGGATGTTTAATTATGGATGATACAAAAACAGTGTTTGGTTGTAAGTTTTTGGGATGATTTCTAACTAATGGTTGAAAATCTACTTTTGGATCATATTTATGTGGAATATTGGAATTTGGTGGATGAATATCTCGTTACAAAGTAGATGTCCTTTCTTTCTTTTTACAAATTTATGTATTTGAAGGTGTAAATTAATATTTTTAAAATTTGAGGGTATACATTAATATTTTTAAACTTTAAATATACAAATTAAAATTTGAGAGATCTTTTGAGGTATAATTTACAATTAACCCTTATGTCTCACATGGAAGGAAGCAAGATAGTTTTTATTTTGGCGCCAAGCATATTAAATTTTACACTTAAGCCCATGCCCCTCTCACTTCTAACTCACGTGACTTAGTTAAGTGGATGGTTGTTAGTTTTAAGTGCACAATGATATAAATTTATATCTTTGAGGATGTAAATTGATATTTTTAAACTTTGAGGGTGCAATTTAAGATTCGGGACAAGAATGCCACCTGCTAAACGTTTCATATTCCTTTCCTCGACTATGGACCCACTCAAATTATGAGTTACCAAACAATAATTAATGATAACGTGCACAAAATTTGTACACATATCATTATTGGTTACCAAAACGTGGACGGTGATTTGGGCGACAAGTTGTCTTCATGTTCACAATGATGATGCCATTTCAAAGATGACCGGTCCCAGCAGAGGGAATTGAATCGACGCCACCCAACTGGACGTAATCCATGCTGTTAATTGAGATGGGAATCATTACTATTTTAGTGGCTTGGCCAATTATTTGAGATTATCGATTACTCCATTTCTTAAGATGTAGGGCTCACTTTATGTTGTGCAAATGATAGAATTTGAACAAAGTACGTGCATCCGAATACTATGAGGTTTGAATAGGCTATTGTTTTAAAAAGAATAAAACGTCCAAAACTAAGATAGGGAGAAGATCGTTCACCAATAATAGGAGCTATTGTCTTCTTACTCAGATAAGCAACCATCATTAAATTAAGGCATCAGGCTTGATTAGGGATCCTAATAGGGAACGAGTTATTTGGGCTCGACTTTGGCTCGATTTAAATAAAATTTGATTCAATCTCGACAAGTGATTTAAGCGAACTACATTTGAACAATTTTTTAAACTCGTTTAAAAAACGATCATAAAATACTCGCTTCAAGCTCGCAAAACTCGACTCGTTTATATATAAAATAATCGCATTACTCGGACTCGGAGTTAGCTCGAGTTCTAAACGAGTCGAGTTTGAACAATTTTTTTAACTCGCTTAGAAAAACAAGCTTGCCAGACTCAGGATCAAACTTGTAAAACTCTGCTCGATTAACACCCCTAGATGCCATTCCAAAGAAAATTTTTCACCATTTGATTCAACCAAAAAAATTGAAGGGAGAGAAAAACTAGGAGAAATGTTTTATCATTCCCACCCAGCTAGACGTAACACAAGATGGAAACAATAATTAAGGACATGTATTCTTTGGCTTTTTGAGGGTGGGTCTTAGTGCAACAGTAATGTTGTTTTATTGTGATTTTGAAGTCACGATTTCGAGTAAAGTTCGAATTTTTTTGCCCCCAACTCGTCCACTTAGGGTAAAAAAAAACCATCTTGGGTGAAATTGAGTAGCAAACATCACAAAGTAAGGTCTCCACTTCTTCCATTGTGGGTTTTCGATGCCAATTGAACAATGATGGTGATGGATATCAATGGCAATGGCGAGGGAAGACGAGGCGATGAAGAGAACTTCGACTTCTACTAGTCTTCTACTCGACGAACAAGACTGCTGATTTGCGGAGGACTGAAGGTACTGTTTATGGGATATTGGAATGGTACCATTTGACGAGCAAAAAAAAAAGTCAAAAACAGTTATGTTTGGGCGAACAACAACCAAACCTTTGTATTATCAATAGGGCTAATGTCACTTTACACGATACTTTAATTTTTAATTTATACACTCAAATATTAAAAAATTTAATTTATACCTTCAATATTATGACTCATACTCCCACTTCCTGCTTAGCTTTTCTTAGCTGTCACATGAGCTCACATACACACATGGATTAGTTCTAAGAAAGCGGTCATTCACGTCAAGAATAGAGGTTGTAGTAGTTGTTTATAATTTCCTTTTTTTTTTCATCGAGATTAGGTTGGTGTTCCGTGTACCTTAGTACAAGATTGAAAAAAATGCATTAGATGAATGCCCGGGCATTAAGAAGGAAGGACACTTTCAGAGGCGAAAGACCATGGGGAGATACCATCTATGATCCATGGATCTCCGATCAGGAAATTGTATCCAAGCTTCGTGTTTAGTCTTCGTTCTTTGGACTTTTCAAATTTAACAAACTAAAACATCTAAGTAGCTAAAGAAAAGAGAATTAACCGAGACCCCGTTAGTAGCGACAAGCCAGAGCAAATTGGGGGTTTGAAGAAAAAAAAATTAACTCAATTTGTTTCTATCTTATCAGGCACATTCACCTCTCGCATTGAGATTTTTTTGTGTCATGAGTCTCTTCAGTGGTCGGCACACAAAAATATTTTCGATAATGAATTAATTTGTTAACAATGATACTTGATTACAACCCTCGAAACAATCATATTTACTCGAATCGAACCAAATGGAAGTTCATGATCGTGCCTTTGTTCTTAATGAAGGTGGTCCCATCATTTTCCTTTCTAAGCATTATCATATTTTGAATGGACCAAACAATTTGGTCCTACTTGCGATATTGAAAAAATAAGAGGTCCTTATCCTTTGCAATACAAGATATATGATGTATTCGGATAAGCATACAAAACATCTTTTCACATTACAAATTCTATATGCTTTATATACAACTTAAACATGATCAAATTCCCTGTTTTAAGTGTATTCCATTGGAATGTAAAAGTAATCAGATGTGTATACGACACAATTGTCACTATAAATTCATCGGTAATAATGAATCTATCGTTCTTAATTGTCTATAATTATATAAATAAGTCTACTTTTTTTTTGTAGCAATCACCTCTTCATATACATCAATCGATTTGGCAGCATCAAGGGGATACTAATTATGAGGACAACTACCAAAGAAAAATAATTGATAATTACTTACGTTGGCAAAAAAATAAAAACATTGAGAGAAAGTCTCGTGTGTTGCAAGCAGACTTTGATATGTCTCTTTGATACGTTTACTTTTTTGCATGTTAGAATTATTTTCTTTAGAAGAATTCCAATTGGAAGATGGGGAACCCGATAATAGAAAATTTAATATATATGTTTAATCATATCTAACTAAAAATTCAAGCTTTTAGTATGAGTTCACTCATAGTTTATTAAAATAATTTCACTTCTCTGTTTATCAAATGTGGAATTTCCAATAGCATTGTTCTTTTCAGTATGTCAAAAGACTGCGAAAGTGTGGCCAAAGAGAAATCCCCTACACTATATTTCTCTCTAATTTTACTTACAAGTGAATTACACTTCTCTCTAATTTTACTTAAAATTATATTACCTATAATAAATCCTATTGGGACTTGCAATTAATAAAAGATGTTTCCTTCTATGTATGATAGTTGATCTAATAATCACTGAAATCAAGAAAAAGCGCATTGGATAGGATTTGGTTCCGTTGCGGCTTGAACTCAAGATGGCAAGGAAGAATTGAAAAAGATAGTGAGGGCTAAGATACCGTTTGATATTATTTGTTTAAGTACTCATTCATTTTAACCATAATCTCATATAAAATAATATACGATACATATATATAAAAGGACATAATTAATCTATTAAAATGCATCTAGTTTGCTTTTGTAAAATAATAATTAAAAATATTTTAAACTTTTTGACGAAATTGTCTATTTTTCCTATAAAAAAAAATTTACCAAATGGTACTTTATACTTCCAAGTCTCATGTAATCAGCCATAATTTAAACATATATATTAAATTTCAAATAACAGCCATAAGTTAAACATACTTTATAGATGAATGCCCAGGCATTGAGAAGGAAGGACAGTTTCTGAGGCGAAAGACCATGGGGAGATACCATCTATGATCCATGGATCTCCGATTGGGAAATCGTATCCAAGCTTCGTGTATAGTCTTCGTTCTTTGAACTTTTCATATTTAACGAACTAAAACAACTGAGTAGCTAAAGAAAAGAGAATCAACCGAGACCCCGTTAGTAGCGACGAGCGAGAGCAGATTGGGAGTTTGAAGAAAAAAAAAACTGGCCTCAAATCCCTTCGCAATCGAAAAAAAGATGAAGAAACCCTTTCTTCTTTCTTTTTCAACCGACTTGAAATGTGCTCTCAGTGTATCGCCATAAGCACCTATTGGTAGCTATGTGGATCTTGCTCAGACTACCATCAGTTTTTCGTCATCAATTAAAGCATATGAGTTGCAAGTGTTTCGGTAATAGACTTATATATAAATTCACAAATTGTTGACGTCTCATGTAAGTTGCACATGATAGATTTAGCCTTTATTTGATTAATGAAACCTTATTTTTGATTCATAAAACGATGTCAAAATGGTAGCAGATGAAGATCTGCAGTGATGGACACACCTTATCCTCATGTCTGAAGCATTTGCCACTCTTGTGCTTCAATTTATTGCAAAAAATTGAATGGGAGTTTAGACGAAGTCCACATTAGTATCAATTCATAACATTGAGGAAATAAATTCAAATTTTTAATATTTAAAAGTATAAATTAGAAATTAAAATATCTTTCGGGGTGTAAAGTAAGATTAACCCACTATGTTTATCGTTTTATGGGGATGTCCGAAGATCATCACATGATGGGCCTAACTGCTCATGTGCAGTTGGGCTTCCTGAATTTTTGACAAACCGTGGGCTAATACAGAATGCAGGGCTGAAGATCCAAATTGATCTATTTGATTTACTTCAAAAGAAAACGGCCAAAGAGACGACGTCGTTTGATGACATCACACAGAAGCGAAACCCTAGCCGTCAACATGCGTATATAGTGAACACTGGAGCCACTTCAGAGGATAATCAGTAATCTTGTGCGGAGGCGAAGGTAGGCAGCGGTAGAGGAGAGAGAAAATGCAGATCTTCGTCAAAACTCTGACTGGGAAGACCATAACCCTCGAGGTCGAATCGAGCGACACCATCGACAATGTCAAGGCCAAGATTCAGGACAAAGAAGGTACTTATTCGTAAGAATTTGAACTTTTTTTTCATTTCTCTGATGTCATATCGTTGAGTCCTTTTTAACGTTGACTCATGATCTGGCGGGGATGATATTTGATGGTTTGATTTTGGTAGGTATTCCGCCGGATCAGCAGCGTCTTATCTTCGCCGGTAAACAGCTAGAAGATGGCCGTACTCTCGCCGACTACAATATCCAGAAAGGTTCTTTTAATTGCACAAACCCTCTATTATTGTATGCAGAGAAACCAATTTAATACGGGTCACGTATAATTTTTATTCGATTGGATGTGAAATTTTACAGAATCGACTCTGCATCTTGTTCTAAGGCTTCGTGGTGGCATCATAGAGCCGTCGCTGATGGCATTGGCTAGGAAGTATAACCAGGACAAGATGATCTGCCGCAAGTAAGTTTAGACCAAA
This sequence comes from Ilex aquifolium, assembly GCA_951799425.1. Classification (NCBI taxonomy): domain Eukaryota; kingdom Viridiplantae; phylum Streptophyta; class Magnoliopsida; order Aquifoliales; family Aquifoliaceae; genus Ilex; species Ilex aquifolium. Next base: position 61,394,267 of record OX637391.1, on the reverse strand, counting down.
TAATAGGCATTGTTTGATTTTTCTTTAATTTTTTATCATGATGTCAGCTTCAGTTAGATAAAATTCTGTTGCAAGAGGTTTTCACCTAATGTTGGTTTGACCTTTAACTTCTGATTAGCTGAACCCATTATAGAAGTCAAGTTTTGATTTGTTTTCCTGCTTCAAAATGGTTTGGTTTTGGAAGATAAAAATTGTTGATGAAGTAAGCGAAGATTTATGGGCTAAGAAATAGGAGAGGATGGACTTAGACACCTAGGTGATCTTTAGTGCATTTCATCGAACACCCTAGGGTTATACATTTTGTATATATATTTTTTTTGTTATTTTGTCATTTGTTTTTCTATATGAAAATACAAAAGCATTTGAAATTTGAAAAACCAAAACAAAAAAAAAATAGTAAAATCCAAAAAGAGTTTGATGTCAAATTTGACAGTTTTAAAACTGAGGGTCAGAAGTCTGGATTAAGGAGTCGCTGCTCTTAATAGCTTGGAACAAGTACGGGGTTCTGTAGAGTTAAAGAATTAGGGGTAACTGTGGAGTTTCTGAAGATAGTTCATGAGGAGGACAAACAAGCATAAACAGAAGCCATCAATAATTATTCTTATGCAATAGGATTTTAGATTGGATTCCATAAGTCTCTTAGCTTGAATCTTCATCTTTGGAGTTCTGTCCAAGTGGTCTCATTATCCCTCCCAGTTTTTTCTGAAGATAGTATTTGTTACTATCTCTCGTGTTAATGTTGTGTTCATAAAAGTTGATTTGGGTGATTCTAGTTATCCTCGTCCTTCCAAAGCTTGATAATCTTTTTCAATCGACACTATTGTACTGCATAGAAAGTTAAACTTGCTCATTTCTATGATGTTGGACTGTCTTTTGACATGCAACCCAATTCCATGCTGACAGATACGCATTATATTTTGCTACACAACTTATGCAATAATAAAAGTAAATATTAGAAAATCCATCACTTACATTATTCTTCACAGATTACTACTTGAATAAGTGAACTTTATCTAACCAGGTCTAAATCTTATGTAAACTATTCAGAATTGCAAGTTGCTATGTTATATGCATACAATCAGTGTGGTTTTAGAAGACTTTCATTTCTATTTTTTTTCAGTTCTATTTTGACTGCTCTTGCCATGTTTTGAGAACTCTTTCTTATATAACCTTATGTGAGGAGTTGGGCTTATTGGTTGAAAGCAACCATTTGCTATATCTGTTTTGTTTTGACTATGGTGTTCAATAGCTATACTCATTACTGAATTTTGTCTCCAGATGTTATGCTCGTCTGCACCCTCGCGCTGTCAACTGCAGGAAAAAGAAGTGTGGACATAGCAACCAATTGAGGCCAAAGAAGAAGATCAAGTAGACAGTGACTTTCAGAGGATTGTATGTGGGAGATTTAGAGCCTTGTTTATCTGCAAGAATATGTTTCTTTTTGTTGATGGCCATGGAGGTTGAGCTTTCTTTCTCTTAATGTGTGTTGGACCGCATCTCATTTTGAATTAAATCTTTCATTGAAGCTTCCTAGTGGGGTGCTTCTGACAAGCTTTATCATCTCAACTTCATGTGGGTGATCTAAACCTGTGGTTTTTTAATCCGTGCCATGCATTGATTATATCCATCATAATTCATACGTTCTCGGTTGGTGATCCCTGTATAGGAGCCACATGTGATGTTATTGCATTTAAGTTTTATGCGTGATCAATACCTCTCAGTTTAGTGCTTTGCATGTGTATTAGTAGCTGGGCCTCTAGCGCTTTCGTAGGCCGACGAGTAGAGTTGTTAAATGGTCCGAGTGGTTTGAGCTCCATTGGGTTAGGGTGTAGTCTAGATCACAAAGTGAATGCTCGTATTTGACTTGTTTACAAAACGAGCTTTGTGATTAATTAAGATGCACTTTTGACCAGTGGAAAGGAGGGGGGTTTTGCTTGCCAGAGAATGCATCAATTTTGAGTTATGGCTGAAAGTGTTGACAAAAAATAGCCTCAATGGCTGATGGTAAAGATGTACCTACATCCTTCTCATGCCGATTGACTGTGGATTGTATTCAAGGTCACAACCATGAATACTCAAATCAAATGAAATGGATGTAAATGCAGCTATTGTGCTGTATCAATTCTTTTGAGTTCAACCCTTTAGGGCTCCAATAGGTTTGGATGACAACCTGTATCAGCGGGGAAATAATTCATCATTAGTACCCAATATATTTGGATCATTAGCTCGAAAATGAAACCATCTATTAACTAGATTAATATATCTTTTATTAGCACGAACAAGACGCATATTGAAATATTAAGAGCTAAACTAGATGGTATACCCCGTCGTAAGGTTCCATAATCACATCTAAAATGTTTACCCATTCGTTTGCAGTTCGGCCAACTAGATCTTTTTCGTAATGGTAATGCTAAAATTGTGCCATTCTGTCTACCTCTGTTAAAATGTGTTACTCACCTGACTATATGACAAAAAAAGATAAAATGACTCAATAGACACAATTAGAGAGTTTAGAGGCTCAATAGACACCAAAAAAGAAGTTTAAAAACTTAATTGACGCAAGGGTCATAGTTTGAGGGATATATATGCAGTTTATTCTAATCATTTGTGTCACGTGAGTGACACACTTCACCACTTTCCGTTAGAAAATCTAACGGGGATAGACAGAGGGGCTCAATTGACACAATTAGAGAGTTTATGAGCTTAATTGACACAATTAGAGAATTTATGAGCTCAATTGACACAAAAATAAAATAAAATTAAGAACTTAATTGACACAAAAATCATATTTTAAAGACCATTTTTATAGTTTACTTTTTAATGTATGTTTTTGTTGTATTTTTTAGTCATTTAGCATTACCACATTCTCTAAATTGGTTAGGTGTATCTGTTTTCCAATCTTTTTCAATTTTTAAAAAAAAAAAATACAAACTACATTTATGGGCTGTCTGTCTATTTGAACCAGGACAATAGGTTTTGCTTATGTGTGAAATAGACAAAAAGCTAACACAAAAAGGTCTTTCTTTACTTCTTTTTACCCACTCCCCCACCTTTCTCAAATCCCAACGAACGAATCATATCTCGATAACAAAAGTAAGCTCTCATCTAGTGGTGCCAGGGGCTAGACTTTGGTAGGGAGGACTACGGTTCGATCCCCCGCAAGCCCGTTGGGAGGAGTTTAAAACCTTAACCCCAGGACCCGCTCCGATACCGGATTAGTCGGCCCAGTGGGTTCGGATACCGGTAGGCTGGACCAAAAAAAAAAGTAAGCTCTCATCATCCCCCCTTCTCTTTTTTTTTTTTTTTTTTTTTGAGAGGAGTAAGGGAAGTGAGAGAGAGAGGATAAATACTTGAACCCTTAATCTAAAAAAAAAACAAAGTCTTCACAAGATAAAAAATATCATTAGGCTAAAAACTTGTTGGTAAACTCTTATCATCCTTGGTCATACATATGAGTCCCAAGTTCGATCAGTGATTTTCATTCATCAAAAGTAATAAATCGGTACCATATCCAACAGTCTTTTTGAGATTTTGATTTTAATTTTAACAATTATTAATTATGAAAATATATTAAATGAAATAATGAATAATTATAAATTTTCTTCCCACTACTTTAGAACAAAAAAAATAAAAATCGTTGAAAATACGAAATAAGAAATCAAAAGTCCCTACGCCGGACCATCTTCGTCCCTTTTTCCTCCCTCCAGCCCATACCAATTGTAATTCTCATTATCTCAGTTCAACCAACACCATAATCATCACCACCATCAAATCACCTTGACGAAGTTCACTACTAACCATGACATATACACATAAAAAATAAATGCAGTTTATGATTAATAGCTAAACACTCAAATAGTTTAAAAAAAAAACCAAAAAAACTAAAACTGTTTTCCCGATAATACAAAGTCAATAAGATTTTTTTTGTTTTTTGAACTGAAAGCCAATATGAAAAAAAAAACATGTTTCCACATAATAATGAGAGAGAGAGAGAGAGAGAGTGTGTATGGGGGTCCATGGCTGCACGTGGTCATATCTGCTACCCAGCTGGATTTGTGCTGTAGGGCTAAAGGCCCCTGTGGCTCTCTGCTCTCTTGTCCTTTGGCCTCCATCTCTCTCTCTCTCTCTCTCTCTCTCTCACTCTCTGTACTTTCACTCTCTTATGCTAGCAAATCATTATATTCATCATAATGTTGAGTGTTCATCATAGCACCATCAAACTCATAACCTAGTGCATTCCTATCTCCCTCTTCTTCATCCAAGGCAATAATGAGAGGCCGATCGAGGAAAGAATATCTGATCAGAGATCGAGGCCGACAGAGAAATAGAAGCGTTTAAGATGGGTTATTATGCTTCTGCTTTGAGGGGAATGTTGTTTGGCACGAAGCCACGAACTTGATGATCTAATTCAGAGCTACACATCCATAATTTCATAAAAATACATATTCTTTTGCATATATTATGTATGTAAGATCACGTATTTGTGCCGTCGGACCAGGCTTCATTCCCCCCAATCACTGCTCGCAATTCACTCAAAGAGAAGTTTCTGTGTTTCGGCTCTACGTATTTGATCAATTACTTGAACCAGCTGGTAGGTTTTGTTTTAGATTTATAGATAATTGGTTTTTCGTTACTTGTCTTGCCATAGGTTGTTCTCTCTGTTCACGGGTTTTAGGTTTCATGAAATCATGTCTGCTAATCACAAGCAGATTGGGGTAATGATGAAGGGTTTTGACTGGTTTTCATTCTGTTCAGACAGAGAAGACAAACTTTATTCATCATTGCTCTTCGCCGTTTTTTGTTTTATTTACTATGTTTTTCAACTTAGTTATCATGGTATTGTATCTTGTCAGACACTTGAGTTTTTGCAACCCTTTTATATGGTTCACCACTTAACAAATTTTCTATTGGTGGCTTCAAGTTTCTGTTTTTCAGTTCGTGTAGCTCATCTCTTCCATATTTCTTATTAGGGTTTGTCTTTGAAAACTGAAAAAGGGACCAAAAAAGATACGGGAAGATCAAATGATCGAAAATTATCCTGTTAATCCCCAGTTTTCAGTCCTCATTTCTTTATTTTCATAGTATGTGGGTGATTTCCAAACCCTTAAGGCGTTTCCTTTTGTGAGTTCGTTGGATTGGTGAGTTGAGTTTTTCGAGCTCTTTAATCTCTGTCTCTAGCTTTACCAATGTTATATTAATACATATAAACTGTAAGCGTGGGTGTGGGTGTGGGTGTGGGTGTGGGTGTGGGTGTGTACTAAACAGAATAGTGTGATACATGGTGGACATAGTGCTGCACTAAAGAGTTGAAGAAGGTAAGACCGTAAGAGTGGATAAATAATATGTTTATGCATTTATTTACTTTTCACATGAGGTATCTTTCTGTAATCTTTTAAGCATTCTTCTTTTATTTCCTCTTTGATGCAATCGCAATCTATCTTGTGGATATGATCCCTCAGTTGAGTATATTATCTTATCTTTAGTTTTACTGTGCAGAATATTATTATCTCACCAACCCTTCATGAAAGGCTATGTATGCTGTTGTGAAAATATTTGACATGCAGGACTTGTCCTTAGTTTCAATCAAGTTTCCATGTCAGAGAGTTTGAATGAAGCTGTCAAGTCCATCCTCAATCTTGTTCAAAAGTTCATTGGAACTGCTGATATTTTGCTATGCTATCCCTGAATCAGGTGCAAAATGTAAAAGGTTTGACACTTTTCCTTCGATTTTTTTTCCTGATAAATGATTTGCATTCTATTAATTAATCAAACGCTGGTGCTTAAATGATGATCTATTTAATAACTAAATATGGGGCTGAAGACCTAAATTCATACCTTGCAAAAGAAGTGTATTTAAGTTTAACACTGGTAATAATTAAACAATGAAAGCTGTGGAGACTTATAATAGAAACTGGAGTTCCTGGAACTTTTCCTTTTTGCACGTGTAGTAAATTCATCACTTTTTCATTTGTTCATCGCCTTACTTTGCCAACATTTTCCACTGTCTCAAAACCAATCGCAAAAGGTATGTATGACATTGCTCCATTGACTATGGAGGAGAAGAACCTGATGACTTTATATTTTCAAAAACTAGGGGAAGCCAAACTGAGTTAAGTTGATATGCATCAACAACTCCTCCTTGCGCTAAAGATCTTACCATTTACGAAGGAATTAGAGCTACATTTCCTTTTCATTTCTATTCAATTCAAGAGTTCTCATGTGTTTCTACTCCCTTTTGAGACATTGAGACAAATTTTTTTCTTAGGAATACATATAGAAGTTTCGTCAGAATTTGCAAATTGATAAAACCGGGTGGACAAATTTTCTATCTCTAGGGGAAAACACTCTGTACAAAAAAAATATATAAATAATTTATGTTTTAAAGGAATCTACATGGCTGCATTTTCCATTATAATTATCCTTACAGTTTCACCCTTGCTACTATCTGTTTTTCTTTTTTTTTTTTGCACACAAACAAATCAACACTTTATTTCATGAAAAAAAAAAATTACAATCATGAATAAGGCAGACAGGCCTGCCTTTACAATTTCAAAACAAGAAAACTTTACAAGAATCAAAGAATAACAATTTTCTTGCGCAATACTTGGAACCCTTCTTGATCCCGAAGTAATATCGGCTTCGCCTGTGGAGGAATGTCTAGCAGATGAGAGAAATCAGTAGAACAACCTTGCTGCACAGCCACATTAGCGAAAAAGTCAGCCAAGAAGTTAGCCTCTCGGTAAACATGCTCAAACCGATACTGCAGTCTACTCAAAATCTCCAAAATATGCCTAAGAAGATCCCAATATTTCCAAGCTCTCCAATGGCCTTTTAACACCATATTCACCATTACTTCGGAATCAGCTTCGATTTGAAATTGATAAGCTGCCAAGCTATACCTCTCAATCAAACACAAACCATCCTTCAAGGATCTTAATTCAGCCTCCATATTGGAACATTCCCCATAGAAGAATGAATCGGCAAGAACCAAACCCTCCAAGTGATTTCTAACCACTGCCCCTCCTCCTGCTCTTCCTGGGTTTCCTTTGGAAGCACCATCAACATTAAACTTTAAACAATCCACCGTAGGAGGATTCCAGTTTACCCATATAGCCTTAACCTGAACAGTGCCACCATCAATTCTTAAGTCAAATAGCATCCTCCTCCCAGCAAAGCTTGCAGTCTAACTGTCTAAGTATGGCACAGATCTTCAAAAAATTAGAATAGGAAAATAGACTTCCTTCCCCATACACTCTACGACACCTTTCCCTCCAAAGTTGCCAAAAAACAACCAAAGGCAAACCCCTTAGCAATATATGGCTTAGCAAAGGTCCTGACCCTTGGGAAAGCATTGTGGAATTTCAGATATTTTTCTTAGCAAAGGTCCTGACCCTAACCAAGTTGAACACCAAAAGTCCACTGATCTGCCATTCCCAACAATACTTAGTGAATTAGAAACAACAATAGAGAACCAAGGCTGCAAGACTCTAAAACACTTAGACTTCCCCTGAGGCAAGCATCATATCATATGCTGCTGCTTGAAAAACTTAGCAGCAAAAACTTTTACCCACAAAGATTTCCCTTCCAGAATCCCCCAAGCCTGTACATCCTCCAGTTTTCTAATCCCTAAACCACCTTCCTGCTTAGGTTTAGTAATATTATTCCAAGAGACCCAATGTCTCTTTCTCACCCCAGCTTTCCCAGACCAAATAAATGAGGCCATTAAAGAATTCAATCTTGCTAAAATTCCCTTAGGCAGATTTAAACAAGATAACAGATGAATAGGTACTGCATTAAGAACAAACTGCACCAAAATCACTCTTCCCATATTGGATAGTAATTTTGCATACCACCCTTCCAACTTAGCCTTAAACTTCAAGACAACCTCCTCAAAATCTGTTTGTTCAGTTTTTGTGCTGAGAAAGGCCAGTTTGGTTTTTCCGATAAATTGTCAACTTACATTGCAATTTGCAAGGGCATCCGCTAGCTAGCTGTCACTTATTTTCGTATGCTCACTGTAGTTTTACACGGTGTCAGCAGAGTTTCAGAACTCGGGAACTGCGCATTGATGTAGAAAGGGAAAGCTGATGACTGGAAAGGTTAGAATCATGTTGACGAGAACTGAAGATGAACGAAGCTCGTGGGGGTAATGCAATAAAGACGATTCGTGACAACCGCAAACCAATGAAGCTCTCTCTCTCTCTCTTACACAGACTGCACATACTTCAGCTACGCCAGAACTATTAGAGGCTGTTTGGATGGTTTTTTTTTTTGGGATTAGATTGTATTCACCAAGCCCTTTCATATGTACTTGTACACAAGATTCAAAAAATAAATTTTATTTAATTTCACGTTTTTTAACATATGGGACATATGGATTCATTTCAAACTATGTTTGTCGATTAACTAAAATGTCTATTATTAAATAAATAAATAAAATAAGTTTTTGGGTAAAATTGTAATTTTATCTACAAATCTCATCTCTTACTTTTAAAATTTACTATTCATATTGGTCAGGACTAACCCAATTGTTTAATCTCATTTCTTTAAAAATAAACCAAAGAGTTATGTGGAACTTCCAAACTAATTTTTCTCAATCTCACCCATTAATCCACTTTAAACCCATGAACCAAACACCCCTTAGGAAGTGGGTTTTCATTTTGCTTCAAATGGCAAAGCCTCGTATAGAAGTTCAGTTTCAAACTTCAAAATCCACTCATTCTTTGTTTCACAATATCAAAGATTCAGTCATCTGGGCTGCCCGAATAAAAAGTGTTACAAAATATAGACTTTATCGGGAAAAAGTAGTATAGTCTGTAATGTTTTTTTTATATTTTTTAATTCTTTGAGGATCGCAGTTCTTTATGATCTTTGCTCTTTTTTTTTAGTTAATTGTACTAGAGGTTCCCAAAGTATAAAGTTTGTCTCATTTTGGTCCCTAATATTTCAATTGCATCATTTTTGTCCCTGACTTATTGAATATGTTTCTATATGGTCCTTCAAGCAGATAACGTCCAGATTTTTAACGATTTTATATCATAAACTTATTATGTAATACCTAAATATGGACAAAAAATAATTTTGATAGCTCTTAAACAAAATTTGGGTAGCTCTTGACAAAAAAATGTGTAATATGAGTAGCTTTTGACCAAAATTTAAATAACTCATAATTAAAATTGTGTAATTTATGTATGTATTTAACCAAAATTTGACTATAAATTTGGTCAAGAGTTATTTAAATTATTGTTTTGTTCATATTTAAGGATCATGTGACAAGTTTATGACAAAAAAATCATTAGTAATCTAGACACTGTCTGCTTAAGGGATCATATAGAAACATATTCAATATTTCAGGGACCAAAATGATGCAATTGAAATATTGGGGACCAAAATGAGACAAATTTCATACTTTGCAGACCTCCAGTGCAATTAACCCCCCCCCCCCCCCCTTTTTTTTTTTGGTTAATAGTATTTTTGGTCCTTAAAATATACATATTTTCTTAGTTTGGTCGCTAAAATATTAATTTTATTAATTTGGTCCCTAAAATATTCATTTTGTGTTTAAATGGTCTTTACATAGATGAATCATTAAATTTTTGACAGAATGATCATGAGTTGGACACGTGATACCATCTAAGAGAATAAGACGTGGTCACAAAAAAACTTATCAAGTTATTTGATTAGAGACAAAAATGAAACAAATTAAAATTTTAAAGACTAAATTAATAAAATTAATACAACGAAAAATCAAACTGATAAAACAGGCATATTTTAAAGACAAAAAATATTTTTAACCCTTTTCTTTTTCTTTTTCTTTTTCTTTTTCTTGTCTCTCTTTTTTTATGTCTTGGGCTAAAGGAGATGATCCACAACTTGATTTAAACTAAACGAAAACCATGGCTTTATGGTGCAATGCAATATTTTGGACTTGTTTTTTTCGTATCTCTAATGGTATCCTATGTTAAGTTCAAAAAATGGTGATAAAAGTAGGAATATGAAATTTGTTGAAATTGTAACGTTTCATGTTGTGATATTTAGTGTAATATGAAAAAAATCAAATAATTTGAACCAAAAAAAAATCAAGTAATCTAAGAATTATTGGCATTGAGAATACAAAAATAAAACAATTGTCACAAATAAAACAACACGATCAACAATTAAACTTTTATTTTTTGGCATGGTACCCACATTTTTCTAGTGAGTACCATAGTGCATACCCTAATACTTAGGGTATGTTTGTTTCAAGTATTATATAAGTCTTGTATTGGAAATGTATTCCTTACATTTCCAATACCAATGGATATTAGTACCGGCAATAAAAATTATTCCAATCCCATCCCATATTTGTTTATTCAATAAATACTATGGTAGGTTTCACAAACAACCATATATTCTATCACATCTTATATAACAAATATATTATTTTACCCTTAACATCATCAATTCCATTCAAAATAATTTTTTTTTTTTAAAAATTAAAAAAAATACCGATGACACTGTACGCTTAAATATAATATAAGGAAAAAATTCAAAATAATTTTTTTACAAAAAATTTAAAAAAAAACCGGTAGCACCTTTCGCTTAAATATAATAAAAAAAAAAATTCAAAATAATTTTTTTTTAAAAAAATTAAAAAAAAAAACCGTTAACACCGTACGCTTAAACAAAATACAAGAAAAAAATTCAAAATAATTTTTTTTTAAAAAAATTAAAAAAAAAACCAGTGACATCGTACACTTAAACATAATATAAAAGAAAAATTCAAAATAAATTTTTTATATGTGAACTCTTCACATAGGAGGGCATTTGTGTCTTTTTACTCTATTATACCGCCCTTTCATTTGTACCGGGAATATAATATCACCGGGTAGGTGGTATTGCTTAGTACCATATAGAAGGCATTTAAGTCACTGTTCACACCAAGTCGGTACTATAACCCGAAAAATAATATTGAATGAAAAATACCAAACAAATAAGGTATAAGGTGAATCCACGTACTATTTTCCTAATCCCACCCCTTTTGTACCACCCCTATCCTTGAAACAAACTAGCCCTTAATGGAGAAAAGTACTTACAGCAGTTATAATAGCATAGAGCAAAGCGTGGGGGACACACTATTCAGGGTTTTTTTAATGCTTGTGTTCATCAACTTTGGTTTAGTTGATCAAGACCAATTTGTTAGTAGCTAGTATGTAATAATCATTTCTATTTTATTACTATATGCAGTGGATAGCATTACGCAAAATAAAAATAGCAAAGACAATTTACAATTTCAGGTGCTAGAACATAATGTATGTAATTATATTGTACGATTTGGTATGGGAGCAAAAAGAGGGTGGAGATCGATGAGGCCCGAGGAGGTTTTGGTCAGCAACTTGGTATGTTGATGATGCACATGAAGAAGGAAAGTGAATGAAGATCGAAGAGAGTTGTGAAATTGAGTAGTATGAAGCATATGCACAAATTATAAGTATATTTTTTATATGCTATGAGGCATATAAATCTTTTTTTTATAAAATATTAACTAAATACTTTTAAGTTTTCTGATGAAATTATTTTTCGTTAAAAATTACATTAAACATGTTACAAAATTGCACATCTCAAGTTGTCAATTCAAAAATTTATATCCAGATATATTATTAATCATCATGATGGTCAACGATCGAAACTTTTATTCAACTCAGCTGGCATTGTGCTAAGTTCTGGTAATGTACGACTCCGTCACAAAGAAGAATCTAAACGTGGGTTGAATATTGTTTGGCCACCCCTCACCCCCTTCACCTGCCAAATTTAAAATTAAGAAAAATTCTGCCTACCAAATAAAACACCGTTCAATTTTCTAAGTTGTGCGGTATTTGGATTGGTATCTGAGTTTACAGTTCGTCTCTATTATCAATTAAAGTACCCTTGAAATTGTTCGTAAAATATTAAGCCCTTTTATCATTTGTAACTTTTTTTTTTCTAATAATTAAAGAATCAAACCAGAATAACCAAAACCAATACATATTTTGCTTATTTTATCTCTAACTAAATCATATTAATAAGAATACTAAAAAGAATCAACCATACAAAGTATAGTATCTGAACTGGCCAGGCCTGAGCATGGGGTAAAGTATAACCCACCACAACCATACAATACCGAGACCTTAGGAGCCATCTCATAGCACCAACATCCTCTTTCTCTCATTCTCTCTCTTGCTATCTTTTCTACCTGTGCAACAGCCTGGTTTCCAGCCGGTTGGGAGAAGAGGTGGGATTTACACCCCCCCTCTCTCTCTCTCTCTCTCCCCTCTCCCCCTCCACCCCTAATTCCAAATTATGCAATCTAAAGCTCTCAGCAAAACATTACCACCACCCTCGTCAAAATTATCACCGCCACTACCACCGTTGTCACCACCACCGCCACCAGATATCCATGAGAAAACTTCATTCTTTAATCGATAGCAATGGCATGGCACCGCCACCAGTATTACCACCATCTTCATCACCTTCTCCTTCTCCATCTCCATTATCTTATGATAGTTACAACACACGGCCTTTTTTCGACTTTCCTCTAATACCAGTCCTTGACAACATCCTCGATTTTTCCACCCTTTCTTTAATCTCCGGTCTCTTCCTCCTCTCTCTCTTCTCTTTGTCTCTCATCTTCCACCTTCGCTTAATGTCACGTCAATCACACCATCTGCAAAATTTCAACAATCTCTGGACCGTCCGATTACTCCTCGTCTCCTTCGTCTCCCTTTGGGCCCTCAACGAAGTCCTCCGTTTACCCAGTTTTAATCGCCGGCATCTCTACCCATTCTTTCCTTCTCTAACCCTCACCCAACAAGCCAACCTCTGTAAATTTCACCTTGTTCTCTCTCTTGGCTTCTTCGAACCAGGCTTCTTATTAACCCTTCTTTTCCTCGTTAACGTTTCGATCAGGAAACGAAACCCACACGACTGGTCGGCGATCACATCAATGTTCATCATGTGGTTTCCTATTCTGTTGCTGCAAATTTGTTTTGTGTACTTTTCGCCTTTCAAGTCACAGTTACCGGCGGTTATGCACAGAAGCTTTCTCCTCATTCATGACGTTTCTGACGAAAGTATGGTGATTTGTACGTACCCTTTGTTAAGTTGTATCGCCTTCGCTGCATTTGCGATTGCTTATTCTCTGGGTTTGTTGTTATCTTGTTGGAGGGTTGTGGCTTTCGTGATCAACAAAGGTACTAGAGTTCGAATCAAAATGCTTGTTTCCACGGTCATGACAGCGCTAACAATGCAAATTATTCTTCTTGTATTGGCTTCATTGTGGCCTGGGTATAATATTGTCGTTCTCGCCATGTTCACCTGTGTTTCGTTATGCGCTGCCGTTGGGGAGGTTATTGTGGTGATCAAACCAACCATGGACGCTTTAGCTGCCGGCGGAGAATGTTGCCGGTGGAGTCATACAGTGCCATTACGGCAGGAGGTTGACCAGAGTTTGATGGGTCAGATTCGATAGCAATGAGCCATAGGCCTTGATTCCACGACGAGTGTATCAAGGTCTCTTCTCACTTCACAAGCGAGGGCAATTCGATTAACCAAAAACAATGGCTTTTCAAGCTTACAGCGCGGGGTTTCATCTACTGAGAAGAAGAAAGGAAAGATTTAAGTTGATCTCATATGTTTCTGATCTGCCCTCCTATCCAATTGTAGAGTTTTGCCCATGAAACTGAGTTTGATGGTGTATCTATCTATTCACAAAAGGAATTCACTACAAATAGGAAAGATTTTGTTCAATTATTTGGCAAAAAATGAGAAAAAGAAAAACAAAATACAGTAATACGATACGTGGTAGAGATTTTCTTGAACAATTCTTTTCTCTTTACCATATATGTTCCTGCTTAAAGGCACACTCTAATACATCATGCATGAACCAGCAGTTTTTGTCACTCATAGTCTCATTTTCATGGTTCCTTGAAGATCATGGAAAAAACAAAACAAAACAATAATGCTATTCAACCTTAAATTATTAGTTTACTTTGTTAATCTAATCCACTATAACCGTTTGATAGACATGATTACAATGCATTGAATCATTATAATTGGCATTAGTTGGAGAGCTCAGTGTGACTTTGCATGCATGTAGAAATCTGGATTTCGATAGTCTATATCTTTTGGACATAAATTTTGTAGTGCTATCATGAACCATACATATCAGAAACCAAATCCCATTAATCTTGCTTGTTAAGTGGGTAAGACTAGGATTATAGATTCATACTTGTCTATCGTCAGCCAATTAGGATAAGGTTTGATTGCTATGGACTTGATAGTCAAGAAGTTACCATCTTCTACATTTTAGAGTGATTTTTCAGTGGGATTCACACACAAGTTTTTTTTTTATGAAGCGATGAGGGTAAGATTTTGGTTGTAAAGAAACATGAGAATTCACCAAGGCAAGTCTAGGGACCACTCCTCCCTCCTCAACCTCATTGTCCAAACCATTAGAGACAGAGCTGCCTCTCTCAGTTTCAAGCCCACCAACAGAAACCTGCGTGGCAGATCCCCAATAGTTGTCTGGGCTATTCTCTTCACTAGTGCATTTTGTTGGAAGTCTGAACAACCAACCTCACTTTCCCCAGAATTCAATAATTTGGCTCTTAAATAGGTGGTTCCTATTGTTATGTATGGGAATCCTCCCTTCTGTTATTAGGTGATTCCTTCTGTTTGTAAGGGAATTCACCTTTCTGTATCTTGTCATTTTTGTATCAATAGAATCTGATGATGCACAAATTGGTCTTCGTGCACGATCAACAGTCAAGTATGAAGTAAATAATGAATAATAAACAATCAATGACAATCAATGGCAAAACAGTAAATAATAGATCAACACAGAGATTTATAGTGGTTCGGTCTCGGATGACCTACGTCCACTCTCTGGAATGGCAGCGATTGCCGTTGTTCTTTATTAATGAACAATTGTCACCGGACGGTGTATATCGGAGTTACAGTGCTTCTAGAAAGAGAGCAGTGTGTATGAGGGTAAGTGTAGGGGTTTCAAGGTGTGTAGAGGTTTCAAGGTGTGTAGAGGTTTCAAGGTCTGTCCTTCATATGGAGAGGACTTACATTATATAGGTTGGGAGAGGCGGTGAGGCAGTCACTATAATTTAGTAAGTACAGTTATGGTAGGACTCTACCATTTTGGTAAGTTCTATTTTGGTAGGACTTGATATTCTCAATCTTCATCCCGGTATTCTCTCCCTCGTGCTCCTATTTAGTCGGAGGAAGATTTTGGACTGGTCTTGACCTGTCTTGATTTGAGTTGGAGTGGGCCACGTTCGTTTGGACTTGCATCGGAGTCATTCCCATGGCACTGAGGTGGACTGAGGGGAAGACAACGGAGGAGGACGAAGGAGGGCTCAAGGGGCTGCCTATGGGCGGCGCCCATTTGGGGACCTTGGGCGGCGCCCCCTTGGTCCTGGTGCTGGCCTCTTGCTTCATTTGGTGCTTTGGCATCCTTCTAGATGGGTTGACCCAGCCTTGATTTGGAATTTCCTTCGAGCTTTCTTGGTTTATTTAAATTGGGCTTGGCCCAATTAATTTTGGACTCATCAGAATCAATTTATCTTCTGAAAAAAAAAAAGAAAAAGATTTGAGCTGTAATAATGTCTAATGTTACTGTGCAATTCTACGTTCTCCACTCGAATAATCAATCAATTAATTGAATTGAATTAGCTCATTTGAACGCATGATGAAACATGCATATAACGAATGTAAAAAAATATGAAACATGGACATCGTTATTCAAATTGAAAGTTGCCTACTTTTCCTTATTACACACACTGTTCAAAGGTTGAACCGTAACTTTAGCCCTCCCATTGGATATCATATCACTAAATTACCACCATAAAGCAATCGCTCAATTGAAACTTGTTTCGCTATTTCAGAAATGGCTTCCAATCGGACTACTTTCAGACTTTATACAAAGTTTCGGATTGCATTTCCATTGAGGGTGAATAACTCTGGTGAAGATCCAATAAAAAACACACCTTGACCAAGATTTTGAATGAGGAAGGTCAAGTTTCTACACTTGATAAATTCAAACCAAACAACATCAAGTGCACAAACTCCAATTTTTTAACTTGTGGTAATAACATAAACTCGGGATGTATATACAGCAACATACAAGAGCCTCTTGCATGGGGTCAACAGAGCGGTTGCAAAACTAAAACTTGAATCTCTGAGGTAATAACTTCTGAACTCTTCCCATCCCAACTGCTCCATGGATTCATAGAAATATTTTTTCAAGGTCATAAGTGAGAACATGGGTCCATTTGAAGGGGTGGGACCTCTCTGGTGGGATTATGAGGCCTCTGACTCGCCTGCTACTTCTCTCGAGAATGAATCTAACTACAGTAGTATAGCGATTAACTTTCGAATCCTAATATAAACTGCCAAACTTGACTTCTAATTTCAAAGGAATTGTGAATTAAAGGTGTTTTGGGCATACTATTATAAGAAGTTCAAAGGAATGACAAGTCTCAAATCAATAACCCTTATGCTTTGACGTTTTCATATTCAATGTGTTGAAGAAACTTTTTTTTTTTTTTTTGATAAGAGCACAACACTGAAACAACTCCTTAAAAGGAGAAGTCCAGTGAAGGCTTATAAACAACACACACACACCACTCAAGTCCCGATGTGGGACACCCTCACTCAAGGGATTTGCTTTTTTTTGATAAGAGCACAACACTGAAACAACTCCTTAAAAGGAGAAGTCCAGTGAAGGCTTATAAACAACACACACACACCACTCAAGTCACTCAAGGGATTTGCTTTTTTTTGATAAGAAACTTGAAGACTTAAACATGGTCTACAGAAGCCTAGGATGGCCAATCACAACGGGTCAAAGCTTAACATGTAAATTCTTTATTTGTTTTTCAAATAACATGCAAGACTATGACTATGATATCAAAGAATATAATGTTTAAGGGCTAAATTATAATTATTAATGGTAAACTTACAACTCAAAAAATTATGATTAATCAGAAAATGTACAACGATTAAATGTCAAATATCATCTTTTAAAGATATTTGTGATTAATCATAAAATTCTATTATCGAACATGACATTTGCAACCAATTTTTATAAATTAATCCTCGGAGATCGAAGATTATGTTTCTTTTACTATAAACAAAAATATATTTTCGGTATCATAGACTTTCTCATTTACTCCACAACTCATGTGTAAGGAACTTAACAGGCTTGCGCACGGTACAAACTGGGTTAGTTGAGCATAAAATGGGAAATAGTTGGAACCGCCTCCATTCTTCGCCTCATTACACTAACTTTAAAACAGATTAGCCATGAATATATATAGATCAATGCTATGTAACACAAATTTATAATATAAATTTGCATCTCAAATCAATAAGGATCATTAGATCACTGGTTTTCATTTAAAAAAGTTAATGAGACTCACTCATCCAATGGTCCCTAATGATGCTCAAATCGGTATTGGACAAAATCAACAGTCGAGTATATGTAAGGGTGCAATTAATGAGCAATAAGTAGCCGATCAGTGACAAAACAGTAAATATGTAGTCAACACAAAGATTTATAGTGGTTCGGTCCGAGTGACCTACTCCCCTCTAGGGAACGGCAACGGTAGCCGAAGATCTTTATTGATGAATAATGTAACCGGGAGAGTGCACTCCGGGAGAATTACAATGCTTTAGAAGAGAGGAGTAATGTGTGTAGGAATGTGTAGTATGTGTAGGGATCTCAAATTATAGAGGTCTCAAGGTTATGCCCTTCTATGTGAAGAGGGCTTATATTATATAAGTTTGGTGAGGCGGTGAGTGATGGAGAGGACTCTATCATTTTGGTAAGTACAATTAAGAGAGGATTCTACCACTTTGGTAAGTACAATTAAGGTAGGATTAGATCTCCGTGCGTATCCCAATATTCTTTCCCACGTGCTCCTATTCCTTCGGAGGAGGATCTTGAGCTGAGTTGGTGTTCCTATTCCTTCGGAAGGAGGATCTTGGACTGGGCTGGACTAAGCTGGATTGGGCTGGATTGACGAAGTCAAGAGGGAGAAGGAGGAACAGCCCTTGGGCGGCGCCCGTAGTGCCCTCCTTTGGGCGTTGCCCCTTTGGTGTCCTTGGGCGTTGACATCTTGGTCTCCTTTTGGGGCTGGTGAGTTGAGCTCCTTTCTGGATACTGATCAGTTGGGCTTTCTTGGTTTATTTTTATTCGGCCTGACCCAGGTAATTTCGGGCTCATCATTTGCCCCCCATGCCCCAAACCTCTGACTTTTTGTGAGAAGAAGGGGTTGAGGACATGTGCCACTTCTTCACTTGAGTAGGAGTTTTCTTGCTCTGCATGGTAGCTTGCTTTCCATTCTTTGGAAAACTGGGTGACATTTGCTGATGGCTACGCCAGGAGAAGGAAATGGGGTGTTCTTTGCAGGCCCAGATGCATTGCCCCCTTGGGTCCTGGCTTTCCTATTTTTTTTTTTCTTCTTCTTGGGCGCTGGCCTCCCTTCTCTCTCTCTCTCTCTCTCTTTTTTTTTTCCTTTCTTCCTTGGGCGTTGGCCTCCTTCCTCTTTTTTTTTTTGTCTTCTTTTCTTAGGCTTGGGCGCCTGCACTTTTTTTTTTTCTTTCTTCCTTGCATGGGCTTGGGCACCGCCTCCTCCTCCTCTTTTTTTTTTCTTTGGGCGACGCCTGACACCCCTTTAGTTTACTATTCAACACCATTTTTCACTATTCAACATCATTTCTCACTATTCAACACCATTTTTCCCTTAGTCTTTTCCTCTGATATTTTCCTTCCAAATCGAAGTGAGGCAATGGAGACTAGGGGCTTGAAGGCTCGTAGTGGAGAGGAGCAAGGAGAAGGCGGCGCCCAAGGGGCCAGCCCAGGCGGCGCCCAAGGGGCCTGCCTAGGCGGCATCATGGGGGGCACCCAAGGTGGAGAGGGCGAGACCCCTCGTCTGGGCGCCTGCTGCTGGGCGCCTTTTGTCTTTTTGTCTCCCCTATTGTTAGGTCATATTCTGACTTTTGTAAATTGTTTGTAAATTTTAGGAAAACAAGACAATTCGGAAACAATAAACTTTGTAGAGTTTTATTTCATAAAATAATAAATAACAAAATAAATTGACTGAAACAATAAAGAATAGATAAAATCTTCAGATGTCGGTGTCTCATAGGACTTTCCCGGCGGAATCGTAGTCGCCTCATCCTCCTAGCCTTCAGGAGATTGTCTGGATTTCTCCGAGAGGTTGCTGACGTTCTCTGTCGTCCTGGTCCCAACCAGGTGGCGGGGTCTGTCCTCTACCAGCAATGTACTGCCTCAACTGGCCACGCTGTATGAGCTCTTCAATCTGCCTTTTAAGATCAAAGCAGTCGTCAGTGTCGTGGTCAGGGTAGCGGTGGAAGCGACAGTACCTGCTGGGATTTCTGCGATTTAGGGTGGACTTCATTTTTTCGGGCCAACGGAGCATGGGGTTATCCTATATCTGGAATAGGATGTGCTCCACCGAGGCATTGAGTGGTGTGAGAGCTTGCCGCTCTCTTAGAGGTGGGGGACCAAGACGGTCCTTGACAGAGATTCTCTTTGTCCTATTTTTTTTGTTCTCTACCTCCCACTTGTCTTCGCGGGTGTCCTTCCTTTTCTCCCCTCCTCGAGAGGACTCACCTCGACAGGCCTTGGTGACGTCCTCGACATTCATATACTTCTGGGCCCTTGACAGCAGCTCGGGCATGCTGGAGAGCGGCTTCTTGAGGACAGAAAACATGAAACTGGAGGTGCGAAGGCGGGCGATGAAGGCGACCAGGGCTACCTTGTCATCTGACTCCTCAATCTGGAGGGCCTCCTCGTTAAAACGAGCGAGGTAATCTCTAAGACTTTCATCCCTGTCCTACTTGATGGTGAGCAGGTGGGTCACGGGCTTCTGATACCGGCATCCGCCAATGAAGTGGGAGACGAATGATCTACTTAGTTCTGCGAAAGAGTGAATGGAGGAGGGCTTGATCTTTGCGAACCATTGGCGTGCAGACCCCTTCAGGGTGGTAGGGAAAGCTCTACACATAATCTCCTCAGGTACGCTGTGGAGTTGCATGAGAGATTTATATGTGTCAAGGTGGTTGAAGGGGTCTTTGGTATCGTCGAAGATTTCGATGGTAGACATCTTAAACTTCAAGGGCAAGGGATAATTGACTATATCAGCAACAAAGGGTGTATCAGTGCGTCTTACCAAGTAATCTACGGTCTCGGGTGCCTGGCCGTTGATGGCGTTGAGGGCATCACCGAGTTGATTTTGCACATTTCTAATCTTCTCGTCCCACTAGTTGGGGACGTCCTCAGTCGGGTGATGGTACTAGCTTTCGTGGGCACCATATTGGCTTTCTCCGTCTTCGTCTTCCTGCGCAGGTACGTGTGGAGGAGGTACACGTGAGCTCTCTGCACGCTGAGGAGGGACTGCTGGGCGAGGGGCACCCTGGTGTGGCCTTGGGGCATTCTGGCGAGGGCCCCCATGGTGAGGGGCTGCCTGACGCCCAGAAGGGAGGGGTTGTTGCTCTTCTCCTGTTGGAGGGAGTGGGGCTCCTCCTATAGGGTGAGAGGCGATGCCTCCTTGGGTGAGCATTAACTGAATGATTTGTTGGTTCTGTTTTATCAGCAGTTGCATAGTCTGTAAAAGTTGTTGCTGTTATTCAGTCGCTGTAACAGATGGTTCCAAGGGTGCGAGGGGAGGCGGAGCCTCCTCTTGGTGGGCCGGTTAGTTGTCTCCCGGTTGTTGACTCATCGATCTGGTAGTGATTGTCATGGATTGAAAAAGAGTAGAAAACTAGTCGTTTTCCACAAACGGCGCCAAACTGATGATGCTCAAATCGGTATTTGGCAAAATCAACAGTCAAGTATATGTAAGGGTGCAATTAATGAGCAATAAGTAGGCGATCAATGACAAAACAGTAAATATGGAGTCAACACAAAAATTTATAGTGGTTCAGTCCGAGTGACCTACTCCACTCTCGGGAATGGCAGCGGTGGCCGGAGATCTTTATTGATGAATAATGTAATCGGGAGAGTGCACTCCGGGAGAATTACAATGCTTTAGAAGAGAGGAGTAATGTGTGTAGGAATGTGTAGTATGTGTAGGGATCTCAAATTATAGAGGTCTCAAGGTTATGCCCTTCTATGTGAAGAGGGCTTATATTATATAAGTTTGGTGAGGCGGTGAGTGATGGAGAGGACTCTATCATTTTGGTAAGTACAATTAAGAGAGGATTCTACCACTTTGGTAAGTACAATTAAGGTAGGATTAGATCTCCGTGCGTATCCCGATATTTTTTTCCACGTGCTCCTATTCTTTCGGAGGAGGATCCTGAGCTCGGTTGGTGTTCCTATTCCTTCGGAAGGAGGATCCTGGACTGGACTGGGCTGGATTGGGCTGGATTGAGCTGGATTAACAAAGTCAAGAGGGCGAAGGAGGAACAGCCCTTGGGCGGCGCCCATAGTGCCCTCCTTTGGGCGTTGCCCTTTTGGTGTCCTTGGGCGTTGACATCTTGGTCTTCTTTTCGGGCAGGTGAGTTGAGCTCCTTTCTGGATACTGATCATTTGGGCCTTCTTAGTATATTTTTATTTGGCCTGACCCAGTTAATTTCGAGTTCATCAGTCCCCATTAATTTGAGATACAAATTTGAGTTACAAATTTATGTTATATATATATAGTGAACTTTTACGTTATAATTTTTACTAAGCGAAATTCCAATTTGACTAAAATTTATTTTCATTTGAGATATAAATTTGAGTTACAAACTTATGTTTTATATATATAGTGAACTTTTACGTTATAATTTTCACTAAGCGAAATCCCAATTTGACTAAAATTTATTTTAATTTTGAACTTAATTTCTGGAATAAAATTTAAAATCTATTTTAAATTTCACCCAATAAAATTTGGAAGCTCCTTTTCAACCCCAAATAAAATTTTAAATTTATATAGTAAAGTTTCCCGTAGTTTCCATCGCCCTGTCGGCATCATATTTTGCAGTCTTATTTTACATTTGATTTGTGGTCAGTCTAACCTAACCTAACCTAACCTATCACTTAAACAATTGCACCCCTAAATCTGTTCCAGACTGGAGGACTATAACCATGATGATTTCTCGTTATTTTGTTTTCCCAGCAACTGTTGTTTATAAATAGATTAGATTAGAGTAGAGTGCAATTCAGTTACGAAAACCGTTGACCGGAGCAGGACTCTAGGCACTCCCTCCAACTTTGCTTTTGATGAAGGAAATACATCCGGGTCCAACTTGTATTAAATTCGATCACATTGGAAATGAAATTATTAAAAAGATTGAGAAGCACTGTAATTACACCTAATAAAGATGGTCAATTAACTTTTTTGAATTATCTGCAGCGAAATCCGGCACGAATCGGGTCCAGGCTGGGATGGCCCAGGCATGCGTGACTTACGGATCCATGTTGGGTGGTACATAAAAGAAAGAGAAACCCGGCATGAATCGGGTCCGGGCTGGGATGGCCCAGGGAAGCGTGAATTGCGCACTCATGTTGGGTACGTGTTGCGCACTCAAAGTTCAGGGCAGTTATGGTATTTTACTACAGTGATTTTTCTGATCGGCGGTGTCTCTGACTTGTAACAGCCAGCTATAATCATTGATTTTTTTTTTTCTTTTTAATATAAAAATAAAAAAAGACGGACAGATAGAGATAGAGATAGAGATAGAGAGGAATGAATAAATAAATAGGGCCGACGTGATGAATCTCAATGTCTACGTGTGTATGAGATTTGTGATTGGCTGTCTCCTCGTTGCTGATGTGAAATGACACCTCATTTGACTGTAATATCAAATTCGTTACTCATTATCCATTTCCATAGTAAATATTGTATGCACAGTAATATTATTTGTCAACATTGTTATATAATATCATTAATTAATAATTATCTTCAATCTTTGTGACTTATTTTTCCACAAACGGGTAATTGTATACATTTGAAGTCTAATAAGGAAGAAAGATCCGATTCTTTTCATTGTTGTTTTTTTTCAATTTGTTTAATAATATAACATTTACTATTTATGAATATGATATTTTTAAATAGTGGGTTCTATTTGAGAATTGGGTAAAATTTTGAATAAATATCATATCATATATGCCAGCTCATCTGACCAGGAAAAATAACCCTAATCCTTAACTCATTTCAGATGATAAATTATAGAAATGTCAATAGTATTAACGAAATTAAAATTACTAACCCCCTGAGAAACGGCAATTACCGACTATTGTTATGACGCTTTCAGCTGTTCCGTCTCTAGAACGTATAAACAAAGAAAAGAAAACCCCGGTAACCGCTCAACTACAGACAGGCACTCACACCCCCAATCCCTATCCCCTATATATAAACCCACCTCCACCTCCACCTCTCAAAGATTCTCACCCTCATCATCAAAGTTCATATGCTTATTATCTCTGAAAACCCTTTATCATGACCAACGTTCCAAGATCTCTAACAGATTCTTCTCTCACCCTCTTTACACTGGCCATCTCCGCCTCTGACCCTTGGCCTTTCTCTCTCTTCTTCTTGTAACCTTTAATTCATATCAAGAAAAGAAAAGGCTAGGGTTCCTTTGTTTTTCTTGGTGTTCTTGAGATGGGTAGTGGAGACAAACATCATCTGAATTTCCATCTTCATGTACCACACTTCTATCTTCATCATCATCATCACCACCACCAACATCATCATGGGAAGAAGGAGCTGGGAGATATACCAAAGGGGTGTCTCGCAATCATGGTGGGTCAAGGGGAGGAGCTACAGAGGTTCATCATCCCTGTGATTTACATCAACCACCCACTCTTCATGCAGTTGTTGAAGGAAGCTGAGGAAGAGTACGGATTTGATCAGAAAGGCCCCATCAATATTCCTTGCCAAGTGGAGGAATTTCGCTACGTTCAGGGCATGATTGACAAAGAAAAGTCCCACCATCACCACCACCACCACCACAATCACAATCAGCATTTTTTGTGCTTTTAATTAAGCTTGCTTGACGTATTGTCCGTGCTAGCTACTTCTTCCCTGCAGTTCTCATGTAAATTTGTGATTTTTCTTCCAAGTTTTGTTTCTTTGTTCCTTTTGCCTGCTGGGTTTGCTAATATACACCCAGTTGTAAAAGATGATTACGAAATCTGAATTATATTATAAAAGGATGTTTGTTGTATTGTTCTGAACCCAAAAAAGAAGAAAAAAATTAAGAACCACAGTACAATGATGTCTCTGGGCTGTTTTTTTGCAATTATTGTTATTAATGTGAAGGCATGAAATTGGTTGTTGGGTATATATATATATATATAGAGAGAGAGAGAGAGAGAGAGAGAGAGAGATCCAAGAGGGGTTTGCTTAGGGGCATCAAATTGAGCTTGTGTGAGGTGGGAAAGAGGCTAGACAGATAAACATGAAGTTGTGCAAGTCTTCAACAATATCTTGTTATGTTTTTCCCTGAACTTCCTAGCAGACATGATTGATCAGTGGTTTGTTCTTGATGAGAAAAATTATGGCCATGCTCAAAGGTTAGATGATTAGGTGAGTGCATGTGGGCCAATGAAGTTTGAGAAAAGGGTCCCACAGCCCACTATCATCCACTTTTGGACCTACTCTATTCAGGTGAAGAGTCATAAAGATTGGTCGTTGGCACACTTGAAGCCTGGGCATGTTCACACCAATTGGATCGTCCCCCAAATTGTTGGATAGTCTTTAAACAGTTGGCACAGCGTTGACACTCTCCTTTTTATTTTATTTTATTCTTCCAAATCTTAATTTCAAATGTATGTAATTTAAACAGTTAGGCACAGCGTTCTCTAATACCAACTACTTTCATTTAATTTTTGTATCAATCACCTATCATGCCTTGATCCAAAACTGGTTTATAAATTATAGATCCCACTTGAATATAAAATGATTGATTAATTCAAAAATGACGAGTTTGCTCCATTACTGTAAATGAAATGTAACTGGTCTTCTTATAACTGAAATTTATGGAGAGTCGCAAAGGGATTGAAACTGACATATTTTTACATTTTTTAGGGAATTTTTTTATGAAAATATGGCTATGTTTTAAAAAACAAATGAGTTTGTATTCTTCTTAGAAAGAGGTCATGCGCTCAAGGTTATACGACCACACTTTTTTTTTTTTTTGGTTAACGGGGTAAGACCACACTTGAGATCAAGTCACATATGCATTCAAGTCGAATGGCTCGAGAAAAGTATCACTTTGTTGGGCATTACCCGGACACTCTAAAGCCCTAAGGCCAAAGCCCAAAGGCAACGGCAATCATTGAGCTTGTTTCAAATCATGTGTTTTTTGTCCTCACATTTACAACGCAAACTTTTAGTATACAGATTCACCCATAAACAACACGGGTCATATATATACCAAACTCTCTTGGAAGAGTCAAAATTGGAAAACTTCCGTTGGTAACTCTCGAGTCTTCTCATCCAAAGTGCCGTGAGTGACAAGTTATGTCAAGCTCAGAATTATTAGGCCTTTCATCTGGATGGAAATATCTTCTGTGGGACAGACCTCCACTAAAGTAGCAGTGGGGCGCCGCCCACATAACACAATAACACCCACACCCATGGCTAGCTACTCACCTCCACTAAAGCAGTAGTAGGGGCGCCGCCCATAGTTAAGCCCAAGACAAGTTCTCTCTTTATTTAACTACATTAAAGAATGAGGCTGGTGTTAGTGGGATCATCACACAGCACACTTGACCACAAGCACTCCAGCCTTGACCACACAGCATCACGCCCACTAAAGGAGCAATGAGGCGTCGCCCACCAAGCAGCTAACTCCCAGCAAGCCTTGAGGCGTCGCCCAACCACCACAAGCAGGGCCCAAGGCGCTACCCAGCTCCTTGCGGCGTCGCCCAACCACCATAAGCAGAGCCCAAGGCGCTACCCAGCTTCTAGGCGTCGCTCAAGGCGCCTGCCCAACCTCCTCACGTCGTCCAAGGCAGGGGCGGAGCTAACTGTCCCCACTCAATTTTTTTGTCCAAACATTTTTTTATATAAATTTTAATATATTCTAAATTTACCCCCACAAAAATTCATATACATTTT
Organism: Ilex aquifolium; assembly: GCA_951799425.1. Classification (NCBI taxonomy): domain Eukaryota; kingdom Viridiplantae; phylum Streptophyta; class Magnoliopsida; order Aquifoliales; family Aquifoliaceae; genus Ilex; species Ilex aquifolium. The sequence continues at coordinate 61,368,159 of OX637391.1, read as the reverse complement.
AATTTACTTAATAATTTCTAACATTAAGATTAAATTTATTTATTTGATTATTGATTATTTAGTTGAATCTCTCAACAAGTGTTCAAGAAATTTTGGAGTTTTTCGTTCTCTCCCTTATATGAAGCCCCCTTACTCTCATCTTTGTAAATTTTGACACATTGAATGATAATATTAATATGTAATATTTTTTATAATATAAAAAATAGTCAATAAAATGATAAAGATAAGGTATACGTTGCTCATTTATGATTTGAATGTCAAGGATTTAAGTTGCAAAAAAAAAATACTCTCTCACATGCAGGATAATAATACGTACATCTTACTCCAGACCTTGCAATAGCAGAAGCCACACGTTGGGTCACCTCGTTTAATTTATTATTACTTCAAAATTTTAAATTTTACTTTTGTTAAAAAAATGTTACTAACATATAATTGAAAAGCCTAATTTGATAATATAACGCATTGTTATTGTTGAATTAGCACAGGGTATCAGCATTAAATGCATTTTATTTGTTAAACCAACGGTAATAATACATTAGCTTTTCCAATTTAGTACATATAGTATTGTTGTTGCTAAAATTTTTGACCCCACTACCCCAAATTTCTGGCTCCGCCCCTGGTCCAAGGCACCAGTCTAACATCCAGTGTCGTCCACAGCAGCACCCAGGCGTCGCCAGCAGCGCCCAGGTGCCGCCAGCAACGCACGGCGTTGCCCAGCGTCGTGCCCCGCCTCTGTCACCTTCGAATCCTGTGTCTGGCCTCGCCATGACTCCCAACTTGATTCGGGACCTAGAGTCCTAGTAGAACTCGACTCCGAGTATCAAGTGAATATTGATAAAGAAAGCCTCCCAACGAGCATATTCATATCTACAAGCAAGGACCCAACGTCCTAATACGACTCTACCTCAAACATCTAGGGGATTGGTGATGAGGTCTATCCTATCACAATCTAGAGTTCGATTCTACTTGGAACACAACTTCCTATATCGCTATAAATAAAAGTTATGGGTACCAGGTATGTCAAGGAATCCGAGCCTATTCACCATACACTTTTTCTTCGACTAGCTTACTGACTTAAGTATCGGAGTCCCTTTGGCCGCCTCGGGCCATCAGTTCACCTAGGCGTTCTCTTGTCTTGCAGGTTCACCAAGACTTCTCCACCACCTTCTCCGTCTGTACAAGGTGGTTATTCTCTGTGTGGATCTATTCCCGTACATCTTCCATCACCATACCAGGTTTTACAAGTTTCTAGCTTTTTAACTTGTTTTGGACCACTTGCTGGTCTAACTGCATAGGTATTACTTATCAAACTTGATCGTTTATCATCTTGTAACGTGGTCGCTATCTTTATTCAGGGCATGTCCATCTTACAGTATCGAAAGTCTTGTACACATAGTGGCTGCCACTTTATTTATCAGAAGGACACATATCCCTTAATTTTAAAAGCATATAGTAATTAAAAGCACACAAGTGAGCCAACAACACAAAATAAGGACGAGGCCGACGAAACGAAGACGCCATACAAGAGTAAACTCGCACAAGGATGCACGTGCAGAGAGCTACGGATGAAAATATGCATTTTCGTCTAGAAACCAGATCAGCTTCTGCTCAGGTGAAACTTTTTCAACAGGCAGTAGTTTCACCCAGGAGGACGTGAGGTTGTGAGCGCCATATACACAGGAAGGGCCAAGTCGATCCTGGTGGCCACAATTGCAATCTCTGAACATGAGTTGATTGTTGGAATGATAAAAGTAGTCCTTGATTCAGGTGGTGTTGGTGCGTCTGTGACAAAGGTAACCCATGGTGTGGTCATACTAAGTTGACCACGATTTGGGAATAGAGAAGCCACAAATCCGCTTGGACCGAGACCAAGTAGCATGAGATCAAATTGCGGATACCCAGTAGTTGATTTAGGCAAGATTTTGGTGTGTACCAGATTTTTAGGCGGCTATCATAATACTCAGCTGCTTGCACCGGTGTTAGTGTACCTCCAATTGGCATTATGGGATAGAAATTGTCTTCGGGAATCGATACCTGTCAAAGCAAATGAAAATGAAATGGCTTTAATTTACATGGTTGAAGCTTCAAGAGAATCAAGAATTGTATAAAATAAAACCACAAGTGGAGTAGCTATAATAAAACCATATCGAATTCGAGATTTAGTTCTTGGAAATCATTAAAAACATTCAAAAAGTTTTCAAACCAAGTAGAACCACCAGGATACAAAGATGAAATTTGTGATTCAGCCAACTAGCCAATTTGAACATTCAGTCTGACCCCAAACTATATGCGTCTTGTTATACGTCATCCAGCTCTGCATTCAACTTCCATGAGCTGGAGTTATGCTCAAACTAGGATAAAAACCACAAATCAATTCTCAAATAGTACCTTGGATAAAAAATCTTTTTTGGCCTGATTAAAGTAGTTATCGAGGTCAGTGACAGGGCCTACACTCTCATCCACACAAAAGACAAGCCAGTTAACCCAATCCACTGTACGTTTGTAAGGAGCCTTGAGTAATTTCTTGAATTATTAACAACATACTATCACAAAATAAGCAAATGAGCATTTACAAAATAAGTAGACGGATATTATTAATTATATAGTAATCCAAAATCTTAGTGTTTTTTAATGTTGTCTTTGTCATTCGTACACTCTTATACCAACCATAGGTAACATGCATGTTACAGTACTATTGTTATTTGAGTGTGTTGATCGGGGTACCTCCAGAGAGAACGATTGTGAAAGAACCTTTCTCTTTGATGAACTTTTTCGATAGACCAGCTACGTAGTCCGTCAGAGCCACCGCCACAGATTCCTCGGTATCAAACTTTCGGAAATCCTTTTTATCAGCCATTGATTCTGATGAGCCCGAAATTAACTGGGTCAGGCCCAACGAATCAAGAGAGACCCACATCATCTCGGAACCCAAGTCAACAAGTAAAGGAAGAGCCCAAGTTAAGGAGAAGCCAAAGTCAAAGAGGAGTCAAGGGGGACACCCTCAAGGGGCTACCCCAAAGAGGCGCTGCCCAAGGGAGGCCACCTAAGGGGATCTCTTCCCTCCTTTGTCTCATGCTCCCTCTCCTGCGCAACTTCGTGGAGTCCTTTGCCCTCTTGACTCTGTCACTCCAACTCAAGTCCAAGCCCAGGATCCTCCTCCGACTGAATAGGAGCACGAGGAGAGAATATCGGGATACGCACGGAGATCTAATCCTACCATAACTGTACTTACCAAAATAGTAGAAGTCATCTCCCTCACGTCACCGCCTAATCGCCTTACTAAGCCTATATAATGTAAGTCTTCTCCACATAGAGGGTATGATCTACACACATGTCCAAGGACCTGGAGACCTTTACACCTTGAGATCCCTACACACACTACACCTCCCTACACACATTGTTTCTCTCTCTCAAAGCATTGTAATACTCCCGGAGTTACTCTCCCGGTAACATTGTTCATTAATAAAGATCTCCGGCCACCGCAGCCGTTCCCGAGAGTGGAGTAGGTCAACCGGATCGAACCACTATAAATCTTTATGTTGACTCTATATTTACTGTTTTGTCATTGATCTGTCATCAATTATCTGTTTATTGCTCATTAATTACATCTGTTCATATACTTGATTGTTGATCTTGCGCAATACCGATTTGTATATCATCAGATTCCACAAGTAGAGAGGAAGGAGATGCAGTGAGTTACTATGGATTTGTGGGCGTGTCCATGCAAATTCCATAACGTGCATATTTATACACGTTTAGCTGGTTGGTTTGTTAACACAAGCAATGTGGGGGGTAGTTAGTTTGTTCACACATGATGATAGTACTCAACTGGTGCAAACTAGTAAGGATTGTGCCTGCCATCAAATTCGTGCCGCATGACGGGATTACTCTACACTTGGGTTAAAGTAATACAAATTGAAATTTTGAAAGAGTACTAGAATGACACAACTGAAAGAATGAGAACTAAAATAACAAAATTGAAAGAATAATGACTAAAATGATAGGCAAGTGCATACTTCAGGGACACATGGATGTTGTGAGTTGCAAGTTTTGTGGGTGTGGCTATGCAAATGGCATACCATTGCAATTATACCAAACTCTCTTGCAAGAGTCAAAATTGAAAATTTGAGTTAGTCACTCTTGGGTCTTGTCATCCGGATTGTCCTGAGTGACTAGTTATATCAATATTATAATTATTCGGCATTTCATCTTGATGCAAGTATATTCCATCACCATACCAGGTTTCACAAGTTTATAGCTTTTTAACTTGTTTTGTGATGATACCTGGAAAGAATTCCAACTAAGTATAAACTCGGGAAGTGAGGTCATACAAGGAGGTCAGAGAAGATGTCCAGAGCTCAGTGGTTCAGACCTTGAGCTCCCCACAGAGGAGACAATAAAGGAAATGAGAAGGAAACAGTTGGTTAGTAGCAGGCACCCCCGAAGCAACAGAAGACAATAATCAAGGCACGAAACTCTCAACTACCCAAAATCCTCTCCCAGAATCAAGGAAAATCATGCGTACGAAAAGCAAAGATCTCACTGCAGATCCCAAAAAGTTAGGAATTAGACTATAAATATTGTACAGTGCCTCCATTACGGGGGCAAGCATCTCTAGTTACATGAAAGACCCTCTGTAAATTGCCTTCATAGTCAATAAGGATAATAGGAGCAAGAGACTTCATTAAAGAGTGGATTAGCTGAGCTCCCAAGCTGGCGAACCACTATATTTTTTTTGTATCTACCATCCCTTAATCCCAAAAATCCAAGCGATCCCTTAATTTTGCAACTTATTTTTCGCTATATGAATGGCCCAATGCACAGGATATTTCGGCCACGGCAGAGTCTCACCACTCTTGAATGCAGAGAGATTATTTTAACAACTCGAACCTTTAATACTCATGTTAAAATAGAGGAACTTTACCACTACATTAAGGTTCACTCACCAAGCATTTGTAGTGTACTGATTTGAACCCTAAGAATAGAAGAAAATTAGTATCCACATTCGTATGCCTCTTGTTTGTCCCCTTTTGACCACTCTTATTAATGTTAGTTGAATCTGACTCACAAGTTCTGGTGCAGATGGTGCTGGGAAAGGCAGAGGTGCCTTGGAGGTTGTTAGGTATTATGGAGAAAATCAGGATACTGTTTGGCACTTTACATGTACATATAAAGCATATATACAGAGAAGCCAATGTCATAACTGATTTTTTAGCTTCTTTGGCAGTAGAAACTGAAAGCTGCACTGTCTTTTCTGAAAATGATAACCTGCCATTGTCTGGAAGAATTCTTTTGCAGCATGATCAAGGCATGATGCCTACTACTAGACTGAAAAGAATTGTGGTTTATGATCAAAGACTTGGGACTGGATAGTTTCTGTTCTAAGGCATGGGTATGAGATCCTGAAGTAAGACAGGAACTGAAATCAGAAAATAGCACTCTGCCTGTTGATAGTCTGCTGATGCATACAGTTTCAGTCTGTGACATTCACTTGGAGATGTTCTTTGAAGGCATGGAGCTAGGATTGGAGGTCATAGTGCTGTGCAGTGCACTGTGTGTTTATGCATTGTGCATCTGGACTGTGTTGTACATGGTATGCAATGTGCTGCTTTGGAAGCTTGGGGTTTCTGAGAGTGCTCCAATACTGATGTTGTTGCAGCTGGAAACAAGGACTGGGCTGCATTGTGCATTATGATGTGCACTATGCTGCTGCTGCTGCACTGTGCTGTGCTTTCTGCACTGTGCTAGTTTTGACTGGACATGCTGCATAGGGTCTTGTATGGAAAATTTACTTGTAAATTTGTTTTGTCTTGAAGGATTACAGCCAAATTGTGGCTTTTCCTCTTTGTTTCTTGTAAAAAATTTCATTAATGTCAAGACATCAAAGTGGTTTTTGGACAACTTATATCAGACTTGTCAACGGCTTGTGTCAATTGCTATCATGTTGGGTCAAGGAGAGGAGCAACAGAGTTTCATAATGTCCTCTTTCTTGAAGGACACTACAGATTTGATCGAACACCACCCTGATCACAGTTTTTTGTGTTTTAAAGATTAATAGCTTGTACTAGATATTTTGCTGCAATCCTCGTTTAATTCGTGATTATACTTTTTAATTTCTTTAATATTGCTTTTTATTTTCTTTTTTTGAGATGTTCGGTTCGCTAAAATACCTAGATTATTGTAAAAGACTATTAGGAAAAATGAATGATATTATGCCAGACCTTTGGTGCATTTTTTTTGAACCTAAAAATGAGAGGAAAATTAGTATCCACTCAAAGAATATGCATTGTTCCTAGTGATGTGACGACGTAAAATTGGTTGTTGGATGAGATATATGAGAGAGACGAATGGACTTCGAGCTGTCCAAGGTAAAGCATAGGTTAAGAGTCATAATAAAGATTAGTGGTTGGCTCATTTAAAGCCCGGACAAGTTCATACACACTTCCCCGTGTCGACATAAACCTTTTTTTTTTTTTTAGTTTTATCCCTCCAAACCTTGTTTCTAATGTATGTAATTTTTTTCTTATTTGTTTTAATAATGTGAGTAAATGAAGAATCCTCAGCACTGTTTCTATGATGCCCCATCATCGGGTCGGGACGGATAAGATCTCCAGTAAGGACGTGTTAGGAGAATAGGAAGTCCAATGATCTAAGGTCTAATATACATGTCTAGAACCCAGAGTCAATTAAAAGCTTAAGCATATAGGTGGTGAGCTCATCAATAATATATTATGACACTTTTAACTTCTTCTTTTTTCTCCGATGTGGGATTTCCCACACATGTAATACCTAACAATCTCCATCTTATGTGTAAATTATATTGAGCTTAACTCCCCCTTGAGTCTGACCCATCACTCTCTATAAGTACCGCGTCTAACCACTCTTTACAAGAGATTGTTTTTTCAAGAATCAAATTTTTTATCACTCTTTATGAGTAAACATATTACAACTCTGCCAAGAGCTCTTGCACCTAAAAACCTATTCTTTTTTTTTTTTTCGAAATGCACTTCCATGACTTCAATACCAAAAGCTCATCACTTTTCTTAAGAGCCAACATTAGTACTGACACGCTACATTGCTTTTTCGAGAGTTCACCTAGAATCGTCAGCCTTCGACTCTAATACCATTTGTTGGGAGAACAGGAAGCTCAATGATTTAATGCCCAATATACATCCCTAAAACTCATGGTAGGCCCAAGCCCTTACTTGGGAGGGGCGAGTCGGGCTTCAGGTAGGGGTAGACTACTCGCAGCCCAATCCACCACTTACTGAGCGGGCCTTTTTATTTTTATTTTTTTTGCTCTTAGCCTGTTTTTATATATATACAATTTCATTTAAAAAGTTTCCAACTTAATATTTTTATAATTATATTTTTGAATTAAAAGTAGAGCAAAATAGACAAAAAGTAAATAATGAATAATTTTACTTAAATAATGTAGAGTCATATATTACTACCAAACTTTCAAAGTTTCAATAGTCAACTTTTTTTTCAAACAATTGAGTGGAAGGATGAGCGATTCTTGGGTCGGGTTTTAACAGGTTTTTGCAAGTGAGCTCATGGGCCGAGTAATGGGTTTGAAAAAAAGCCCAAGCCCTTTCTCAAAAGTTATTGGGCTCAGACTCAAACGGACCAATTATTGAACCTATCAAACTTCAAATCAGATAATAGAGCCCGTGGGCCAACCCAACCATGCTACTCCTACTCCCATGGGACAAAATTTTATTGGATTGGGCTCAAATATAGAACGCTGGAAGAAGGTAACCCCCGACGCGATTATTCTTGTCTAAGAAAGCTAACGCTGTGCGCCTGTGACACAACAATGCATGCGCATATATTCAAAACCAAACGAAACTACCAGTTGACTAATCCGGCTCACAAAACAAGTCCATTGAATTTTAAAACCCATCTGAATGTTGGTAATCAGGCCCACAAAAGAAGTCCAGTTGAGAACGAAAGCCGGTCCATGGTAATGCCAGTAACACGGCCCATCGGATTTTATATTTGCTGTGGGACCACAGGTTGATAAACGCCCCATGAAAGCGCGTATGTGTGTGATCTCTCCTCCGGGAATTGCCATATAAAGCGCGGGAGTCTTCATTCCCATCGAATTTTCGCACACCCAATCATCACTCTTTCTCTTACTCGGATCGATCCTCTCTCGTCAACGATCTTCTTTTTACTCTTTAAAACCCTTCAATCCCCAAACCTCACACTCCAATTCCACAGAGACCCCAAATCCACAACGTCATTGAGAGGTAACACATTCGAATGTCCCTCATTCTATTGGTTTTTTTCTTCAATTTCGTTCGATTCAAGCCTTTTTTTACTATGTAACTGCCTTCACTCTAGGGTTTTTTTTTTCTTTTTAGGGTTTTAAGCAATTAGGGTTTCTCATATTCAAAAAAAAAAAAACAATTAGGGTTTCTGCTGGGAAGGAGAGAGAGAAATTGGAGCAGTCTTTGTACTCGTCATTCAATGGAAGCCGCGGCCGGTGGTGTTTCCGCCGCTGCACGTGGCGTATCTCTGCCGATGACCTCATCTCAAGCTTCCCGTAAAGAGTGGCGGGCTGTTTCCGAACAATCGATTCGAAATTCCGGCAACGAGGTACTAGTTTACTTAAAAACCTAGTAACATTGCTTTAGCTGCAATCGTAAAGTTAAGTTTTACAATTTTAGTTGGTTTTTTGAATATTTTTTCTTGATTTGAGCGAACAAAGCTAGGGCAAGCGGATGAGCGACTGATATATGAGGTACGCAATATGTTCTTTATGAGTTAAGGTTCTTTTTTTTATAATTTTTTTCTAGTAGTTTTTTATTAGATATATTACTGACAATGAACGTGATTTGGTGTTTTGTCAAGGTGCATCAAGGAAGGGAACCGATTGGTGTCGATTTCAGTTCGATACCAACGGACAGAAGCTTGGACAATGATATATTGGAGCAAAGACTTCACAGTGTGATGAGACAGAGGGAGGAGTTGCTACACATGGAGATTGAGCTGAAAGCTCAGCTCATTGCGAGATTACAGATTATGGAGATGCAGAATACCTACGATGCTCAGATCAAAGAGCATGCAGATGCCAATGTCAAGCTTCAGGTATGCAGGTTCTGAAATAAATGTATGAATATACATGTCTTTATGCATGTATATGTGTTTGTATTATTTTTCATATTTGGGTTTTACTTGGTCGTGAAGGAGCATCTTCATGAAAGGGAAAACACTCTAAAAGAATTGGAAAGGAAGATTGAAGAAAAAGAAAGAGAGCTGAATGCAATTAGATTAGCCAATGAAGCGGTTCGTCTGGGCATATTTAATATTTTATTTTATTTTTTAGTTTATAGGATTTTGTTATTTATGGGTTATTATTCTTGCTTGATTATAATTCTTTCTTACATATTTTGCAGGCATGGGCTAAAGAGGATCTTCTCAGAGAACAGAACAAAGAACTGGCAACCTTTCGGTATGTGTTTGTGTCTTTATGAGAACTATATATATAGAAGTTGTTTTACTGTTGATGCTGATACATTATAAACAATTTTGCTCGTGGTTACACATATTTGAATCTAGCATGTGCTAACATTTTAGACCTTTTTTCGCCTAAGTTGGATTTGTTCCTTTTATATTCAGTGGCCCCACTTTTTGTGCCTGTTGGACCCTTTCCCTTTCCCTGTCTCATGAAGACCTTGACTAGCAGTAGCTCTGTTTTTTCTAATTGCCCTCATATTTGGGGAATTCCACTGCTTGGGGGTTTTTGGCAGTTTTGGTGATTAATGTGGAATGGGATTTGTGTTTTTGCAGGAGAGAGCGTGACAACTCGGAAGCTGAAAGAGCCCAGCATCTTAAACAGATGCATGATCTTCAGGAACATATTCAAGAAAAGGAGAGGCAATTCATGGAGTTGCAGGAACAGGTTTGTTGAATTGCATGTCTGCAGTGCGTTGGTGCATTCCCAAGTCCCAACTGGGTGGAATTAATACATTGAACTCTTCTGAAGTACATATATGTATTCATGCTGTTTTGTATTTATTAATTTATATGAAGAAGAATGTGTATTGTTGGGGAACGTTGTATGGCTTTTATAGTCAATTTGGAATGCTTGGATTCTGGTCATATAATACTTTGCCATGAAATGCAATATATTTTGTCTTGTATTTCTTCCCTCTAAAAGTCTCTCATTTTTAGCAATTTGTTGCCTGGCCTGGCTAATTTGTTTGAACTAATCTCTGTGCATAAGTTTGGCAGTATATTGCCTAACTCTAGATTTTATTTTTCAGCATAGAGTTGCTCAGGAAAATATTCTTTTCAAAGATGAACAATTAAGGGAGGCCCAAGCTTGGATTAACCGTGTTCAGGAGATGGATGCCTTGCAATCAACTACTACTCACACATTACAAGCTGAATTGCGCGAGCGTACAGAACAATATAACCAGCTTTGGCTTGGTTGTCAAAGACAGGTGTTTAGCTATCCACAATGTTGATTGTAGATTGAAGTGCTTGAATTAATTATTCACCTTTTTTTTAATTTGTTCCTATAAATGAAAGTTAGTTGATAAAATCTGGACTGTGTTGTGGAGTGTGTTCTCTTTTGGCTTGCAAGTCAGTTTAAAAATTTTAGATTTGCTGTTGGTTCTGAATTCACTAAGTTTCCACTGGAGATTAATTGTACTTGTTATCTGTGTTAGTTTGTTGAGATGGAGAGGCTTCACCTGCATACAATTCAACAGCTCCAACTTGAATTGGTCAATGCAAGAGATTCCCAAACAAATTCAAAAGAAATTTCTCAGTTTGCACAGAACAATGGAAGCCAACAAGATGCTAGTGGAAGTAGTTCACTGAATGGAAATCCCGGAGGCCTTCCAAATGGAAATGCAGAAAACATTTCGTCTTTCACTTCACCAGGGAATGCATCAGCACAGGTAGACTGTACTTTTTAGACTTTTTTATATTCAAGTTATTGAGGCAATAGGTGCATTATACTCTTAAGCTGTGGATTTAAAATTTAAAATTTCTATTTTCCATAGTTGTAACCCTTTTGAATTTCCTTTTTTAATATCTTAAGACCGACAATGTTCATGGTGCTCCACTCACCCCTTCGTCCCTTATGGGAATGCCTACGTATCTGCCACCTGGACCAGTGACTGCTCTGCATCCATTTGTTATGCATCAGCAGGGGGTTCCTCACTCTGTACCATCACATGTTCCTCAATCTCATGTCGGACATTTTCATTCGGTACCAGCAATTTCATCTCTTCAACATTGGCCGAACCAACAGGTATTAGCAGATAAAAATCTGTTGCTGGTTCTCATGGTTTACAATGTTCGCGACAGTTCAGTAATTGGATACTGCTCTTTCTCTTTATGTTCTTCAGGCTGTATCAGAGGGTTCACAGATGCCCATTTATAACCAGTATCCTTCCTCCCAAACTGAACAGAACTTGTTGAGATCAGATACTAATTATGACTATGAAGTGCCCACAAATGGGCAAGCTCTTCGTTCAGACTATGTGAATGGTGCTATCAGCCAAGGGCTGGAGCCTGATTCTGTGGTTCCATCATCTAATGATGAAGGACAGGTAGGGTGACCTAAAATGCAACATCATATAATCCTTAGTTTGCTGTTTTTCTTTTCATATGCTTTGTTGTCTTTATCCGCCAAAAACTGTATCCAGGTGATTGAGTCCATTGAAAACAGCTACCTGGCAGTACCCCAACCCCAGCAGAGCTTCCAACAGATTTCTTCCCAGTTTCATGATGCTTTGAGATTGGGCTCTCTTGAACAGAATAGTGAGACCAAGGTCTGTTATATTATGTTCATTTTTCCTATTTGTTTGGTGTTGTCGTGGATCTCGTTGTCTTAAGTGGTTTGTGCTGCAAGGTCCATGTGGTGAATTTTCTTGGAAGCAGCTACTAGGCATTGTTGGATAGAAGCTGATACATAAATTTTTAACTGGCACAGGAGAACAACACTTCTAATCATGAACTAGAGTCCCATGGTTTAGCTACAGAACAACCTAGTTCTGCCGATATATCACCATCTGAAGCTCCAATTTGTTCCGTCAATATTAGTGAAACCACAATAAGCAATGTCACTAGTTCAATCCTGCCTGAAGCCATTTCCTCTACTGGGCAGAATGACACAGTTATAGTGGGAAAGACTGCTGAGACTACTCTTCTTGATGAAAGATCATTATTGGCTTGCATTGTTCGCACGATTCCACCTGGTTGCAGTGGTAGAATCAGGATTAGTTCAACGGTTAGTATAGATAGTTATTGGTCGGTACTCTTTTAGTGTTTCCAAATTTGCTTTAATGGATGATTTCTGTTGTCCAGCTTCCAAATAGGCTTGGCAAAATGCTTTCACCTCTACATTGGCACGATTACAAGAAGAAGTATGGAAAGCTTGATGAGTTTGTCACCAGTCATCCTGAAGTTAGTTTTGTCCACACCTTCAATTAAATGTCTATTCTTTATTAGTTTTTCCTGCGAATGTGTATTTCCAAATAATCTCAATTTGCTATTTCAGTTATTTGTGATTGAAGGGGATTATATTCAACTGCGAGAAGGGGCACAAGAAATCATTGCAGCTACGACAGCTGTTGCTAAAGTTGCCGCTGCTGCAGCTGCTGTGACTTCTTATTCATCATTGTTGCCTTCTGTTGCTGTCACTCCTATGGCTCAGTCTTCCCGAATGAAGAAGGCTCTGTCCACTGATTCCAACTCTGGGGCCCCCAGACCTGCCAATGCTACTGATAATCTTTCACAGATCTCAGCAATACAGAATCAGCATCTTAACGGTGTTTCATTTAATGTTGGTGGAGGTGTTTCCACTGTAAAAATTTTGAGCAAACCTAAAGATCATATGGAACTGAATGGCCCCAGGCCTGGCCATTCATCTGTACTCTTGACAGTTGGAAATGGACCGAATTCTGACAGATCCAATTTTGGAAGTTCTGAAAGCAAGGGTTTAATTCATGGGCGACCTAGCACAAATTTTATTGGGAAGCAGCAGGGCAGGTATCAATCTAAGAACTTCAAGAGAGCTGCTGTCTCTTCTTTGTATAATGTTAATATACCTGCAATCAATAGAAGCTTATTGAGCTCAATTGTTCTTGCGACAGGACAATGGGGGCAGGATCGAGTTCTAGAAGATAGTAAGTCTCACTAATTGTATTGCAGTAAGTTGATTTGTTTTCAAGACATGCATGTCAAGCAGCTTTCTGCTTCTGTTTCTTACTCAGAAAATTTGTATGCATACTTTACTATGTCTGACTGGAGCAGATAATTGTCCCGTTTTGTGCTTTGCTCTCCAAATATTGACTGAAAAATGCACATTTCCTCTACTCAATATATAACGAACCACCTTGTAAAGGCTTATATCTTTTCGGAGATGCTGTATCTATACCTTACTCTTCACGACTTCAATTATGAATTTGTACACCTGTTTGCTTTGACCTTGTCAATGCATTTACATTTCACATACTCATTATGAATAGGGTATTTGGAAACTTTTTTTACACGTGTATTTACTTGGCTCTGAGGTAAGCATATACTCGATGTGCTTTAGCTGCTGAATTGGGTCAAACATGGAGATAACAAGCTGTCTTGCACAGCTTTTTAGGATTGCTGATCTACATTTACAGGTAGAATAGGAGTTACGTTCTAAAAGTTTGTTAGAATTATAGTGGAAAATGTCGCCAAAGACATGCTTCTCATCCTAGTATCCTGAGGGAGTGGTGAACCTTAACATCATTATCAGGAAGACTTGAAGAAAATAAATAGTCTAAAAGCAGTATCTGTCAGGGTCTATATTCCATGCAAATCTCATTTTCTTAGTACACGTTGGATGTTCCAAACTTAGCAAATAAGGCCTGTAGAGGGGCTAAATTTTGAAGTCAGTGGATCAGATTATTGCTGAATAGTTTCTTTTTCTTGACTTGTTATGAGTTGATTATTTATTTTTATTTTTTTGCTCTTCAATTGCCCTAATAATCTTTCATCTTTTGGTTTGGCAGGACACATTTTGAACCCTGTTATGCCCAAATATTTGTGCACTAAAGTGCAGACCAGTCGTATTGGGATGATGACAACAATCCAGGGGACAATTTTCCTTCAAAATTTAAATCTCCGTAGTCTTTTGCGTGTTACAGAAATCTCTTATTGGTACTATTGACCAATTTCTATTGTTTCACTTTATGGGAAAAACTGCTCATTCGTGTGGGTATTTTGGCAGACTAAACAATACATCCAATTTCTCGCAGTTATATCTGGTGCGTGCAGTTGCATTTATGCATCCGGCTGCTCTTGTTTGTCGGTTCTAAATTATTTGGAAGGAAATAGTGATTTCGCGAAGTGCACTTGTGCCATGTGAAAGTTGTTTTCAGCTCATGCTTGACAGTCCTGTCCAACTGCATGCACCCATTTATGTCAAATTTATGGTGTTAGATGGCATCAAGATTGTCTCTTATAACATGATGCAATTATGGTATTTAGTGATAACTAGACTAATTTAGTTCCAATTCCTCCGCGAATATTCAAACCAAACAACCTTAAGGGGCTGTAGAGCTCCCAATAAGCACTTTTTGTCAGGTATGTCTGTCTGTACAACGGCCCTTGCAGGCTCGCAATGTCATGAACTTTTTGTCAGCTCATCTTTCTTTTTTCAAACGCCCAGGAGATGCAAACCTCGTTGCTGCTTGCTCCATCCTATATGCCAATCATGTCCAACTGTGGCAAAATAAATGCACAAAGTCTCTCTTTTTCTTCCCCCCTAGGTTTAAGGGGAGAGGGTGGCAGATTAAGTGTGGTTGGGGGGTTTGAGAAGGCAACCAAGACCACTCTTTGAGAATGTGATCGGTGTCCCGAGATCAGCAACTTCATTCAGCGTCTTTTATGTGAAAGAACGAGGCATAAATAAACTTGACCTCACCCAACACGGACCAAAAAAATAAAAAAGATCAAGCCAACATGCCATTATAAAATGTACTAGTCGAATTTGAAAGATTGTATTGTTTAAGTTGTTTAAATGGTTTCACATAAACAAGTAACTAAAGCAAACACACCATAATGTCACAAGGACCATAAACTGCAACACTAATACTACCATTCTATGATAACTAAAAGAGAAAAAAGATGCCGCTTGTTTTTTGCTCATTCATGCCGACATAATTGAGGCATACCATTACTCAAGAAGTGCAAGGGGCCATAAACCATCGGAGAAATGAAGAAACAGGCTTGACCATTTAACAGCTTCATGTGAAACTTACGGTTGTGCATCCCTACTGCCACGTCCAGAAGCTGATGTTCCTAGGCCTTCACCAGAACCAGCCTCTGAACCATCTTGTTTGCTTCCTCGTGCATCCACCAAACTGCCTGATGTGCCAAGTCCAGGTTGCATGGCCTGATGCATGCCATTGTTGGCATTTGATCTCAGGTTCATGTGGGCTTGAATTTGCTGCTGTTGCTGGAAGTGGAGTAGCTGCTGTTGTTGATCTTGAGGTCGAAGGGCATTAAGTTGGAAAGGCAACTTTGGAACAGGAACACCTTGCTGTTGCTGAGGTGTTGCAGATTGAGTTTGCTGTATGTAGTTCCCTTGCTGCAAAAAAGACTGCGGGGCCATCTGCAACATTTTTGGATGTGAGCAAGAATCTGTAATTCCAAAACGGTTTGAAATGACACTTCCAACTGTTAGCCCACCTGAGACGGCAATGTTGATCCTTGAGGTTGGGCATCAGCAATTGCAGCTAAATACATTAAATTCTTCTGAAGCAGTGCTTGATACCTATATTATTGGAATCATCATTGGGTGCCCCAACTCTTTCTCCTTAAGATAGAAGCATTGGCGAGGCAAGCAAAAGTAGGCTATAACGATAAAAGGAATGAAGTAACTCCATTTAACAAAGAGATTCGCCCAAATACACAGAATTCCATTGAAATGAAAATTGCCAAAGGAAAATATTCTTGCAAGAGCCCTCTCACAAAGACATTTTCTCAAGAATTTGCACAACAGCTTCTATGAAGTATTGGTAAATAGGAAACTACCCAAAACTCTAAACATATGAAAGTCAAAACCAGACTACCAATTTATCACAAAAGGTTCTTAAAATATGAGTCTATTGAACTTTAAGTTTAGATATACAGAACTATACCTCCTTCACCCCTCAATATAACATGATTTCAATACTTCAGTTGAAATTCTAATATCTAGCACATCCTTTGAAAATAAAATATAAATTAACACAGAAGGCTGGGGCAATCAATTAATATTTCACACCAAGTGACCAAGAAAGAATGAACAAATAGAAGGGACGATTTAAAGGACAAATGAATAACTTTAGAAGCAAGAGAACATCCCTTAGCCCTTTATAATTTCATACCCCTCAATGTGGCTACCTTATCCACTTCGATCTATACTTCTAATTTGGAACTTACCCTGTTAGGGACGTGTGAACTCAGGTAAAGCCATCAGTAGATCTTTTCAAACTTGTGCTCAATCAGGTCATCAATAATAAGCATAAAGTTAGGGGCTGCACACCCAATGCAGTTATGAGCTTATTCTGATGAAGCTTAGTAAGACAATGCACTTTTAAACCAGTATTTTGGGCACAGAAGTTCCGGACATCTGCAGATGGTCTCAAATCTTATAAGCCCTTAAATTCAAACAATCTCAACCAAAAAAACTTCAACACTCATGCGTAATTTTTTATATACAACACCTTATCTTAATCAGGAACTAACCACATCATAATTTTCCATAAGATATGGCCACAACAACAAGCTGACAATTCATATACAGATGATAAAATAGAAGAGTATTCTACTAGTTCTATTGGAAACATACTGGGCACACTCGGCGAGTTTTCCAAGGTTTTGGTTTTCCAGAATCGCCATAATCAACTGTTTATTCTCATCCAAGTACTGCATCGAGCAAAAGAAACCAAAACATTGAGAAATCACAAAACTTTCTACGATTCAATCTCAGAGGATAATCATATCCATTAGCAATGAAGATTAAAATTATTGCTGTACCCATCACATCACAACCCAGTTCTAGTCAGGAAGTCACCGATTAATACCTAAATGTGAACAAAACTGGAGGCACAAGTACAAACAAATACAAACACGTAGATACAGAGATACACACATATCTGTATATAAGGCAAACCTTTTGAATCTGCTCGGTGGTGATGGAGTTTGAAGGAAATGGAGGTGCAGAATTCAAGGTCGGAGGTTGTGGTTGTTGCATTGTTCGGTCCGAGTTTCAGTTCTAGGTTTGGGGAGAAACCCTAATTAAACTTAAACCCTAGGATTTTAATGGATGGATGGAGAAAAGTTAATGAGATAGGAAATGAAACGAGATGATTATTCGAGGGAGAAAGCTATGAGAGAAGAGAAGGAATGAAAAAATTAAAAGATAGAGAAATGGAAGAATAGATAAGGAATAGCGTGGATGAAAAATTAGATGGATTAAATTTTTTTTAATTTATTAATTATTTATTCTTTTAAAATTATATGAGTTAAAAATATATATTATTTATCTTTATATTCTTTATATATATTATTTATCTTTATATTCTTTATTATATACATAAATTTATATTTATATATTATTATATATTATGTATACATTGATTTTATATAAAAATATAATCATAAAATATATGTTTTATCTTTCCACTTTTTCATCCTACTAAATACAAAAAAAAAAAATTAATTATTCTTACTTTTCATATTTTTTACCAAAACACAAAAGAGAGAAAAATATTAATCCCTTGAAATATAAAAAGTGTATAACTCCCACTTTTTATTATTTTATTCTTCGATTTATCCTACCCTACAACACACTACTAGAATTTAAGACATCAGGATAAATACGACATTATTTTTTTTTAACTTTTTTTTTTTAAATTGCTCGTTTGAAGTTGATTTATACTCGTAAATTTTTGTTTAATTAAACAACATTAAAAAGCTTTCCACAACGAAAAGTAGAGTGGCTGACCCATTTTTTATTTTATGCTCCATTTGGTAGGAAGAATGAAAAGTATGAGGGATACACTTTCTATTCTCTTAGGAAAGAAAATAGGAATGATACATTTTTCTTTCTTTGTGTTTGGTAGGATTGATAGAAAATAAAAATAATAATTTTTTTTTGTGTTTAGTAAGATGGAAAAAATATTTTTTAAATATATAAATACATATTTTATCATTGTATTTATATATGAAATTAATGTATACATAATATATATATAATAAAGTAGAACGGTTTTAAATTTTGGAGACAAAGAGTGGTTCATATCGTTTCGTGACCAAAACAGACATCATCCAAAGAACGACGTTATCCCAAATTGTCTCAAGCTATTGACGTCTTAAATCGTTTCAATCCAACGTTCCACATTAGCTCTTGAAAAAAAAATTCCCACTCAACATTTTTAATTTTCAAAATTAACATCCCTAAATTAATTTCCCAAATAATTATCTCCTCCAATCCCTTCCCTAATTGGTCCCAACGCTCTCTCTTTCTCCCCCCCCCCTCTCCCCCAAATTGACGCACGACTATGATGTATGAGATCTCTTTTCCATGTGTTCAAAAAAAAAAAGAGATCTCCTTTCCATATGAAAAGGCCTCTGATGAAAAAAGAGAAAAGAGAGAGAAGGCCTCTGATCTCCCGCCTAAAACCTTCTGATTCTAAAAGCTTTAAATTAATACAAAACTTTCCTATTTTTAATGCTGAATCAACCTAGAGCAAATCACGTCGGATCTCTTTTCACAAGCGTCTTCTCTCCTCAAGAAGTACCCATGCTGCCGACATCGCCCTCCCCCTCACCCACTCTCTTCAGGTAATCCGTATCTCTCTCGGTAATCTCTCTCTCAAACACGATCTTCCATTTCCACGAGCACACACTAGCCCCACACCAACCAACCATGAAACTGGTTACCTTCATCCACCACCGATGTAATTTTTTCACCATATTTGATACTTTTTGAAATGCTCCATAAATAATGACTGGCCACTATATTTCTTTGGTTTCATGATTGTACATGATGCATACTAGATTGGTTAATATTTGATTGTTTCGCAAAATTGAGTGTGTTTTTTCTCCAGTTTTAGTGTGTTTTCTTGCTCATTGACTTTGCCTAAACAATCTTGCTTTCCCCATTTTGAAATCCACATCTTCTATAATTAGGCATTGGCACTGCGCATAATTTATTATATTAGGTTGATGAGGCTGAATAAGGTGGTTTCACATATTTTGCATTCATTTCTATCTTTTTTTAAAGAAAAACTTCGGGGTTGTTTGGTAACGTTTTTGTTTTCGCGTCTTCAAAAAAATCAAAAAACAAAGATAATTTTTGTCTCTGTTTTGTGGAAACACTGAAACAGAAAACATGTTTGTGAGTCATTTTTGTCTATCAAATTATGAGAATAAAAACAAAAAATATGTTTGGTAACTATTTCAAGTTTTATCCTAAATATGTTTGATATCTATTTGACAATTTAATCCCAAATGGCAATTCAACAATCCCAAATGACAATTCAATCAATTTCAAATGACAATTTAATCCCAAATGACAATTCAATCAATCCTAAATGGCAACTCAACAATTCCAAATAACAATTCAATTAATACCAAATGGCAATCAATCTCAAACACAACACACACAGAGAACACAATACACACACACAGAATGAACACAAAAAACACATACACACACACATGTTAGAGTTATCAACATCAGCATGTGGCTGAGAGGATGTGTTGAACAAGTTAAGTTTGTTTTTGTGTCAAAGATATGTCTCTGTTTAGTTTTTCAATAAATTAGGAACTGTCTGAGTCTTAGGGAGGTCGTTGCAGCACGTTTAAAGTGACTGGTTATCTTTTTATTCCTATTTTTAGTATTTCTATTCTTGTTGATGGTTTTGCTTATAAAAGGCTTGTATCAAGTGAAGTTTTATATATCACCACATCAATAAAAGTGTTTTCTTTCCTCCTCTGTGTGTCTCTTCTATAAAGTGGATTCAACATTTGGTATCAGAGCCAGGTTGAAGAGGGATTTCAGAGAGTGTTTGAGAGTCAAACACGTGAGGAAAAGAGAGAGTGAAATGGGTGATCTTCAAGTCATTGGTGGAATAAAAAAGCTTAACAACCAAAATTACAATACTTGGTCAACATGCATGATGTCGTACATGCAAGGCCAAGACTTGTGGGAGGTTGTGAACGGAAGCGAAATTACTCAACCGGAGGCTGAGGATGCGAATGGTATACTGCGAAAATGGAAGATAAAAGCGGGCAAAGCGATGTTTGCTTTGAAGACAACGATCGAAGAAGATGTGTTAGAGCACATTCGAGATGCCAAAACCCCTCACGAAGCTTGGAATACGTTCACCAAGCTGTTCTCAAAGAAGAATGACACGAGGCTCCAACTTCTAGAGAGCGAGTTGTTGTCGGTAGCGCAGCATGACTTGACGATCGCTCAGTACTTTCACAAGGTGAAGACGTTATGCCGGGAAATTTCCGAGTTGGATCTAGAAGCTCCAATCGGTGAAACCAGGATGAAGAGAATAATCATCCATGGTTTGAGACCAGAATTCAGAGGCTTTGTTGCTGCAGTACAGGGATGGCAAAATCAACCATCACTTGTTGAGTTTGAGAATTTGCTTGTTGGTCAAGAAGCCTTGGCTAAACAAATGGGAGGAGTTTCACTCAAGGGTGAAGAGGAAGCGCTTTATGCCCACAAAGGCAGGTGGAATTCCAAGCAGCACACCATCGGCAGAACTAAAAAGAATGAGGACAAGGCAAAAAGTAGTCAAGATGAAAGGAGCGCCCGTGTTGAGGGAGATTGGAAGAATCCGGGCACCAGGAAAAAATTTGAAGGGAAGTGCTATAATTGCGGAAAGAAGGGTCACATGGCAAAAGATTGTTGGTCGAAAAAAGGGCTTGTGGAAAGTAATGTTGCTACTTCCAAAAGCGAAGATGAGTGGGACGCTCAGGCATTTTCTGTTGCAATAAAAGAATCAGCTTTTATAGCAACAACGTTTGAACAAATTGATTATGAGAATGATTGGATCATTGACTCAGGCTGCTCAAATCATATGACGGGTGATAAAGAAAAGCTGCAGGATTTGTCGGAGTACAAGGGAAGACATATGGTAGTCACAGCGAACAACTCAAAACTACCGATAGCTCACATTGGTAATACGGTAGTCTCTTCCCAATAAAATACTAATGATGTGTCGCTTCAAAATGTCTATCACGTCCCAGGTATGAAGAAAAATCTTCTCTCGGTAGCACAATTAACGTCTTCAGGCCATTTTGTTGAATCCACTTTATAGAAGAGACACACAGAGGAGGAAAGAAAACACTTTTATTGATGTGGTGATATATAAAACTTCACCTGATACAAGCCTTTTATAGGCAAAACCATCAACAAGAATAGAAATACTAAAAATAGGAATAAAAAGATAACCAGTCACTTTAAACGTGCTGCAACGACCTCCCTAAGACTCGGACAGTTCCTAATTTATTGAAAAACTAAACAGAGACATATCTTTGACACAAAAACAAACTTGACTTGTTCAACACATCCTCTCAGCCACATGCTGATGTTGATAACTCTAACACTCTCCCCCAACATCAGCTTCCAAACTCTTTACCACACCGAGCTGATGACAAAAGCTTTCAAACTTGCTACCACTCAAACCTTTTGTGAATAAGTCTGCAACTTGGTCTTCTGACTTAATCTACCTCAGCTCAACCTCTTCTTCCAGGACCTTTTCCCTGATAAAATGATAATGCACTTCCACATGTTTTGTTCTCGCATGAAAGACTGGATTCTCCGCCAAACGAACTGCCGACTAGTTGTCACAGTACAATGGAACTGCATAGTCCACTAGTTGATGTAGATCATTCATCAGCCGTATTAGCCACGTACTTTCTTGAGCTGCCACTGCTGCTGCTCGGTACTCTGCCTCCGTTGTTGACAGAGATACTGTCGGCTGTCTCTTGCTACACCAAGAAATTGCTCCTGATTTCGTTTTAATGTTGCAATTTCCTCTTCCATAGCTTTATTCCAGTCTGGATTCTGAAATGCTTCTGCAAATGTCTCTGGTTCTTTTGCGTTTGCATCTTCTACTATGGCAGCATTGGCATATTTGGGATTTGGTTTCTTGGTTCTTGCTGATCTTCTGAGTGGAATTGGTGCTTCTGTTTCACTAGGCTCACCTTCTTCGCTTGGTTGTCCATGCACACCAGTTTGCCAAGGACTTTGAGTTTCGTCATCTCCGATATCACCATCGGCTGCATTTTCAACTTCACCTAAGCTTAGTTGGATTCGAGCAGATTGCAACTCATCCTTAAAAACATCTGAATCTGGTAATATCTCCTTTTATGAGGACCACCATGAAGATGATTCATCAAACACCACATTCCGGGATGTGTAACACTTTCCAGTTGTAGGATCGCAACATCTCCATCCTTTTCGTTGACTATCGTATCCTACAAAGACACACCTAACAGCCTTCTTGTCCATCTTGTTGCATAGATGATTAGGTACAAAGACATAGCAAACACATCCGAAAACTCGAAAATAACTAACTGTAGGCTTTATGTTCCACAATTTTTCAAAGGGTGATGAAAAACTTAACCTTTGTTGAAGAAGCCTATTGATCACGAAAGCTGCAGTCTTCATTGCTTCTGCCCAAAACCGTCCTGGAACATTCTTTGCATGAAGCATACTTCGACAGATTTCTGCTAGGTGCTTGTTCTTTCTTTCTGCTACGCCGTTTTGCTGCGGAGTATTGGCACATGTGAACTGATGGCGTACTCGGCATTCTCGAAGGAAGTAAAACAACTCATCTGAGGTATACTCTCCCCCATTGTCAGTACGCAGACAACGGATTCTTTTATCAACCTCCGCTTCCGTCATTTCCTTGAATTCTTTAAACTTTGAGAAAGTTTCAGATTTTTCTTTCATAAAGTACACCCACACGTACCTGGAAAAATTATCAATAAAGGTCACCATGTATTTCATCCCACTAAGAGAGGCTTGCTTAACAGGTCCAAACACATCAGAGTGAATTAGCTCTAACGGGCCCTTTGCTTTCCATTTTGACTCTTCATACGGCAACTAATGCGCTTTGTCGTACTGACATCCTGCGCAGATTGTATCTTTTCTTACTTCAAGTTGTGGAAGTCCCTTCAGCATTGACTTTTTCATCATCACAGTTAGTTTGAAATAACTAACGTGACTTAATCGCATATGTCATAAATCGGCCGTCTCGTTCTTTCTGGTCTTGTCTACATATGCGGTTTCTGCAGACATCACATAGACTGACTCTAGTCTCCGTCCCTTTATCACCGGCTCTTCCATAATCTCAAGGTCACGATAAACTTTCACATCTTGAGGGCCAAACAGACTCATCACTCACACACACACACACACACACACACAGACTCAACACAACACACACTCGTCATTCACACACACATGCACAGATCTATGCATATATATGCACAGATCTTTTGGGTTTCACAAAGAACGAGAGCAAGACAGAGAGAGAGAGCATCGTCTTCGTCTGAGGGATCGACCTTTGTCTGAGTTCTTTGTCGTGTGTGTGTGTGTGTGTGTGAGAGAGAGAGAGAGAGGGGGGAAGAAAAAAGAAAAAAAAACCTTCTTTTTGTTGTTAATGGGATTCGAATGGGGGATCTCATTAAATAAGGTTGTGGAGCGCGCGTGTTTCCAAAACGTGTTTCCTAGAACATCTTTTTTTTGTTCCTTGTTTTTGGGTCTTATTTCTGAAACTACTTTTTTTTTTATATAAAACAGAGACACAAATCCAAACATGTTTTTGTTTTTGTTTTGCCTAAAAAACGAAAACAAAAACACAAAACACAAAATAAAAAGGCCAACCAAACAACCCCTAACATTTTTGTTTTGCATGCACTCCTTTTGATTTATTTGCAGGTTTAACATGCATTCTTAAAGCCGGAAATTGGAATGACAAACATAATCTCACTTACGGCAACTTCATTGACAATGAAAAGCAATTTACTATTCAACTAATTTTTGCCTTCTCATATGTCGTTGTTTTATGATCCCAAGGCTTTCAAGTATACCATTGATTTGTTTCTCGAGAGGTATAAAGTAATAAAGACACAGATATTGTCATTTGACCATCATCAATTATCACAAACATAAAACTTGAGTGTGATGAATTTTGCATCAAAAGATTCAGTCTTTGTGCGTTTGCCACCTCGAATAATATTGTTTTTGTGGATGTGGGTGTCATTAATTGTGTAGTCTCTGATTAATGTTGTTCTAAGATAAATTAGGGCTTCTGTTTTTTTGTAGGTCTAACAGATCTGAGGATAAGATAGTGGTGGATCCTACGTTCGAGACGAGATGATAGTTTTACTTTGTAGTGGAGTTGTTCAAGGTTTACTGGCAATTGGCATCCTTGGCTATGTTACTATTGCAGTCAGGTGTTATAACTAAGCACCAGGTATCCTTTGTGTGGTTTCTATTGGTTTATAGGTGGGTCTTGCTTTCCCCATTTCACCTATTGCATTGAAATCCACATCTTCTATAATTAGGCATTGGCACTGCATATATTTTTCTTGATTTTTTTACCTGGATTATGTACAATCTTCTAGCAAATTAGCTACTAATGACTTGGGTTGGTTTTTCAATGTATTCATGGATTGTCAAGTCTTTAAATCTCTTCACTGGCATATGAGTTATAAATATGAAGCATTGTTAATGGTATTTTTGGCAATGCGGTTTGATGTCAGCTGATGTCATTAAAATAATAAAGTTTGATATTGTTTTGACGACTTTTCAGGTGGTATTTCGAAAGAAATGGTTGAACATATTATTAGCTTTCTAATTAATTTGGATAAACTTGGCAATCTTTTTGGTGCAGTTGGATGTGCAGTGATCCAAATTATTTTATGGAAAACATGATAGGGGTGGAGCATGGAACTGCTATTTTTTGGAAGTGGTGAGCACGAGGGCCACCATTTTTGGAAGTCTTCTTTACTGTGTAGACAACCATGTATGTGAAGGTTGTGATAGGTATGCTAGTGGAAGACTTATGGATATTCTACCATGATTATTTAAACTGAAAAAGAAAGAGGGGGGAGGGATTAAATGGTAGCGATTTTTTGGGCATAGGGAAGGCATGCTCAGTGTAATTTCATATGACAATGTACTTTTTCCCCTTTCTTTTTTTCCTTTATATTTTTCTTATTTTTCTTTGTAATTTGTTTTGAACAAATCTCTTACTTGTAACCCTTTTGCAAGGGGTAAGCCGGTACTTCCCTTGGTTTCTTTAGAAATATTTTTATTAATAAAATTTCACCTCACTAAATTGAGGTTTTTTTTAGGATTTATTTTTTATAAAAACTTTTAGGGTATGATAAGAAAGTATATAAATTGTTAATATAGATTGTCGTTTTCATAAGATCTTATTTTTAAAGAAAATTATGTTGAAATGTTTTGAATTTATTAGGTCAAAAAACTTATTGGGCCTCATAAATGGAATATGTGTAATATTTTCCTCTTCCTAATGCAAAGTTTTTTAAATTATCGATTTTTTTTAGTACATCGTGCCTTCAGGTACAAACATTAGTTAGTATGTATATATCAAATGATATATAGACAAATAAGATACATTTCAACGCAAATAATTAACTTTTCATCCACTTTCCTTCTAATTTTGGAGGGATTGATTTTAGTGAGTTGGAAGGAAAGACGGAAAGTTCATCCATCCACTTTTCTATCCTTCTTATTTTTTTTCATTACCAAATATGATATTTTATCTATCCCTCCAACTTTCCATTCTTCCATTTTTCTATTGTACCAAATGGAGCATTATTGTCTTTTGTTGTTTGTAATAGTAGATTCAACTTTCATAATTCAAAACACTAATTTGATCAAAGTTTGAGACTAAATTTTGGCTCCAATTTCCTCTTCCCCGTCTTTTCCTCTCAAACCAGACGGTGAAATTTTTTTCCTTCCATTCATTTTTTCTTCTCCTATTATTTTCCATAAAACCAAACATACGGTGTTCTTATGCTTATTCACCTACCCCTCTCTCTCTCTTAGTTTTTTTTTATTGTGGCGGCTGTTATCAATTGGTCTTTGGCTTTTCTTTTTGTGTGGCCGTGAGGGTGATAATGGTTGATCAATTGGGATTTCTTTTGTTCTTTTGTGGTGAGTGATTATTGGCTAGGTAAAATTTGGTACCATATCTCTAAAATTTGTTATTTTAATAAATATTTTTATTATTTTTATGAGTATTTTTATCACTATTATTGGTATTTTTACCATTTTTTCGGTACAAATAAATTATCACTTTTGTGGATAATTTATCACATTTATGGGTTATTGTATCACTGGTGTTGGTGATTTTATCACTTTTCTTTGGTACCACAACAGTGATAAAATATACACAATAATAATAAAAACACTCAAATATAATACATGTCGGTATGGTACCAAATTTTTTTTTGTTTCATTACCATAGACAACTGCCTCGAGTTGATAATAATTTGGTGTCGTAGTTTTAGGGGTGTCCATGGGCCGGGTTACCCACGGTTCCCGTTACCCGGCCCAAAAAAATAGGTCTGAAACTCGATAAACTGGATAGTTGGTCCGCCCAAGCCCAATATCCTTGAAAAGATGACTTGGGTTTTGCCCCCAAACCCATTACCTAGCCCGAAATCCGGCCCAAGAACCCGTTCGTCAAGCCCGCCCGCAAGCCCAGTCCACCCACCTTTCCTTTGAAAAAAAGTTATAATTTTAGACTATTAAATTTGGAACTTTAAAATAAGTCTCACAATATCGAAATTTGAAGTTTTAAAAATTTAAATATTATAAGGAATGTATTATTTTCTTTTCTATGTATTAAGCATATAAGTTTTAAATGGTAGAGTAATGCAAATGACAGATAAGTTAGTAGATGTCAACCTAGTTGTGATTTATTCATTCTATTGGATGTAGTTCATTATTTTATTTTTATCCATTTTGACTTTACTTTTGATTCAAAAATATAATTTACACAAATATTAAGTTACAAAAATATTCATTATTTTTAAATAAATATGTATATAAAAAAGCTCGCAAGCAGGCCCGCTCAATAGTTTCACGGGTTGGGCTGCAGGTAGCCTACCCTTACCCGAAGCCTGCTCCGGCCCGCTCGATAACTTACTTGGGTAAGGGCTTGGGCTTATACTACGCAGGCTCGACTCAGCTCATGGACACCCCTACGTAGTTTCAAGTTTTATAAATTTTGTAGGTTAAGAAAAAAAATTTAAAATTTGTTTATAATAAAAAATATATATATAATTTTTTAAGTTATATTATAGCTTTTATGGTTTACGTTACAATATTTTGGAGGTCATTTTTAACTTTTGAAATTAATTGAGATTGATCCTAACAATTTTAAAGATTAATTTTAAGGTAATTTTAAAAATTATAAATGAATCTAAAAATTTATAAATAACTCTAAAAAATTATAAATAACAAAACTTGTACATAGGTACGATTTTTTTAGGTACCGAAGTAGGTTGATGCAAATTTTTTGTGTCTGTCCAACAGAAAAATGGGACTGCCCCGGAAATTTTAAATTATAATTAAATATATATATAAATAATTATATATTTAAATTATAATTTTTTGAGTTTTAATTAAATTGTATACCCGAAAAATTTTGCTAACCGGCAGGCAATAGAACAGTGGCTTTGGCGTTTCAGACAAGGCATCATCAACCCTGGTTGGGTTTGGATATGAAGCTGTAGCGTACTGAATCATTATTCTCTCCTAAGGCAATGATGGGTCATCATCCTGATCCTCACCGTCATTATCACCTACTAAGACTATGGTCATGGAGGTGGCGATAGTAGTGGTCTCACCCCTAATAGGGGAGCTAACGAGGTGGTAGGCAATCTATCCCGTGATGATCTTGCTGGTGCAGTTGGTGTAGGACGGCTTTGCAGCCTTTTGATATTTCTACAGCTAAAAACGACTTCAGATTCCAAGGTAATTCAAGCCAAGGAAAACTGATTAATGTGGATTTGGGGAAAAGACAAGGACAGATTAGAGAATAACTATGAGAGAGAATGAAAGATCAAGGGTTTTATGGAGTTGTGATTTTTGTGGATTTGTGTTTTGTAGGAGGAATGGCGGCAACTTTGGGATTTCCTTTCACATCTGCTCAGTGGAAGGAGCTGGAGAGACAAACTCTGATATATAAGTACATGGTGGCCTCTGTACCAGTGCCTCTTGATCTCTTCTTACACCGTTCCACAAATCTTCCTCCAAACCTTACTCCTTATCACTCTCCCTGTAATGAGCCCTGGTTTCTTCTTCTCCAATACTCCCTTATAATGACTTCTTTGGTTTTTCAAGCTTTTTCCAGTCTTTGTAGAAGTGGGTTTGTATTGTTCTTAAAAGTTTCTCTCTCTCTCTCTCTCTCTCTCTTGCTTGTGGGCAGTGGGGGGAGCAGATCATTTGTTGTTGGGAGAAAACCGCATAACATGCGGTTAAGTGGAACGGTGTCGTTTGGCTGGTTTTCACATTTTTTTTTCTTTTCTCTTATCAAAAACGACGTCGGTTTTTGTCCCTGAAATTTTCCTTGATCAAAAATTCGTTAGACTTCAACAGCAAAGCCGCCAGGTGCAACAGATCTGGGCGACTTCAGGCAGCTCCGACTAGAGGCAACGTATGCTATCTCATCTCTCTCTCTCCTTCTCCCCTCCCTTTCTCATTTCTCTCTGTCTCCCTCTTTCTCCTTCAAGCAAATCTCTCACACACACCTCCCCGCCCTCCACCTGTTTGAGAAAATGCCAGAAAGGATTGATGCATTTGGTTTGATGCATTTGAGCTATTGCGAGTGCAGGAAAACATACCCATTGTGGAAGTTTTTGACCTCATGTCTAGAAATTTGTTATGAGCTTATATATTTGGTTTTATCTCTTAACAAAAAGTAATATGTACAGTAGTATTTAACTGCTACCTTCATGGATTCAGGTATAACCCATATGTGCAAGCTAGAAGCAAGATAGATCAGCTGAAACGATTGGGTCACAGTGTAGATAAGGTTGGCTAATGTTATGCTTTATGAATAAGTTGCTTTTAGTTGTGCAAATTTCATGAATGGTTATCCAGAATATTATTGTTCATTGAGACGGATTTATCTTATGCAGGTTGAGTTTATCCTGATGGGTGGAACTTTTATGTCATTGCCATCAGAATACCGTGACTATTTCACAAGAAATCTTCATGATGCTTTATCCGGGCATACTTCTGCTAATGTTGAAGAGGCAGTTTCCTACTCTGAACACAGTGCAACAAAGTGTATTGGGATGACTATTGAAACGTGAGTTAGTATTTCAATTCTTCAAATTGGATTTGAATCCCATTTTCTTGTGTGAGGGCTGATATGGCATTTTGGTTGGGGGCTGACCTTGTCATGGATCCTTCTTAGGCTTAAATGGCATTGAAAGTTATCTTTCCTAAATCGTGACATAATTAGGATGGCTTGTATTATTGTATCTGCAAGTTTACCGTATTTAATTCTTAGGGTAGCTGAATGTGCTTTGTTCTTTCTCGAATTATTAGGAGGCCGGATTATTGCCTTGGACCCCATTTGAGGCAAATGTTTTCTTATGGGTGTACACGACTGGAGATTGGAGTTCAAAGCACATCTGAGGATGTTGCTCGTGACACCAACAGGGGACACACAGTAGCTGTTGTGGCTGATTGCTTTTGCTTGGCAAAGGATGCTGGCTTCAAGGTGCATTTTTTTCCTACATTAATAAACTTGTTGGGTGCATTGTCCCCATTGTTCTTAGGCATCATACTATGAGGATCATATCACCATATCTGTTTTGAGTCAAGGACATCTAACTGGGGTACTAATACCCACTTGGAAAGCTCATTGATTTTGACATGGATGGTGATGTCTGGAATGGTGCGCAGCAAACATGTGAAAATTTGTTCAAACTTGGCTAAGGGTCTAATTATAATGGTTTCTTGTTACCTATATCAACGATTCTCAGTGGCAACTAACACTTTATTTAGTATTTCCTCGCATCATCTAGTTTATGTTTGATGTGGAAAAACTCCTGAAAAGGGCTTGCATTTCTTGGAACATGCAAATTTATTACATTGCTGGACAATGCAAACCTCATGCATCGTAGTTTTAATTTGGTCCATGCAATAGTCTGTAAATGAACTTTGAACAATATCAGTTAACTGAACCTCTCTCTTCTTCTCATCACTCAGCATTTTCATTACAATCTACACACAAATGAGGATGTTATGACTTGTTTTGTCTTGGTTGTTTACAGCTGCAACTTGAGCTTGCCAATACATAATGTGCTTTTTTCCCTGTTTGGATGCAGGATATCCTCGTTGGGTTACTGTGATTGAGAAAAATTGGCCGAAATGCCACTTGCCCAGAACTTATGGGGAAGTGTTCTATTGTTCGAAATGCCACTTGCGATAATATCTGGTGTAGGAACCCGCCATTACTATAGAAAATTGGGATATGAGCTTGAAGGTCTTTACATGATGAAATGTCTTGTGTAAAATGTCACATGCACTGGACTGCATTGGACTGTTCTGCTTTGTCTCTGTAGTACTGCACTGATTTGGAGCATGTAGTTGGGGATGCAGGCAGAAGTTTTTCAGACTTAGAGGGTTCCCAAAATGTAATTAGAAATGGTTTAGTCCATTTTGAAGGATTAAAGCCATTTTTTCATATTTTTAGAACATTTTGTTCTTTGATTCTTGTAATTCATTCTTTTTAGAACTTTGTAATGTAGTGATGGAACTTTGTAATGTAACAGTAATGGTGTATTGATGGAACTTGTGTTGTGAATGAACTTATGCATTTAATTTGAATGAAATTGTGGGTTTTGTATATTGTTGTGACTTGGAAAATCACATTCATTATAAATACAATAAGCATCCTTACAATACAAAATGATCCAACTAAAATAAATGGATCATTAAAAATACAAAAATGATCCAACACAATGATCCAAGCATCCTTTTAACTACTGATCCTCCAAGCATCCTTACAAGTTGAATCCCCCATTCTTGAAAAATGATTCAGCATCATTTAAAAAATGCACATATGTTGAATCAGTCGGAGTACCCTACATTAATGAAAAGGAGTCAAACAAAGAAACTTGATACATATGTGAAACAATAAAATTAACAATAAGGTAACATACCATAACACTTTGTACACTATTTGAAGCTTGAGAAGACATCGAATGACCATATGTTGATGTACACGGGTGACTGAAACCATGTACCTGGAATACAAAAATATTTACAATTATGTTTATAAAAATATGAAGTGAATAAAAATATAAAGTGAATAAAAATATGAAATGAATTAAAAAAATCTACAATTATATTTATACAATACCGTAGACATATGTGATGGTTGGGAAGCTCCTTTTTTTTTTTTTTGTTGCTTTCTCATGCCAAGATTTTAGTCGACCCCAACCCTTGTAACCTCCTTCTTTTCTTTTTAAACCTTTAACTTGGAGAAGGTTTGTGTCAACATTTTTTATTCCACTTGGGTCAACATTTTCATGGATTGAATCATCGCCACCATCACCAATTGATGCATACATACTATCCACTTGTTTGAACAATTCCTCAATACCACGTGACACCAATTGATATGCAGGTTGAAGACCAAAGCATCGAGCAGCCAGTTGTACCATTCTAGGACAAAGCTGTCTGTAACGTGACGCCACCATTAACTTGGGATTCTCTTCATTTGACATTAAAATGGGGGCTGTCCTACAACTCTTTCTTGCATTTCGTCTCCATCTCTTACATATGTATTGCTCGGGAATTTGCTTAATATTCATCAAGTCCAAGACTTTAAGCGCATGACCACATAATATGCCCTCCATTTCAAACTTCCGACAACTACAACTGACTATCTCCTCAGTAGCCTTAAGTAAGACCAAATACTCTCTATGTTCATCAAATAATCGAACCACAAATTGATTCCACCCATCCAACACATCACATAGTGTCGCAATAGCACACTGAAATATATCATACTCCTCTTGGAACAGCTCAAACATAGTAGGAGTGTATACTTGCCCTGCTTGCACTAACATTGGGGCTCTTTTTAACTTCAATCTAGGTAATTTTTGCCTAGCTTGATATTCTGAGTCTGACTCCTTATACCGCTTATCATTCACAACTTTTTCAAAATGTACAAAGAACTTAACAATGTCATGGTCTGGCTTTAAGTACTTCCGTAAGGCTGCATTCAAGCTCTCACTCAGTTGAGTACTTCTCATTCCTGCAGTGAAAGTCCTCTTCATATACACATGCCCCTATTTCTCTCACAATGCCCAAGTGGCTTCAATCCACATATTATCATACAAATTATACTCCTCAAGCAATGATTCCCAAGCCTCAAATAATTCATGCTCTTCCTCATATCCATACACACACTCTTTAAATCGAGCAGAAAATTGCGAACCATTCTTATAAAATGTTCCCCAAATGTTTCAAAGCATTTTGG
Organism: Ilex aquifolium; assembly: GCA_951799425.1. Lineage (NCBI taxonomy): Eukaryota > Viridiplantae > Streptophyta > Magnoliopsida > Aquifoliales > Aquifoliaceae > Ilex > Ilex aquifolium. Next base: position 61,335,595 of record OX637391.1, on the reverse strand, counting down.
CAAATGTGTCAAGTACATAACTCATGGTATGTCTCTGGCATGACAATAGAAATAGCCTTAGCCATCGCTTGATCTTGGTCCGTGAAGATGATAATAGGATATTTTCCAAATATAGCTTGTATGAATGTCTCAAACAACCACTGAAATGATGCTGTCGTTTCATCATACAATAATGCAGCTCCAAATAAAACTGTCTCCCTGAAATGATTGAAGTCAGTAAAACATGCAAATGATCGATACTCCTTGTTCGTTCTGAAAGTAGTGTCAAATGAGACAACATCTCCAAAGTTGCCATAGTCAATAATCATCACTGGGTCGGCCCAAAAAATATTAGTAATATGCTCCTCCGCATCCAATTGCACTCCATAATAGAAAGATTGATTTTTCACTGCTTCCGTTTGAAAATACTTCAACAAACTACCCACCTCACCATACCTCAAGTCTCATTGCCTCCTTTCACGGAGGTAATTCTTTTGGTCTTGACAAGTAAAACCAAGACTTTTCTTTCCTCCAGACTGAGTACTTAAAAGTTCATAGGAAACCTTAAGTGACAATCCACAATCTGCTGTCATATTAATATTAATGTCTTGTGCTGCGGTAACCTTCCGTTGGGATGGCATCATATGCATACATTCAACAACGTGCAACGGATGGTTATGGTTGTCGTCCCACTTCACCACAACAAATTTACCAATTTCTCTATTAAGAGATATGCACATATGAGCTTGGCAATTTGTTCTTGTCTCTGCTCGCGGCTTCTTTATTTGGCACTCTCTTTTATCACGACCCCTTTGATCTTGTTTACAACAAACATATTTTCTGTAAATGACAACGTCATCTTTCAAACTTTTATTCTGAAAATCTTTTCTCACGCTAAATCCCACAGACCCTCCATAACTATTGTAAAATGCATAAGCATCTTACTCCGCATCGAATTACACACCAATATGAGGTATATTCTCAGTCGCATTAACTCCCAAATCATCCATCATAGTATCCTAAAATAAGAAATTTAATTGAAATGACATTAGATGGAACAACATGTTGACAAGAACTTGTTGTAAATAAGAGTACTCTTGGTAAATAGTTTGGACACTTTGAGTAAGCTTGTATTCTCTCCACAAAATGCATGAGGAATAGCACTTAGTTTTGATTTGAACATCACTCCCCCCTAAAAATAATTATCACCCCTCTAATCTATTTGCATTTTATATAATTTTCATCAAGAGAAACTTGGGTGATAATGCATTCTAATGACAAGAGCTGGCACGTCACATGTAAATCAATTAGAATAACCTCCCAACTTCACTTGCATATCATTTGTTACTATGTGATTGCATACCACATGCCGTCATTTACAATTATCAGAAAGTGCCCAGAATTTTTGAAAAAAAAAAACCCAAGAATTAATCCAATGTAAACAATAAAAAAATCAACACAAATCGGTAGCATCCATTACCTTACTTGTGCAAGAACAGCAGTTGCTAGCTGTAGACTTGGTTCCAAGGTCTCTGGGACGACCTGAGAAAATATTGATGAACACAAATTACAAAGATTTATCCACAATGCGAAACAAATCATGAACTTGAACAACATTACACTTCCACTAATCATGATATTAATTATATAGTATAATCTGGATATATGAACTTACATATTACATCCAGGGGAACAAAGAGAAAATGAGTAGAACGACTGTGGATATATGAACTTTCTGAGCGTTGTGCCTTGGTCTGTTCCTATCAACAGCTTAAGCTTCATTCCCTTTGTTTGGCCCGTTGAGAGAGAATTGCAATATGAAGAAGAAGAAGCGGGAGAACCGGACCAGTTTGTTTTTTTTTTTTGATATTTAAAATTGAGATACAAGAAAGAAATCAAAGCAGACTAATAATCTATATCATCTACTCCTACTCCTACTTGGAGCGCATCCATTCTTACTCCTCCTTGATCTTCGAGAACCTGCTTCCTAACTGTCAGAGGCAGGTTTGGACCTTCAATAATCCCCTGGAATTGAGTCCTCAGCCCCCATTGTGCAAGATTGTAAGCTGATTTGTTTGCTTCTCTATATGTGTGAATCATATTCCATTCCATGTGTTTTGCCAATAAATGTTTGATATCCTTGATAATCGGCATTATGGACCAGTGACACTTAATGTGAGGGAGCATAACCGCATGTGTGATTGCTTGTGAATCTCCCTCTAGAGTAACATAATTCCACTCCTGTGCATGTGCCCATAATGCTGCATGCCGCGCTGCCATAGCTTCCGCAACTAGTGGGTCTTCCTCTTGTTCTTGAAAGATTTGTGCTTGCAAAAATTCCCCACTTTCATTTCTTGCTATTACTGCCAAACATGATTTGTCTTCTCCTATTGCTGCATCCACATTTATTTTTATTTCCCCATCATTTGGTTTTATCCAAGTATCTCTTCCTTGATGGTCAGTGACTGTTTGACTATCACTGGGACATGTAGAAGCCTTCTCCTGCAAGATAAATTCTCCAAAGAGTTGATCAATCTCTTGAAGCATTAGCATATGGTCAAGCTTTTCCCCCTTAAAACAGACTTTGTTTCTCCATTTCCATATAGTAACAATCAACACCCCTGCAAAGAGAATGATCTGCTTCTGAAGGGGTTTACAAGGGCTGAAGATGAGATTCGAGTTTAGCAAGTTATGGATCCATTCATGAAAGGATAGGTGATGAAACAGGTCAGTATGAAATCCCCATTTGTGGAACCAGATCAACTTTGCTATGGGGCATAGAAAGAACAGGTGAACCTCAGTTTCTGGGCTTTGTTGACAAAAGGAGCAAAGGATGTCTTGGACTGGGAATCTACTAGCGAGGGTAAATTTTGTTGGGAGACTTTCAGTGGTTGCTCTCCATATCCCCATCTTGAGTCTCTCATGTATGGGGGATTTCCACAGCTTTGTCCAATCAGTCGAGGAAAGATAATGGCTGTTTGAGTCAAGGTTTGTTCTAAGAGAAGTGTAGGCTGATTTTGTGCTGAACATACCTGACTTGGAAGGTATCCATGCCATTGTATCCTCCATTGAGAATGAAGCTAATCTAATCTTGAGTATTGCTTGGACAGTTTCTTCATCAAAGCATGATTGAATCACATTGATCTTCCATGTTCTAGATTGCTGGTCAATAAGTTCTTCAACCATAATGGGAAGAGATTCTGTTTCCTGTGGCATTGGTGGGCTAAAAGATGGAAAGTTGGGGATCCATGGGTCAGTCCAAATGTTTATCTTATGCCCATTTCCAACTATATAGCAGGCTCCTTGTTCTATCAGTGGTCTAATCTCAAGGATTTGCTTCCAGATGGGAGAGTCTGAAGTTTGTTTTTGCACATGGGGAAAGGCATGTCTGGAGCAGTACTTCTTTGCTAGCTGTGAGGTCCATAGCTTGGACTGTTGAGCTATCATTTGCCATCCCAACTTAGACATTAATGTCTTGTTAATATCCTGTGTCTTCCTGAACCCAAGTCCGCCTACAATCTTTGGCCTGCAGATGAAGTCCCAAGATTTTAGACAGAGTGGTTGTTTATCTTTAGATTTACCCCACCAGAAGGATCTGATTTTACTGTCAATCTTTTGGCAAGTGGTCATGGGAAGAAGGAACGACTGCATGGCATATGCTGGAATAGCAAGAGCTGTGGACTTGATTAATGTTGATCTGTCTGCATAGGAGAGTGACTTCGATTTCCAACCTTGCAACTTATTGTCGAGTTTCTCAAGTATAGGTTGGAAAGCTTTGTTTCTAGATCTTCCGATTATCAGAGGTAAACCCAAATATCTTGCATCAGGTTGTCCCTTTTTCAATTGCAGGATAGCCTTGACTTCCCTGATGGTTTGTCTGTTAGCATTCGGGCTGTAGAAAATCCTTGACTTCTCCTTGTTGGTTTGTTGTCCAGACCAGGATTCATAGGTTGCCATGCATTGAGATATGGCTTCAGCCTCTTCACCATTTGTTTTACCAAAAATCAACAAATCATCTGCGAACATTAAATGGGTAAGGGGATCACAATTTCTTGCAATTTTTATACCTTTTAAGTTTCCATTCAAGGATTCTCGAATCAGCAGTCTAGAAAGGACCTCAGTGCAAATAATGAATAAAGATGGGGAGAGGGGGTCTCCCTGTCTAAGACCTCTTTGAGTTGTAAAAGTTCTAGTTGGGCCACCATTTATTAGGATGGAAAAGGTTGGGGTGGATATGCATTGGTGGATCATGTTGGTGAATTGAGTGGGAAAGCCAGCTAAGGTTAGAATTTTCAGCAAAAAGTTCCATTCAATCCTATCAAATGCTTTAGCCATGTCTATTTTCAAGACCATCAGTGCCCCTTTTACCTTCTTCTTCTTCAGGGTGTGCATTATCTCTTGTGCAAGAACCACATTTTCAGCTATGTTTCTCCCAGGGGTGAATGCAGTTTGGGTGGGGGATATGAGATTTTCGAGATGCGGTCTAAGTCTATTGGCCAAGATTTTTGAAATGACTTTGTATGCTATGTTACACAAGCTGATTGGACGAAATTGACTCACTGTGTTGGAATTGGGAGATTTAGGGATGAGACAGATATTGGTCTTGTTGATCTCTGTAAGCATATATCCCCCTGCGAAGAAGCTTCTAACCACATTGACTAGATCATTCCCTACAATATGCCAATAAGTTTTGTAAAAAATAGCTGACATACCGTCGGGTCCAGGTGCTTTTAATGGGGGCATAGCAAATAAAGTTGCTCTAATTTCCTCAAATGAGGGTATTGCACAAAGCTCAGCGTGTTGTGAACTTGTGATGCATGGAGAAATAAGCCCTTCTAGATCCTCTGGGAAACATGGATTCTGTGAAGTGAACAAAGTTTGGAAGTGCGATTTGAATTCATTACCAATTTCCTGCCTTTCAGAGGTCCATGTACCATCTTGCTTCTTTAGACAATCAATGGAGTTTCTTCGGCCTCTGATTAGAGTTGTGTTGTGGAAGAATTTTGTGCAAGCATCTCCATCTTTGATCCATTGGACCCTTGATCTTTGCCTCCACAGGATTTCTTCTCTCCTGAGTTGCTCTTCCAGTTGGTGTTTCAAGATCTTCTCCTCCAATAAAATGTCCTGATTAGGCTCCGACTGCTGGAGAATGTCAATACGATTCTTCAATGCCTTGGCTTGGTGGATGCAATTTCCAAACTTCTCTTTGTTCCATTTTCTGAGGGCATACTTTGTGGCTTGCAATTTTCTACAGAATTTGAATGGTGTTGACCCTCTCTGATCAGTTTTCCAAGAGTTTTTTATAACAAGGTGGCTTGTAGCATCTCTGGTCCAGATTTCCTCAAATTTGAAAGGTTTGATGTAGGTTTGTCTGTCCCCGCATGTTTTCAATAGAAGCGGTGCATGATCAGATTCAATGGCCGGCAAATGCTTGATGGATGCTTTGGGAAACATGGTTCTCCACTCTGGGTTTACTATTCCCCTGTCCAGACGTTCCTTAATATTAGCAAGCCCTTCTCGTTTATTTGACCACGTAAAAGGATTCCCAATAAAACCCAAATCAATGAGTCCCTGGTCATTTATGAAGCTTCCAAATCCTCCATGTGAAGGGCTAGAGAAAGGTTTCCCACCCTTTTTCTCTGTCTGAGATGCAATGTTGTTAAAGTCCCCAGCGAACAGAGTTGGTCCTTGACAATCTGAGATGATTTGTGACATGGCATCCCAAAGGTTGGATTGTAGGATTCTGTTTGTAGGATTCTGTTTGTAGGAGCGTAGACACAATTTAGGAACCATCTCGTTTCTTGGAGTTCTGGGAGGATGACTGCAGAGATTATTGATTTGGAAGAAAGAATAACTTCAATGCTGACTCCTTTTTTTCATCCCAGACAGATGCCTCCTGATAGGCCATTTGATGATTGGACTTCAAAATCAAAGAATCCCAGTTGGCGCAGTATTTTTCAGTTTTTTCTTGGCTAATTTTTGTTTCTGAGAGGAAGATAAAATCTGGGCTATATTCCCTTATTTGAGCCCTTAGATGGCGAACCGTCGAGGCACGGGCTAACCCTCGACAGTTCCAAATGTATCCTAACATAGAGAGGTTGGGGGCATGGTTTGGCCCACCTCCTCAGCCATGTTGAATTCTTCAGCCCACTCGACATTGATTTCACGTCGATTAGAGAAAGTGGAATCGGTAGAACTGGTTGACACCTTGAAGGATTTCTTTGCAGTGAACTTTTTGAATGGTTTTCTTCCTGACCATGGTGTTTCTTCTTCCGGTTCTGTGACGTAGTAATTTTGGGTTTGTGCATTGGGGTGTGGTGATTGGCTTTCTGTTGTGGTCTCAATAGCTAGAGTTTTGGTTAGGGGGATTGGCTTTGCAAGAATTGGAATGCTTCCGTCTTCTTGTCTTCGGAAGCAGGAAGGTCTTTGTACGGTTTGGTTTTCAAAGCCACTTCTCTTTAGGGTTAGTCTGTTAAAGACAGAGGCCATACCATTGTTAGAGGGAAGTTCTGGTGGAATGGGGTACTGTGTGTATGGTAGAGATATAAGGGATTTGGTATCACTTTGAGCTTTGGGTTGGTCATTGTCTATGGGTAAAGGATCTGGGTTTTGAGATTTTTTTTTGTGATTTTGGGCCTGCAGTGTCTGGTTCGTTGTTTCTGTGATGGTGATAAGTTTTGGGCTTGTTGTGTGTAGTGGAGAGTTAAAAAGGTGTTCTAGGTTTGGACTTGGGCTTGGGGTTGGGCTTTGGTTTATGGTGGATACATCACAATCTTCTGCTTGGGTGGGTAATTTGGTATGGGATGGGCCAGTTGTGTGTGAGGGTTGTAAATTCTGACTCATAATGGATAAAGGAAGGGATGTAGGGTTTTCAACGAGTGGAGGGTGTGAAGGCGGTGTAATAACAGAAAAGGATTCTGCGATAGTTACCTCAATGCCGTTGTTGCCACGTGTTTCCTTATTCGCGTACTGCACAGATGATTGTGTTGCTGACACATTCAGAGACTGATCGTGGGCTGTGTACGCAAGTGGTGACAAAGTAGAGATTTCGCGCGTGGTATTACGCGCCGCCTGCTCTGTTTCAACGATTGATTTTCCCGGCGAGGTCTGGACTGTTGAGTTTCTTCCTGGTGTTGCACGGAGTGAGGGGCCATAGACAAAGTGTTTTTCGCCTGAGGTGGGAAACCTGCATTCTAATTTATCATGCCCGATTCTACCACAATTGTAGCAGAAGTCATTGAGTCTCTCGTACTTCAATTCAATGAGTTTGTCTGGTTGGTTTACTCTTGGAAGCCAGAAATGTGTGTGAAGAGGTTTGGTGAGGTCGATTGTGACTCTTGTGCGAATGTAGTTGCGCCATAGGGTTCTTTGTTGGAGTGATTGTTCTGAGAGTGCTGGTATACCAAGGCATTTTGAAAATTTCAAGGCATTTTCTGCTGAGATCATATCAGGTGGGATTCCATGCGCTTGAATCCAGAAAGTTGCTGTGTTGAAATTTATGCTTGAGATGGGGGTTGTTGGACTCCATTGCTTGAGGAGTAGGAGTTGTCCTCTGATGGACCAAGGGCTTTGGTTGAGGATTTTGAGTTTGAGCTCTTCACTTTACCGGACCAGTTTGATGAAGAAGAAGCGGGAGAAAGAAAAGGGAGACAGCCGAAGTTGGATTTAAAGGATCAAAACGACATCGTTTTGGTAAGGGGAAATTAAAAAAAAAAATTGCAAAACCGAGTGAAACGGCGTCGTTCCACGCATAATATGCGGTTTTCTCCCAACAGCAGATGATCCTCTTCCGGGCAGTGGGTGGTGGTTCTGTATTCAATCTGCGTGGAGATCCAGAGCCAGGACGGTGCAAAAGAACTGATGGAAAGAAATGGAGGTGCTCAAGAGATGTGGCGTCCAATGAAAGTACTGTGAGCGCCACATGCACAGAAGCCATCCCCGTTCAAGAAAGCATGTGGAAGTTCATTCTCCTCTCACCAACGCCAACAACACGAAGAAGACCCGCCTTCACCATAGTCTTCTTCACACAACGCCTGACCCGACAGTTCAAAACAAAGGTTGTTCATCTCAGCTTCTTGGATCTACCATTCAACTAAATGAGGCTTGTTTGTTTGTTGATACTAAAGCTGATACGAATATCCCTGCAACCTCTTACAATGAACCCAAAAGGTTGGTTATTGATTTGCTTTGTGTGTATGATAATGGGTACTTTTGGTAGCTTAGATTAATGATTTGTTTTTGCATATTGAAGGGGCTTGGAAGGTGAAATAGTTACAATGAATCCATCTGCTCAGCAATGGCAGGATTTTATGCAGACAAATCTTGAATTGACTACTGGAGGCTTTGTTATGTATAACACTAATGCCTCGGCTTTCCAGCAATATTATGGAGTAGAGTCTAAAAATCTGATTTCCTATACACATTTTGGTGGCGACCAACAAAGTGAAGAATGCAACTTGTTTATCAACCCTCACTTGGTGTCCATAGACAAGCAGCCCCAGATAGAGACTCCAAGGGGTTTTATTGATGCTTGGTCAAATGACAACCCCAACACGGAGGGCAACAGCAGCAACATCAACGAGTCCTCTGTTTCATCGCATGGAAACCTCTCACCTTCTTCACTCACTCTATCCATGGCCATGGCGGCTGGTAATGCTCTTGATGAGGAAATGGGTCTGATCAAAATGGGCTTAGATGTGGAAAATTCAGATAAACATAAGACTTAAGTTTCAAGCTGGCAGAGCCTTGGTTCATGGAAGGTTTCAACAGCAGGCGGGCCACTAGCAGAGGCCTTACGACCAAGCGCTCTCTCGGCAGGCTCGAATCCAGCATCCCCTCAATCTGGCAATGTCGATTTAATTAGTCCTCCGGCTACTGCTGTCTCGTCTTCATCTGGGGTTCTCCACAGAACAGTGTTATCAGTCTCTGATAACAGAGGTAACAACAGCCCAAATCTTGCTGCCTCAACTGCAACTCCAGATTTTGTTGCCTTCAGGTGGCTGACCTAAAGCAATATGACATCTTTCTCTTGTTGGATTTTGATTCTTATTTTTGCAACATTTGATATGTTGTTGCTTTTTTTTTTTACTTTGTTGATGCTTCCAAACTAAGTTTTCCAACATTTTTTTGGCATATGTGAAGTAGAATGCTTCATTCTTTTGTCTACTGAATAGGTTCATGTGTATGAAGGATTCATATAATTTAATTTGCTCACTTATGGATGCAAAGAATTATAAAATTAGTGAAGAATTATGTGATCCAAAACCTTAGTTGGATGAAGCATCTACTTTTTGAGACTACTCAACTTTTTCAGATATTCCCAGGAAGCACCCGAAATGAAATGTGGTGTGTTGAACATGGATTAAACTAAGGAGCAAAGATAATACTAAAATGACAGATGTTTAACATACAAAACGAGGTCTTTTGTATGTAATTGTTTCTGTGAATCTTGGCCATCTTCCTGACTTGAGTAGGGTCATGTCCCTCTTTTTGTCGGAAAAAATCTATTAGGACTTGGATCAATAATTTCAAATTGAAGAGTAACCTCTGTATCTTCTCCCCAAAAAACAAAAGACAAACAAGTAGGTCCACTATCTTCTCTCTTTTCCTCACTTTTATACCCACACTCCATAGTAGCAGCTCTGGAGATTCTTTCACTGCTACACCCACCATGCCTGACTCTAGTGACACCTTGTTGAATTCAGTTTGATCGTGTTGAATGTGGTACACCCTCCAAACTCTCTCTCTCTCTCTCTCTCTCAAACACACACACACACACCTACACCCACCCACACACAGTTTGATATCAACTTGTTATATACCTAAATAGATGACGAATTTGGTTATTTATGATTCTTTTTAGTGTTTAGAAGATATGCACCTAATATGACAATTTCAGCCTAAGTTCTGTTGTGACTCAAACTTGTTTGAATTTGGGAATTATTTTGGGCTTTGACTTATTAGAAGCTTTGCAAATTCTGGCAGAATAGTAGCTTCTGCTAAAATATTTAGGGATTCAAATTCTTGACGATGTTCATAAAAGGGCTATTTTTATACTTGCAGCTTTCACAAGCCTAGGCTCTTATACATGTTTGTTTGAAATATAAGTCATTCCCTAGCCTCTACCTATGCTGCCTAGCCAAACCATTTTCCCATCAAAGCCTGATGTCTCTATGTTGGCCAGAAAGTGAAGATGCCCTGTTCATCTTATGTTTTAGTTAGGCCGACTGTTATTTGTTTGACAAAATGCTTCAATGAACAGCCATTTTTCTATCTTGGTTTAGGCCTAGTTTGGTTGTTTGAAAAACAGGGGAAAACGAAAAGTTGAAGCTTGTGTAATTTCGTCTCTTGAGATCTTCAAGGAACTGGTTAAAAATCAAAAACAAAAAAACAAAAGATCTCACAAGCGGTTTAAAATTAGTAGTTTCAACTTTTTTTTGGGGGGGCTTGGTTTCAGAATGTGTATTTAATTTGCCATTGCTTCTTTCAGTGGTCCCTGTGTCTCCCAAATTCATCTTCATTCAGTGGCGCCTAGGTTTCCCCATTGCAGACTCTTGGATTATGAGGAACGGGATTGGTGCCATTGAGTTTTACATAAGAAAATGGAAGGCAAAAGAAATTGATGCCATCAATTCAAGACATTCATGGTTATAAAATAAGATGAAGAAAAGAACCTAAGCAGAAAACAAAAAGAGAACAGGGTGAGGTTGTTCAATGAACTTTATTGATGGTAGAAATTTTTACATCTCACTCACATGGGTCATTCACTTGTCACTATAACACTCCCTGCCTCTAGTTTTTAGCTTCATATTGCCGAAATGTAACAACCTTCACCATCATCCTGCCTTGTTCTCCATACATTCAATTGAATTTGCTCATCTCAACCGTCGCCTAAACTCACCAGCTAAAGGTAGAGACTTATCCGTGCAGCAGGAAGGCGTTTTAGATCATTGCTCAACAGTCGATGCCAATGTCATTGTATGAATCTTGAACAGGGAAAGACAGCCGTTTCTTCACTGAACCTGGTTTTTCTCTCTCTGGGGTCAAAGGCCTCTGCCTTGGTGCACTCTGTGAACGAACTCGAGCATTGGCCGATGCAGTGGCTGCCATGTAACTCGGCATTGGGACAGAACTACAATTCCCACTTACACTCATTCTATGGTAGGAATTGGAGCGTAGAGTTGGTGTCTGAGCTTTTGGATAGTTGTGGGCTTCTCTTGGGCAACGAGGGCTCGCTGAATGCACTGGGAGTAGTTTTCTTCTGGATTGAGATGGTGTGATGGGTGAGCGGATGGAGAGGTTTTGATGTGTTCTGGTGAGTGGGGAAGAAACAGAGTATGAACAGGGTTTTTGTTGTTGGTAGTGCAAATATTGATTTTGTGATCTCTGCAAATTGAGTCCCGAGAAAGAGTAAGGCTTAGCAGTGTCAATTTCCACTGTTTTTATGGGTTCTCTTTGATCACAAGATGCTCTACCCATCCTCTCCAACTGGTCAGACCAACTGCTGCTTTCATCAACCTCTTGGTTGCCTGGAATTTGGTTATTCTCAGATCTCCACATCTACTTTTCAGAACCACACAGAAGATTGTTATTTGAGCTTATTGGGTCTTACAGATGAAGTATCCGATACAGAAAACCAAGATGAAGACGGAATGAGAGAGATGAAAACCTGGTGAGAGAAGACATGAGCAAGCTGAGCAGCTTCCTTTCTTTTGTGTATCATGGCTTGGATCTCCTCTAAGGTGTGTTGATGATCATCCCAATCATATGCAATGCTACTTCCTTCTCTAGACTGTGGAAACCAATCAAAACACAGAATCAGCTGAAGCTTAAGACATAACTCAACCCAGATTTACTTACAATGGACTTTCTGTCTGCAAGATGAGATTCCCATAAACTGCTGGGATCACTGAACATGGAACCTATACTTCCTTCATATGAAAGCCTCTTACGTTGATCACGGACTCTAGTTTGAACTCGTACAAGCGCTTGCATGCATTGAAGTGTCATCTTTGCTCGCTTTCGGACAATGTGGCCTCTTACCAAAGCTTGGAGCTTTACAAGCCCTTTGAGTGCCCGAAGAGCTCTCCTTGCCTGAAAAACCACAGTAATACTCCAATTAAACTCTCGCTGTTCACAATTTATCCTTTGAAATGGTAAAAACATGTATGCATGAGTGTGTTTGCATGAATACACGGGGTTTAGCTCCTCGTTTGTTCAGCAAACGTTCTGTTTCCAAAACAACATTGTTTTAGAACAGCATTCTCTCTCTATACACACACACATTACCAGATATCCTCTGAAGGCTGTCTGAATAATGACAGCAGCGTGTTGTTGTCTCACTAAAATGGAAGGTCTGGTGGTGAGACGAATGATTTCCACAGCTGCCTGAGCTGTTGCCACTGCAGCCTCAGCAGCTGCTGTTGTTGCCCTAGCCACCGCAATGGCGTGTCTTTGGTCATAATCAGCAGCCTCGGACATAGGATTCCTTACCAAAGTTCCTAAATTAGTATTTGCTGAGGTGGTCATGTTCTGTACTAATTCATTATGCTGGATTGTTGTTTCATGAAGCGAATGTTTCCGGAAAATCCATCTTCTCTTTCCTCTCTTCTGCAAAAGCCCAAATACAAATTTCATTCCACTGATCATTCATACAAGAATTCCTTTTTATATTAAAAATTATTACCTTTTCTTCTTCTTCTTCTTCTTGTTCATGTTCTTCTGATCTCCTGCTGCTTCTCTTCTCAGTATCTTTGGTAGGGGACCTAAAAGCCTTTTTCACCATATTCAGCCAAGAGCTTCCTCCGATCTTCCCCATGAAGAGAGGTTGTAGGAAAACTTTACTTCAATTATAGGAGCATGATCAAACAAAGTAACTGCTATCCCCTATATATTATTGTAACAGAACTTTGCATTATGCAACGTTAATATTCTGCCTTCTTGTGGCAGTGTAGCACTGTAAACATTGTTCTTTGGTGTGTCAGACTGTTGGAGACAACATGAAAGGGTGTGTGGTCTCGAGAACGCTGAAAGCTGTGGAAAGAGAACTATAGACGGAAGGCTTGGCTTTTGCTTTTTTTTTTTTTTTTTAATTATAAGTCTGAACAAACAAATGACAAACTCTCATGGCTTCACGTGTTATGAAGTACTACTCTTCGTCCTAGTATTCGCATGCACGCACACACACAGAGAGAAAGAGATCACAGTAATGGTGATCTTTTCGGGATTGGAATCCGGAGAGACACAAGAGAACAGTTGGGTGAATGTTGCCTACTGGGGGAGAAGAAGAGGAAGGAGAAGTAGGAGATGGAGAATCATTACTGAAAAACATGTGATCTACAAATAACTAATTATTTGTTGTGAGTAGTTAAATTGATAATAGAGACTTGTAAATTCAGATGTCCAAAATTTGAATTATTTGTTGTGAGTAGTTCAATTGATAATAGAGACTTATAAATTCAAATGTCCAGAATTCGAATTTTGACAATTTTTTGGGGTCAAGTCATGAGCGATTTATTTCTCCAATAAATATCTTAGTGCCGGTGTTGATAACCTGTCTTTAACCTTATTGAGAAAATGATTAGTCGAAATATACATAAACTGATTCAGACATTTCTGAACGTATATACATCACATAGTAGAAGATAGAGTTGATAAGGAAGATAGAGTTGAGGTGGAGGTCTACAATGTGATACTAAAATGAGCAATGTTATTGAACTTAATTTGTTGACATAATTCGCTGACCTAATTTATTATGACATTTGGATTAACTGTGGGTTATATCAAACATTGAAACTTAGTATTAATTCAATGGTTACAATGAAATCACATCATTAAATCAATAAATTATATTAAATTTTTAGGTCTAAAAAACATTAATCTACTAAAATAGGATCCTGAGGGATACATCCTAACTATGGGTAGAAAACAGTAGCTTTTATGTAAATAATTTCGGGGGTTATAGAGTGACCGCAAAGATAAAAACATAATAGATAGAAAAAATTTAGGTAATAGAAAAAATGATATTAAATTAATGAAAAATTTTAATTCTATTTAAAACTGGAAGAATTTTTTCAAATCATGCGATAAAATATAGAATAATGTTATTGAAATTTAAAATTTTGATCTAATTTATTGGTTTAATAATGTGATTTCATTGTAATTGTTAAATTAAGAATTTTAATATTTGATGGAGTCTACGATTAATCTAATGATTATAATGAATTAAATCAACAAATTAAATCCTAATAATATTACTCAAATACAACGTTTACGGCATCTTATATACATTTGAAAGGAAAAGGGTAAGTTAAAAAATAAGAAATAAAAAAGCGGAAAAAAATAGGGAAAAGTCTAGTGCTCACGCGAAGAATCGAACTTTCCCGAATGAAAGAGAAAACGGGAGAGAGAGAGAGAGAGAGAAATCCACTGGATATTGGTGGATGGTGACAAGATTTGCATTGGTCCAGAGTCTTCGTTGTCTCAAACATTCACGATTCCTCGTTACACTTCCACACTCTGCCTACATATATCTAACATCTATCCCCACCCATTCTCGCATCTTCTAAGCTTCTTCGGTGAAAGTTCACACTACACAGACCGCTGCCAATCTTGTTCATTCCTTTCGGTGGGTTTTCTCTTTCTGATCGCAAATGGCTACTAGAACTTTGCCATGTTCTACCTCACCTCTGGTGTCAAACAAGTGTTTAAACCCTTCGGATAAGGCATTTAGGCCGTGCTCTGTGTTCTTTCCGTCTGCATGTAATGCAAGAAAGCCCTCTAGGTTGTCTGTCGTGAGAGCTAGGGCGGCCGGAGATGACAAAGATACATCGGTGGATGTTCAGATCAGTAATAAAGGCGACAAACAAGGGACTGCCGTTGAAAGCCGGCCTCAAAGGGCGGTGACTGATATCTCTCCTTTCGGTAAGTCTACTTGCTCCGATTTCCTCCCATTTTTAGCATAATTTAGTGATATTATAGGTCCCCATAATCTTCTCAGCAATTGCTTTGTAAGACTTGAAAACCCAGTTGGAGTTTAATTGTTTACCC